>CM074193.1:24963181-26163181 GCA_037179385.1 Holothuria scabra
TAAAAGTATTTTCATCTTTCCTTTCTATGCATGTATTCAATTTTCACCATGCAAAGGCTACTTGGTGAGACGGTTTTGTTGAGGGAAAGGATTGACATAAATATACCGTTATCATAAGAACCCCGCTCTACAGTAGTCATTTTTGGGGCTTGTACCCACTAGTCGTTTCAATCTGGCTCGATTGTGCCCCCTCTCCCTTTACTTCAATGGTGTCATTGAAACAGTGGGATGCCGGTGGGACATTTTGTTCATCATCCCCTAAGAGACATCATCATTGACGCTTTGAAGAGATGGAGTCAATAACGAATACCACAAAGAATCATCACTACGCAGCCTTGGCCCAGGAAAAATGTCATAGTAGGTTAACGTTGTAACTATCGTAATATTGAAGGGCCTGCTAATATAGTCCTGCTCCATATGCCCAATTTATTTTTGTGGGTGAATTCAGTGTAGAGGACTGGTCTAGCAGGCTGTCCAATAAAATCATCTTTGTGTTGTAATTAAGAGTACTTTTGTAAACCTTGAGGATGTCACACACCCCTGGCAGTTGCCAAGGAGAAGAGGAGGAGGGTAGGTGTACTGGAGCCCCAAGGCCAGTGGATATAGAATTGATTGTGCAATTCTTTAGTCGGACCATGGGATTTCCCGGCATTTCACCAAATCGACTACCAAGGTTCAGTGGGGCACCACAGCGTGTAGGGGATCCAACTCTTTCAGAGTGGCTCAAAGATTTTAAAGATGCCATAAGAGAATTCAACTTAAGCGGTAAGGAGAAGGCAAAGGCATTAATTGAGCACCTGACAGGACCTGCACGAGAGGAGATTATTCGCATTTCTGAGTGAGAACGGCAGCATTTCCATAAAGTGGTCGATGACCTCCAGCTATGTTTGGGGGCTGAGGACAACCCAAGTCATTAAGAACGATGTTTCACAACCAAAGGGTAGGGGGTCATTGGCAGATTTCAGTGGCCATCTCATGCGACTCTACACCAGTATGGAAGCTTCTGCTCCCTCGCAGGAGATTTCCGATGCACCGAGGCAGTTGAAAGACCGTGGTCTTAAAGATCAGTTTTCAAAGGGAAGGGACAAGGGAGACTTTGGTTCGAAGGAGCTGTGACGCATAGACCTAATAACGGATAGATAATGGACAAGATGAGAAGAGAAGAAATGGTGTTGTTCAGCGACCCCAAATCCGTCTCCACAAAAGGAAGAGTCAGGGAGGGTTTTGTAAGCCGTAAGGAGGGCCCAAATACCGCAAGTGCATCCCCAATGGCAGTGCCCTCACTGACTGAAGAGATAAGCGGAATCAAGAGGGAACTACAGCAGGTGAGGGACATGTTCCAAGCAGTAAGAAAACTGAAGGAGCTAGTAACTAAGATCACGGATCGTGTTAGAACGCCTTAAGTCGGATCCAGTGTTGTAACTGCCAGAAATTTGGAGATATCAGAACACATTGTCCAGAACAAAAAGCATCCCCACGATCTGTATAATCTAGCCAAACCAATCAGGAAAACTAAGTGTCTTTGCTGTTGAGGTCCAAACAGTGAAGAGTGGTATGGGGGGTGAAATGGCCAAATTGGATTTGAGCATAAAAACAATCATCAAACATGTAGACCAAAACGAAAAGAGGGAAGCCGTTGAGTTATAATCACCAAGTCCTACTGGGGTTATAGAGCTGGCAGGGATAAACCTGGCCTGTTTTGTAGACACCAGTGCGGAAGCATCCATTATCCGCTCTGATGTCTTCCACACACTGTTGGCAGATGATGATGGGCCTATGGGAATATTGACAAGCAGGATTAAGATTGTTCGTGTGGCCGGCGCACAAGTCCCTGTGGAAGGTTACATCTAAATTCCAGTTAATTACAAAGGGTTTTTTGCTACAGCAGGTTTTCTAATTACTCATTGCGAGATGGTTAGGGGGAAAGACAGGAAGAATTTCCAATGCTTCTGGGGTACGATGCATTGAAGTCTTTAGCAGAAGGCGAAAGGAGAACACTGGTTTTAGCATGACACTAAGCCACCCTGAAGTGCCTGTAGAGGTGAACCACTCAGTTAAAGTTAGACGGACGGTAGTGACGGGTGAACAGCTTTAAGTAGAGGCTGAAACTGCGAAAATTTTCTCGTGTGTGTTGAATCCAGGTGGTGATGTAGACAAAGCCATTGGTTGATCGGGAAGGAAGGGAAATTTCCTGGCCTTCAGGTAGTGGAAGGATGCGCCGTCTCTTCATCATCAGAGGTGAAAGTCCTGGTTAGCAACCGCCGTGAGCAATCAGTGGTAGTTCCAAGAGGAACAACAACCTCATCGGCTTTAGTTTGAATTGAAACAAACGGAGGAAGTCTTACTTCAAACAAGGAGGATGTGTGGGCAGTCGATGAGGTGGAGGTTATACAGATTGACATGTGCAGGCAGTCAGGAAGTGATGATAGGACCACCCCTATCCAGGAAGAGGAGAACAGGGAGCCGCCTGTTGAGAGAGACAAATTTCAAGTTCCATTCCAGATGGAAGATGGAATACCATCCTGTTACCACCAGGAGTGACCTTACCACAACTGGATGTAAAACACCAAAGAGGAATTGCCAAAATGTTTAAGGCCAACAGTGAAACCTTCTCCTAAGGTGAAATTCATTTAGGGTTGTGAAATCCCTCATAAAAATTAAGGTCACCAGCGACTGGCCTTTAAGACAGCCATGTCGTCGTATTCCATCTTCCCAAATTTAAGATGTTAAAAACTTTCCCAGGACACGTTAGAAAAGAAGATAAACAGGCGCTCTGCTAGTGCCAATGCAAGTCCAGTGGTGTTAGTAAAGAAAATTACAGGCGCGCTCAGGCTCTGCATTGATTTACGGAAGCTAAATGCAATTACAGTGAAAAGTGATTCTTTCCCTCTGTCCAGAATCGAGAAATCTCTATTAGCCATGCATGCGGCCAACTTCTTTTAATCTATGGACTCCTTTCATGGGTACTTCCAGATAGCTATGGACCCTGGGTAGATTCAGTCTCATGCCTTTTTGGGTGCAATGGAGTTTTGTTTGTTGCAGAGAGACTATAACCTTGAGACTTAAAATTATTTTCATCCTTCCATAATATGCATATATTCAATTTTCATCTTGCAGAGGCTGTTTGGTGAGACTGTTTTGTTAAGGCAGAAGATTGACAGAAATATAACACTATCAGAAGAACACCGCTCTACCGTAGTCATTTATTTGGCTCATGCCCACTAGTCGTTTCAGTCAGGCCCGATTGTATATTTCCCCCTTAACTTCAATAACAAGATAAGAAATAATAGAATGCCGTTCTCTTTCAGTAGTTCCATAATTCTCAGGAAGTTTCTGTTTTTTTCATGTTTAGCCCATATAAAAGTTTGGGACACTGAATGGCTTCCAAAATTAATTGAAACCGTTCAGTTTTCTATGTAAGTTTATCTATCTCACAATTGCATCAAATGCGATTATAGAAAGATTGAAATTAACCTTAAAACATCTATTACTGTTAGACAAATTAAAGAAAGACTATCATTTTGAAATTCAAAATGACGACTTTACATGACAGAGCACAGTAAATGTAACCCGACCGTTTCAAAGTAGTTACACCAAACTAGACAAAGCTAAATATAGCAAAATCACTACTCGGAGAGATTCGGAGAGGAATTAATTTAACAGTCTATCAAATTTAAACTTTCCTGGCCTTCTCTACTTCTTTAACAAGTACTTTAACTCCAGACCGTCATCTTGGAAGAGAAGCGATGAATACAATAATAAAGTGAGTATCCTTTAGGATGTATCGTCAGTAGTGGTAAAACTTAACCTGCTTAATGTCACAAGCATCTGCTACAATACAATTGAAGTTCCTGGAAGCTAACGGAATGGCATATGAACTTGGTTTGGCTAATATTACCACTTTCCTAAAGTATTGCAATCAAAATGTGGGTTAAATTCAATTATCCTGTGACCAACATCTTAAAATAGGTATGTGTACTGAATAAAATGTTTGATACGCTGTAGAATGCCTCCATTATGGTATGTAGCAGGTGGTTATTGCTTCCTTAATAAAGAATATCCGTACGTATTTAGAAATGAGGAGGAATAGTATGGAATGCATTTACCCACGGTCGCCATCTTGGCACATTGAACAATTAATATACATAAGTAGTGGATTAATTCAACTCAACTCTTTACCATATTTATGTCGGAATTATCCTGCAGTAGTCAATAGATTGCCCTAACACTTTGAATGTATCTGAAAGCCATCGAAGTAAGCAATGTACTTGGTTTAGCAAGGAATGCCTTCATTAGGTAGGTGCTTAAGAAAAGGGAACAATATGGGGTGATGGGGCACCTTAGTAAATTGACCGAACAATACCATAGAGGGAGGATGAGCTCAACCAAGTATGGAATTGCTGAGAAATTGCATTTCACTGCACTATACATGAGAGTGATCATTCCTTTCTTGATTGAAAATTCTGAATCAAAGATAGAAAAAGGGAGACAATAGTGCATTCACATCTAGCCGCCATCTCGGTTTACGAATTGTGTGGCTTGCCCCTGGGTTGTATCTTCTTTTTTGACCACAAAATTTCGCATCGAAAATGAGCATTAAATGTTAAGATTAAAGAAAAATAGGCGAAAATTGCATTGACCAATGGCTGCCACCTTTGACTTAATCCAAGGTGTCTGAAAATCAATACAAGAATGTATATCGAAATCGCAAGCTTGAATGTTATGTTTAAGATACGAAGTGTACAATGATGGTTGTATTTCTGTCTTTTAAGTTGTACAATTTGAGCTGATGCAAAATTAGAGTAGGGCTTTTTACTATTATGGGTTCAAAACTCGATTTTCTCAAATGTCAACTTGTTTTTAGAGTCAGAGATACTAAAAATACCAACTTACCCTGGGTTTAGGATCCAGGTGTACCAGTTGAAGAGCGAGCAGGACCAGATCCCCAAGGGAGGTCTCCCAAATCAAGGGCTGAGTCGTTACGGAGCGAACACTTCCAAATGACTCATTTCTGGTTGAGAGACAAAGTGCAGTTGGGGGTCTCTGTCCTGAGAGCTATACCTACAGTCATGCTTAGGCCATGGGCTTAATTCGGTTCCGCTACTTGCCGTAGCAATGTTATTTTGGCCTAAGCTTGATACAGGCTAAGAAGCAGTAAATATAAACAATACAATGCTGTATACAACAACCTACACTACAAATACTAGTGAGCGCACAAGCAATGGAAGGAGGTGACATAAGACCGGTTTAATTTTCTTTAATCTCTAAGACTCTCTTACCCTGGGTTAAGGATCCAGGTGTACTAGTTGAAGAGCGAGCAGGACCAGATCCCCACGACGAGGTCTCCCAAATCAAGGGCTGAGTCGTTACGGAGCGAACACTTCCAAATGACTCATTCCTGGTTGAGGGACAAAGTGCAGTTGGGTGTCTCTGTCCTGGGATCTATACTTACAGCCATGCTTAGGCCATGGGCTTAATTCGGCTCCGCCACTTGCCGTAGCAATGTAATTTTGGCCTAAGCTTGATACAGGCTAAGAAGCAGTAAATATAAACAATACAATGCTGTATACAACAACCTACACTACAAATACTAGTGAGCGCACAAGCAATGGAAGGAGGTGACTTAAGACCGGTTTAATTTTCTTTAATCTCTAAGACATGCAATAAAAATAATAGATTATACTAATTATAGACAAGACACGTGCTTACAGGCTGTGTTCAGTTGTCGGAAGCACCTGTGGTCTATGTATTTATTATAAGCTCCTGTTCAATCATACATCACATCTCTTTTTCTTTAAAATTTGTGACACATACATGGTAAAGTTTTCCAGTTAAATCACATCATTTGAATGCAGCTTATGTAAATGTATGGACAACTAACAACAACTGTATTTTTTTTTTTTTTTTTTTTTTTTGCAAACTGATTAAAGCAATGGATTATAACAGATCACTTAAAATACAACTGATTCTTTTCATATTTGCTTATCGGTACAAAATAAAGTCTTTGAAATGACTTGGTACATTCTTGGTTCTTTTCACTCTTTCTGGTCGAGTATTTCCTACGCTTTCCTGGGGTTCCCCAGTAACATGGTTCGGTGGGGTTTGAGGATTTGTGTTTGTCTGAGTCTCAACATCACTATCAAAATCTGCAGAATGGGAATTAAAGGAGACCCCTGGAGAATGGCGTAAGTGGGCCCTATTTCTCCTTAACCTAGATCCAGTTGATGTCATTATGTTAAAGGATCTTGGTCCAACTTTCCCTTAGACCTTGGCTGGCAACTATAATGTTTTGTCACTATTCCAGACCATGATCTCATCACCTGATTTGAGAGACTTAAGTGGCTTAATTCCCCTGTCATATTAACATTTTTGCTTTACTTGCTTAGCATTAAGCTTATCCTTTACAATATCAGGATTAACTGGACTTGGTTTCAGCAAGTATGGATGAATAAGAAGTTTTGAATTAAGTCTCCTCCCCATCGGAAGTTGAGATGGAGATTTTCGAATTTTCTCAATGGGTGTAGTTCGGTATTCCAGGAGGGTGAGATATGGATCCTCTGATTTTAACAACAATTTCTTTATTGTTTAAACATATCTCTCTGCTAACCCATTTGAACGAGGATACAGAGGGGATGATGTTACATGTTTGAACTCCCAGTTTTTTACAAACATTCGAAATTCCCTAGAATCATAACATGGACCATTATCAGTCATCAGTGTTATTGGTATTCCATGTCGACTAAACACTGATTTCAGTGCTCGAATTACTGCTTATGATGTAATATCCTTTCCTAGTTTTACTATTTCAGGGTACTTAGAGTAATAATCAACAATCAGGCAATACTGATCACCTTTAAATTGAAATAGATCACTTGCAACTTTTGCCCATGGCTGATCTGGAATTTCATGTTCCTGCATTGGTTCTCTTGGTTGCTGGTTAGCATACATATTACACTTAGAACAGTACATAACCATTTCTACTACTTGGGACATTATCCCTGGCCAATACAGAATTTTTCTTGCCCTCTCTTTGCTTCTCACAATTCCTTGGTGAACCTCGTGTATTTTGGACAGCATGTCCTTTCTCAGTGAATGAGGAACAATAATCTTAGAACCTTTAAACAGTACACCATCAACTACTGTTAATTCATCCCTCACTGTCCAGTAAGGCTTTGCCTCCACAGGACATTCTTTAATTTGCTCTGGCCACCCTTCTTGGACAACCTTACAAACTACTGCAAGATTGACATCTTTTGCAGTCTCCCTTTTAAACTCTTCAAATTTCTCTGAGCAATGGGAGTTAGCTCCTTAACCACACTGACTTCCAGTGGACCTTCTATTGGCATTCCAAAATTTGGGAGATAGGCCGGACTAAGGGTATATGCTATGTATAACTCTTTACCCTTTTTATACCTGACATCAACATCATAATGTTGCAGTTGCGTTAACATCCTTTGTAAACGCAATGGAGCCTCATAGAGAGGTTTTTTCATAATACTCTCCAAAAGACGATGGTCAGATTCTACCAAGACCTTTCTAAAAGCTACACAGTCATGAAATCGTTTCCCTGTTAGCAAAAGTCGGCGGTCCGCCAGTGACAAAATGGCCGACAGCGGGCCGATGGAGGTCCGCCAGCTGAATCCCGACTTCCATGACGTCATACAGTTGTTTAACCAATCAGCATCGTTGCCATCGGCGGACCGCTGGCTTGCCACCGGACAATCCGGCGGCGGGCCGGCGGAGCTGCCTACAGCGGACCGCTATCGGGCCGACCAAATTTTGCTATCAGGGATACAACCCCAAACAATTGCCAGTAACTCTTTTTCAATTTGGCTGTAGTTAGTTTCAGCATTGGTTAATGCTTTCCAGGCATATGCAATAGGTCGGCCTTCCTGAAGCAAAGTTGCTCCCAACCCTTTTGAACTAGCATCTACTGATAAAGTTAACTCTTTGTTTTCATCGTAGTAGGCTAACAGTGGGGCTTCACACAAAACTTTCTAAAGTTTGTTGAAGCAATTCTCATGAACCTCTGTCCAGTGCCATTCAACTTTTTAGAAAGTAGTTCTCTGAGAGGATCTGTCAACTCAGACAAATTCGGCATGAACTTGTTCAGATAATTCAGCATGCCAAAGAATCTACGGAGACCTGCCACCTTTTCTGGTCTCGGCATGTCTAATATAGCCTTAACTTTCTGTGAATCACATTTGAGACCATCCCCAGAGAGGATGTGACCCAGGTAAGTAACTTCTGAAGCTTTAAACTTGCATTTGTTTTTATTCAACTTGACTTTCTGTTCTTTTAGAATTTCTAACACTCTTTGAACCCGAGCATCATGTTCAGCTTCAGTACTTCCATAGATGAGTATGTCATCTATAACTACCTGAACTCCCTCTACACCTTCAAAGAGATTTGTCATACGCCTTTGAAAAAATTCTGGTGCCACGTTAATACCAAACGGTAATCTTTGAAAGCGGTACCTGCCAAAAGGTGTGTTAAAAGTGCATAATTTTGAACTAGCATCATCTAGCTTGAGCTGCCAATACCCCGATGAGGCATCTAATACTGTAAAATATTTAGCACCCTGCAGATAAGTCACTACCTGTTCTATTGTATTCATTGGGTAATGCTCCCTCTGCAATGCTTTGTTGAGATCACGAGGATCTATGCACACACGCAAAGAACCATTTGGTTTGATGGGTGTAACTAAACTGTTAACCCATTCTGTAGGTTCTGTTTGCTTCACAGTCATTTTAGCATTTTCCACTTTCTTCAATTCTTTCTTCAATTTTCCTCTAAGGGAAATTGGATATTTTCGTGGGGGATGCACTTTGGGTATCGCATCACTTTTCACTTTCAGATTTACTTCCCCTGCAATACATTCTAACCCTGTAAATAGCTGCTTGTTTTTACATTCTTGCATGAAACTTTCTTTAGTCATGGGAGTTGAAGTGGTCGTTACCTTATCCACTTCTTCATTTGTGTTGGTTCTCAACAATTCTGAACCTTTGGCTTCACTTTGTACAACTGAGTATACTCTCTTGACCCCTTGAGTTTTAACCCCTAGCAGTGGTTGTGAATTTACATCTGCTATGTGAAACTTAATTGGGTGCAGTTTGCCTTTTAACTCACAAAGTAATGTTGCCTGTCCTACTACTTTGATAGAATTACCACTGTAAGATAATAATTTCTTGTTACTCCTTCTCATTCGATCTCCATTTGTAAGATTTAATTTGTCATACATTTTCTTTGGTAGTACATTACACTGTGCACCACTGTCAGTTTTACATGACAATTTCTTATCATTTACCAGTAATTGAACTCTCCAGTGATCTTCAGTTTTATTTTCATTGTCCACTGAGTCCACTGAATCTATGAAAAAATGTGATTCTTCCTCACTGTCACTGGTAGTTGAGTCTTCATCAAGAACATGGACTTCTTTTCCAGGTTTGGCTTCATTTGACCTTCTCTTTGTAGCCTGACGGCGTCTAAATTGACCTTTACCTGCACCCCGAGTGTTTGATTTCTCACCACTACTTTTACTGCTTCTATTTGACCACTGATTACTACTATCTGGTGAAAGACACATTCAACGACACGACAGACACATTCAAAATGGTTGGCTCGTCCACATCTACGACATGTTTTGCCATCAGCTGGGCACTCCCCATATTTGTGTTGTCTTCCACATTTCCCACAGGTTCTCTTGGCAATATGCCTAGATTTGACCTCATGGATATCTGATGCACGGCCCTTATCATGTGATAGTTCTGTCAGTTGAGCAGTTGCTGCCCCATTGGCTCTACATGTGTTTATGGCTTGCTCTAGTGTTAGCTTGTCTACACGTAGTAGCTTGCATCTCACTGAGTCATCTCGTAGCCCACAAATCAATCTATCTCTGACCACAGATTCTGTTAATGTTGCAAATTCACATTCTTTTGCTTTATTCTTTAGGTCTGTAATGAAAATGTCAATTGTTTCTTCCTCCTTCTGAGACCTAGTGAAGAACTGATATCTTAGGTACGTAACATTCTTACGTGGCTCAAAATATAGGCGGAATTGTTCTTTCACTTTATCGAATTTGTTTACGTCATCATCATTGTCCCATTGGAACGCATTATATATGGCTATCATACGTTCGCCTCCTATATGGAGCAGATTAACGATTTTTACCGAGTCAGATATCTTATCGACTCCGCTCGCTACAAAATATATCTCTAAAGCCTGTATCCAGCGTTTATAATTTGCAGCACAATTACCTTGAAACGTCATTTGTTTCGGTGTCTTCAGTTTCTCCCTATTTACGTCATTTATCCCACTTCTGACACCATATACACATGACACGTGCTTACAGGCTGGGTTCAGTTGTCGGAAGCACCTGGGGTGTATGTATTTATTATAAGCTCCTATTCAATGCATACGTCACACTAATTATACTTAGTTGGTTCTTCTATAAAAATGTGCCGCCTTTGCTGGCCAGTGTTACAACTCCCAAGACCTTCCTCTCTCTCCAAGCTCCTTTACCTATGTGCTTCCATGAGAAGCATAGAGAGGCACAATAAAGCAGTGGATAATTCCGGTCAGTTCATGGATGCGCAGTCATCAATATTCACTGCCAGCTAGGCCAGGGTAGATATTGATGACGTGAAATGAATATTCACACAACACTTGTAAAAGTAAAGGTGCACTACATGTTAAATTTAAAAGTCTATCTCCCGTCTTTAAAAAGCAATAACCCTATTACTTTGACACAATAGTACCTATGTATAAAATACGTTTTCACTAAAGTTTCTATGGATTACCTTTAAATTTGTAAAAAAAAAATATGAAGAAATACGGTAATTAATGTAATTTTAATTTCGGGAAAAGTATACTTTCTGCCCCAAAGTTTTATTTCATTCAGCACTATACCCGTCATACATAGTACCATTCCGTAGGAAATTTTATTGTTTTTATTACACCTTACACGTATTGGTAACAGGATCCATCAAAGCTTTATAACAAAAGTGATGATGCCTACTAAACCATAGCTGCAATATTAAAAAATGGTCGTCAGACCTACTAGCAACGAATAGAGCACGGCAGACTATTATATTTAAAGATCTTAGATAACTCGCGTATTACAAAAAGGCAAATACGGTATGTTGTACTGTGCTGAAGTACTGGATTTTGTAGAGGTAGATTGTCAGCTCCGGGGGAACACTCACGAGAGACTTGACCAAGTCTAACAATGGACCTGCACAACTCCTTTTCTACAGGTGTTACGCTAAGATCACTACAATCAATAACGGGAGTCTTAAATGACCGTGGCGCTCATGTAGAATTTTTTAAATGTAACGTAATGTAATTGAGAGACTACGAGTAACCGGTCCTGTTCACAAACATTCAGGAGACACCGTCTGCACTGATGTACATCTGACTAAAGGGGCTTCCTGTAATATACCCCCAACTTTGCTGTTATATTTTTTAACAAACTGGGCCACTTTGGTGACTACTACCCTTCAAAATTCGCTCCGCTCACCCTGTGAAAAGGCTCGTATACAATACAACAGATGAATAATCCGCCAACTCGATTTTATTAACGCTACCATGGATGTTTATTACTCCATCTGTCCACAAATTTCATGTGACTCAAAGAAGCTAAATGGTTTAAAGACGACGACGGTTCAGCCAGAAAATTGTTACCAGGGAGTTGCTACTTAATTTTATATTGATCTTGAGGATTAAATATCCCCGCTAGCTTTTCAGATGTTGCTGAAACTTTGTTGCCTTCTCCCGGTGGATAAATATTTGAAAATCAAGAGCTTACATTGAAGACCATCTGCAATTCATCAAAGAAAACTTAGGGGAATAGCAGGTTGCAGTTGTCCGGTGTCCATGATAGGCTAATCAGCTGTCATATTTCCGATGGAGAGGATTCAGAGTTTATGAAAGAAAAGTTGGGAAAACCCCGGTGCCGTTCTCCGGTGGTCATTGATTATCTGGTGTCACATTCAGGCTAGCAAATTCCATCTTAGTCCTCAGTGAATCAATCAGAAGCCAGCATTGGGTGACGTCATCGTTGCTAGGCAACGATCATTGTCACGATAATCCCCTTAGCGAACCGATGATGCTGATATGACAAGGTCAAAGTGATAGGCAATCGGATAAAGTGAAGGGCATGTAGCATGGATGAAACAATTCATTTCATTCAACGGTAATCATGGTTGTGTTATTTTTCTTTTGTCTTATGTTGTTCCAATTCTTCAGTTGTTGTTATTATTGCGCACAAGTGCGCGGGGTAGACAATGATGACATGGCAAGGAAGTGTGTCGTGTTGTGTGGGTACTGCTGAAAAAGACTTTTCATCGCTTTTTATTGTTGTTTGCACATTGTCGTTTTTTTTTTCTTCTTTAATTCGTATGTCATTAATGATATTGTTGTTATGCTTGCTATTTTTTCATTGGTATGCATTCTTATTGGGGTGGTCCGCACCGGATAATAGTCGAGTAACTTACATCACCCAAGACCTAAAAATCATTCAGAGAGTATTCTAAAGAAAAGTTTTAGTGGCAATACGGGGGCTCTACACTCGCACAACGGCGATCAGTGAAACAACTTCAATAGCGCTTGGCCACGTATGACTCATGTGAGTGCCTATTATTTATCTAAAAGGAATAGGGCTCTACTCTACGATGGAAACACAAAAGACAAGAAAGGAACACACGATCGAACTGTCATCTAGGCAAATGGAAATTTGTTTTTGCTCCCAAACAAAGAATCAATATTGTCGAACTGTCGAATCAGTTGGGAAGCAGACCTCATATTTGAGACCGTTATTGCGCAATCTTTACACCTTAGCACTCCTGGTGAACTGCATTTTGGAAGACCGTGCTGGAGCTAGCTTACGCAAAGCGAAAACGGTCACCCGTTAAAAATGTCAATAATTCATATTCATAGTGTAAAGTAATTGAGTATTTTTGGCAATTGAAGTAAAATAGAAAGTTAAATATTCAAAAGAAACTCGTTTTAGTAGAAAACGATTTTCAGGGAGTGAAGTTTGGCTCGAGTCTTCGTCATAGGCTTTTAGAGAAAACGGAAGGAGATTGAGCTCATTTGCGAAGTTTCCAAACTGCTCATTTTCCGTCTTCAAGGTGAGAATGTGTTGAAATGTTATTTTAAAGAGAGAGAACAAATGATATTTCCAAAATAAAGTGGTACCTCTCATGTAATCCTTTTATCTTCACTTAAAATGCCGAAAAGAACTCTGGCCTTTGTTCTGCTTCATCTATTCATTAGGTTATATGTACAAACTTTCGTATCACTTACGTATGTGAGCAAACAAAGCGTGGCATTGTGTTGGATCTCATATCGCAGTGCTCCACGCCAGCTGGCTACCATCACGCATTGCGTTTCAAGATGGCTGACTGTCTACACATGCACTGCAAACAGAATCGTAGCATAAACAAAGCAGGATTACCCGTCTACAGGAATATTGGAATAATTTATCAATGGACCGAGGTGAGAAAGTATATTTACCATCTTAATATGTGTATTCGGGAATTGTTGGACAACTTCAGGATGATTTCGGGAAAAATTTGTGACACTTCGCCAAACGTTCGAAAAGGGTGACCAAAAATCGCCCGATGATACTTGGGACTTTTGGCCGACAATTTGACCTAAAACTGGTTTTACGATAACTTGCGAAGTTATTCTGGTAAGGATCGTTTTTTTATTGATCGTAATTGGATGTAGACAGAATAAATGAGCCATTCATTTTTCCAAGTGAACATTTCCATAAGCGGCTAAAATTTAGAACTGTGTGACGTCATCAGACCTTTATATATTTCGGTCAGCTTCCCAACTGAAATGATTATGAACACACAGAATGACTGGCAGTTGTACAGTTGAAATCATAGAGGAGTACTTAGATATACAGATGTTAAAACTTAGTTGTAGCCTACATAATTACACAGTCTGTGTCTTTTGACAAGAGTCCCTCTCACCAGAGGGTAAAATTTAACAGTTAACTACCAAAGGGAAAAGTGGAGTTCATGTTTTAATGACTGTCTAAAGGAACGTATAGGACCTGTCTGTTACACGAAGAAATAGTAAAAACGGCGTGTCTAGACCTTTCTTCAAGGAAAGCCAAAACTGATGCGAGAGACCAAAGCGAAGGAGCCCGAGCGCGCTTGCGCGGGAGGGGGGGAAGGTGTGGTAGAGGGGTCTCCCCGTCCTACGATGTAAAGCTTTTCAGTTTTTTAATGTGAAAAAACGTGATTTGGTGCATAATGTAGACAATATTTCGTATTCTTAAGGAGACCCATCATTATGTATTTTACAACTGTTTTCTAAGAATAACCGCATTGATATAAAAAACGTACCTATTGCAATTTTGGTCCAGAATGCCTCCCCGATCGATGGAAAAATCACCTCCCAGACCTGTTTACCGTATGTAAGTGGAGAAACACCAGACATATTGTAAAAATAAACATGAAAATATCAATAATATGCTTATGGGGCGCTGCTCTTTCGACCCTCGCCCCTCTGACGACGCGTCTGCCTCATTATACCCTCCAGGACATCTACATATTTATTTTTTTCCCCTGAGTTTGCATTCAAGGGGAAAATATTTAAATATTGTCATATATACAAATATTCCTTATGATATAACACCTCACGCTGACGCATACCAGCAAAAGTTAGTAGCATTTAACGTATTCGGATAACGGATAGGCACGTCACATAGGGATTTGCAGATAGATTTTGTTGTGGAATCCAACTTGTCATAAAGATTCTGGAACTGGCAACTTTTTTGTAATGGGTTCGAGAGCCTGGGCTGGTGGTCATGCGTGTTAAAAATGCTGTCGAATGTAAGAAATTTCGGATTTCATCCCCTTTTCACAAGTCAAAATGGGGGAGCTTTTCCAGGGAGAGTGTCCTCTCTCCAGTGGCGTAGCCACGGATGTGGTTTGGGGGGTTAGAACCCCCCATAACCCAACATTGAAATGCAAAAACACATAAAACAGCGGTTTTTTCTCTCTATCCTTAGACTTTTCCCTCATGTCGTGCTCCAAATTCCCCATGACACCATCCTGGTTTCACCACTGCCCTCTCCTTGATATTTCCCCATGACATTGCGTCCCTCTATTGAAACTTTATGTAAGCACAAGAGACAGGGACGGGTCAGGTCGGCGGAATACACACATGACACTTGTACTTTTCGTCTGAAAGATCTTAAGTCTGTTAAGTAAGTCTACCTGGGTGATTAGGTACGTTCTGAAGAACTAGCGTAGCCGGAGCAAGGCACTTCTGTACCATCCCACAGTGCCCCCCACAGATTTCTCAAGTTCCTTTCTACGTGTTAAATATATCACACAAGTTTTAATTTAAAGGTAGTTTATGATGCAAATCTTACATAAAGACACCCAAAAAATTATAGGGAGGGTGAAATGCTCTCCCCTAGTATGAGAATAGCAACTATAAAATGGAAAGATAGCTAAGGCTTTCCTATAATTTCGTTCGTCATACTACCTGTTGTTTTTGGTTCAATCTGACATCAATATTTTACCACAAGCGGTACACCTAAACGTTTCGGACAATGTGGGTGGGGTTCTAAGCCTGGGAAATGCCGTTTTCAGCTATCTAAAGGGTCGCAGCCAACTAATGGTGACGCTCAGCTAAAAAAGTTGTATTTCTCGTCTTCAAAGGTTTATGCCACCAAACACAAGATCTGTAATGCTTCACATTGATTTGTTCCACCCTGCTTCAAGTGCCTGTGTAGACCTTGCTTATACCAGCCTGGTAAATGCAGTTTCTGGCTATTAAAGGGGTCGTGACTTAACAAAATTTTCTGAGCCTTCCGCGCCAAACAACGCTCCTTTAAGATAGTCGTCAGCCTTGTCTTCTAAGGCTTATCCCACCCCCACTAGGGAATTGCTCGGAACTCCCTAATCCCACAAGGCTTTAGGTGTTAAAATGTTGCACTTTAACTTGTGACACCCTTGCTAAAAATGCCGCCTTGGGTTTTGCTTATACCAGCCTTGGCAATGCCGTTTCCGGCTATCTGAGGGGTTACAATTTTTCAAAATTTTATGTGCACTCCGCTCCAACCGCTTCGCTCAGAGAGTCGTCGGCCTCGTGCTCTTGGACTTATTCCACCAGGCATTCATTCTTCATGTATTCACACTCTCCGAAACTAGCCTGGTGGCTCCTCCATTCAATTAATACATCCAACCAGTCGGAATTTGAGACCATGACCCCCCCCCCCCCCCCCAACATGAGACCTTAGCCACGGCCCTGCACGCCAAGTTCCCTCCCCCTCCCTCATCGGTTCTAAGTACTTATTTCTCGAAAATTCATACGATTTGAAATGTTCTGTAATTATGGTAATCGATTTTCCCTGCTGCATCTACAATGATTGGTCAAAAGTTGTCACGTTTGCTATACCGAAGTTTTCGAGTTGAAAATACAATATATACATGAAAAAATACGTCTTTTTTTTAATATAGCGACAAGACTAATTTTCCAGAGCATGAGATTTCAAAACTGCAAACGTTGAGATACAACTTGTAAGGCCTGGAAAGTGCCGTTGGTTAAGTGGTTAAAGAACCCGACTCACAGCCAGGAGGCTGGATTCGATTCCTGGTTGGATCTTTCCAAAGACTTCAAAACGGAGCCTGTACATGCCGTTGTGCGTGGTGTTCGGCATAAGCATCAGAGTAGGGGGAAACAATCTAATTCGCATCTGGAAAAGAAGCCGTGGGCGCAGCTAGTTGAACCAGACTGTAAACAATTTAGGCGCAAAGTCCAATATAAACGGCTAAATTCAGCGATCTGGAAAGCATCTTTACTTAAACTTTTGTGTACGCTACGGTCCAACTAACGGTGTCGCTCCGCCTAGATAATGGGCGTGCTGCCATGCATTGTCCTGCACCAGGCTTTCATTATTCCAAATTTCGTCACTTTGCAAACAATACGGAAATTTCTGGTCACTGGCCTTGGGATGTACTGTATCTTTTAAATATTTTCCCCTTCAATGCAAACTCAGGGAAAATAAAAAATAAATATGGAGATGTCCTGGAGGACATAATGAGGCAGACGCGTCGTCAGAGGGGCGAGGGTCGAAAGAGCAGCGCCCCATAAGCATATTATTGATATTTTCATGTTTATTTTTACAATATGTCTGGTGTTTCTCCACTTACATACGGTAAACAGGTCTGGGAAGTTTTTCCATCGATCGGGGAGGCATACTGGACCAAAATTGCAATAGGTACGTTTTTTATATCAATGCGGTTATTCTTAGAAAACAGTTGTAAAATACATAATGATGGGTCTCCTTAAGCATACGAAATATTGTCTACATTATGCACCAAATCACGTTTTTTCACATTAAAAAACTGAAAAGCTTTACATCGTAGGACGCGGAGACCCCTCTGCCACACCTTCCCCCCCTCCCGCGCAAGCGCGCTCGGGCTCCATCGCTTCGGTCTCTCGCATCAGTTTTGGCTCTCCTTGAAGAAAGGTCTAGACACGCCGTTTTTACTATTTCTTCGTGTAACAGACAGGTCCTATACGTTCCTTTAGACAGTCATTAAAACATGAACTCCACTTTTCCCTTTGGTAGTTAACTGTTAAATTTTACCCTCTGGTGAGAGGGACTCTTGTCAAAAGACACAGACTGTGTAATTATGTAGGCTACAACTAAGTTTTAACATCTGTATATCTAAGTATTCCTCTATGATTTCAACTGTACAACTGCCAGTCATTCTGTGTGTTCATAATCATTTTAGTTGGGAAGCTGACCGAAATATATAAAGGTCTGATGGCGTCACACAGTTCTGAATTTTAGCCGCTTATGGAAATGTTCACTTGGAAAAAAGAATGGCTCATTTATTCTGTGGACACTCCTATTACGATCAATAAAAAAAATGATCCTTACCAGAATAACTTCGCAAGTTATCGTAAAACCAGTTTTAGGTCAAATTGTCGGCCAAAAGTCCCAAGTATCATCGGGCGATTTTTGGTCACCCTTTTCGAACGTTTGGCGAAGTGTCACAAATTTTTCCCGAAATCATCCTGAAGTTTCAACACAATCTCACCTTGAAGACGGAAAATGAGCAGTTTGAAAACTTCGCAAGTGAGCTCTCACTCCTTCCGTTTTCTCTAAAAGCCTATGACGAAGACTCGAGCCAAACTTCACTCCCTGAAAATCGTTTTCTACTAAAACGAGTTTCTTTTGAATACTTAACTTTCTATTTTACTTCAATTGCCAAAAATACTCAATTACTTTACACTATGAATATGAATTATTGACATTTTTAACGGGTGACCGTTTTCGCTTTGCGTAAGCTATCTCCTGCACGGTCACCAGGAGTGCTCTGGTGTAAAGATTGCGCAATAACGGTCTCAAATATGAGGTCTGCTCCCCAACTGATTCGACAGTTCGACAATATTGATTCTTTATTTGCCAGCAAAAACAAATTTCCATTTGCCTAGATGACAGTTCGATCGTGTGTTCCTTTCTTGTCTTTTGTGTTTCCATCGTAGAGTAGGGCCCTATTCCTTTTAAATAAATAATAGGCACTCACATGAGTCATACGTGGCCAAGCGCTATTGAAGTTGTTTCACTGATCACCGTTGTGCGAGTGTAGAGCCCCCGTATTGCCACTAAAACTTTTCTTTAGAATACTCTCTGAATGATTTTTAGGTCCTGGGTGATGTAAGTTACTCGACTATTATCCGGTGCGGACCACCTCAATAAGAATGCTTACCAATGAAAAAATGACAAGCATAACAACAATATCATTAATGACATACGAATTAAAGAAGAAAAAAAAAACGACAATGTGCAAACAACAATAAAAAGCGATGAAAAGTCTTTTTCAGCAGTACCCACACAACACGACACACTTCCTTGCCATGTCATCATTGTCTACCCCGCGCACTTGTGCGCAATAATAACAACAACTGAAGAATTGGAACAACATAAGACAAAAGAAAAATAACACAACCATGATTACCGTTGAATGAAATGAATTGTTTCATCCATGCTACATGCCCTTCACTTTATCTGATTGCCTATCACTTTGACCTTGTCATATCAGCATCATCGGTTCGCTAAGGGGATTATCGTGACCATGATCGTTGCCTAGCAACGATGACGTCACCCAATGCTGGCTTCTGATTGATTCACTGAGGACTAAGATGGAATTTGCTAGCCTGAATGTGACACCAGATAATCAATGACCACTGGAGAACGGCACCGGGGTTTTCCCAACTTTTCTTCCATAAACTCTGAATCCTCTCCATCGGAAATATGACAGCTGATTAGCCTATCATGGACACCGGACAACTGCAACCTGCTATTTCCCGAAGTTTTCTTTGATGAATTGTAGATGGTCTTCAATGTAAGCTCTTGATTTTCAAATATTTATCCACCGGGAGAAGGCAACAAAGTTTCAGCAACATCTGAAAAGCTAGCGGGGATATTTAATCCTCAAGCTTAAGTAGCAACTCCCTGGTAACAACTTCCTGGTTGAACCGTCGTCGTCTTTAAACCATTTAGCTTCTTTGAGTCACATGAAACTTGGGGACAGATGGAGTAATAAACATCCATGGTAGCGTTAATAAAATCGAGTTGGTGGATTATTCATCTGTTGTATTGTATACGAGCCTTTTCACAGGGTGAGCGGAGCGAATTTTGAAGGGTAGTAGTCACCAAAGTGGCTCAGTTTGTTAAAAAATATAACAGCAAAGTTGGGGGTATATTACAGGAAGCCCCTTTAGTCAGATGTACATCGGTGCAGACGGTGTCTCCTGAATGTTTGTGAACAGGACCGGTTACTCGTAGTCTCTCAATTACGTTAAATACATTTAAAAAATTCAACATGAGTGCCACGGTCATTTAAGACTCCCGTTCTTGATTGTAGTGATCTTAGCGTAACACCTGTAGAAAAGGAGTTGTGCAGGTCCATTGTTAGACTTGGTCAAGTCTCTCGTGAGTGTTCCCCCGGAGCTGACAATCTACCTCTACAAAATCTAGTACTTCAGCACAGTACAACATACCGTATTTGCCTTTTTGTAATACGCCCTCTCTCGGTCTGTTATGGTATCGCTTCTCAACGAGAGACTTGGGACAATTGGTTTCTATGACGTCATAATTTTTATGTTATGTCTTTATTTTATTCATCCTCTACTTAATTAAGGATGAATAATATGTAGTAGTTTCTAAATGACTAGTCCAATCAAAGTCGGTAGTCTGTAATCGTGACATGAATAAACATATATATCTAGGTCATATGGACTTTGTCGTTCAGCTGTCATCCAGCAGTGCTAGCAGTCGACAAATGTAGAACCCTTACCGTACCGATGAAGCGACTATTTTCTTTTCAATAACATCTGAAATTATTCCCAAACACATTCGCAGGGACTAAAAGAGTGTCTTTATTATTGTATTGGACACCAAGAAAGACGTCGGAGTTAGCCCGCGGGGCGGACGACTTTTTTCGTCCAGTTCATCGCTACGAAAAAATCAAGGTCCGCCGGCTTTGGACACCGAATCTGTTCAACTGCGTAGAAATCTTACGGAAACTTCGTTTGTATAACTCTAAGTGGATTGGTTGGAGCAAGGCTGTTAATGTTTATTAACAGGTAAACACTTGTACCATTGTACAACAGTGCACAGAGTCACTGTGGTCAATGTTAAAAGTTCACACTGATATTGTGTGGTACCGTGCAAGCATACACACACAGCACAGCGGTTAATTAAGAACAACCGATCCCACAGCCACGGGAAAAGATAGTTCAATACTTTTCAACAAAAGATTACTGTTTTTAAATCCATTCTTTGATGAAAGTTGTTATCGTTTGAAAGAGGCTGTCCATGATCAAGATTCCATCTCAATTAAAAGCTTTTAACGGACGTAATAAGCCTTTGTTTTTGTTTAGTTTAAACGTGTTTGTTTATGTTCAACGTACTAGCATTGCCAAGATTTAGTCGTTGAGCACCGCCTACCTCAGGAATAGACCAATTGTGGTGAGTGCTCATAAATATTAAGACTTCAACATTTGAACTCATTAAACGGAATTTCAGACCATCGCCGGCAGGTTCTGAGGGGCGGCAGCCTAAAGGGGACTGCAGCTACAAAGGTGCTACGCAGGCTACGTCGGAGTTTGATTACCGACAGGATTTAGGAAGAAAATTTATCGATCGGCCACCCTCAGCAGCTGAGTTACACGAAGTACAATGGAGGCAATGACGCTTACACTAAATACAACAACACTGCATAGACAATGTGTGAATTAAAAGAAGTACCTCAAAGATTTTTTATATCAAGTAGACACTTGATGTGTGTAGTGCAGTAGCAATGAAGTTTGAGTTTTGGGTCTAAGCCTGACCGTTAGCTCAAGTACAGCAGATAGGAACTTCGCAATTGTATAGCTTATGATTTATGGACATGATGAGCCACTGTTCGTCACAGCTAGAGGAGGGCAGGTGGAACTAAGTTAGTACTGGGAGTCTGCAGTTTTAATTCTAGGAAGAAGACACATCAAGCATGCAGGTATAGTTGTGGTAAACTAATGCACTTATCAACATTTTTCAACCTCGACTCCCAAGAGCCGGGGATGGCCAGGCTTTGAGCTGGGATTTGGCTGGGACGGATTTCACAGTCATTTTGTCCCCACCCAGCCGGGACTTGTGAAAAGATTTCACTTGCTGTGGAAGCCCGGCCGCGGGTAATCAGGCGGGTCGTTTACTGGCGGTGTGCATAGTGCCTAGCTGACAGTGGGGACTTGAAAGGGGATTTACCCTCGATCAATGCCCCACAGCATGGATATGGCCAGGCTCTGCCCGGGGATTTAATAAATTCAAAAATGAAGTTCCCGGGCAAGATAGCCATACCTATGCTGTCAGGGTTGCAATTGATAAGTGCATAAATCTGAATGACATTGCAAGTTTATTGCAGCCAGGCCTTTTTTGGTTGACAGCTAAAGGCACTGCAACATACATTGGGGTATTAGTATCCGCCTTGGCCAAAATCAAGTGTCCTAGAGGCGGACCATGAATGAGGTAAAGGCTATTTTCTTGTCCTTCCAAATTTAGGTGACCCCATTTCTACCGAGAGCTAGGTTTCTGCAAACTTGCTGACAACTTTGAGCAGGCTTTTACTTATAGTCAGTCAGAGAGTTGCATACCTAAAATAAACCTGCTGAAGGGACTAGTTTTGCTCCCAAACAAGTAATCGCTTTATGCAAGCTAGGTGTAACTGTGTCACAGTACAAGGGATTATCAATCCTGCAGACAACCACGGAATTAATAACTTACCCCAGGCACTGAAAGATCACTTGACAAGTTTCATGAGATGGAACGTACAACTGCTAATTGTGAGCCCTAACACAATTTACAATAAATGAGTGTACATATACTACGTATTTTGTAACTTCAGGAACGATCTGGAGTAAATTGCACTGGTTGTGTTTTTTATGAATATGAATAATCTACACAAAGAATACGGTACAACTTGAAGACTATAAGATTTCGATACCATAAATTCGAAGTAGCCCAGGCTAAATGTGTGTTGTTTTCGTGTAATCTGAGTACATTACTATTACTGGTAACAAGTACATAAGTGAGGTTATCAGACTACATGCATGGCACTGCATGTTTCATCGTGCAGTGTTTCTGTCAAATCGCCTTGCATTGGTGGAATATTTGCCTCAAGAGTGAACTGTACAAACATTCCAAAGCGTACTGTACTTACTTCTTCATTTTTCTTTTATACAAAACTTGAGCAATTGGAGATAGTAGGACTAAATATACATACCGCTAAGCCACCATTTTTGGCAGAGTCAGCAGGCAACCAGAATAGGCATAAATATTTAACACCAAGCTTAGCACAGTATATAGAGTATATGTTGGGCATGGAATGTTTATTGAAGGTTTTGAAAACTTTATCTTGACTCCAATTTTATATGGATTGGGTGGTAACATGAACTATGTAGATAAAGTCTTTGGCCTGGAAAATATTCAATGGCAATTTTTGAAAAGAGATGAGAGGCTGCACTTTACAATCATCTTGGATACCAGTACAACCAGTTAGTGCAATTATGGTGTTTATAGAACAGTCTGAAGTTATCATTAAACTGTGGTGATTGGTGAATGCATCGCACTTGTCCTTCAATAAAGCAATGTGGCACATATGGAGTTCCATTTTAAGCAAGGACCTACCGATTAAACTTCAAAGAAAAGTGTACAATTGATGAACTGAGAAAATGTTCTTGAACTGCTGTAGAAACACAAGGACTAGCTGTTCACAGAAGGGATGTTTTCAACGATCAGCCTTCATTTAGTTAATAGCATGTACAGTAGCAGGAATTTTGTTTATTTCTTTATTTTTCTTAAATCAAGCTGCTTTCTATGGGAACAATGAGTAAAAATTCTAAACTAAAAGAGGTAATGTGATGTAATGTATAATGATTTCAACAACTGTCGAAGTCTAAAAATACAGCGTTCTAAATTTAAGTTTAAATATTTTTCCAGTTTTATTGAGCTTGTTGAGACCTGCACTGTTTACATATATACAGGTATGCGGTATAATAACAAATCACTAAAGAACACTTTTGTGGAGGGTTGGGGGAGAAGGTAGAGGGGGAGCTCATTGCAGATACGGGGTATTTTCTCTGCACCCTTGTTTAAAGGTATGCATATACAGCATGTCCTTACCACTGCTAGCCTCTGCAATATTTTTGTTAACGTGGATTTGCAGGCCTTGGATTTTGAGTTGTGCCAGTGCAATCACACACCTCCCCCCCCCCAAATCACTGTGAGGAGGGTGATTTTTTGCACACCTAAGTGAAGATACATGTGAGCTCACATAGATCTCTTGTAGTAATACAACAGAACTCCTGCCACACTCCTTACCTTCCGGAGGAGTGCAATTTGCCAAAAAAGAAACTGGCAATTGTTGCACAACAGTGACAAGTGGAGAGACACTGTTAGCATTACCATATCTGTAATCATGGGAGCCCGGAAGGGGGGGCAAGGGGGCACCCCCCCCCCCGAAAAACAAACTTGTGAAAAATTAATTAAAAATTGAAATAAAAAATTAAAAATAAATCATCAAAGTGTCTTCATTCGCAGCGTCAGTTTCTACTCGTGCAATATGCAGACATTTTGACCAGGAATAGCAACAGAGAAGATGGTATGCTGAATAGTGAAATCGTAATTTGGGGACCATCATTCGTGATATCTATTGGAAATTTGTAATTGTAAAAACTATGCCAAAATTGTACTAGCTCAGGTATGTAGTGTGCATATGGCATCCGACTATTGATAAATGCGTTGGTCTTGGTTTGGTCCCTTGCTGATCTCAAGTGGCGATGCGCGGATGTAACTGGGATATACAAGGTGAATATGGGGGGGGGGGGGTATGGTTCATAATTAGGTACCTTATATAGGCCAATATAAGTTGTTTGAAAGTTGTAAGTTTTATCGTTCATAGGCGTGCGAGGCCGTGACCAAGAGGCAGATTTTCCTTCAACAATTTTTTACACTGAAAATTCTAAAAATCTAAAAACTACAGACATGAAATTCCTGTTTCAGGGGTGGGTACATTCAGCTTATAAAAATCGCCAAGTGTCGTTTCCGTCCATCTGGAGGGTATTTAAAGCCCAACATTTTCTTGTACGCTCCGCGCAAACCTATGGTGGCGCTTCGCTTAGATCGTGTACACAATTCAATCATCCATGAATGACCTTGCCCCTCCCCCCCCCCCCTTTTAAAAATTTCTTGCCGACTCCCATGTCTGTAATTGAGCATTATTCTGACATGCATCTGGGAGATCACTTCAGGATTAGCAACAATCCGTCATCATAGCTAACCGGAGGATTGTTGGAGGACTGCAAGGCATAACACATGCAGCCTGGTTACAAATCATTGCAGGTAAGTACCTGTAGTTGCATTACTACAGTCTAGGTCTACAGTCCATATTACCTCTTAAGTCGGTGTAGACTCAGCCAAAACCTTGTGACAGGCTTTTGTACATGGTTTCAGGGACAAAGTTTTGGGGACTGAGAGCTATAGCAGCAGGGAATGGAGTACAGTATTTTCTGATCACATTTACTTCTTAACCACGACTGTGCAATTGCTAAGTTCTTGGTGGAAGGTAGGGAATATTTTTAAGGGGAGGGCAAAGGGGGGTGAAGACTTAGGGTTCCATAAAACTGCAACCAGACAGGTTAGAAAGAGAGGTTAATGCAAGTTATGTAAGGTAACAGGTGGGATTTAAAGATTAAAATTATGAATCGCTACTCTGAGGGAAGATATTATTGTCCTTCATGGTCCTAGGAAGGTAAACGCCTACCTCCTGCACGGTACATAATCTTACAGGTGCTCAGCAATTGTGGGGTTCAAGCAATTTGCAAAACAGCCATGTACTCTCTCTCTCTCTTTCTCTCTCTCTCTCTAAGGTTGGGTCACTGTTTCAGTAGACTAGCATGTCACTGCTGCTTGTTGTTTGAGACTGGCAACAATTAGTAGAAGGAGGAATAAAAATTATCAGATTCAAATTGAACACATGCTTATAGTGAATAAAGTGTCATGCCCAGTTAGTGCTGCAGGCTGTATAGGGTTGTGGGACATGCATCTGAAAATATGGGGAGAACAATGACATGGGGAACCAATGCATCACAGGTAATAAAACTATATTAGATTGATAAGGGCACCATGTGGGTAGCTATATTCTCCCTACCCACATATATCAGTTGTTTGCCCCAGAGCTATCTCATATCAGTGTATTGGGCTATCCAATAAAGGCCACTTATTTATCCCGGATAAGTCCACATCTAAAGTTAGTGCACATTGGTGGTGCTACAGGGGAGCCAAGAGGCGCGTGCGTCATTTGGTCGCCTTCCCCCGATTTTGGCCTGTGCCCCTCCCCAGCTTAGGTCAGTTAAGAATTGGGTACACAGTAAAAAAATTAATGTACCTCTTTTTCGTACTGAGATATGCTAAAACCTTGCTAGCTTCTGGGTTTTTGTCCCCTGGGCCCCTACCCCCAGGAATGAACGCTCTGGGATCTGTTTTGAGCTGCGCCAGAAAATTTTGCCCCCAACATTATCCTTTGCTTTTTATTTGACCCCAACCCATCCAATTTTGACATGCTAGTATCAAGGATGGGGGTACCTTTGACGGGGTAGTAAAGAGGACTAAGAGATTATTCCCTTAGGTTTGACAGCGAAATTATCCTTCGTCCAGGAAATAACGGTACGTTCTGCTCCTAGTACCCATTTGACATATCGTTCTGTATTCTCAGTTCAGTAATTGTGCAGCTGAAGGGATTCAGACGGATTCGTTCGTTGCATTACTGTTCATTGTAGCCTACAATCACAGTGCAATGCTTAGTGTACGTAATCGATTCGCATAACTGCTTCTAGTACTAATTCAAAATGTTAATTCGCTTCAAAGTAAACATTGTCACGATTTCGTGCCCGCAGGATCGATCGAATTGTCGCATCTTTTACATCATGCGAAATTCCTATTTTAGTAGTATTCCACTATAGTACGGGCTCAAAAACATTGCGTTTTCTGGTGCGCCTCAATGGAAGACGATACCTCTCTTCAAGGTTATACGGAACGATCGTATTTTTGATTTACTATGAGAGGTATCAATTTAATTACTCTTTACGCTTAAATGTTTAAGAAAAACTTGTTTAACGTATGCTTAAAGATTTAATTACGATATGATGATCAGGGTCTTAAAGATTATTCACTCGCGATTCTATACAAACCTTCAATTTGGGCGATATACTACAGAATTCTGATTGGTTGGTAGTGCTGAGACAGTTTTAAGATGAATAATAAATAGCCTCATTAGTATGAGTACGAAAAAGTACGGAAGCCGAGAACGGCGCGGTAGGGAGAAAACGCAAATTGATTTCCCTGTACCATGAATTCCAACAAAATAGCAGAGGGAGTACTTCAACATCGTTTTGTTATAGCATGTTAAGCATTGAGTATCCTCAAAATAAATGGACGAGTCTCAATGCTACTAGAAAACAGAGCCTTTCAGGCAAGAATCATGTTATTAGTTCTGTTTATTCTGCCGTTTATAGAACAAAGAAGGTTTATTAAAACTATTCCAAGTAATGAAAACGAGCAATATATTCGGAAAAAGGTTTGAGCTAGCCCTCTCGAGACAGGGCCGTCATGCTATTGACAGTCTATTCCTTGCAAATGGAGGTAAAGTTCAATCAGTTTAGGGGAGCCCTAGTGAGACTATCTGCTAACCTTATAGACTTGGCTCCCCTATGGGCTGGAGGTTGCAAAAGATACTTAGTATTTCCCGCCTGTCGTAAGGGGCGGCTAAAGGGAAACCAAATTGAACTTGCGTCATACAGAAAAAAAATTAAAAACCTTTTGAAATTTCTATCGAGTTGACTGACACTATAAGACACATTCGTGTTTGCGTGTTTTTAAAGGAATATCCCGGTGCTCCCCTCAAACCTCACATTATAGCTTGTTCATAGCTCAAGATAATTCTGTTTGAAGATAGGTTTTCCTTGTCAAAACAGACTCATGGTTGCCTCAAGGTTGAAAAATGTTATGCAGTAAACCGGCTGGTTTCTTCGAAAGTCTTTTGTTGTTCTTTAAAATTGCAGGAACTATGTGACCTAGAAACTGACACCAGTGGAACATTGAATCTTGGTCCTTTTAGGTTGACCGAACAAATTTGCAATGTGTGTTACTGTGGTTTGAATATTTTCTTTAAAAACCATAATTACTTAACACAACATACAATTGAGACGGAATTTTCACCAATACAGAGAATAACAGTAGACTGATTTTTGAAGCTTTTTAAAATTGTCACCGGAATGTTCCTTGAAATCTCATCTGACTAATTAACTACCGGTATTTAAATATAACCATGTACGTAGGCCAAATTGATTATTTTAGGGATTTTTTCCGAGATTGTTGGGCATGCGCTCTCTTGGCTAAAAAAAAGTAAAGAAAAAAGTGGGAATGAAAATAAAGGAGAAAAATAATGAAAAAACTCTGTCCTAGAAGGGAAATCATGTACACCAATCATAAGAGCTTTAATTTGCCTATAACGAAACCCATAATTACTATCATACATTTGACTCAATTCAAATAAATGAGAGACGTATATAGGTAAAGCGCTTTAGGAACAACCTTACGACCATTATGGCTGACAGGTATGTCAATATATTAATAGGCGTGTGTGGGTAGCGTCAAACTCCCAGCCCCCTCCCACCTCAAAGAAAAATAAAAGAAGGAAAACCAGAAAGGAAACAGAAAGAAAAGACTAAGGAAGATTTGAAAAAAAAACCATTATCAGTAACTTACCATTTCCTAGTTAAAATAACCGAGGAAGACAAGGTTAAAATTTACCATTAAAATTGTAGTATTGGACCACAATTTTTACCAGAGAAAGGTAGGTGAACACCCGATATTGGTTAAACCTGACCAATGTGTTTTAGCGTGCACCGACAGACAGTTTTTTCAGACCACGAGTGTCCGATTAAAGCTTGCTGTTGGTGTGACGGCACAAATAAATTCGCATTTCATTTTCGCAGTGCTCTGATACAAATCATAATACACAAGTTAGCAAATTTCAAGTTCTTTTCGATCAGAGACTGAGAAGACATTTACTAAAAGAAAAAAATCCGGAACGTAATCCGATTTGAACTCGTTGTAGTATGGCCGCTGCTTTATCTATTTATTGTTCCTTATTCCTTTCCATTTTCCTTGTTCTGCATTCCTCATCACCTCTTCGTATTTTTGTTCTTTCCTCTTCCTTCCCTTTCTCTTCCCATTTGTTTCAGTCTTTTCTCTCGCTCTCATTGACCACCCCTCCAGACAGTTCTCTTCTGGATACCCGCCTTTTAGTTTTTTTTTTTATTTTAGGAACCTAACAGGGCAGTACTTTAAAGTATCTGCGGTAATCCTTTCCCAAAGCACAAAGTTTTTACCTTTCTAATTACAAGGCAGAATACCCGTTAAGAACGAATTGAAATTCAAAACTTGAAATAAGGGACTACATACGTAGTATCAGATGATGCTACCGCCTACCTATTTTATTACTTATACAGTGAATGCACACGCTAGTTCAGACTATTCTCTATTGCAGGTCTTACCGTCTTTTGTCAGAAACTTGTGGAAACAAGTTCCAGACGAAAGACGGCTGTTGCAAAAATACACAGTTCAAATACAAAGATCTTACAATGATACCATACAAAGAAGTTTGTCAGTAAACCAGATAGTTATTATTATTGTAGTGCGCGTGAGCGCTACAATCTTGGCGTTACACGACAGGCAGGAATACCTACATGAGTTAACGTTGAAACTGGAACATCCACACTGCTTCGGTTCCGTTTTTACTATCGATACGACCACTGTGCAGGCAGCTTATGTTAAGCCTGGCAATGACTTTTCACCGTCTTCTTGCACACATACTAAATTAGTCCCGACGAAGGACTCATTCATGATTAGAAACAGCTTAGAATGCAGAGTGAAATGTTACTGATTGATGGAATACCGAAAGTCTTTATTTCAGAAAAAGTTTCAGTTGAATTTGCGCTTGCTTTCTCTTTGACACGATAAGAATTAGAACTACATAGCTTGCAATTCGCAAACGAAGTAATCAGCCGATAAATTTGTAAAGTTTAGGGTGATGAGAGCATGTGCGTCGTCAGCTATACAAGAATCCTGACAGCAAGTGATAGTTTGATATCAGTCGGCCATAACTGGGGTCTATCATCTTTTAATTTTTCAATTCCTTTGCTTACGTGCACCATGGATGGTTGTACACTGAATTGTACTTTGATTCCTTCAATTTCACTGAAAATGAGCACTTGATATTCACGTAGACAATAAATGAAAACAAGCGCTTATCGGATTCGTATATACGTGCACAACATAGACAGGTAGACTGCACTGTGTACCGGTATTTCCATGTGTATATACATATATGTATACAAGTACAGGTCAGGACTTTAACCATGGAACTTGAAGTACTACGTCGGAGGTAGTGTTTCGAAGGTACTTCCTTGCTTGAACCAATTGGTTGGAAACTGGGCCGTAAAACTCCACCTAACTAACTAACTGATCAAAAGCAGCTGACTGTGGGGTTGTACGTAAGAAATGTACTACCAGTGGGTTAGATGAGATTTAACGACCTACCAATACCAATCAGTTACTGTAGGTAGAGTCAGTCAACTCGATAAGAGGTTCAAAGTTCAAATTTATTTTCAAGTATGTTTCAAGTTCAAATTTATTTTCCCGGGCGCCTCTTTCGACAGGCGGGAAATACCGTAGACATATTGAACCTCAGCCCACAGGGGCCGTACTGCCGTTGGGACAAAACAATGGCATGCAAAGTACAAACACCGCTAGAACAGTGTATTATATACCGAATTAGACAAAATGAACGATATGACTGTGTGAAAGGGAACTGGTACTGGGACATGGGTTAAACTCTTTTGAAGAACTGAATGAAGCAGTACGGGGTGGAATCAGGCTGGGGTTTGGGGTTTAACCCCGCTTGATTGTAGAGGTTTTTTTTCATTTCCTATGATTTTTTGCTTATTTCTTTATTGTTTCGTTTTGAAGCATACCCCACCTTTCGTCAAAACTTGCATCCAGCTTCGCAGTGAATAAATATACTCTAAAGAAAACAACGATATGTCATGGCAGGTTATAAAACTGTTGAAGGTCCGATTCTCCCACCCCAAACAGTACCAATTTTCTTAACCTTCTTACTTAAGCCCCTTCCCATTCGTCGGAAATTCACCCTCATCCCGTAGACACAGTCTCAGTTAATTGCTTCAGGGTGGGTATAAAAACTTAAGCTCAATGTGTATAAATCAAAACACTCTCAGTACAGTTCATGCTGTGTAAAATTAGCTTTGGTACTCTACATTCGTGTTTGAATTAGCTGCCAATTAAAGAGCTAAGCCCATTGAGAATTGCTGTTAACCTCTACAAGAATTGGAGTCTGGGCAGTCTGGGGTGAGATGATCGTTGGCCCATAAGGCTGCAAAACAGTGGCGGAGCTAGGGATTTCGGTCAGAGGGGGCAAAAATGGTCTCTAAGGGCGCTTTGAAGGAGAAATACCCTGAGCATCAGTACCATCGAAGCCACGGCTTTTCAGACTTTCCATTTGATTTCCCGCACCCGGTAGAAGACTACTTTGCCATTTCTCATCAGCAAGTATTTCTTTTAAAACACGTCTAAATTTTCTATCCATGGACCTCCGCAGAAGAAAATATATTTTTTTTTGGGGGGGGGCAAATTCTTTTAGGGGGAAGAGCTCCGCGCCACCATGAGTTGGCGCGAAGCGCAAGAAAATTTCGGTCCCAAATCCTTCTCAGATTGCTGGAAATTGCAGTTCTAACAGTTCGGGAGATAACCGCTTTTCGGGAGAAAATGAGTATTACCCCGATTGGGGGAAAAGTTGCCTTTCTCGACGGTATGAATATTTATGAGCACTTAGTGTCAACCTCTTCACAGTCGTCGAATTGTTTAATAAATGTGTGTATATTCAATTGTGAGGTAATAGTTTAGACATAAGAAACGAAATTACGATGGACCTTCAACTACGTATTTACAAACATATGTGTTGGCACGACCCACTGGCACACCTTTAAGTGAAAAATGGAGTACAAAACTTGCGACTGCGTGGAGTCTATAAATTAACCTTTAGACAAATAACGTAGCAAAATTGCTCGATTTCTTAAAATCGGCGTGGTGAACAACCAAACATGACGAAACTTTTTTATTCCCCTATCAACAGAGTTTTTAAAATGCCCGAATTTCTCTTTCCTAAAATTGATAAAAATTGCAAGCCTGTTTTGAGCGTTATCTCCGTTGAATTTTCGCGGTAGGATGGAAATGCATCGTGGGAGATATTTGTAAATGGCGCCACCCATGACAAAATAATCCCCGGATCGGGTGAAAATTGATTTCCCCCGAAAGAGGTTATCTCCCGAACCGTCTAAAGCCTATTTACAGAATATAAATAGGGAAAACACTGAGTGAACTGTTAAGAAATATTGATGTTGGTTTTTTTCGTCTTTTTCTTTATGTTTCTTCGTTTTTGTCAAGTTTTTTTTTATTTTTCAGGGGAAGGCATGTTCCCTCCTTGCCCCCTACCTGCGGACGCCCATGTTTCTATCCCTCTCGTTCACATTCTACATATTATATTTTGTATTTATTTCAGGTCTCGATTCAAGATTTTAATGTAATAATGGGCTACTTTGTGAAGATAAAGATTAAACCTGCTAGAGCTAAATAGCAAGCAATCTTACAGGGGAACAAGTTATGGAAATTAATCACCGTTAGGTGTAAAATTTGGCTACGTTTATTTGTAATGAATTCGGCATCTAGAAAGCCAAGCAGACCTATTGTCTTGGCTATTTCTTTCAATATACTTAATTAATTTGATGGCTATTTCAGAGTGGTCACATGAAATTACGTCAACTAATGTTTCTTCTCGTACTTATCTTGATTTCCAGATGCCAAAAATTTTACACCTAACGGTGATTAATTTCCATAACCTAGGCTTGTTAGATGCAATTTTCTGGTTTTTGAGACCACAAAAGTACAGAAATAACCATGTTCATGGGATTATTGTGCAGTGTTCAGAAATAGCCATTTATCATGGGAATGGTCACTTGAAGAAACGCAAAATGGAAACTGCTCATTAACTCTTAAACCGTCACCACTATGATAGCAGTTTTATTTTATTTTAACCTGAACGTTCTCTTCAAGTGATTCTGAAAAATGTTGTACAAGCTATTTTGGTATCTTCATAACCTCTTTTTGTTGTCTATGTTGACAATTATCCCCGACAGCTGTCGGCGCTGTTTGCGCTACAATTATTGTATTGTTATCTTTGCAACATCTTTTATTGGCCGGGAGGGTGAATTGAATGTCAGTCTGTGTATTTTGGATGCTTATAATCACGCTTGTTGTGGAAGCAATTAACTTAGCACAGCGGCAACATTCATCATTCCGTATATAGCATGAAGATACATTTCGGCAAAACCTATCCCTATATTACAGACGATGAACCTTTACATCAGAATAAAGTGCAGATGGTACAGTTTCTGGTGGCTGTTTGAGCATTTTGCTATCTGGGCCTTGAAACAAATTCTATTAAATAATGTCTTTCGCCAATAATGGTGCAAGAGAAAAGTATGTTAAAAACCTAAAAAGGGCGCCGACAGACGATTTTGGTCCGTCAGGGGGGGGGGCGATCGCCCCCCCCCCCCGACCATATGGCAGCTCCGCCAATGAAAATAAAAGTTACGTCCGGGTCATTTGACAAAGAACCTGAATAATAGAGCCGGGCGTCCCGGTCAATAGGGCCACCCAGATTATACAGGCCTATCAAGAACACGTTTCACACTCAAATTTACAGTGTGATCCAGCCTGGTAGCTTAGCGTTAGATTAGCTTGCGACGGTATCGCCCAGGCCGTCCGTGTTGTTTATCAGATTTTTTCGTTCACCGAGCTTTCATTTAGGCTAGGACCGCCACCAGTCCAAGATCCACATCAAAACATTTTATAAGCCCAGCCTCAAACCCGCCCACACACGAGCACTACAATTTTGCGTATTTGCCGCAGGCAAATGCAGCTCTAGTTAGCAGATGACTCTCGAAAAGGAGTAAATGAGCAAAAGGGTTGTTTACGTGATACCTGATGTTTTTATTACCTGCTATAATTTTTTGAGCCTTTGAGGCTTGGTGTTCTTGCATTTAGTTACCAATTTCCAGTGTTGTAGTGTGAGTACGGGACCATGAGTACGAGTACGAGTACGGGTACCAGGTCATGAGTATGGGTACGGGTACGGGTACAAGGTCATGAGTACGGGTACGGGTACCTGGTCATGAATACGGGTACGGGTACGAGTCCCAAAAAATTAATCATGAGTACGGATACGGGTACGGGTACCAGGCTATGAGTACGGGTACGGGTACCAGGTCATGAGTACGAGTACGGGTACGGGTACCAGTTCCAACTATGGTAGTCCAACTGACCGTAAATGTGTTTCGAGTAAGCTACAGGTATGAATTCATCAGTATGAGTATGACATTTTTAACTGGTCTTGACATCCATGTCATTGCAGACCTACTGTATGGGTACTATCGGGCCAGGCCATAGCCTATACACAAAGGGCCTACATGAGGTACTTGATTACTGGTACACATGCACAACTTGATGGAAAATGTGATGGAAATCAGGTCTCTCTGGCTATCTGTGTAAACCAGAAAGGCTGATATTCTGGCCTCAAACCAGGTCACATCACAGTGCTACCAAATAAGTGATTGTACGGTCTTTGTTACACTGAACAATGTGCACCCAGCATCAAATTGCGACATGTCTGTAAGTGGTAATGTTATAGTACGAAACTAGGCTACAGTGACATTTAAGTTTATCAAGAAACAAGAATCGATGACAGTCAAATGGCATATACCCTAGCACAGTGATATTGAAGATAAGTGAGAAGGATAACTGAAAAGGATGATTTCTAAGAGTGAGTGATGCATGGTGACAAATATAGCTACTTCTTTTAGTGCAAGCACCAACTCTGAGAGACTAACTTAATGTCTGCAGTACTGTACAGTCTCACGGCCAACATGACTAGCGAAATAGATCCATGAGAAAAAGTAAGGAAAAGCTCGAAGAAAAAATGCCCCACCATCCTCCTTCAAATGGCCCCTACAGGCAACCTGCAGCCGTACTATGAATTGCCAACTCAACTATGCCCTTTATATTACCCGTAGTTGAATTTGGTTCAAGTTCCGTGTGCCACAGCTGCCACTGCAGGAAATGGATTAAATCTCCTTCCCCCCCCCCCCCGGCCCCCAGCCACTGCAAGCAGAGTATCATGGAAGGTAATAGACTCACAAAGTCCCACTTAAAGTGTGTGCCATCAGTGTTAGTTCCTTTACCACACATACAGTGGGAGTCCTATGCCATGCACTGTCACTTTTCATACCTTTTTCACTTACTCATTTAAGTTGAGGCAGGACTGACAGAAATGGGCCCAGGGGTCATTGTGAGAGACAGACAATTAAAAAGTGACAAGCAACAATTAAATAATCACTTGCGGGCTTAGATTACACTTGTGAGCAAAAATTCAGTAGAGCTGGCCTTGTTGGCAAGTGACCAGTTATTCAGGTAACGTTACAAACGCTAGTTTTTATTACCTGCCGGATAAAGGGGTTTGTCGCATTGCATTGTGGTTGTGCCGTCCACGGGAAGGATGAGTGTTCTATCAGGGAGCCTCGAAAGCGCTGCCTGAACGTTTAACTGTGTAAAGAAGTGAGCCCTCTTTATAAATTTGTATAACGCTCTATTTTACCTCCTGATGTAATTGGGCGTTCCATGCAGTTTGTACCCTTTAGAGAATGGGTTTGTCCGGGTCAATTGCGGATCACTATAAAAGGAATTTTTCGCGCCTTTCCCACACCCTTTTCTGCCTGATGCCAGCTGAACGGTATTTACCTTTACAGATGTTTTATTATAGTATCTCTTTCACATGGTATGGAGACAACGCCTACTCGTTTGCCTTGATCTTAGGAACTGTTATTTTAAGAAGCCCAAAGAGGTACGTTTTGGGTAATTATTTCTCTTGTTTAAGGGTTTAGCAGTGTTTTTTAGTTGCGGTATGTGAGATGGTTTGGGGGTAAAATGTTGTAGGTTAGTTCACTTTGTGCATATAGAAAAGTACTTGGGAATGTACTTTGCGACTTTGCGTGCGTGCGAAATGGTAATGTATACCTGTATACCTTGTATATGATTAATTTGCGATATTGAATTGCAATGTATTTGTATGTATATAATGAACTGTGATATACATATTGTGCGTATAGTATATTTAACTGCGTTATACATTCGTTTTTAGTTGTATTTTATTGTGATATCTGTATTTCTGTGTATTTTGTATTTTTGTACTTGTGAGTATTTTGTATTTTCTATTTTTGTATAGTTTTCACGGAATCCGGAGGTGGATTGAGCTTCGGCTCGTTGCGTGCGACTGATATACAGTACAAATAGTAAAATATACCACCGCTCCATTCCAGTCGATGCCTTTGAGTCTTTTTGCGTGAGTTCCTGTATTGCGTATCTCCCCCATAAACAGCTACAGTGAAAACTCTTTCCTTTCGATTGCGACGATGGTTCTAGCTACCTTTGGTTATTGGAGATGATGTCATACGAGATCTGGCGAAGCCCCCTCTATCTTTGCAAGTTCGGTTGTCTGCTACCTGGCCGTATTGTATGTATGTGCGTCTCCTGAATGTACTTCGTAGCCGAAATTCTGAAGTCCTACTGGTCTAACTCGGTATGTACTCATAATAGCATGTTTATCGTACGCGTGTGAAAGACGCTGGTTTCTCCCTACAGTAGTTTACCCTGTGATACATGATGTAGAGCGTTAGAAGAGCCCACTGTTGTCATTCATACCAGTGAAGATGTAGATGGTTTTTCGTGAGGTACTAGAACGAAGAAAAGGACTGAGATGTTCTTGAAACAGTTATCGTAAGCCTGTAATACTGCAATGTGCCTCAGTTGTTGTGTGTTATTAACCCCTTGTACAGTATATATTGCGGGTCCAAGGTATCAACAGTATGTATTACTATTAGTACAATACTGATTTGTTCAGCCTAACGTTAGGCCATGGCCTAAGAAGTGTTATATTCTCATGTTAATGTATAGTCTACCTCCATTGGTTAGGCTACATGTATGCCTTTGCTTAATCGTATTGTTTAATCCCCTAATTTGGGCTAAAGTAAATTTGAATGTAATGAGTGAGACTGGTGAAAGATTTGAGAATGGGACCCCAGGCGAAACTAAAGAGCCTGAAACTGAAAGGGTGTCTCGTCAGAGAACGTATACTGAAAAGGGTTTACAGTACCAAATTGATCTAAAACAACAAAAATTTAGATCCCTTATTTCTCAATGGAGAAAATATGCTGGAAAGGTTGAATGTTTACTTTCCGAACAAGGTACTGAGGTTTCTTCAATTAAAAGGGAACGTGATTTGTCCATGAATGTGATGTCCGACATATCGAATGTTTATCTTGAATTGGATGAATTGCTATCCCAGGTAGGCTCAATGGGTTCAAAATATGAAGACCTAGAGAAAATAGAGAGTGACCATTTAGCCTTAATTAAAAGGGTTACCGACTTTATTAGAGATGTGGAAGGGTCTGAAACAAGATCTAAGGGCAATTCACATTCTTCAAGGTCGAGTGGTTCGAGCCGTAGGTCTAAAGCGGAGGCTGAGGCTGCATCCCTTCGGGCAAAGCTTAAGTATATTGAGGCAAAGGCAAAATATAAAACTGAGTTAGAAAGAATGAAGCTTAAACTGGTTGAAGCTGAGGCTGAAAGTTTGAAAGAGGCTGAAGGTTATGCACATAGGCCTAGTATAGGTGACAGGTTCTCTGATGAGAGCAAAAGGTATACAGAAGAATATGTACAAGCTCATGCTCTTGGCACTTCAAATTTAAACCTTCCCACAGCCTCTAAAAATTCTCCAAAACCAGACTCAGACATTGATCTGCATAAGTTAGTTTCTGGTGCTTCTGCACCTGAGAATGTTGTGAAATCACAAGCTAAATTGACAAGTGAAAAAGATGGTGTCGCAGAGGTTTCTTTTCGGCCAAAAACATTAAAGGCGGCTACTGATGTTATTGCTGAAGCCCCTATTCAGAATTTGGCCAAGGTAATAACTGAGCAAGTAACACTTAACAGACTTCCACTTCCCGAACCAGAAATTTTTAACGGGGATCCTTTAAAGTATCCGGGTTGGAAGTGTGCCTTGGATTCTTTGTTAGAAAATAAAGGTGTCCCCACTTCAGAAAAGATGTACTATTTAATGAAATATTTGGTTGGGCCACCTAGGGAAGCTGTAGAAGGATATTTCCTCATGCCTTCAGCTGACACCTATGCAGAGGCAAGGAACCTATTACAGGAGAGGTATGGCAACCCTATTGTTATTACAGATGCATTTAGAAACAAATTAGAAGCATGGCCCAAAATTCAGCCAAATGATGGAAAGGCTCTTCTCAAATTTTCTGATTTTCTTGGGCAGTGTGAAGCAGCTATGACTTTGGTACCCGGGGGTCTTAATTGCCTGGGTGACAATTGGGAAAATCGTAAAATTATGCAGAAACTGCCTAGCTGGTTGGTCAACGTTGGGGCAGATTCTTGTTTGACTGGGGTGAAAAACGTGGTTTCCCTCCTTTCAAGGAGTTTCGTAAGTTTATAGCCAAAGAAGCCAAGATTGCCTGTAACCCTGTTACCTCTCTGCAGTCATTAAGAGATACAAAACCTGCTGATTCAAAGAGTGGTCAATCAAAAAGTAGTCAAGCAAAGGTTATAAAAGGTGCTAGTAACTTTGCTACTGAAGTAAATCAGGTTGCCAGCTCAAAACGTAAAGGTAATATTAAATATATTCTCTGTCAAGGACAACATATTCTTGATAATTGTGACGAGTTTTTGAAGAAATCCTTGGAAGATCGTAAGAGTTATGCAAAGGTTAAGAATTTGTGTTATGGGTGTCTCCGTTTTGGGCATTCTTCGAAATATTGTCGTAGACGTATTATTTGTAAAAGGTGTTCAAAGCCTCACCCAACGTCCCTTCATGGAGACAAAGCATCTCAGCCTCTTGGTACCCAGAATGCAAATGGCGAGTCTCAAATGAAGTCAATAGCTATTCAAGCACCAGAATCTCATACAGGGTTGAGAACTATCAGTGGGTCAAGCATAGGTATGAGTTCATTGGGTATCCCAGTATATGTTTCTCACGTAAGTTGCCCAGAAAAGGAAATTCTGATTTATGCGCTCTTAGATACCCAGTCAGATACACCGTTTGTGACTGATCGCACTTGTGCATTGTTGGGTGTTGAAGGGGTAAAGACTTCTTTGAGACTGTCAACTCTTTCAGCTAAGAACCAGCTAATAGATAGCAGTAGAGTTGATGGGTTGACTGTGAGAGGGTACAGCAGTTCTCAGAGAATATCATTGCCTGCAGCATTTACTAGGTGTGAAATACCAGCTAATAGATCCCATATTACTACACGCAACGTAGCAAAACAATGGCCGCATTTGCAGGTTATTGCTGGAGAACTTGCGCCTGACTTGGAATGTGAAACGGGCCTATTAATTGGGTACAATTGCCCTAAGGCACTCGCTCCTAAGCAAGTTATACCCCCTGTTGATGATGGACCATATGCACAAAAAACTGAGCTAGGATGGGGTATTGTGGGTGTAGTCGACCCACGGCAGGTCAGCGTCAGTGAGAATGATGCAATCGGGTTTAGCCACTTTATAGTTACATCTGAAGTACCACCTTTATGCAAGATTGATACAGGTAATGCTACTAACAGAGTACATGTTTGTTTTGAGTCTAAAATAAAAGAAAACGTAAGCCCATCTGAGGTAGTCAGGTTGCTTGAACTTGAATTTAATGAAAGGAATTTAGGTGTGTCATATTCACAGGATGACAAAAGGTTTCTCTCACTCCTTAAGGATGGTGTTCGCCAAATGGATGATGGTCATTATCAAATGCCATTGCCCCTTAAGACATCTGAAATTTTGCCTAACAATAAGTCTTTAGCTCTTTACCGTCTGAATCGCCTTAAACGCAGGTTAACAAATGATGTTGTTTATGCCAATGATTACTGTGCCTTTATGGAAGGTGTTTCCAGCAAAGGTTTCGCAGAGAAAATTCCCATTTCTGAATTACATAAGTCTAGTGGTGTGAATTATATCCCACATCATGGAGTCTACCACCCTCACAAACCTGGTAAAATTAGAGTTGTGTTCGACTGTAGCGCTAAGTTTAATGGAACCTCTCTTAATGATCACTTGCTTACAGGTCCCAACTTGACGAATAATTTAATTGGGGTACTCTGTCGGTTTAGACAGGAGAGTGTTGCTGTAGTTTGTGACATAGAATCTATGTTCTATCAGTTTCGGGTAAACCCAGAACATAGAGATTTATTGCGCTTCCTGTGGTGGGATAAGGGTGATTTCGATACAGAGCCCACAGAATACCGTATGACTGTTCAAATTTTTGGTGCAGCTTCCTCACCAGGTTGTGCAAATTTTGCGCTTAAGCAAATTGCCTCTGATTACGAGTCACAGTTTGGTCCTGACGTAGCCAGATTTGTACATCGCAATTTCTATGTAGATGATGGTCTAAAATCGGTCCCTACACCTTCTGAAGCTATTGATCTCTTTCTAGAACTAGGGATATGTTAGCAGAAGGTGGAATTAAGCTTCACAAATTTAAAGCAAATTCAGAAGCTGTGTTAAAATGTATAGCTAAGGAGGACTGTTCTAGTGGGACAAAAGATATGGATCTTCGGTTAAGGGAAGAAGCTCTTATTGAGAGGGCATTAGGTGTGCACTGGTGTGTACACTCAGACACTTTTCAGTTCAGAATAGTTCTTAAAGACCAGCCCTTGACTAGGCGTGGAATCTTATCCATGATTAGTTCGGTTTATGACCCCTTGGGCTTTGTAGCTCCAGTTATTCTTAAAGGGAAACAAATCCTCCAGCAATTGTGTAACAACCATACAGATTGGGATAGTCCTGTACCAGAGGATCTGTGTGGGGCTTGGAAAAGCTGGAGAGAGGGGATTTTGAATCTTGCATCACTTAGGATTAAGAGATGCTACAAACCTGCTGACTTTGGGGAGGTTATGAGAGTAGAATTGCATCACTTCTCCGACGCGAGTACCAGTGGTTATGGTCAATGTTCATATGTTCGTTTCATTGGTAAGGAAGGCCAGGCACATTGTGCATTTGTAATTGGTAAAGCTAGGGTTGTTCCTCTAAAGCAGATTACCGTTCCTCGTCTTGAGTTAACTGCTGCCTTATTGTCCGTCAAAATGAGCATTCTGTTAAAGCAGGAGCTAGAATATGATGAAATCACAGAGTATTTCTGGACGGACAGTCAAGTTGTCCTTGGCTACATCAGAAATGAAACACGTCGTTTTCATGTTTTTGTTGCGAACCGTGTACAGCAAATTCGTGAAGTAACAATCCCCTCCCAATGGAGGTTTGTAAAGAGCGGTGAGAATCCCAGTGATTGCGCCTCAAGGGGGTTGTCTGCTGAAGAGCTGTCCAACTCAAGTTGGTTGGTTGGTCCTCACTTTCTTTGGCAAACAGAATTTCATAGCACAGAACCAGATATTAGTTTGTCAGCAGACGATCCAGAGGTTAAGGAGGTAAAAGGGGTTAGCTCACTGCTCACACAAAACAGCAAATTTCCTTCTTACTTGGAAATAGAGCGGTTCAATTCATTCTCTTCTTGGTCTAAACTGAAAAGAGCTGTTGCTTTATGTTTATACTTGAAACGCAAACTTAGAAACGGTTCAAGGTCAAATATTGGGAAAGTCACCGACAATATTCGTGTAGACAATCTGAATGAAGCAGAATTGCAAGTTGTTAGACTCGTTCATGCAAGAGCCTTTGAACAGGAAATTCAGATTTTGAAATCTAAAATGCACCCGCCAAAGGAAGGAACGAGGGAATGCTTAAAGAGGAATAGTCCTCTGTATGGTCTTGATCCATTTTTAGATGATAGTGGTGTTATCAGGGTAGGTGGGCGACTGCAAGAGTCAAGTCTGAACTTCAATGTAAAACATCCGGTTGTTCTCCCAAAGAAGGGTAACGTCACCAAACTTATTGTTCGTTACTTCCATGAGTCGATCTCCCACCAAGGTCGGGGGATGACGTCAAATGAGATAAGGGCAAATGGTTTCTGGATCATTGGTTGCACTTCTTTGGTTAAGGGTGTTATTCAGAATTGTGTTAAATGTAAAAAGTATCGTGGAGCATGTAACCAACAAAAAATGTCTGATTTGCCGAATGACCGAATTGAAGCTACAGCCCCATTTACTTATTGTGGTTTAGATTGTTTTGGGCCTTGGTATATTAAAGAAGGTCGAAAGACACTGAAAAGGTATGGGGTATTGTTTTCATGCATGGCCTCTAGAGCTGTTCATATTGAGATTGCTAATATGTTAAGTACAGATTCATTTATTAATGCTTTAAGACGATTTCTAGCTCTGCGTGGCCCAGTTCGGCAAATACGGTGTGATAAGGGGTCAAACTTTGTCGGAGCAAAGAATGAATTTGAGAAGGCTTTGACTGAAGTAGATCAAAGCAAGGTTCATCGGTTCCTAGTGGAACAAGGTTGTGACCTAATTGAGTTTAAATTCAACCCCCCTCACGCTACTCATATGGGAGGCGTCTGGGAACGTAGTATTAGAACAGTGCGGAATATATTAAATTCGATGTTGTATAAGCTAGGCACCCAGCTAGACGATGAATCTCTACGAACCTTTATGTGCGAAGTTACTTCGATCGTTAATAGCCGTCCATTGACAACTGATAATTAATATGACCCTTTGTCATTGGAGCCATTAACGCCCAACCACTTGATAACTTTAAAATCAAAGATACTTCTCCCCCCTCCTGGTTGTTTTCAGTCTGCTGACACGTACTCCAGGAAAAGATGGCGTAGAGTTCAGTATTTAACAAATGTATTCTGGTCTAGATGGAGAAAAAAATACCTGCAAAATTTACAAAGGCGACAAAAATGGTACTTACCCTCTCGAAATGTGCAAGTAGAGGACATTGTATTGTTAAAGGATGAGGATATGCCAAGAAATGATTGGCGAATGGCCAGAGTAGTTGAAGCCATTCCAAGTAGTGACAACTTAGTGCGTAAGGTTAAGGTACGATTAGGGTCGAATATTGATGATAAAGGCAAGCGTAAGGGCATTGTTACAATTCTTGAACGACCTATTCATAAGGTCATTGTTTTGGTAGAAAATGCAAACTCGTCATGAGGTGCCACAACTTATTACTAAACAGGTGCAATAAATAAAGTGGTGCAAAGTAAATATTACACAGTATTGTAACTATGTGTATCTTTTGAACTTTATGTTAAATGGTGGTGAGTTTTGATGTTTGTATTGATTTGCCATGCATACTATATTCTATTTGGTACTGTAGTTACAGATGATTTATATTTTCTTTGAAGTTGTATAAAGGTGGAAAATGACTTTCTCATTTTGAGGGGCCATGTAAAGAAGTGAGCCCTCTTTATAAATTTGTATAACGCTCTATTTTACCTCCTGATGTAATTGGGCGTTCCATGCAGTTTGCACCCTTTAGAGAATGGGTTTGTCCGGGTCAATTGCGGATCACTATAAAAGGAATTTTTCGCGCCTTTCCCACACCCTTTTCTGCCTGATGCCAGCTGAACGGTATTTACCTTTACAGATGTTTTATTATAGTATCTCTTTCACATGGTATGGAGACAACGCCTACTCGTTTGCCTTGATCTTAGGAACTGTTATTTTAAGAAGCCCAAAGAGGTACGTTTTGGGTAATTATTTCTCTTGTTTAAGGGTTTAGCAGTGTTTTTTAGTTGCGGTATGTGAGATGGTTTGGGGGTAAAATGTTGTAGGTTAGTTCCCTTTGTGCATATAGAAAAGTACTTGGGAATGTACTTTGCGACTTTGCGTGCGTGCGAAATGGTAATGTATACCTGTATACCTTGTATATGATTAATTTGCGATATTGAATTGCAATGTATTTGTATGTATATAATGAACTGTGATATACATATTGTGCGTATAGTATATTTAACTGCGTTATACATTCGTTTTTAGTTGTATTTTATTGTGATATCTGTATTTCTGTGTATTTTGTATTTTTGTACTTGTGAGTATTTTGTATTTTCTATTTTTGTATAGTTTTCACGGAATCCGGAGGTGGATTGAGCTTCGGCTCGTTGCGTGCGACTGATATACAGTACAAATAGTAAAATATACCACCGCTCCATTCCAGTCGATGCCTTTGAGTCTTTTTGCGTGAGTTCCTGTATTGCGTATCTCCCCCATAAACAGCTACAAACTGAACCAAGTCACTGACCTATTTTTTCCCAGGTAAGCCCCAGAACAACTTATCTGCATACCGGCAGCTGGCTATGTGTAACCGACTGCCAGATCAATAACATAACAGAAATAGTAATTGTATGTATGTGGTTTTGGTGTTGTATTGCTGTCGTATTGGTTCGGCAGCCTGGTGAATAGCTCCAACCTAACTTTTACAGCAGAAGCTAGTGGTGACCTAGAGCTGCGACCCCTACTAAATTACTGAGGAGCATTGCACTAATAAATATGATGTAAAAACAGGTTTATATTAAAGCTATACATCATATCATGTTGGTATTTGAGTTAAAAAGAATGGGTTGATTAAGATCTGTATGAGAACTGATTTTAATTAGCTATAACAAAGTAGATCCTGAGGTTATTGCCCCGACCATATTCCCCAAGCACAGATACTGTAGTCCCAACATGATCTACCAGTACCATTGTCCTACGCCATCATCAATTTAATATCGGAGAAGTCGTTCCAGAATTTAAATATATCCTCTGATGTTGTGCATGTAGGCTACCTGACTCATGCCTATACTGTTACTCAGTAAGTTTAGTACTACAAACTAAAGGCAGAGGCTCAGCAACCCTGGTAGCCATAGCTTAATATGATTTTAAAGACACTTTATTGAGGCTGCATCCATTCTGTACAAAACTGACAGAAAGAATAACCAGTCTCTTTGTAGCAGTTAGCTTAGCCAAGCTTCTTATAGTACACAGAAGATACCCTTTTGAAAAAAATTGTATGTAGGGAATTACACAGGATGTAAACTTAGTAGCACAGACAAAAGCTAGATTAACTGAAAATGAACTGCAAATAAATACAGTAAGGCACAGACCAATGTTCATAGTTACAGTAGCAATCATTCAAGATGTATCAATCAATACTTGTCCCATGAAGTTGAGTGGATTAGGTTTAACTCAAGGAATTATCAGTGTGCAATGTCCTAGAATCTTCCAGCTCTGTACTTCAAGATTTTTGTAATCTCCCCTTCCAGTACACTTTCATACCCAGCAATTCTCACTGCTTTTGTTATAAAAACTTTTATTGTTGAACAACTTGGAATAAAGGTACAGTTTGCTGGACCCTGGGATTCATACAACAAAGCCTTTCCTTCAAGCTGATTAAGCTATTCAAGCACTGACAATGAACCTCTAGGATGACAATATGGGAAAATCTCAGTCCAGTCACAACAAACAGCAGTGAATTACATACAGTATACATGCAGGCATCAGAAAATGAAGGTGTTGAAAGGTGCAATGGGCAATTGTAGGAATATCTTGGGACATATTTTTTAAGGTGGGGGTGGAAGTTAAGAGAAAGGGGAAGGGGATTCTACAATATATTGCTCCACTAGCCTTATGATCGAGTAAGTGTAATATCTGAGTTGAGGGAAGATTTGAAGTCCCTCTGAGAAAAGCACCTGGTAAGTACCCAACTATACCTGAACTCATGAGAAATTTTATTTCAGACTCTTAATACCTTCACTCCTCACCTGGTCTCCATATCTGTACCTCATAAGCTGGTACCTGTACCCATCATACACATGATCCTGTACTTGAACATGTGCCACACTTTCAGTGGCTATATACAAGAATGTCAAACTTAGTGGGGGGAGGGGTACAGACTACGGGCAAAATTTTTTCACGCAGAGTGAACTAGAAGTGAAATGTGTGCTCCTGTGGGTGGGGTCAAGGCTGCAGGCGAAGCCCTCAGAAGCTTTGCGGTTATGGTTAGCAACTGGTAGAAGGCAATGAGGTGGTAAATTACAGATTTCGTCCCCTCGAAGGAACGACAAAATTGCCTTCTCCTGCTTTAGGGATTATATCTCCAGATCTCACATTTTTGCGGTTAACTCTCTTGCAGTGGACATAATGTGGCTAGAAGCATAATGACGTAATTTTCACAGTTATAGAAAATTATTTGCTTAAAGTGAACTTCATGGATAAGTTGACATTAATAGGAATTTTAAACCAGAAAAATCGGTCCAGGCTTGGTGGAATTATAGGTGATTTTTAGCTCGTAAACTGCAACAGAACAATGGCCAGTTCTTGGCTGTCGCGCAGGGTAAATATTTGCGCCGACTAAGCAAAAAATTTCTTCTGGTTAAATGACGTCAAAAAATCGGCCAGTTCGTTCCCTGGTCGGCCAGTTTATTCCACCGTTCTTCAAGCGGACAGATTTTCTCATGTAAGGGCTAAATCTGGAGGAAAGACCCCATGCCCCTTGTTGTGCTGCCACTGTACAGTGAACAGCACATTCACTAATGAGATGGACTCGGACTCGGATCCTTTGGACTCGGACTCGGCTTGGACTCGGGGGGTACTGGACTCGGAATTGGCCCGGAATGTGGGTCACTGGAGTCGGAATTGGCTCGGACTCGGATTAGGTAGACTCGGTTACAGCCCTGCTAACAAGTAGTGAACTGTATGGAACACTGTTGTCAATCAGAACCTACAACTTACAATACAAGCTTAAATTTAACCAGGCCGCCATCATGTATCACTTTTTAATCTTAGTTAAACTCTTTTTCTCGTTATTAGAAGAATAATGTATGTCCTATGTTCGCCTTACTTTTTGGGCCCCATAATGACTAAAAAATTCATGCCCCAAGAAGAGGCCTTAATTACCCAAAATATAAAATTCTCACCCAGGCCTGAACAACAACCTAGAGCAGATTCCTAGTAAACACCACCCATGCCCCCTTCCCCTTATAGTGCAATTAACCCCATGGACACTACTCACAGACAAGGGGCAGGTAGCATTATAGTTAATAAAATAGGAGCTAGCATGGGGGAGGGTACAGTAATAATATACATAGGATTGAGTTTGGAAATTGCATACATGTTCATGTAGAAATTGTAGTGGACAACTATCTGTTTAAATATCATAAGTGTGTTGATGGGAATCATCAAAATTTGGTGTGGTTAGTAGTTCCATATGTAATAAAATCATGCACCCTCTAGAAGTTATCCTGAACTTTGGTTATATAGTATTTATAATGTCAATCATTATAAACTAAAGTTGTTGTCTGAATACAAGACCAGTATATGAATACGAGGTCATGAGTATGGGTACCAGGTCACGGGTACGAGTATGGATACGGGTACCAGGTCATGAGTACGAGTACGGGTACGGGTACCAGATCATGAGTACGGGTACGGGTACCAGGTCATGAGTACGGGTACGAGTACGGAATCTTGTACTTGAGTACGGGTACGGGTACTACAACACTGCTAATTTCAAAACACTCCTTTATTTTCATGTTGTTGCAGACCAAAACGAGTACGAACGTACTGTTCTTGTCTAATAACATTGAGACTCATCCATTAACCCTTCACTGTTGTTTGGGTCCTTTTGGACCTAGACTAAGAGCGAGGCTGTCACCCATCTTTACTGTTTCACGCGGAGCTCGAAACTGCGACTAGTTACCCGAAAATTCGTCCACAACAACGAGAGAGACAATAGTTTAAGGTCACTGGGCCAATAGCCCAAGGAAGCCGGTGCGGGGTGTGCTACGTCCGCTTTTCCGTCCACTCCCGAGGCGCGCAAATATGCCCCGATTGGAGCACAACGGTAAAGGGTTAAACTTAAGTATCTGCACCACGGGGCTGTGCAAACAAGCAGAGAGAGAGGCATCAGCTTTGCAGTAAGCACACTCCACAGGCTTATTTTAACCCTTTACCGTTGTTTGGGTCCTTTTGGACCCAGACGGAGAGCCCGGCTGTCGCCCATCTTTACTGTTTCACGCGGAGCTCGAAACTGCGAGTAGTTACCCGCAAATTCGCCCACAACAACGGGAGAGACAATAGTTTAATGTCACGGGGTCAATAGTCTACGGAAGCTGGTGCTGGGCGTGCTACGTCCGCTTTTCAGCCCACTCCCGAGACGCACAAATATGCCCCGATTGGAGCACAACGGTAAAGTGTCAATATTGGGAATGTATGCAGTACACTATATGCAGTAACAAGACGTTCTTGAAGCACGCCCTCTTTTTTTGGACAGATGGTACAGAAAAATCTATTTGCGTTTTCTCCCTACCGCGCCGTTCTCGGCTTCAGTAAATAAGTGTTCTGTGCACGGGGCAATATGCTAGGTACGTGGGTTACGTAGGTTTCTCTGCAGGGTAATAGGAATTAAATGTTCAGTTGAGCGTCGCTGGTCAACACGCTGCGAAGGCTAACACAACTAGAAAATGTGGTTACGAAAATCGTAACCACTCACTGTCCATGATTTTTTCTGTGCCAAGGAATTTTGGTACGTAGCCTACCAAAGCTTAGAATATCGTGCTTTCACGTTTGTTGGCCGATGTGATATACCTGAATGCAATCAATGCAGTACTGTGCTGGTTGCTTGTTTTGGATACTAATCCTTCGTTACTTTCGACTCACAACCCCGTGATACACATGAATCATGCAGGACTGCACTATTCTCATAATGCTTATAAGGCTAATTGAAGCATCACCACCTATAGGCTATCCATGCAATGCCGATGTAACGGCAGTGACCAACCGGAAGTCTCAAAGTATGCCTACAGTGCTCACAGTGGCACTGCAGGTAGGGTTACCAGGCCTTGGGTTTACATGGACCCGTCCTCTTTTTATTGTTTCGTACTGGTGGCCGGGCGGTTTTGTAAAATTACCGCCACTATGTCCGGATTTCATGTATATATCTCACATGATCTTACAGGTTTTCCCTAATTTGGCTTCAGTCAAGTTAGAAGAATTTCTAGTAAAAGCAACAAATATTACACCACTTTCAGTTGCATCTATAGACACCATTGAATACCAACAAAATTCCCAAACTCCCCACCCCTCCCCTCCTGTTAGACTCTTCACCAGGGTGGCGATGCTTGTCCTCCTTGCGAGTTATAATAGGTAGGCCTATGGCAACCCTACGTGCAGACAAAAAGAACAGTATAGACCCCTATGCTCATTCTGAGAATGACCATCATTCTGAGAATGATAATATACAGCAGCGGTCGGCCTTTGGGCGTATGTTATGCCTATGGACTTCCGATATGAACATGGACAGAGGATCATGGGAAAGTAGGTCGCCACCGTTCGAACCAAAAAGACGTAGCAAGATGTCACCGACTGCTAGACCCTATAGAAACTATGTATAACTCATACTTCCCATATACATTGGCAGAGCAGACTGTACTAAAGTCCTATGCGTGGATTGTCGCTACACTACCTGTGATTATAGCAAGATGGCTGCCTGGTATGGTTTTGTACGTAGAGAAGGATAAGTTCTTATTGCTTCTCAAGATACACCTAGTGTTTGGCAAGCCTAAGTTAAGCCTTACGTTACTTCTTCCAAGAAAGAAATATAGCAAGAGAGCGAACGCCAAATTCTAAGATTAAACCTACAATCCTGGACAAAAATGATGGGACATTTTTGCCCAAATGTAGCAACACGTATGCACAGACTAGCTGGTTTTCCAAAATCCCCTCCCCCCTAGTTCAATGTTGTTCTCGACAAAATATTCTCAAAATTTCAAAAATTGCAACATTGAACGGGGGAGCGGAGGACTGTCCCATGTATTTTTGTCCAGGATTGTAGGCCTACATGGTACGTAAATGTCATGGCTGTTCTCCCGCGGCGAACTGCAAGCACTTGCAAGACAACAGTACAGTGTGTGTGCCACAATACTACAATTCTCTTTAGCTTATTAGCGTTTAGCGACACTGCACGTGTACGCGATATACAGCAGGTACTATGCAGCCGTTGTGTGATGAGCAAGTACACTGTATACAAATTTGACTTACTCAAGTATGCCTTTACAAAACAGTATAAAATACATAAATACCAAAATAAAACCCGCTCATTTAGGCCATATCATAACCAAAAGCGACCATGAAGTCTCGCTACCGTCTACATGACTCACTCTAACATGAATATCTGTGAGGAAAGACGTATAATTTTGAATCAATTCGTACGATAGGAAATGAATACTTTCTAACTTATTACCGTAAAATATGACACATTCCTAAAGGTTCTAAACTTTAACGACACGTTATCATAATTTAGAAATACATTCTCTTTTTAACCGAAATACACACCAGTGGCGACGCTACCGGGGGGTGGGGGAGGCACTAGGGGCATTTTCTCCCTCAGATTTTTTCCTTCCCCCCCCCCCCAAAAAAAAAAGATAATGTTGCTGGAATGGAAGGGTATGTGGCCTATGTGTGTGTGCGTGTGTGTTGGGGTGGGCTCGGGGTGCACTGGCGCCTGAGTGAATGTGCAATTGATACTGACAAAGAGTTTGCCTTTATGCCGTTTAAGTAGGCCTACATCCTTCCGGGTTAGGTTGAGGTTTCCAATCTACATGTAGTACTCATATCACTAATGATGCAAAGTTGCCCTTCCCTGGCAGTACGCGGCGTGGTACATAGTGTGCTTTATTTATTTTTCTATTGTTTCATATTCTCCCTCATGCGTCCATCAATTGTTCTGTAGACTGCACGCTAACTGATGATTGCTTTCTGCTCTTAGATTGTGTCATGATAGCTTAACACTACTTCAACACTTTGCCCATCCCCAGCACCTAAGTGAAAAAGTCTGGTTAAGCCACTGACTAGTATATTGGCACTCAGTGAAACCGTGCAAATGTGAAATGACACTCCCACAGGAAAAAAAATTGTTTACATCGGAGTTAGATCAGTCGAAAGATCAAATAAGGCTCTCCTGGAACTAAATTTTTTACCCAGAGAGATGCTAAAACCTCAGAGATTCCGGGAGTTCGTACTCTGGGCCCCCATCTGGGCTGTGCCCCTGGACCCCAGCACGGGCCCTAAGGCGGGTCCCTCGACCCCACCCGCAACACCTCGCGCTTCACGCTTCACGCTCGGAAATTTTTTGTTCCCCAGCATTTTCCTTTGTCCTCAGTGTGCCCTCCAAAATTTAACATTCTGGCGCCGCTGCTGTACTGAAAGATGTTATGTTTTGACTGAACGGTACCCATTGCAACCGCTGTTCGTGCATCGTGGATTGTCCGATAGGTAACCAGCCGAAGTAACAATGTGTGGTGCAACTACACGTGAATGCAGCACATAACATAGGCTATTATCACACAGTAAATATTAATTGGTCACACAATCGGCGAGAGTCAGACATTCCTCGTTTCATTTACTGTGTAGGAAATCCAGCCTATTGTCTTTATCATTAAAGGCGACAACATTGGATATTCATTATCACTTTAGTGATTCATTGAATATTGATATACTGTAGTTCTGATTTTTCAACTTCTTTAACGAATTAGCCTACTTTGTCAATTTTTTTTAAGGCTCCGCGCCGAAAAACGGTGGCGCTCCTCTCAGATAGTCTTTCAGACAAAGGCGTACGAGACGGGTAGGCAGGGGCAGACTCCCCTCCCCCTCCCCCCCCCCCCCCAAAAAAAAAAATCTTGAAATAAAATATTCAGGCAGAAATATGGGAAAATTCGGGCAGAGAAATTTGGAAAAGAATCGGGCAGCTACTTTAAAATAACCGCTACAAATTCGGTCGCAAAACGCCATTATTCGTAAGTTTTACTTCCCAGTCTTTCACGACATAATAACCGTTGAACATCCAAATTCTTTTAAGCATAAGCCTCCAAAACACAAAAGTATCATAGCAAAGGTTACATTTAACGAAAACCAAAGTAAACCATGTAAAACGGAAGCGTAGAAGGGACATGCAAAAGGGAAAAAAATGATGAAATGATGAACATGTTGCAGAAAATGATGAAATGCAAACTTGCAATATTTCAACAATTCAAAATTTCACAGAAAATTGAAGAATTACGCATTTAACGAATGTAATTAATCTCTCGTTTTGCAGAAAATTAGTGAACTACTCATGTTTACCAATTTACGAACAAGAAGAAGAAATATGTAAACAGTGTAATCTGAACCCTATCAATGACGGATCCAGGATTTGTCAGGAGGAGGGGGGGTGTCAGTTGTGGCGGAAAGGATAGATAGGGAAGGGATGAACGCCAGCAGAGCGCTACGATTGGTTGAGGCGGAGGGTACAGGAAAATTTTTAACCTTCCAAACCCTTCAGACGGCCGGAAACGGCACTTTCCGAAGGAGAATAATATGAACAAGAAAGCCAAAACGCTTAGTGATTCCTTGTCGCCGAAATGTAAGCTTTTTTGTATTTGGCAGTGCTCCGTAATGTTTTTCAAATTAACACTGCTCCGTAATTTTCCCTACAAAGTAAACATGCAAAGCATCCAATCTTCCTACACCGAGATCCTGGATGGCCTTTAACCACATAGAATTAGGGTTCTGCTCACTGTATCACATTCTCATACTATGTTTGAAATTTTGCAGTATCCAAGATTCCAAGAAAGAGAAATTGTATAAACATGACATTGAGACTGACTACTTGTAAAACCCAAATGATATTTGATCTACACTTAAAATTCATGTGGTTTCATTAAGGGTAAAAATTTCAATACAACGTCAACACAATATCTCCAGTTTGGAGTGTTGGATACTGTAAATTTCACATTTTGGTGGATGCAATATTGTGAGTACCCTACTCTTTGAGGGTCAAAGGTCATCTGGGATCTTGCAGGGTCTGAATCTGATTGACACAATATCTCAATTTAAGAAGCTGGATACATTAAATACATGTGGGGGAAACTTGAATTCATTACATTAGTTGCACCCTCCTTATGGGACCATCTCCCCAATCATTTCGATCCTAAGTATCATTTTGGAAACCTTCGATGGAAGTGGATCGATTCTAGAGTAATAAATATTTACTTTATTGGAACAAGTTAAAATTGGTCCATTTGGGCCCCTTGTGGTCCATTTGGGCCCTTCTTAAGCAATAATGACCCGGAAAATCGTTTCTTATATCACATTTTTATGATCAGTGATGAGTGGAGACTAAACGGTTTCGAATTTTGCCATTTTATGGAATCCATTTAGTCGTCAAAATGTCAATTTTACGAAAATTGTTTCTTTGCCGAGACAGTTCTTCTTTCTTTTTGAATGGCCCTTTTACGCTTCCGTAATTATGCCCGAAATGGTCGGTAATTTAATACTTTCAAATCTCTGCACGCAGAGATTTGAAAGTAATTCAATCTCAAATAATATAATAATAATATAATAATTCAAGCCTCAATTCTCTGCCCGAAAAAACAGAAACCATTATCTGACTATGTTCTAAGTGACATTTCATGAACTACAAAACTAGTAACAAAGATATTTGCGACACATTCGGGTAGCTTGTGAAAATTTTTCTTTTCCTAAGCCCCACTTGCAAAATCTTTGTCCGAAATGGTAAAATACTCTGGAGAAGGTTGAAGAGAGTTCTGGGACGTATTCAACAACCAAATAAAATATACTGGCAGACGGGAGGGCGTTCAGTTGCAGTGTCTACTAGTTTGTCATCCATCTTACCCGTACGTCCGAAACGGTATGAAAATAGGGTCTATAGGTTGTTTTTCAATAATATAATGATACAGAATGCGTTCCCATAAGTCTTCTTGAAAATTCATTTAAAGTAATCTCCTAATGTGACATTTTTTCAAAAGGCGATACTAATTGAGGTTAAATCATTTAAAGTCGGCAGTCGGGCAGTCACATAGACAATTTCCTCAATTCAATATATATCGTACTTAGCCAAGCGTCGCAAGTCGCAAAACACATAAGCCTGTTTTCAATTCCAGCGGTATGAAAATAGGGTCTATAGGTTATTTTTCAATAATATAATGATACAGAATGCGTTCCCATAAGTCTTCTTGAAAATTCATTGAAAGTAATCTCCTAATGTGACATTTTTTCAAAAGGCGATACTAATTGAGGTTAAATCATTTATAGTCGGCAGTCGGGCAGTCACATAGACAATTTCCGCAATTCAATATATATCGTACTTAGCCAAGCGTCGCAAGTCGCAAAACACATAAGCCTGTTTTCAATTCCGTTTTATGGTATTTCCCCGAAAAGATACAAGGCCATTTTATCCCATGGTGCATTTCTGGTATAGTGTTCTGAACAAAATAGCAACTGCTTAAGCCCCTGTCACATTATTCCGGGCAAGCACTGCGTGCAACTTGCTGGTGACAATTTTTGCTGCCCAGAGCTCCCCGCAAGTAGCACGGACCTAACCGTATCTCACCCGTATCTTGCCCGTACTTGCCCGCAGGAGTGCACGGAAGTGAAATTTGCCCACAGCCAAGTTTTGAACATGCTCAAAACTTGTTCCGGGTGTACTGCGGGTTTTTGCCCGCAAGGGTCTACGCAGAACACCCGCAGGAGGCCCGTAGCGACCGCAAGTCACCAGCATTTAACCCGCTTGAAGGAAGTAGGTTGCCCGCGAAGCTGTGACAATTTCGTGCAGAGCGCGTGTCAGATGCGTGCATGGGACGTGCGTTTTACGGGCAAGGAACGGTGTTGGTACTGAAAACTTGACTTCATAGTGTCAATTCTGCGGGTATGGAGCGAGGAAATCGAGGGCATGTTGCGGGCAAGTTACTGTCTCCCTGCTGGTAATTCGAGGGCTTGCGGCGGGCAAGTTGCTGGCATTCTGCGAAAACATCTGCCATGTGCTCGCAATCGTCACGCGTAAACCTCGCACATTGCAGGCAACTGATCCCACTCAGGTGACACGTAACTGGCACGCCGGTAACTCGCAGAGCCCGTAAGTGTCCCTGAGCTAACACGGAACTCTCCCGCTTGTTGCACGCATTTCACACGGAGATCACGCAAAACCCACGGAAGTACCACGGGTTAAATATGCAAGTTCCACGTAAAAACTACCCAAATCTTGACTTGCCCGCAGACCTTTTCCTGCGTGCAACAAAATTCTTGCCCGCAACAAGCCCGTAGAGCCTGCCCGGAATAGTGTGACAGGGGCTTCAGATCCCTCTTTTCCAACTAATAGTGGCGCTCCGTTTGGATTGTTTGTTGGGCCAAATTTAATTTGATGTGAACGTTTTGCAGCAAACGAAATTCAAATAGCGACTGGATAGATCCTCCTTGTAAGCCTAGGAAATGCCATTTTCGACTCTCTAGGGCTAGTGCTACGATTATTCAAATTTTTCTGTACCCTCCGCGTGGTGATGCACAGCTTAGACAGTTTTTCGGGCCGAACTACATTTGTCGGAGAAAAATCTTCTGCCCCCAAAATGAAATGACCCGTATACCTTTGCTTTCAAGCAACGCTCTGTTTCTGGCTGTTTGAGGGGTTGCGAATTTTTCAAATTTTCCGTGTATCCGCTCAAACTGTTGGTAGTGCTCCACTTGGAGGGTCCAAATTACAAAATACAGTTTCGGTTCTGCTTACAAGCCCCGAGAATTAGCATTTTCGACTGTCTGAGGGGTTGCGACTTTTCAACGTTTTCAAAGCTTCGCGCAGACAGATGGTGGCGCTCCACTCAGATCGTCTTTTGGGCAATATTGCATTTATTTTGGGGGTTGAGAATCTTCTGTCCCTCTCCCCTAATTGAAATGCTTCCGTCCGTACTCCTATGCCTGTGTGTTACCTCTTATGGCAACATGCTGAACCTAACTTCCAATACTTGGCACGTGTAAATATATATTGAACATGTGAGATGTTTTTTTATTTTTACACTAAGTGACAATTGTAAGTGCTAGAATCAAAACGTTACATTTCTATGAAGTTTTTATGTAGCCATTTCACGTTAAAAACAAAAATATTAGTACCATTTTTAATCTTATTTTCTTTCGGGGAGTGACATTTTCGACCATCTGGAAGGTTATTTAAGTCAAAAACTTTCTTGTACGGTCCGCGCTAACCAATGGTGGCGCTCCGCTTAGATAGCCCTGCTGCCGATCACCCTTTCCCACATTTATTCTTCCCGTCGTAACTGACCTGGCCCCCTTCCAGCAAATTCTGGATCCGCCACTGCACTCTCCAGTGTCAGCTGAATATTTGTTTTTAGAAAATGTGACACATTATGGGTAGTTTTGAAGGTGTTTAGAAAAATCCCCTTAAACTGAAGATTATCATGTGAGTGGGACTTCGGCCACTCTGGTCCACGACCTGTTTTATTTTCTGCTGAATATTTGTCATCATAAGTTTAAATACTTAAATGAAGTGAGAATTACTACTTTATCAGCACCAAGCTTTCAGCCGTGCAGTAGGCCTGCCGGTACATTAACAGTTATAGTAACATAATGTGTTGGTGAAGTAAAGGAAGAATTGTAAGTTGATAAGAATTGTAGCAAGCGTACATAAATAAAATAATATTTCAATATGAAAACCACGCTACTTACCAATAAGATGAACTGCACAAGTTTCCTCTGAACATCCCAAGGAGTTTCCATATTTTCGGTAGAATTCTCTGGTGGATGGGCGCTGTTATTTAGGTGCAAACATATACCAAACAACTGCAAGTAAAACAACATGGAATCATCATGACAGGGCGGATTCCTAGCACCGCCTTGATCAGAATTAGAATTTTTGGTATAGGGTTGAGAATTAACCTATGTAGCTTATGATTTGATAGCTATGGTTTGATAAAGTCTTGAGGCGGTGTCATCAATATTTCAAGTTACTGTTTGCTATGGACATGTGGCCGGAATATTACTCTGTTTCTTTGATCCCTTTGCCTTCGCTTGCATTTGGTTTGTTGAATTCGTTGCTCCTTGATTTCTAACGTATCTTTTAATCAAGAGGAGTACACGATCTTTATTCAGTTTTCACGCCATTGCTTATACATTACGCACATAGGCAGGTTTCATTTGAAGTCATCAGTATGACTGGAAATCGAACACGAACCTCCGGGGTAACTTGGCTCTACCACAAACCAGACATGACTAGAGTCTAACAGGGTACTTAGTTGTAGTCATAATGGGATCCAGTGCGCTTTGTAAAGTTTCTCAAGCTTTCCACCAAATACTCACACCGCATCCCCACCTACAGTATTCTCAATCGTCATCAAAAGCTGCGTGAAAACAGCTCCAATTCTCTGCAAAGCATGGAATCCGGCATTGTTAAAACTCCAAGGTGCTTTCTAAGAAATCCATATCATACCCAAATCTTGCACGTAATTACGAGTTTGAAGAGTGATGGTCCTCTTCAAGCTTCAAGGAAAATACCAACACTAGCAATCTTTTACGAGCATGAAATTCTCAGCAATAATTAAAACTAGAGCAGCTATGCTGCAGATTCTCAATACTTTTATGTGTGATCAATGGTACCCTTGAGGCAGTGGAACGATGCATTTAAGTTTTTGATGATACAACAAAAAAGAGAAAACATCATGTTGGCATGTTGGTGATTAGGTACACTAACATGAATAAAAGTGAAATATGAAACAACTGCCTATATCACATATAGCACAGGCAGTTAAGCTTTTGTAATGCGGTCACTCAAATATTTATGGCAGACATTTGTTATATCGTGAATCCTGAACTGTGCATGTTATGCTCAAAAATTGAAATGGTTATCGATTATTAAAACCAAAAATCAATAGTGCCACTGTCATACTAAGTGAAAAAATACAATCATTGTATTCGTTGTACCTAAATCACCAGCGATCTCACTCAAAGTTTTAACATTCGCACTCTGGCTAGCAAGTTCTCTTTTTTTCATGTGGTTTCAATACCCAACCGGCAGGTTTTCCCAACAAAATTCGGTCTAAAAAAAGAGTTAAAAAAATTACTTTTTGAGGGTGTGCACTTCAGGCAGTAGGAGATTACGCTAATGGAGTTGCGTGGCCTGAAAAGATCAAGGGAAATTTGATACACCTGCCTTTTCAATAGCGAAATCGGACGGTTCACTGAAAATGTTTTTGAAAAAATGTTTTGTCATGCACATTGGCTTTTGTAAGGTTCTGTCAATACATTGGCTGTACATTCGTCCAGGGTCGACTTTGAAAATATATCGCGATAGGTAAAATACATACATGATACGGAAAGAATACAAGAAGGCAATCCACGGAGTTGCTGATCCCCTCGCAAGTACGAAGCCCATCCTTTTTTCTATGTTTTTGGTACATGAACTGTACAGGTGTAGATCTTATACATTGACGTCATCACTGACGTCATTTTGAAGGGATAACAGTCTACACGAGACTGCACCAGTGATCTTTGTATAGGACATACGGAAGTCGGTGTGTAGCAAGCAGTAGAAATCATCCCACGTGTGAACAAACTTACTATCATTCCCGATTGGTTGACCAATCAGCAGTTTGCTTTTTTGTGTTAGTCTGTTATTCTTTTATTCCTCCAAAGGAGGGCGTTCTTTTTGCATTGTCACATTATGCAAACCAACACAAAAAAATTCAAACAGCTGATTGGTCAGTGGTTTGTGCGCTGTTCCCACTACGCTTCTTTAAACAGTATTTGCAAATTGGATAAAGTTCGACCTTAAGAACAAAACGGTAACTTTTAACTGGCTTATTGAAGCCGACAGGAGGGTCGCTTAAGTGATGAAGGCTGGTACAGTATACTTCACTTTCACCTTAAGAAACGCTTTAGCATCATGCCAGTGAAGAAGCAATTGCTTGGAAATTTGCTACACTTCTCCTCAGGACGTTGCCTTTTACCAAAATGACAGCTTTGGAAGAAACAATAGGTCAAATATCCTCCCCCTCTGATGTAATCTATACCCAGTATAAGAAACCTAATTATGACTTGAAAACAAAACTTTTTTAAAAAAAAAAGAAAAAGGAAACAAAACAAGAGCCCAATGGGCACTGTGGTTTCTTGCTGGATATTATAAGAACTGTACAGCCAGTCTCTGAAACAGAGCTAATTAGCAAAAGCTCATACACAATGCTTGTAACATCTTCACAAGGGGTATTTTAGTACTAATTAATTTTTGTGGTCTTGCTTACATTCAACTTTCTTAATGCTTGGTGATCCTTCAAAAACATTTCTTCATTTCCATATGCATTTATGCTTGTAATCAAACTTGATATTATCACCAATGAACAATACACAATGTGGTCAGAGAGAGAGAGAGAAAAACTCCCCTAGCGTACTTCTCTCATATTTTTACCTGCTCTCAAATAAAACTTGTTATTACTTTAAAACAATCTACCATTTTCCCTGTTTGCTATCTCTACACAGAAAACAGGGTTTATTCAGCAGTTAAGCAGAAAGCAAGTGTTTAAAGGGGTGTGACCGTACTAGAATGAGGATTAGGTTACCCCACAGGGCACAGCAGTGTTAAAGAGACATACTGTATAATCCATGCATTGCTTCCACTGGCAGAGAGACCAGTTGAATGCAGTGTGACCTGTGCTCAGTGAAATCTATAGATTTCAGTTAATGCCCTCTTACAACTTTGAATGATCCAAAATTTGTGTACAACCCGAAGGAATCATTACTGAACGAACGTACCTAGGCCAAATTCCTATTGTGTTTGGGTGTTTAAGCATGCAAAACCAGGTGAGAAAAAAAAAATCTATTGAACCTATCTTTATCTAGCTTACAAGATTTTCTAAATAACATTTTCAGTGGTTGACCTCTAGTGACCTTGATGACCTTTGACCTTAACCAAACACAGATTGATTTGGAATTCGTCCTTTCTACCTTAAAATACTGTGTTAAATCGTTTTCAGTTTTTGACCCCTGGTGACCCCAGATGACCCTTGACCTTCACCAAACATGTCAGATTCCATCCTTACACCATAGCACATCTACACACTAAGTATGACATCTATCCAAGTTTCATACCTTGAAATATAGTATTGAGAAGGTTTTTAGTTTTTGACCTATGGTGACCCCAAATAACCTTTGACCTCCACCAAAAACAATAGGGCACACCTTCTCCTTATGACAAATCTATGTACCAAATCCAAGTTCCATCCAACCTTCCCTTGTTGAGTTAGCGCGTAACGAAGCAAGTGTCACACACGCACACACACAGGCCAACCTGCTAACATAGGTTCCTTTGCTACCGCAAGGAACCAAAAACGAATTGAGCTTTAAAAAAAGTAAAATAAGATTAGGTTGTGCCACCATCTGACATCACACAAGAGCCGTCGAACCGCACATGTTTTAGGAAACGCCCGAGTCATACGTGTGACTCATACGAAAGAACAATTAGCCTTTATGATTTGGCAGGGGGTTATAAGACATTAAAGTAGCTCTTCTGGCTGGTGGATGTTAACAATCGGGATGTGAAATTAGTTTGATTCTTATGATCAATGATCGTGGAGGTGTGTGCCGGGCTTAAAGCCTGGTACACACCGGCAGGACTACCGAAGACTCTCCTCGTGGATAATTTGCATAAATCGTAAACACTTCTTTGGTAGTCGTAGCCTTGTGACCCGGAATTAAAACGCACCGATTGCATCCAACTATGATTGAACATGTTCAATCGGACCGAAGGCTTACGACACGACGAGATTCTAGTGGTGAAACTGGTCACACCGCCAGGACTACAGCCGAAACGACGTTTTGTCGCTTGGTGTCGTTAGTTTTCGTTACAGTGTGTACCGGGCTTTACACACTATGGGACTCTCTTCGACGCAACTCCTTGTGACGAGATTATTCAGACACGTCACAAAGAGTGCAATGCTTAGCTTAAAGCTCTTCCTATCCTTCAACGAGAAACTGGAACTGTAACAACTTGCCTCTTTAACTATTGACGCTCTAAAGTGGGCTCTCGGGAAAAAATTCAAAGTGGGTGCTGAGTATATTCTTTATCGGTCCAACGCACATTCAGCTAAGAAGATTCAAAAGTGCGGTTTCCGGCCATCTGGAGAGTTTGTAAAGCCAACAATTTTGTACGCCCTGCGCCAGGCAATGGTGGAGCTCCGCTCAGATAGTCTTGCTGGAACTCAGCTCCCCCTCTCCAATATTTTTTTTGTTCGAAATTGCATAATCGTTGACGTTTGTGGAAACAAAAATTTAAAATGAATGTGCCATTTTTATGTTGGATCCTCCCTCAAAACAGATCCTAGATCTACCCCTGCTAAAACCTTAGAGCTTCCGGGGGTTCGCCTCATGAATCCCCCCCCCCCCCACCGAGGCTTTCACCTGGACCCCACCAGGGGCCCTAATGCGGACCCCTGGATCCCATCCGCAAGACCCCGCACTTCACGCTCGGTTTCGCGCTACGCGCGAAAATCTTTGTACCCCAACATTTTCCTTTGCCCGCAGTTTTTCCCCAAAAATTTGACATTCTGGCGCCGTCGCTGAGTAAGAAACGTTCGGTAAATGTAGATAACTTGCAAGGCAAAATTCGGCCAAACGTGTCTACGTTTTAAAGTCGGCCGTCTCTCAGAAGTAAAGATTCTGGGACCACCCTACTGCATGCGGAAGGGTCTTGCCGGGAAAGTAGTTCGAAAGTACACCGTCAAGTTTAAGTCCTCTTTAAGTGTGAACTGCTCATGTTAAAATGATCATTTGCTGCTTACTTTTCTTGGATATGAAGGAGAATACAGTACGTGAAAGTGTGTGTGATGTCAAGCAGAAATGGATTGCAGGTGATTAAGACCATTTCTGTATTGGGTGTGAAAGGGAGGTGATTTCCGTCACCCCCCCCCCCCCCCCGTAGCTTAAAATCTAAACCGTCATACTATGATGGATCTGTATTGCCATAAGTGGCCACATCATTGGCTTTCATGTGAGAGGTAGCTCTAGTGGGGTGTGAACTTTTACAAGGCTGTGAGCCCGGGGGTACAAAATTAAGGAAAAATAGTGTGTAAGTCAATGGAGCCGCTAATGTCTAAGATTTCAAGGGGAGAAACTTGAAAGTTGTGGACTTTAACAAGGCTGCTGTGTGAACTTCTTGCAATAGTGCTAATGTAGTGGGTAAGTCAATGCGAAAATTATTACGAAAGTTAAGAATAAGGTAAAACGATTTTAAGACATTTGGACCTTTGACCTCTGGCCTTTGACCTTCGCTTCCGGGAGTCTGCGGGGTACAACTTCCCGCCCGAGGTACCTCCCTATCAAGTTTAAAGAGGATACGGCAAGCACTCTAGATGGAATTTTTAGAACAAATTTCGGCATAAAAATACACATTAATGTCCCTTTCTATCACGTGATCTTGGATGGTTGTGGACATGGTACCCGTATATTTTGGTAGGGCACAGAAACCGTATGACAAGTGTGGAATGACATGTCAGTGGAATGTTTTATAACAGGAATACAGTGAAAAAATGATTATCGCAAAATTGGGCCTCTGGCCTTTGATCCTCACTGTCTGGAGTCTGCCAGGCACAACTTCCTACCAAAAGGTACCTCCCCACCAAGTTTGAAAAAGATCGGTCAAGCCCATTAGGAGGAGTTTTTACAAACATTTCGCATAAGAATATACATTTTCTGTTCTCTCAAGTGATCTTTGATGCTTGTTGGCATGAAAACATAAAAAGTTTAAAGAAAATCGGCTGAGCCGTTTACGAGATATAAGCAAAAAAATAAAGGACACACACACCCCGCACACACACATGGACAGGTTTTGACCTCCAGAAATGGAGTCCCGGTCATCTTGGGTGTTTCACCTTGGTTTAGACCCTTATACCAGTAACATCGGAACCCAAACCATTTTCATGTGAACCATGTCCTCTTCAGCTGTCATGGCAATTTTGAATCAATTTGGCAAAGTGATTGCAATATCTTAGCCTCCTCACGGAGCGATGAGGTAACAAGACTTTTCGTTCGCATGATCATCTTCAATTACGCTGTAGTTACAGGTGAACATCCAGTTCAGATGTAGGTTGACAACGGGATTTATCCCGTTGTCAAATTTGCAAACACGTTGTCACATGCTTTTTTTTTTTTAGCTCACCTAATTTTTTGTCCTTTTTTTCATCCCCCAACTTAAACTGCGACTCTAAGAATGTAGTTTATCTCCTGTTCTGCAACAGCTGTGACAATGGCATGTACATAGGAGAAACTGGAACACATTTCAGACTACGTTTCAACAACCATAAGAAGTGCCTACGTGACAATAGCAAGGGCTTTCCAGAGGCAGAACACTTCCACCTCCCGAGTCACTCCCTTCTTAATCGCAAATGCCTTTTGCTAGCCTCAAATTTTAAGACACATTCACAAAGAAAAATAACCGAGGTTAAGTTAATCTTAAGATTTAAGACGCACATAAATGGGCTTAACTGGGCTTAAGGACTTAGGACCACTGAACCATAACACTTTCTATAAACATCTGTAGCTTGACTTACCCTTTCCCGTGTCTATTTCGTTTTAGTTTCAAGTATTTCACTTCGTATTTCAGTACTGGCTAAAGAAGATCCAAGTGGGATAGAAAATTTCCAATATTATATTATATCTTTGTACTTTGCAATGTCAACCAGGCATCTATTATTTTCCTTTATTCTTTTTATCAAAGTACACGCGGACTCTCACTTATTTACTATATATATATATATATATATATATATATATATATATATATATATATATATATATATATATATATATATATATATATATATATATATATATATATATATATATATATATATATATATAGATATATATATATATATATATATATATAAACCACTAGAAAGCGGGAGGTCCCGAGTTCGAATCCCGGTGGCGTCAACATCGTTTTTTCACCTCAGCCAAATTTTCCAGCTTTACCAATTTGATTTATATATTCCACGCAGTTGTCGTCAGCGTTTATTTTCACTTCATCTCTGCTTTCACAGGTTTCTGTATCTCTTCGGAGATCCGCTGGCGAATAAGCAATTGTGTTCAGCTGGATAGCATCAACTTTGATCTTTGGTTGGGTTTGCGTCAAACGAGAACTAGTGCTGTTCCAAAAAATTAGGCGCCTGCTCAGGAGGTGAATTGCGAGTTGCTTCATCTTTCATTTGAACAAAGGCCAAACCAACTTGGCTTTATGGCTCAGTGGTTAGAGCGTCCGCACTAGAAAGCGGGAGGTCCCGAGTTCGAATCCCGGTGGAGTCAACTCGTTTTTTCACCTCAGCCAAATTTTCCAGCTTTACCAATTTGATATATATATATATATATATATATATCAAATTGGTATATATTGGTATATATATATATATATATATATATATATATATATATATATATATATATATATGGCCGATCAGGCCATTCCGGCCTAACAATTTCTCTAATTACTTTGAAGAGGATTTTCCTATTGTTGATGGGTTACACCCGAGTAATCCGATGAGACCCTCCCGGTCAATCAACCTGCTCAAATGCCTTAAGAAGGATTATCCTGTCACAATAGAGATAGAGGTGAGACCATTGTCAACACTTTTAAAAGCTTCCAAAGTTTCTCACTCCTTGTCATTCTCTGACCAAGTATTGATAAAGAGGTAGTATTCCTCGAAAGCTCTACTTCAAACCTTTTGGCTGTTTAATTAATCTAAATTCTAGCCTTCCGCTATTTGTATCTCCTCGGAGATCCAGCCTTTCAATTCTGTAGCACCGTTGTTTTACAGTTTCTCCGTCATGTTTATATATTTCTTTCACTGTTTGCATCAATTTTGATCCAACCTTGCTACCCCCATGGAGAGTACTTTGGAAACTTTCAAATTACTTCGACGCCTGTGCGAAAAACGTGTCAGGTATCGACATCACCTTTCCAACTATAAAACGTACCGAGCAAACAATACGGTACCGAAAGGGCTTCAAATTGAAGTCCCTACCAGCTTGCCACTCTCCGACAGTGGAAGCTACGCCAACTGGAAAGGTATACTCAGAAAAACGTCTCTCAGACTGATGGAAGTACAAACTGGAAATTGTCGGAAAACCATTAATGAACTCAATCACCAAATTGATTCCAAAACCAGGAAGCTAAAAAGAGAGCTTCCCAAATCCGAGCCTCAAAACAAGCTTCGGTTTATCTCTCAAGACTGTCTCCGGCTCTCTCGTACTATAAATTCTAGGCAACAACGCAAGTTTCAAAGAGGTCATGTCACTTCAAACCAAGTGACTGTCACTTCAAATCAAGTGACTTTAAATTTTCAGAAAAGCAGGTCTCACAGATTTATTCGTAAACCGGTAACCGAGCCTTCCACCGCCACCACCGCGGTTGTAACCACATCGTGTCAGCTTTTTGAAGGAGAAACAAAGATTCTATCGAAAGGACTCAATTTCTGCCCCAAACCAAGGCAGACTGACACGCAGAAATTATCGCTAGACATGAAAGCGTTTTTCCGACGCTTCCGCCTTCGGGAGTATTTTGCTGACGAAAACGGCCTAAATTCTCCACCGGACAACGATATATCGTATCAATTTAAACCAAAAAGCACCTGGAACCCACCAATGGGACGTTGTCCGCAACTGGAATCATTTATTACGGCCATTGGAGAGGATGTGAAAAACCACACCCCTTCCCCAGATTTCCGCGACAATCTCACAAAAAGTGAACGTCAGGCCATTCGAAGTCTACGGCATCGTGATGATATTGTTATCAAGCCGGCCGACAAAGGCTCTGCGATTGTTGCAATGGGGACTCAATTTTACAGGGAGGAAGCCCTCAGATTACTTGGCAATCCCGACCACTACAGACGTCTAGACTCAGATCCCACTTCGGAAATTGCGAAAAAAGTGGAGGCGGCCATCAAAAAGATGGTTCGCAACGGCTCCATTGACTCTGAAACCGGCCCGAATCTCCTCAAGGTAGATCCTAAACCAGGCCGTTTCTATTTTCTGCCCAAAATTCACAAAACGGGTAGCCCGGGCAGACCCATTATTTCCGGCAACGGGACTGCCGCGGAAAAAATTTCAAAATTTGTTGACCTGCTTATCCAACCCCTGGTTCCAACCCTTCCCTCCTACGTTCAGGACACCACGGACTTCATCCGCAAAATTGGGAAGATCAAAAATCTCCCGTCGGTGACAATTCTCGCCACTCTTGACGTGTCCTCGTTGTACACAAACATACCAAATGAGGAAGGCATCTCCGTTTGCACCAACGCCTTCAATAAGATTCGGGGCAAAACTCCCACCAAGAAAGACTTAGGCGAACTCATGCATCTGATTTTGACCAACAACAATCTCATTTTTGGTGACCACCACTACCTCCAAATTCATGGTACAGCCATGGGAACCAAAATGGCTCCGTCATTTGCTAACTTGTTTATGGGTAACTTCGAGCAAAAATTTCTGTCTCGACAAAATTTGAAACCACAAATTTGGTTACGCTTCATAGACGACATCTTCATGATCTGGCCCCACGGTGAAGACTGTCTAAAATTTTTATTAAAAACATCAATTCGTTCCATCCCACCATCAAATTTACGGCCGACCATTCCAGGTCCAGTGTCCACTTCCTGGACACCACTGTAACCATAGAAAAACAGACTTGTTTAACAAACCAACTGACAAGCACAACTACCTTCTACCCAGCAGTTGCCATCCTCCTTACTGCACCAAAAACATTCCGTTCAGTCAAGCACTCCGCATAAAACGCATCTGTTCCTCTGAAAGAGATTTTGACACTCGGGCAAAGGAACTATCTGGTTACCTCCGTAACCGGCAGTATTTTCGGGGTTCAATTGAAAATGCCATCAAAAGGCAAAAGAAATCCCTAGCTCACAAACTCTGACGTACAAAACTCGTCAGCGCAATTCCGACAGAGTGCCGTTGGTTCTGAGTACCATCCCGGTCTACCACCACTAGCCAAATTCATCAAAAAGCATATGCCCACACTTCAGAGCACCGATCACCTAAGGTCTATCTTTCCCCCAACCCCCCGTTGTTGCCTTCAAGAGGCCCTCAAATTTACGGGGCATTTTGGTTCCGGCAAAATTCCAGGACAAAGCCTCAGTCGAGGAAAACAACGAAAATTTTGGTTGTTCACCTTGCCCTTCCAACTGCAAGACGTGCGCCCTGGTTGATTCCACAAAAGGCTTCTAGAGCTATCAAAATGCAGGCACCTTCCAAATCAGACAAGAAATTAATTGTCTTTCCAAAAATGTCAATTATCTCATATACTGCAATTTATGTGGTGTGCAGTATGTCGAAGAATCTAAAAATACTCTTCGAATGAGAATGACACAGCACAGGTCAGCAATTAAAACCAAAAAGGTTGAACAACCTGTTGTAAAACCATTTCAATTTGCCTCACCATTCTATCAAAAACTTACGGGTCATTGCTATCGACCAAAACGATACATGGACCGACAAAGCTAGAAAAGCTAAAGAAAATTTCTGGGAACTCAATCTCAGAACCACATCGCCTATCGGTTTGAACATCAGGAGCGACTTACCAGCTTGCTGATGATACAAACCCAAATAATCCGATCAGGCCATTCCGGCCTAACAATTTCTCTAATTACTTTGAAGAGGATTTTCCTGGTGTTGATGGGTTACACCCGAGTAATCAGATTCACAGAAGCGACAACAGGCTATAAATACCCCGCGTGAATCAATTTTCTCTCCTTGTTACCATGGTACTTGGGGAGCAACTTCGACCTACTGATTATTCATCCCGCTTGGGAGTACCATGGTAACAAGGAGAGAAAATTGATTCACGCGGGATATTTATAGCCTATTGTCGCTTCTGTGAATCACGAGCTGTTCTAGCATAGTGGTCATAGACTCTGCCTGGAAAGCGGAGGATGGTGGGTTCGGTCCCCCGTGCGGCTTAATTTTTCTCTCTGGTGTTTTTCTTTAACCGTTCCTTCTTTGATAAGAGTTTATACTCTATCTTGGACCGGTATAAAATTCAGGATCGAATTTATCACTACAACACTTTCGACCTATATATATATATATTATATATATATATATATATATATATATATATATATATATATATATAAATATATATATATATATATATATATATATATATATATATATATATATATATATATATATATATATATATATATATATAAATCAAATTGGTAAAGCTGGAAAATCTGGCTGAGGTGAAAAAACGATGTTGACTCCACCGGGATTTGAACTCGGGACCTCCCGCTTTCTAGTGCGGACGCTCTAACCACTGAGCCATGAAGCCAAGTTGGTTTGGCCTTTGTTCAAACAACAGATGAAGCAACTCGCAATTCACCTCCTGAGCAGGCGGCTATTTTTTTGGAACAGCACTAGTTCTCGTTTGACGCAAGCCCGAACCAAAGATCAAAGTTGATGCCATCCAGCTGAACACAATTGTTTATTCGCCAGCGGATCTCCGAAGAGATACAGAAACCTGTGAAAGCAGAGATGAAGTGAAAATAAACGCTGACGACAACTGCGTAGAATATATAAATCAAATTGGTAAAGCTGGAAAATCTGGCTGATATATATATATATATATATATATATATATATATATATATATATATATATATATATATATATATATATATATATATATATATATATATATATATATATATATATATATATATATATATATATATATATATATATATTGCTTTGCTTTGCTTTGCTTTGCTTTGCTTTGCTTTGCTTTGCTTTGCTTTCACATAACTAAACGTCACAACTCGCACCTTCATTTCCTTACAATTTCTACTGTACATCGTGCATTGATGTAGTTAGATGAGGTTTACCAACACGAATGTGTTATATAGTGCCATACTGTTTAAATAATGTACAAGTCCTCCTGGTTAGTTGCCTCTTACGACAGGCGGGGAACACCGTGGACATATTCTTCAACCCTTACCCATAGGTGGATGCCCTTATGAAGAGAACACTATATAGGTATCACACAAATTTACATCTCAATTATATCTCCGCAACACTTCTGTAATTAATACGCCACCGTTCGATTTGAAAAACATGCCGAACCTTGAGTTATTTAAGGCTAAGTAAAAAAATATAAAAAAAAAAAAAATATTTAAAAAACTCTGCCCATAAAAAGGACAGTCACGAAAACAAGTACCTACACCCTTTATTATTGAATACTACAACTCAATTTGAGTAAAACATTGCCCAATATCAATCGAAGCAGTCACTCACTTCGAGTAGAAAAACTCACTCTCGGGAGCCTTCTAATCTCCGAACAAACTCGTCCCATTTCTTTTTCAGTGTACCATTGTTTCCAACAAGAAAGTTCCCTCGAAAGAGACTTACTGAACTATTAGACGTCAAAAAGCCGTCAAGACCAGTAGAAAGCTGGAATGTTGGGGTAAGGCTTGTCCGTTACAACCGACTTGTCCGTCATCATGTCAGATCAAAATGGCCCATGCCTTACTTCAAGTGTAAAAATTACCACGCGTGGTGAAAAATTACGTTTAAACGCAAACAGACCCATATGCGAAAATCAAAATAGTAATACGCATTAAAGGGTTATACTTTAGATTTAAAAAACTAAGAATACAAATAATTACCAGTTGTGGCGTCTCTCGAGCTGACTGTTGGTTGCGACTAATGGATCCCAATAACCTGACTCATAGCAATGTGGGCAGAGGTAAAAAATGATCATCCACTCGTTAAGCACCTGTTAAGCAACTTCTTCTCTTGCACTATAGACAAAGTTCAAGACATCTACGGTTACCTTAATGTGCCACAACAGTTGCCGTAGATCAGCTTATTCAAGTGTGAAAAATGGTGTATGCTTATCGGTCTTTAGCTGATCTGTTCTTTTCAGCCAGTCTAGAACAAAGTCACTCATTACACCCATATTACATTGAGGGTCGGAATATAAGAAGGTTGGTCAATTACATTTGATGCTATTTCGCGAAGTCCTGGCTTTTAGACAAACAGTCAGGGGTAAAAGTTTGCTTCCACCTTTGGCTTAGAATCGAGCTCGGAGACTTTAGAAAAAGTATGAAGCATGTACACAGGAAAGGAGATGCAAAGGGTGGCAGGGGGAAATCGCCCCGACTATAAAAAATAATTCGGAAATTTTCCAAATCGTTAAGTGACACAGTTTAATGACATTGCGGCCCATCTAATATCCCAAAGTTATCGTTATTTGTCGCAAAGATAATTAGTCCAAAAGGTCATAATTTAAATAATTGGATGATAAACACTTTCGGTTCTGTGTTTGCAAAATGTCAAATATGTGACCTTGTTCAAAACGAAACAGAAAAATTTATTCAATTGTGATAGTTATCTTAGGACCAATTATCTCTTTGTTTGCATTGTATAAGATTACAATGTAAAAGACTACACTACCTAGCTCGAAAATAAAACGTACACCTCGGAAGAATGAAGACGTACTCTTAATTTTCGAGCTACGTAGTGTAATCGTGTGCTTTAGTCAAGTAATTTTGATAGTTTTGCGACAAGGAAGAATACAAAGGCGAGCATTTCCGATATGATTTTGATTTTGAAAATCCAGCCTAAAGTTTAAAGAAAATCAAAAGACTGCCCATTAATGTGTTGAAAATGTTAAAACTTTACGTATACACTCATATCTTGAGAACCACACATCAGATTTCAATGGACATTTCACCAAAATGCTCAGAATAAGTACTCCTCTAACATAGCAAATCCTGTTGTGACCCTAAACCCTTCTTTTAATAGTTAGTCTTTGTCTTAGAATCTCACCATTAGAACCAAGACTGAACACAGTAGTCAGTGCTGAATATAAATTACTGTACTTAGGCCAGTACAATTATTGTCAACAATCAATATACATAGACGGTGTGAGTTTAAAACGGTTGGAAACGGGAAAACATACATGTTCAACTGACTGCACAAGTCATTATTGACCAACCAGAGTGAAATCGTATTGTTTGAATCAATATAAATTAAAGTGCAATATAATGGACTTCTTTTTCCAGCTATATGTCTAGCTAGTATGCAATGAATGATGCATGTGATATTTTCTTGTAGAATTTAAATCATTTTGAGTGGTACCTTTAGCTTGCAAGATTTCATTAACATGTACAGTATATATTTTGACATCTTTCACATACCCTTGCTCAGGCTGTATGCAGTGAAACTTGGAGAAAAACGGCCAACTAATGAATTTGGGTGAAGCGCATAGCTTTCATAGGGAGACAACTGCTTTAATCAACATACATGATAAGAACAGTCAAGTGATGGTCTGATTTAGTGGGCCATAAATGGTTCCACACCCACAATAGCAATTAACTGAATATGAGAGTTTGAAATTGAATGTGGACAGTAGAATTAAGAAGATTTATTTAAGGCCGATGGGCCCCACTAATAAATCGCTGATTTCACCAGCTTCTGGCATTCATCTTATGCTAGTTCGTTCTGTCAAACCAAGAACAGTTTTTTGGCCTCTGATCCTTTGCATTATTTTCAAAGCTTTGTTTCATTTGAAAAAGAAATTTTAGAAGAAAAAAATGAGCAGAATATGTTTTTCATGGAATGCAGAAACAAAGTGGCACTGTGTTTAAATTTTTATGGTTACTGTCAGTAGTCTAATTCAAGTATAGTTCTGTACTTCATAGACTTATTGCAGTAAGAACTAAGAGGTAAATGTATGTGAATGCATTAATGCTGTCAAACTCAAGAATGGGGGAGATTTTTTTCTTAAGCACCAACTCTGCGCTGAGTCGTTGGATTTCTAGCTTGTTTCTATACTGTGGGCATAACAATAGTCTTTGTGTGCAAACATTCTGGGTAATGGTGACTTCTGTTACATGGAGGAACATTTTATACACTTACATCAAATTATATGGCATAATATCAGGGTAAAGTTTAAAAAAACACTGATCATTCATAAAAGGGACAGTTAACCTCACCTTAAGGTTCAGTCCAAGCCCATACCTGTGTCACTAGATTTTTCAAGTCAAGGCAGAGAAGAACCCACAGTCATGAGTCCGTCATTATTTCTACCCTCCGAATTATGACAACTGGAGTAGCAGGAGTACAGAATCGGCATGGACATTAGTAGCCTTTGAGAGAATGGATTACCTTACAGGTCTCAAAAACCTCAACCTCACATTTCTTTGGCCATGCTACGCCTCGTTATCTTTGGAAACAGTGCCTGATTTCTTATCGTTTTTTTCCCAAAGTTTGGCTTTTTTCGGGAGCTTTGCAACTCAGTTGCTTTACCCCAGCTGCACCTTGGGCATAGCCAAGGAAGGGATTCCTAGAGATTTAATTCCCCATGGCCAAAACATGAAAAGTACAAAACTATCAGAAGTGGCAAGGGTGACCGCTATAAATTTATTATGTTTGAGGGACAAATAATAAAACATTTTGCGTATGGAGCCCATATTTTTTCGCAAAAATGCGAGAGGACACCCCCATTCTAGATATCTTCTACGGCACACACACCGCTCCATTGATATGGGCCTGAACTGTATCCATTGCCTTTTTTGTAACTTTTGGGTCACTGACGCTTTCAAGAGGAATGTAATGTTGGTATTCCAAAACAAGACCCTTTGCACCTTCGACATTGTCCTATAACCTCTTTGGAAGTTTTGTTTAAATCATGCAAAGTTGGAGATAATTCAGAATTACGCCCTCCTAGCAAAGCTTGTGGTCCCCCTGTTTGAAACCACTTGGCTTTGTCACTGCCAAGGAAGGAATTGAGCATGACCAACATGAAAAAGTTTTTTCATGATAATCAGTGGTTTTAATGCTAAGTTCCAACTTATCAAGTGGTCATAATGATTCAAACCACCCCTTTAATGATGACATAGAATACCAGAGTGCATCATTCTAGTTTTGAAATATCAGTGATAGCCATGCTGGAGGAAATTGGTGTTGTCTTTGCATCAGAAGATTGAAAATAGTCGGCCATGTTGTGTGGAAGGTCTCACATGTCTTGGATAGCCAAATACTATAACAATTTCACGTGGCCCTTTACGGCCTCTTTAAAGGTGACCTAAACATCAGGGGGCCATATGTAATTTTGGTTACGGTATGTAGTGAGTGTTCAACATGGTACAGTTAACAGGAAGTAAGTACGTAATTTATCTTCAATTGTATTACCATAACATTTTGACAGCCTGACAGGAAGGCAATTTCCTTCAGAAATACATCTCGAACAACGTTCACAGTGAAGTCATTTGTTTGTTGTTCACTCGCAAAAAAAAAACTCGTGTTATTCATCAAACATAGACTCTGCCCGGAAAGCGGAGGATGGTGGGTTCGGTCCCCCGTGCGGCTCAATTTTTCTCTCTGGTGTTTTTCTTGAACCGTTCCTTCTTTGATAAGAGTTTATACTCTTTCTTGGATCGGTATAAAATTCAGGATCGAATTTATCACTACAACACTTTCGACCAATATATATATATATATATATTTCACTAATTCCGCACTTAGGGGGAAAGTTGTTGAAAAGTCGACCTTAAGGGGAAAAAATTTTTGGGGCGAAATATAAGTTTCGCGGTAACGTTTCTACACACTTTTTCTATAGGAATACGTTAACGGACAAGGGCGCCCTCCTAGATTTACAAAGTAGATACAATAACTTCAAAGTTGTCAAATTTACGGACACCTAGCTCTTAACACGAACGGATGGCTGGCCATTGAAATAACGTTGTTTATATTTTTGGACGTTAGGGCGAACACTTTTTCTTATGTATTTCATTGTTATTTTTTCGCCCTAAGTACGCGCAGATATAACAATTTCCCCTTAAGGTGGGAATTAGCGTTACATATATACATATATATATATATATATATATATATATATATATATATTTGCTTTGCTTTGCTTTGCTTTGCTTTCACATAACTAAACGTCACAACTCGCACCTTCATTTCCTTACAATTTCTACTATACATCGTGCATTGATGTAGTTAGATGAGGTTTAACAACACACCAACACGAATGTGTTATATAGTGCCATACTGTTTAAATAATGTACAAGTCCTCCTGGTTAGTTGCCTCTTACGACAGGCGGGGAACACCGTGGACATATTCTTCAACCCTTACCCATAGGTGGATGCCCTTATGAAGAGAACACTATATAAGTACCACACAAATTTACATCTCAATTATATCTCCGCAACACTTCTGTAATTAATACACCACCGTTCGATTTGAAAAACATGCCGAACCTTGAGTTATTTAAGGCTAAGTAAAAAAAATATAAAAAAAAAAATATTTAAAACAACTCTGCCCATAAAAAGGACAGTCACGAAAACAAGTACCTACACCCTTTATTATTGAGTACTACAACTCAATTTGAGTAAAACATTGCCCAATATCAATCGAAGCAGTCACTCACTTCGAGTAGAAAAACTCACTCTCGGGAGCCTTGTAAACTCCGAACAAACTCGTCCCATTTCTTTTTCAGTGTACCATTGTTTCCAACAAGAAAGTTCCCTCGAAAGAGACTTACTGAACTATTAGACGTCAAAAAGCCGTCAAGACCAGTAGAAAGCTGGAATGTTGGGGTAAGGCTTGTCCGTTACAACCGACTTGTCCGTCATCATGTCAGATCAAAATGGCCCATGCCTTACTTCAAGTGTAAAAATTACCACGCGTGGTGAAAAATTACGTTTAAACGCAAACAGACCCATATGCGAAAATCAAAATAGTAATACGCATTAAAGGGTTATACTTTAGATTTAAAAAACTAAGAATACAAATAATTACCAGCTGTGGCGTCTCTCGAGCTGACTGTTGGTTGCGACTAATGGATCCCAATAACCTGACTCATAGCAATGTGGGCAGAGGTAAAAAATGATCATCCACTCGTTAAGCACCTGTTTAATCAACTTCTTCTCTTGCACTATAGACAAAGTTCAAGACATCTACGGTTACCTTAATGTGCCACAACAGTTGCCGTAGATCAGCTTATTCAAGTGTGAAAAATGGTGTATGCTTATCGGTCTTTAGCTGATCTGTTCTTTTCAGCCAGTCTAGAACAAAGTCACTCATTACACCCATATTACATTGAGGGTCGGAATATAAGAAGGTTGGTCAATTACATTTGATGCTATTTCGCGAAGTCCTGGCTTTTAGACAAACAGTCAGGGGTAAAAGTTTGCTTCCACCTTTGGCTTAGAATCGAGCTCGGAGACTTTAGAAAAAGTATGAAGCATGTACACAGGAAAGGAGATGCAAAGGGTGGCAGGGGGAAATCGCCCCGACTATAAAAAATAATTCGGAAATTTTCCAAATCATTAAGTGACACAGTTTAATGAAACTGCGGCCCATCTAATATCCCAAAGTTATCGTTATTTGTCGCAAAGATAATTAGTCCAAAAGGTCATAATTTAAACAATTGGATGATAAACACTTTCGGTTCTGTGTTTGCAAAATGTCAAATATGTGACCTTGTTCAAAACGAAACAGAAAAATTTATTCAATTGTGATAGTTATCTTAGGACCAATTATCTCTTTGTTTGCATTGTATAAGATTACAATGTAAAAGACTACACTACCTAGCTCGAAAATAAAACGTACACCTGGGAAGAATGAAGACGTACTCTTAATTTTCGAGCTACGTAGTGTAATCGTGTGCTTTAGTCAAGTAATTTTGATAGTTTTGCGACAAGGAAGAATACAAAGGCGAGCATTTCCGATATGATTTTGATTTTGAAAATCCAGCCTAAAGTTTAAAGAAAATCAAAAGACTGCCCATTAATGTGTTGAAAATGTTAAAACTTTACGTATACACTCATATCTTGAGAACCACACATCAGATTTCAATGGACATTTCACCAAAATGCTCAGAATAAGTACTCCTCTAACATAGCAAATCCTGTTGTGACCCTAAACCCTTCTTTTAATAGTTAGTCTTTGTCTTAGAATCTCACCATTAGAACCAAGACTGAACACAGTAGTCAGTGCTGAATATAAATTACTGTACTTAGGCCAGTACAATTATTGTCAACAATCAATATACATAGACGGTGTGAGTTTAAAACGGTTGGAAACGGGAAAACATACATGTTCAACTGACTGCACAAGTCATTATTGACCAACCAGAGTGAAATCGTATTGTTTGAATCAATATAAATTAAAGTGCAATATAATGGACTTCTTTTTCCAGCTATATGTCTGTAAATTGTATCATACTTTGAAAACAAACTCAGTATAAAGGAAGTTCGCATATGAAAATGGTTTCCAAAACCTATAGACTGTGGACGAAATTTAAAACAGTAGAAGTTGAGCAATATTTCCACTTGTTTTGTCAATTAGTTGTATTCAGGTTATCTGTTTTAATGATTTTGCATTCAGGTGAAAAGCAGAAAGAGAGGAAAGGAATCAGGTAAAAGAAGTGCCTGTTTAATTTATTCAATATTAGTATGCAATGAATGATGCATGTGATATTTTCTTGTAGAATTTAAATCATTTTGAGTGGTACCTTTAGCTTGCAAGATTTCATTAACATGTACAGTATATATTTTGACATCTTTCACATACCCTTGCTCAGGCTGTATGCAGTGAAACTTGGAGAAAAACGGCCAACTAATGAATTTGGGTGAAGCGCATAACTTTCATAGGGAGACAACTGCTTTAATCAATATACATGATAAGAACAGTCAAGTGATGGTCTGATTTAGTGGGCCATAAATGGTTCCACACCCACAATAGCAATTAACTGAATATGAGAGTTTGAAATTGAATGTGGACAGTAGAATTAAGAAGATTTTTTTAAGGCCGATGGGCCCCACTAATAAATCGCTGATTTCACCAGCTTCTGGCATTCATCTTATGCTAGTTCGTTCTGTCAAACCAAGAACAGTTTTTTGGCCTCTGATCCTTTGCATTATTTTCAAAGCTTTGTTTCATTTGAAAAAGAAATTTTAGAAGAAAAAAAATGAGCAGAATATGTTTTTCATGGAATGCAGAAACAAAGTGGCACTGTGTTTAAATTTTTATGGTTACTGTCAGTAGTCTAATTCAAGTATAGTTCTGTACTTCATAGACTTATTGCAGTAAGAACTAAGAGGTAAATGTATCTGAATGAATTAATGCTGTCAAGCTCAAGAATGGGGGAGATTTTTTTCTTAAGCACCAACTCTGCGCTGAGTCGTTGGATTTCTAGCTTGTTTCTATACTGTGGGCATAACAATAGTCTTTGATTTCTAAAAAGATCAAGTTACAATTATTCTGAGGGCAAAAAATTTTGTACAGCTAGGTTACTCGGGTGCTGATGGCTGATGTTTGATGTCTGATGCACAAGTGTCCAGCTCGCAGGTTCGGTCCCGGAAACCCCGTGCGAGATCCGAACACCTACAGTCCCCTGACTGGTCAAAGTTATGACGCACCGAAGTAAATGAGTGTGCTGATATAAATGACCAATGAGGAGGCTGCAAAGGGAGAAATTGGCCACGCCTTGAAAATATGGGTTACAGTGTGCACGTGCAACTAAGACAAAGAAATTTGTCACGCCCACCGGTAACACGTGACGGAAAACAGGAAGGGCCCTGGGAATCTAGAACAAAAGGAATGGCGAGTTGCTCGTAAACAACAAGATGGCGTCTGCTAAAGGTCATTGAGAGTGCACCATACTACATGACAATAGCCGAAGCTAAATATTTTACTTGACACCATAGAGGTGACTAAGAAAGTGGAAACCACAAGACTGTATCGACTCATTGGGACCCTTGACATTACCAGCTCAGTCTTGTCATAACAGGATTTGAGGAGGAAAATAGGCCAAGCATGTATAAAATGCAAGTATGAACAGAATTGTGAGCTGGATAATCCTGTTTTACTGTACACTGAGCGGGACCCTGCTAGCAAAAAGACCAGTAATCTATTGAGAGATTTTGACAAAATTGGTGATGTTTTTCGTGGTCCCAAAATATCCCATAATTCATGTGCATGGTTTTTACCTCATATAATAGAGAACAGCAAAAACTATCGTTTGTTGATGGGTAATAAAGTAAATGTTCCTATCATTCTGGAACTACAACAACTCATTAGTGTTTTGTTGCTGTTGAATATCATGAACAAATTCATTCTATAAATGTACCATTAGTCACAATGGAATTGATCCCATGTATTAAAACAGTCATGACTTATCATCAGTTTGAGCAACTGCAGTCGTCAAATTTGTTAAGAGATTACATCCAACCTTTGCTCAGAAAAATGAATAATATTCACAGACAGGTGGGAAACCTATACTAATGCATTCGCTGAATTTAATTTTCATATTTGGCAGTATACAAAGTCTATTTGGCAACCTTTCTTATTTCAGTCACATTATCAAGTTTGTGGTGTGCTCCCGGTAAAAGCATCTAATCAGAATTAAAGAAATGTAATTGTGGAAATAAGCACAGTATATTTTTCGATGACTGAGCCAGGTCCTTTATTAGGGTAATCAGTCTTCAAGTTCCTAAAAAATACCATTTAAATTTTCCACCTTACTCCCTCTCAAGTCAGTGAACGCTTTCATGCTTTCTTCAGATGAAAGGGAAATTACTGGGCTTAATTACCTAATGTTTCATCATTGCATAAGGAATATTAAAGGAAAGTAGCATATGAATTTGTGCATTAAATGGCTGAGATGATCAATTCAGCTTTTCAGAGTATTACATACAGTGTCTAAAAAAAAGTGGCTATGTCTAATTTCGCTTATGTGGATGCAGATATGCCCATATAGAGTCAGATTCGTCAATACAGACCTCAAATGTTACAGTGTAGTAGCTTAGACCTTTCAATTTAAATGTTTTTCAATTACATAATTTCTGCAATGGCCAGATTTCCAAGTACAGTGTTTCATATGAAGGTAAAGATTTTTGTGTGCTTTGTGTGAAAGGGCATTGCCAGACTCAATTTCATTCTTGGGGGCACAAGGGGAAACAATGATTTTGCAGGGGACATTGCCAGATACAACTCGTGGTGCAGGAGGCAAGAAACGCAAGGCTTTATCAGGTAGAGTCCAGGGGCTCCTGAGTTTTACGATGTTTGTGAGGTATTTTAGTCATCATTTAAGGGTTATTCCATTGATTTAAATCTGGTATAAAAATTACCTCCAGAGCAACTTCAAGTAAGATTTAATTGGTAAAAAAACTGCTGAAACTATAACAGAAGTGGATCCAACTGACATTTTGAAGTAGGGGGAAGGGGAGCTGAACTATAGAGAAAGCGGGTAAATGGGCAGTTAAATGTGATTCAAGGAAATATGTAATCTTTCCAAAAGGTTACTGAGCTGCCGCCACCTTCAATTGGCACAAACAGGAGCATACAGAAACTTTTGAAAAACACAACCCCTCAGACAGCAAGAAATAGCATCCCTCGGGTATTTTGGGCAATATTTTCATTTCTTATCCAAGGAAGAACCACATCTTACAAAATTTGATAGCAACACTTTGACTACAGAAGACATTTTCTTTTCTTCCTTTTTTTTTTTGAAAATCCCTAATGTTAGTTGGGGCGCATGGGGGGAGCACAAGGTTTTCAGGGCTGGGAGGAACATGCCTTCTTGCCCCCCTTGAAGAAGCCACTGTTAAAGCACCATGAAATGTGTCTAACCTGCCCTTTAGTCAACCCAAAGCCTTTTAGGTTCTAGATTACTGTTCTGTCATCCATTGAAGAGCTTGATCCCCCTCTCCCCCTCTGCAGCATGTCCTGGCACCCTTCCTACCTTCAGTATTTGATGCATGTTTCTTCAACACTTCCTGATCAAATAAAATACATAAAATGCTTCACTACTGACAAAATACCCCCGCCCCCCATGTATACAGGTGTGAAGACAATGACCGAACAGTAACCATAAATTGTTTGCCTATCCAGCCAGTCTGCACAGCCACCAAAAGTCGCTTCTTTTCTAATTTGAGTATGCATGACGTCACAGCCTTTGCATATATATGGCAGGAAAATTAGATTGAGAGTCAATTTTTGAAAACCTTGTAACGATTAAGTGGCTACCGATGCAAGGGTTATAGTGATTGTATCTTAAGTACGTTAGTACCTTGAGTCGATCACCACAGTGTTATACAACGTACGGCAAGATGTACAACACCTATTAATTGACCGACTCATGGTAACCTTTTGACATAAGTGGCCATACACTTTGCACGTTACCACATTATACAATCAGTAAATCACAGTTATTGTACTAGACTCATAAATTATTGCAAACAATAACATGACAGAAAAATTGTGGCATTAAACTAGACAATAAAGAGGTAAAATGGAGGGATATTGGAATGTATAGTTTTCTTGTAAGGCTTGTTAGTGAACTCTGGGGTAATAAACGCTATACATGCAGTCAGTTGATTCTTATCCTTAGGTGGTGAGGTCGAAGAAATGAAGCCTCTGATCAGAAACACTTTGTTTAGTAATATATGTTATGAACAGCATGTGGAACTGGGTGGGTCTTAAGTTTTTTTAGGGAACTGGGTACTCAGTACACAACCCCCACCCCCATGCACAACTGGAGACATATCAACTGAGAGTAAGGTAACAACAGGCCATTAAGTTAATTCAAGTTAGAGACAAACATTTTGACTGTAATATGCCATTACTATGTGATGGGGCAATTGTTACATTATTCATCTCTCCTCTGCTCAGTTAGTGGTGTAAAATGACAACAGTTTATACTTCAAATGAGAAGGCAGTCTCAGAAGAACATATGAGATTTCATCCATCAGAATTAACAGCTGATGATACAGGACACAAGTGCACAACCAAAATTCTTAAGTCAGTAAATTGGCATCTTGCTTGTGTAGAGAAAAATTGTCCTCTAGGATACACTGACTCAGAATCCCATTTGTGCCATTATACAAGAAAAGGGTACATAGCAATGCAAGCTCTAATCTTAACCTTAACCCCCAAATGGGCCTAGAGCACTAGTAGGTGTAGGCTATAACTAGCAATTACATTTCAACAGGAACAGGCTGAGAACTAAGGCACAATTAATTCATTTGTGTAGAAATATGATTCAGCACAACAGTACAAAAATACAGTAAGTAAGAAAACTGAGAACAATTTGGCCCAGGCAAAATAATAAACAAAAAAATCCTGAAACTGATGGAGCTCTTATAGGTGCGCATTCCATATACTCTAGGTATATTCCTCAAGTCATTTCCCTTTTGAAAATTCTTGACTTTGTCTGGTAAAACCATATGAAAGAACCGACAGGCTGGTAAAGTGTATGTGTAAATAAATGGCTATAGGGCCTATATCAATTGTTTCATGTAGCCTGCAATACCTGTAAGTGTAACACTAATTTGCTTATTTTGGTTCTTCAGCTTCATCGTTGATACTGTATTTTGCTCCCGATTCAACTCACAAGGTGCATATGACACAATAATTTTGTGCTACAGGCCTCTTAAAATTTTTTTACAAGCTTTTTTCTAAAATGAAAACTCACTCATACAGCAAGCAAGGACTAGTAAAGTAGTACCTGTATGATGATCACAGATCATCAGTACACATTCATACATTCACTATGTACCACAGTGTGCAGTTATAGCATGCATATAGGCCAAGGCCTAGTATAGACTAGGCCTGCCTGTAAAATTTTAATGTTATTTGTTAGTGGTTTAAAACCTTAAAACGGCCTGTCAGTCGTATTAAAATTCACTTTATTAGGCCTACTTGACATAAGGACTAAAATAGTATCCTAGTTAGCAGCCTAGAATCAAAACACATAAAAATAGCTTACCATATGTTATAATATGTTAACCATAACGTTACCGCCTTGTGCGATGCTCTACGTGGCCAAAAAGTGCAAAATTCCAACTTGCAAAAACGTTCATTGCGACTATTTTGTTGTTTTGCTCGTAGTGTAATAGGTATCAGTAGTTAGCTTTATGTCTCAAACACTCGATTTTGGAAGTTTTACACCCCAATGATCCTGAATACGGTCAGGTATTTGCAAAATTTGAGGCCAGTCAAAAAACACCACCAAAAGTTGACCTGTTTTTGATGGAAAATTTCTCTGTGAAATTGCGAAAGAAACAATACCTCACGATATTTTTAGTAAAGAAAAGACTTTAAAATTTCAAATGACCAAGGATACAGCAACAAGGAACGCCTTTTTATGCGTTATTCAGAAGCTTGAACTTCCCCCAGCATGTTAGGTACCTATTCTGCGAAACTCATGATTTTCTCTTGTGGGCGGAGTTTCCATTTTAGAGGATGACGTCACAAGCCTCATTAACGCTTACAGCGAGGCTTGGCTGTATCATATATGCTTGAAATTACACAAACCTCCGCATCTGTCATAAATCCAGGGGTGCTACTCAATATGCAGTACATGGTGTGTTCCACAAGGAAGGAATGGGAGAAGTTGTGGAAAGGAACATACCTGTAGTTCTAACGGACTGTGAGGATGAACCTTGCGAGGGTTCTCAAGGAAATGTGTTTTGAATGGTTGAACTTAAAATGAAATTGCAGGGAAAACAAGTTTCACAATGTTACATTTTTGATGGAAGAGGTGTGAGATTTGTAAGGTATGGCACACATTTAGTTTTCACCATTTTTGTAGTTGAATGAACAGATCTAAAGATGTAATGACTTGGAAAGATCTTGTGATATTCTGTTCACTAGCTAAACCCCACAATATTTGTAAACATGTAAACATCAACAACTGATATTTTTGGAATGGTTCATATGTTCTGTAGTTTGAAAAGATAGAAATATAATGTATTACAAAGTCACTAAACTTAGTTCTACCCATTCATAAATTACAAGTATCTCCACTGAGAAAGAAAGAGCAAACAGAGGATTTTAGTGAAAGGTACTGATTAGAAAAATGTTTTTGTAGCTTTTGTTTGCCCGTATTACTAACTGATGAAGATGTAAACATATAACTTATATATCAGGGCCAAACATATTATGAATCATCTGTAGGAAGAACTCTGGCAAAATTCTTTCATATGGTTTGCAGTCAAACTCATGACTGCATGAGAAAGAGGTATACAGAAAAATGTGATGATAGAAAATGCATATGGACTGAAGATCAAAAGAAAGTAAAAGCAGAAGCTCTTTGTAAGACAGCATGGGTAACTAAAAGTGTGCCCATACTGGTGCCACATGTATCCCATTTTTCCAAAAAAAAAAAACGCTGTTACCGTCCTATGCTTTGAATACACCTGAATGAGTAAAAGAAAGACAGGTGTGCCATTTCAGACAGCCATACTGAACCAGGATATCTACATTGTTGCATTACACAATTACTTTTACTGGCTACAATCTCAATTAAAATTAAATCCAAAGTCTATGATCTCACCCACCATTTTTATGCATCCCACCCTTCCCGTCTCTCACATCCATAACATGTTTTAGTAAGTTTAACAAGATGGCCAAAAAGCCATGTGGTTCCTTAATTTACTTCTAAAAAGCCATCAATAGGTAAAGAGATATAAATTTGTTTTTATTCTACTATCTTGTAAAACAATAGCATCCCTCTTTTCAATATAATGTAGCTATGCAAACCTGAAAAATATCCAATCATTGGCATCCTTTGATCCTGTAGATCTGGTAGAAATTTCCAAGGTTTCCCTTCTTCACATCCAGTGACGATCTTCTGACCATAACGCATATATGAAATCTATCCAAACTTCCTACCTTGAGAGATCAAGTTAACAAGAGTTTCAGACTTTGACCCCTGGTGACCCCAAATGACCTTTGACCTCCATACAAAAACAATAGGGACCATCTCCTGACCATATTCCATCCACATACCCAAACATGAAATCTTTTCAAGTTCCTATCTTGAGATATCACATTAACAAGATTTTCATACTTTGATCCCCAGTGACCCCAGATGATATTTGACCACTGCCAAAAACAATTGGGACCACCTCTTGACCATAATGCACCCATGTACTAAATGAGAAATCTATCCAAACTTCCTATCTTAAGATATCTTGTTAATGATATTTTCAGGCTTTGACTCCCGGTGACCTCAGATGACCTTTGACTTCGGCCAGAAATAATAAGGACCATTTTCTGACTATAACGCATCCACATACCAAATATGAAATCTATCCAAGTTTCCTACCTTGAGATATTGCGTTAACAAGGTTTTCAGACTTTGACCCTTTGTGACTCCAGATGACCGTTGACCTCCACCAAAAACAATAGGGTTTTTTCTCTTAATATGGAACATCTATGTACCAAATTTGAAAACTCACAGACATTCCTATCTTGAGGTATCGTGTTAACGAGCAAAGTGTCACCGTAAAATTACCGATGAACTTGCTTTGTATATTCACGGGTTTGCGGCTAATAAGCTTTCACTCAATATTGGTATAACTAACTACATCAGTTTTAAAAGAAGAGTAATAAAGTTCTTTCACCATTAAAGTCAATGACTTTATTTAAAAAGAGTTGACTATGTCACAGCTAAAACACATTTATCCCAGATATGTTTTAAGGTTTTTGTATCAAACATTCATAATACCTCTTCTGACTTATTGTTGTATACTCTGGTCAGGGGCCAGTCAAATGTACTTCAATAAGCTGATAATTCCTCCAAAAGGAGCTATTAGACATATTACCATCTCAGTTGCTTTAATCTCTTATTTTACTCAAATTCATTGAGCCCATTAGCTTGAATCTGGAAAAGTTTGTTTACCGATCTGCAATTTTTGAACAACTTTTTTGTCAGCAATTCAGCAATTTATGATCACCGTACCAGACAATCCGATTACATGCACATCCCTGGTCTAAGCACTTTTCCATGAGGGGTTTTCACTACCGTGCAGCCACTTTTTGAAATTCACTTCCTGTTGCTTTAGAGCAAAAACATTCCATATTCAGTTTTAAGAGGAACTTACAAGCAGAATGCAAACATGCATTGAGGTTTCGATGATATATAAATTTATTCCATTTCAAATAATGCCATCATGAACGATTATCCTCTCACTCAAATAATATACTAGCATGATCCAAAAATAATTTTGTCTTCCCAAATGACCATTGACCTCCACTAACAAAAACGGGACCATCAGTCTCAAATCTCACCATAATGTGCATCCAAATACCACATAGTATTATCTATTAGTAGTAGTATCTATTTAAGTTTTCCACCTCAAGATGTGATGACACTTAACAAGGTTTCCATTCATATTTTGACCTCCAGTAACTCAGATGACCCTTGACCTCCAAAAAAGCCAAACAGATATATAGACAGAGAAGCAAACATACTGTCCTTTGACCTCTACCAAAGACAATACAGTCCATCTTCTAACCATAACGCATCCACATACCAAATATGAAATCTATCCAATCTTCCTATCTTGAGATATCGTGTTGACAAGATTTTCAGACTTTGACCCCCAGTGACCCCAGATGACCTTTAACCTGCACCAAAAACAATAGAGACCATCTTCTGACCATAACGCATCCACATAAGAAACATGAAACCCATCCAACCTTCCTATTTTGAGATATCGGGTTAACGAGATTTACAGACTTAACCCCTGGTGTCCCATTAGACCCTTAACCTCCATCAAAAACACTAGGGAACATCTCCTGACCATAACACACTCACATACCAAATATGGAATCTACCCAATTTTCCTACCTTGAGATATCGCGGTATCGAGATTTTCGGACTTTGACCCCTGGTGACCCCATATGACCTTTGACCTCCACCAAAAACAATAGCGTTCTTCCCCTCAACACTCTGCATCTATGTACCAAGTTTAAAAACTGTCAGACATTCCTATCTTGAGATATCGTGTTAAAGAGCAAAGTGTCACAAACACGCGAAACACACATGCCATCATCAATGCATTGTTTTTTTCTGTTCACCGAAACAAAATATTTTATCGGAATTTTTTTCCTTTGTTATTATGTCCTTAATGATTGGGTTTGTCAGGGTTAAGAGGAATGGTTTCATGTTTAATGGTACGGTGGGGTGGGCGGTTGGGTAGGAGAGTAGCTCAGTGGTTTCTCCTTTTTTCTTCATACAGCTCTTGCATGTAGAACCACTTTGTGTCATATCTGCCGGTATTATATTCTTTTCTTGTTTAATACCTCCTGTAAGAAGCTTTAGTTTTAGCTTTCTTTTTGTATGCTTGTTTTGTTCTTTTTCCATGGGAGTGTTCTGCCTTAATGGTAAGCCTACTGGGGTTTTGAAGATCACTTCCTTCTGCTACTTTGTCAAGTCTGTTTTTGTTGCCTTGACACTAGTGGAGATACGCACGAACAAACAAACGAACAAATGAATGAATACTATATGTCAAGATTGGATATGCCATGTTTAAATAAATGTTATAAAATAAATACAGTATGTATGAAGAGAAAGCTCTTAAAAAACAGTGGTCCATTCTGAGTTATTGAGGAAGTCTTGTTCACACCTCTAAAAGAAAAATTAAACCAGAATCCAAAATACATTGGGGTTTCTATGATCAATATATGTTCTAATCGAACAAATTCCATGATATCCCGTATCTTCTCAGTCAAATGTTGCAAGCTGTAAAAATAATTTTGTATTACCTAGATGACCTTTCACCTCGACCAACACCAACAAGGACAATTTTACCACCATACGGTACCCATAAACTAACTATGAATTTTATCCAAGGTCTTCAAGTTTTGACCTGGGGAAGCCCAAGATGACATTTGACCTTCACCAAAAACAATAGGGACCATCCTCTAACCATCATCTCAGGAACCCATTTTCACAGTGTGTGTACCATGGTGCACTTCGAGTATACCCTGCTCTGTTGATGTTACAGAATCTTGCACGTATAGATGGCCTAAAGTGATTGATATAATCAACAAATTATCATTTCAATATCTGAACCTATGTTTGCTTCACAAAACTACCTAAAATAGTTTTCTCACTTCGCATCAGCTCAAATAGTACAACTGATTAGGTCCAAATAAAACCAATACTGTATTGTACAATTTGGGTTTTAAACATAACATTCAGGACTGTGATTACAAGATTACATGCTTGTGTTGATTTTCAGACATCTTGTATCAAATCCAAGATGGTCGCCATCGGTCAATGCACTTTTTGCCCATTTTTCTTGAATTCCAGCATTTAATGTTCATTTTCGATTAGAACAACTGCGATATTTGGTCAAATGGCACAAAAGGATACAACCCAGGACAAGGGCACCCTTTTTTATACATATAGCTTGTAAACCAAGATGGCGGCTAGGGGTCAATGTACTATTTTCTCCTTATATCTATCTTTGATTCAGAATTTTCGAGCAAGAAGGAAATGACCACTCCTTTGTTTGTGCATTGGGATGCAATGTTCAGCAGTCCTTAACTTCCTTAAGTACATTTTAGATCTATTCTAAGGTGGTACCTAACGGTCAATTGATTTAGGCACTCCCATCATTCCATCACCCCACCCCTTACCTCGACAGTTACCCTACAAGGGTTTTACTAGCTAAACCGATAACATTGATCACTTCGACGGCTTTCAGATACATTCGTAGTGTTTGGACAAAATTTGGGCAATTACAGGATAAATCCAAAATGAATAGGATACAGTGTTAATTAATTTCACTGTATGTTTATGTATATTGTTTCCGTGCCAAGACTGTGGCTAGGGGTCAAAAAGGGTTTGATTACAGTATTACTTTTCTTATTATGATTCCGTTAGGTATAATTTCTACAATAGGCATAGGTTCACATATGGAAAGTAGCTGTTAGTTACACTGTTAAAAATTAGTGTAAATTTACAGACTGTTTTAACTTAAACTTTTTGTATTTTACTTTTAATAGAGATTTTCTGTATCTTTACAGACACTTTGTATTGCTACAATAAAAAAATATTGTTTAACATTTATTTTCTGTTTATTTGAAAAACCATTTTTGTATGCTTTTTTAACCAAATTTTACTGCTTTATAAACTTTTTCTGTAAATTTACAGAAATTTTAACAGTATTTTGTATTTTTCTGATTTTACATAAAAATACTGTCATTTAACAAACACTCAAACAAACATTTTGTTTTTAAGCTGAAAAAGAAACAAAAATAAGCCCAAACAAACAAATAAGAAATAGCCAGAAAATCTTCAATATATAACATGCATCGTTCTGCGAAGTTTCAGTTTAAAAAAAAAAACATTTTCGGCAAATTTATGGCCCTATTTGAAAATTAACTTACATTTATTACAAAAGCATACTTAGTTATTACGTTCTTAGTTATAATATCATACAACTGGTGTTTTGTCACACATTTTTAAGTAAAAAGAAATTGTAAGGCCCTAATTTCAGAGCACTGACACTTGGTATACTGATGTCAACTCATCGCCACAGGCGCTCATGCACTTGATCGGAGCAAATTAAAAACGTTTCACAAATTTACTTGAAAGAGTCTGTAAATTTACCACTTTATGACGTAAATCTCATTTTGCATAAATGGGTGGAGATTATTTTGTAGGCATTTTCCTAACAAAAGGATTGCTGTTGCTTTGAATAATATCTTCTTTGACGTTTTTTAATAATGGATCCACAGAACAATTCTGTTATTCGATTTTACAGTAGACTTTTGTAAACTAATTTACATACAAAAACTGTAAAGAAAAAACAAACCCTTAACGTTTTTTCATGATTACAGTCTGGATGTAAAAAACATTATTTGGTTGGAAAAAAATTTGCCATAAAAATTATGTAAATTTACAGAGAATTTTTTTTAACAGTGTAACTCAATTGGGTAAATCCAAATCGCCCTCCAAAATATGGCATCCTGGTGGTAGGTGGTTTATTACTATTAAAAATATTACGAGCAGATAGGAACATGTTCTAAAACAATCCCTAGAGCTCATTAAATACCATTTGAATCTAAAAATGTCTTTTTAGCCATTTCTGTGTCACCGTAACTATATAAGAGACCTAATCTGTCGTTTCTGTTACAATATTGAGGAAGAAACATCTATGGGCTTAATAAATGCCATGTGAACCCAGCAATGTATTGTCAACCATGAGGTGTCATCAAAACTATTAAAGACCTGATTTTTCGTAATAATGCCTTTACAGCAAGTATGGTTACTAACATTTTATTACTTGACTTTAGCATGATTCCTTACCTTTTATACAGTAAGTAAAGATTCAGGGTGGTTGTTATGTCATTATTGGTGTTTAAACACTCATTATTTTGACACAAAAAGTATTCCTGTCTTGATTATAACACTGACTTTTAAGTTAACTTCATAATATGATGACTAAAAATCTTGTTCCTGTGGCTTCGTAAGTCATCTGTAGAAAAATCCTTTCAGCATAGTTATTTTATCTTATTACTCTAGCTTAATAGGTTGTTATTTGAATTTGAATGACAATACCTTCATACGTTTCAGTTAAAAATTGACATAGTTTCAATCTTATATTATAGACCTTTAGTTAGGGGGTGGTAATGAAACCTCCCTGCTTTTTTAATTTATTGCTTCTTTTAACGTAGCATTGTATATCTGATTCAATAAGAGAATAAATTTTTATAGTGATTTAGGGAAAGTTGGGCTTTAAATAACACATTTATTTTACCTTATGTACTATAATTAACACATTAAGAGTGGTAGTTTTAAGTTATCCAACTTCTCAATTAACATTGAAGTCATTTGTTTGACCAGCAAGATATTAAACTCATAAAAAGGAACAAGTGATGTTTAAAGTACGACTTCCACGTCATTACAATAACTTGGAAAGATAATGTTTTGCTTTATATCTCATGATTTCTAGTTGTGAAACCTTACTTTTAATTTTTAGGGTCATTACTGTCACATTTTCATCTTTAGTTTTAAGATATTAATGATAAAAATGCGAATTTTAACGTTATAACTGTCCTATATATTTACCTATTTTAATTTGATTCTTCCAACTCCCAAGTGAAGTTTTACAGGGCCTTATTTTGCGTATTGTTTTGGATTATTGAAGCACACTTGGAAGTTGTTAGTAACATATTAACAACCTTGAAATTCAAATTAGTGGCTTTCAAAGTCAAAGTGTTACAAACGAATTTGATAGCTTGACTTTTTTTCGATATTGTGAAGTGTAATCCTAAGATTATGCTACTTCAGGTCCAAAGTTACAATAGAGATACAAGAGACTGTAATTGTTACAATCACCACAGAAGTAACCTAAAGTCAAAATAATGAACCTTCAGAATACTATTTTAATTTTCATATGTAAAGATTAAAGGTCAAAAGTTGAATTTGTGGCACTTAAAGTTAAATAATGAAATCTTAGGAATAGTACCCAAGATTACAATGTTAGCCTTTTAAGTAAATTTGAACTTAATAGTAGGCCACAAATTTAACGCATAAGTCATAAATTTGTGACTCTCACGTCTTAATAAGGACTTAAACTTCAAAACAATGACTTTTAATGTCAAAATTTGGAAAGTCAAACTTTGACTAAGTGTTTAAATCATATTAAATGAAGTGAAATAAGTTAAATTTAAACCCAAAAGTTTATCACTACAGTCGCACTAAGTAAAATATTTATAAGAAAGAAAGGTTAATGTAGAAGTTTTCTATGAAATTATAAAATGGAATCTGAACTTCAAGGCATGAAAAAGTCTCTTCTTTGAATTTCAAGCCTGGATAATGACATTAAAATTAGATAAAAGATGCAACTAACTTGAAATAAGAAGATCAAATGCAAACGTAGTAAAATGAATATTCTACAGTTTACATTAAATGTCACAAAATGAAATGGTAAGTCAGCATACTATTTATTCTATTAAGTTTCATGACTCAAAATAATGATTTTAAACATCAGGAATACCACCAAATCTGTTACTTTCTAGGTAAAAGGTAAGGATGGAAAGTCATAGAGTGAAATTTTCAATAATCACATTTGCACTCAAAGTCAAATTAAGACAAATTAGGTCTATAATATAGTTATGGTAATACCCGAACACCGAAACGGCTAGCAAGACAGTCCTTGCTTCAAAGGGCATAACAAAAGCTCATATAACTGTTTGGGAACATGTCTCCATCTACCCATAATATATTTAAGGGTATTAAACCAAACCTAACTATAGGCCTATAACTGTAAAAGAAATCATCAGGCTAACATTCTTTTGGTCGACGATTTGGATTTTCTGAATTGTGTTACGTAGCGTATTCCCATACGTGGACCTCTGCCTACTGCAGAAATAACATTTTGCGAAATCATAACAAAAAAAGTAATTATCGAACCATACTCCTCATTAATTCCATAGTTCTCCGGAATTTTTCATTTCTGTATATTAAGCTCTAGTCCATGTAACAGTCTGGGACCCCAAATGGCGTCCAAGAATAATTTAAAATGTTCAATCTTCTATAGCCTATAAGTTAATCTATCTTAAAATTGGTCAAATGCGGTAATAAAAAGGATTGAAAGTAACATTGCAACATGTATAACTGTTAGGAAAAGGAAAAGGCTGTCAATTATACGAAAACGTTTTTACGAAAGTTTCAATATATTATCTTAAGATTTTTAGAAAATATAAAGACCTATGGAAACTGATGTAAACTAAATTGTGGGAAAAATTGGCTAAAACTTACCTTTTTTGCCCCCAAAGTGTTACTTAATTCAGCAAAATACCCATCACATATGGTATCATTTGATGGGAAATTTCATTGTCTTTCATATGACACCTTACACGTTTTGATAGGGGGTTCTATCAAAGTTTGATTATCAAATATACTTCGTTATTATTACCAAATACTTAGTTATTGGTACCTAGTCCATCTACCCCAAGGCCCTGGGCTGCCGGTCAACCCCGAGGATATATTGTCATACAAGCTAGTAGCGGGAGGGGTTAAGTTAAACTACACCGATTTTACTCTGTGTACATAACCATGGATGGGGCTGAAACAATCCATGGCCAACGATAAACTTAAAGTTAGTCCAGAAATTAGAATGAACGGGATCCATGGGAATACTTAGATTTTGTTACTTAGCCTAATTCTTGGGGGCTTAGGCGTAACAGGCTAGTTCGGGAAAAAGGTTTTCTGCTCACTTGGGGTGTAACAACAAACGGGTCCATGAGTACCTTGTAGCCTTCTGGATTTAACAGACTGCTGTTCTAACAGATATCCTGTGTGATCGAGCCACTATATTAGGCCTCCTTTTCAGTGGCATACGAAGAGGGGACCATTGGGCCATTCCCCCTCCCCCCTCACGGATGTCATTTTTTTTCTTCGTTCTTAAAAATACGTAGTCAAACTTTAGTAACACAGATTTTACTACAGCATTTGTGGCACCAGATTGCATACAAGGACACCCAATGTTTCAAAAATTTTCAAAGGGGAAGGATCGTCTCTGCACGGCCCCTCAGTGATGCCAATTTATTTAATTCCTACAAATATGCAAATTCTGTCAAATTCCAATTTCATTGAAAAAGGTAGATTCTGTATCCCACTGAAGAAAGACTACATGTTTAGATTCTCTTTACAAGCATGAATACGCTATTTTTGACCATCTGAGGGGTCTGATTTTTCGAAATTTTCTCTACGCTCCAAGCCAACTAATGGTTGCGCTCCGCTTAGATAGTCGTTATGACAAAATAACTGAGCTTCGCTTAGTCGTCTGGGCAACATTTCACTTTGGGGGTCAAATTAGCTTTTAATTCTCTGATCACTTTGCAGTTTGCGAACATATTTTGAAGTGAACATTTTATTGCAAAAGACAAAAGAAAATAGCGACTCGTTAGATTCTTCGTATAAGTCTGGAAAATACTATTTCCGGCCATCTGAGGGGTCTGATTTTTCGAAATTTTCTCTACGCTCCACTCCAACTAATAGCGGCGCTCCGCTTAGAAAATCTTTATGGCAAAGTAACATTTTGTGGCCAAGAAAAACCACAAATCCTATACCGATCACTGCTCTTTTATTTCGACGCCTAAAAGTATGCAAATTTAATGACAAGTTTTACTTCGTAAGGTAGCATAAATAGCATGAGAACGCATGTAAAGACACAACAGTTCAGTTTCATCCTCATGAAACACCACGATTCAACTTTTAACACTTTTCCTGTCAAAGTCAAAAATCATGCACCATTTTGCACCTAGGCTCCTTGAAAACGTCAAAAAATTTCGGCACACCCCTCCCCTAAGACCCCTCCCTCAAGCTGGCGATCACTCAACATACTGCTGCACCCCCCCCCCCTTCAGAGAAATCCTACTTACGCCACTGCCTACGCCAAAATAAATATACTAAGAGTTGTTATTTCCAATTGCTCCATGTTATACTTTAAGATTAAAATGCAGGTAATATTACATAATGACATGGTAATGTTGTTATACTTGTGAATTCGCATATTTTATACACATTTATTGGGAAAAATTTTGGGGAAATTTCATACCTTTGCCCCCTCTGGAAAAATCCCAGCTACGCCACTGGTCGTGCCTCACCCCTGCCCATGACAAGTGCCATTGTAAAACAATTTTTTCGAAAAGTTCTCTTTTTACTAGTTGACAACGGCATCCGGGCGGATTTGTAAAATGTCCGCAAGGTCCGGATTTCATGTGTTTCCCATATGATCCATACTCCTGCCTTGTAAATATTTTGAGAGATTTACTCGTAGTGTTTTAATTTTGACTACGTAATGTGCCGAGGACTGAATAAATACTGCACCATTTTGCATCTTTGGACCACTGAAAACCGGAAAACATCGTTTCTTTGGCAGTATGTATGTCACTTGTAAAATCTCCACAAAGACTAAAAATGAGTATTTTGAAATTTTTCATGCTCCCCAAAAAGGAAAACCCTGAAGCGTAGGCTATAATGAGTTCAAAGTTTTGTCAAACATAGCACCATTTTGCATCTAGGAAATCTAACGCAAAGAAAGTTTCTCAGAAGGGGATACAACTACTTTTGGTTTTCCTATTAAAGGTGAAATCCATTCAAACATTGCCGCATTTGCAATCTATGTCCTCCTGAAGTTTACAATTTTTCCCAAGGGAAACGGAGATACCGGTTCCCTTCAGTCTCATCCCCCATGTCACAGATCAGAAATGCCTAGTTTTGGGGTCCCTTAAAAGTGTATGTATTACCATTTTTTCATAGACCGATTATTTGCTCATTATATGAGAAGTGGCAGACATGAGATTCGTATTTCAAGGCAGGGCACATCCAGCTTAAAACACGTGGGAAATGCCGTTTCCGGCTATCTGGGGGGTTTTTAAAGCCCAAAATTTCCTTGTACGCTCCTGGCCAACTGATGGTGGCGCTCCGCTAAGATAGTCTTGCCGCGCCTGACCCCGGAGGAAACATCCCCCCACTCGTTCCCTAGGTCCCCCTAAAAATTTTCTTTTTCAGGTTGAAAGAATTTCTGTCTAGTAATAGATTTCTGGAACCAAAAATTCAAACTGATAGGCCTAACATGAGCTTAAGTAAATAATGACAAAATTCCTCTTTTGAGGAATTGGGAGTGAGAATTTCAAATTTTGATTGATATATTTTTGGCTTTGTACTGGGACATTCTTCAGATAAAACTCAGAAATTATTTAGCCAGTACTGGTCTCATGCTACGAAATCTGTGAGCAAAATGTTACTTAAACATAACATTATAATACACACACTGTGAAGTTAGGTTCCTGCACTTTTACATCTTTTACATTTTTCAGCTGTTGTGTTGAAAGGGGTACCATTTTACTTGAGCATTTCTCTTTTGTGGGGCAGAATTTTTTAAAATAAATCCTTTTTTTGTTGACAGATAGTGTCAGAGAGTCATTTCATGGGTTCTTTGACACAGTTTTACATACTGTGTGCGAAACCTGATACGTTTTCCACGTAGTGGCCGACCCAAGGTATCGGCGTACTCAAGGTTAAAATGCTGTACTACATCTTTTATTTGGAAACAGGCTCCAAGTAGTTCCCAAATTATCAGTTTTAGCTGTTCGACTTATTTCGACAGCAGGGTTGGCGCCAGTGGGGGCGCCGGGGGCATCCCCCGTCGGAGAACACTGCCCCCCCCCCCCCTGTCGGGGAAGGTCGGTGGTTTCGTCGGGGAGGCCTGAAAAATAAAAAAAATTATAAAAATAAATCCGCAATGACTGAAATTACTGGATGGGTGACCTTGAAAATATTTTTCTCTTTAAAACACTATTTTAGTAAATATAGGAATCGATTTTCAATTAGTTCTCATAGTTCATAGCTCTGTTAAAACTTATTACATGTACCTTGTTCCATCTTTAATCCGTGCGCGCAAGGTCACCCATAACCAAGACTTGTGTATGGGACCTGGAAATTTCACGGGCAGACGTAACCAAGGAATGCACCAGCGGGGACCAGGGGCCATGTCTCGTCGTGGAAGGCTGCCCTTCCTCTGTCGTTGAGAAGATCCAGTTTCTTCGGGGAGCCTTCATCTATAGGTCCACGATAAGAGATGTAAGCCCGATAAACGTTAGTCCCAGGACGATCTTCTTGATTTTGCTTCACTAGTTTTCCCTACAAAACGGACGAGAAGTTGTTCAGGTGCATGCAGCGCCCAAGAGGTTTGTCATCTGTCCCCGACAGCCGAATTCGAGCAACGGTAATGACAATCGGCCAGGCTGTTTTCAGTTAAATATAATGATGAACAGAAGTGTGAGAATGTCAAACAGATTACTCAGCAGAACAATGCATACTTGCAAATTATTCTTTGTTTGAGGGAAATATGAAGTGAAAATTTTAAAGCGGAAAAAGCTGAAAATAAAGAACTGCTTTGTTTCTGGTTAAGAGCCAGTGAAATGCCATTTCCGGCTGTCTGAGGTTTTCAATTTTTCAAAAATTTCTGTGCGCTCCTAGTTAGTTTTTCGGGCAGGATAATACATTTTTCAGACAAAATAGACTATTCTGCCTCCTACCAAACGGAAACACTCCCGTACGCATATGTCAATATACAAAATATAAAACTTGAAATATATGGGAAGCTGAACTTTTTCCGCGAGGAAAACTCCGAGGAACCTTAGTCTCCATGATGTATTCAGAAACCCCAACAAAACTAAAAATCACCCCTCTTGATTTTTCTCATATGAGGTCAGATTCTTGAATAGACCCCCCAAATCTGTCATAAAATTACAGTTCCTCCAATAAAAACGGCAGATTCTCTAATATTTGTTAAAAATAATAAACTTTTCATTTTCGATGGATACCCCGTACAGTAAAACCCCAACAATTGCTCTTGACGGGCATATCATTAAATAAAAAGCCCAAAAGTTTCATTGTATGTAACCTTACCCAAAAACCAAATTTTTTCATAAAATTCTAAAATTTCTCCAATATGATAAGCTGTTAATTTTCAAATCTTCGTTCAAAAAGGGGAAAAATTTTTCGGGCACATTTCAGTTTCGTCAGAAAGCCTTAGTACCTAGGCCTTGTGCGATGAAATGCATAACCCAAAAAGAGTTCCAGCTCTCGCCTATGTAACGTTTTTTTTATTTTTATTTCTATGTAGGGCAGATCCTTCAATAAACGCCCCAACTTTTTAATGGTCCTTACAAAAGGTAATTTTTTAAAGAACTTTTTCTTCTAAACAAACTCCAGATTTTTAAATATTTGATGAAAAAAAACAAAAATTTCTATGCGCCTCAGATTCTATTAAGTCACGTCCCGCAGGGACTTACTCATCGCCTGTGTCGGGGACTCGAAATGCTGCCCCCCCCCCCCATCGGGGAGCTTGGCCCCCCCTGTCGGGCAAATCTAATTGACAGGAATGATGTCGACGCAGTCGAGCCAAGAGGCGAGACCACTTGCGGGTGTTCTTTCCTAATTTTCGGGACAAGCTGAAAAAATCAATCAGTCCTTTTTTCTATTTTAAAGTTTCCTGCACAAAATTTCACCATTTTTAAATAAATGAAATAAATGAAATAAATACAGTTTCTTCTATAACACGGCTATCTTAATGTCTTAATTCCACCACGCAAAGCACCGTGTGTAGTGCACATAATATACAGAGCTTGTTGGCTCGCGCCATTCAGCTGTATATCCTCCACCTGTCCACCAAAATGACACGAAGCAAAAATTGACCTGGGCGTGACATAGCATTGCATACTCTCTATACTCATATGAATCCGGAAAACAATCGGACAGTCACTTTTGAGTTGCAAATTACATTGAGGTTTCGATGATACAGAAATGTTCCATTTGAAATAAGATGATTGCTGTGAGTAAAACAAGTACGTTTGTACCGAGCTATAAAAGTAGTGGCGGAGCTACAGGGATTTCGGTCAGAGGGGGGCGAAAATGGTCTGCGGGCGCTTCGAAGGAGTAAATACCCTGAACCTCAGCACGATCGAAACCACGGCTTTTCAGACTTTCCATTTTATTTTGCGCACCTTGTAGAAGAACACGTTGCAATTTCTTCTCAGCAAGAAAAACATGTTTAATTTTTCTATACATGGGCCTCAGTAGAAGAAATAATTCGTGGGGGACAAAATTCCTTTAGATGAAAAGAGCGCAAGAAAATTTTGGCCCAAAATGCCTCTCAGATTGCTAGAAATGGCATTTCTAAAGCCTATTTTCCGCACATAAATAGGGAAACACTGAGTGAACTGTTAAGAAATGCTTATGTTAATTTTTCTTCGTCTTCTTCTTTATTTTTTCTTCGTTTTTTCAGGTTTTTTTTTTATTTTCCAGAGGAGGGCAAGTTTCCCCTTTGCCCCTACCTGCGGATGCCCATGTTTCTATCCCTCTCTTTCACATTCTAGTATGAAGGTGGTCATTATAGTTGTGTTATTGTCAGGTCTCGATTTAAGATTTTAATGAAATACTGGGCTACTTTGTGAAAATAAATATTAAACCTGCTAGAACTAAATAGCAAGCAATCTTACAGAAGGAAAAAGTTATGGAAATTTATCACCGTTAGGTGTACATTTTTGGCATTTGGAAATCAAAATAAGTACATGAAGAAACATTACTTGACGTAATTAATCGAAGCCACAGCTTCGATTGTAGGAATTGCTCGTTCAGTCACGTGGTTTCGTGCCTTTGTAAGCGGTCGGTGCGGATGAATATTAAATCATGTTCCGTTTGGATTCATATTGCAATCGCGAGCTGTTCGTTTGTACAGTGGAACAGCTGCGCAGTTATGTTAAGTTGTTCTGTAGGGGGATTTTCAATAAAGTTTAACTATTTCTATATAAGGGGATTTGCCCGAACAACTCCTGTATAGTAAGGTGGTAATGTGCAAATAAAGAAGTAGTTCCACATTCAAAGGTATTGTTCTGCATTGAAGGCTTCCTCTCTTGTTGAAAAAAGGTGTAAATATAGTTTGAAAACAATTTATACCTTTCAGGGATTTCAAAATAAATTTCAAAGGTTGCATTTTCCAACATATGCCTTTGTTTTGTCGGAACTGCTTCATCAAGCAACTTCGTCGACCGTACTTAATTCAATGTAAGCAAGTCCACTAACTTACGTTCATGCATATACGCATGTAACTAGCTATATAGTGTACGTACTGTGTCGTTAACGTGATTGCGACAGTAACCAAGGCCAGGGAACGATCCACCAATTTTAAGGTATTAAATTTGTCGTTGATTTCATTACCCTGTATGGGTTGTAAATGGCGGTGCTAATTTAGAATCCGTGCCCGGAAGTAGACATAATTTTACTCACTTCACAACTTCCAAAAGAGGGCGCTCAAACTGTAAAGTTTTTTTTTTTTTTAAGTAAAAGCCCTTTTCTTTTTTCCTCACTCGAGGAACAGGGGTATGAGTGTGTGCTGTGGAAAGAAGTGAAAGGTTAGTGCTGTGGAAGAAAGAAAAGCGTTCTTGGTACCGGGACCCGAACCCTCGACCCTAGCGATATAGCGATTCTAGCATGAAGACCAGCGCGCTTGCCTACGTTGCCGGTGAATGGGTTAAAAATAATATAAGTACTGTCTAATAATACTATCTATTACATATAGCTGTAGGTATACGTATTTACGTATACCTAAAGCTAACTGTTTGTACTGGAGAGTGTATATATATATACAGTATGAGATACGTATACGTAAATGTTTATATACCCCTACGTATCAGTCCGAGATCTGACCCCGTGACCTCAATTATCTTTCGACATATGCACATCTCATTATGTTTGAATTTCAGCGCTCGATACGAAATAAACCTGAACATATTTTCACACACGACAAATTTCAGTTAAGAGCATTTTACTCACATAGAATCCACAGTCCAAAAGAAGACAAACCATCACGATAATCACTTAAATTAGGAGTCAATCCGACGAAAATCATGTCAGATAGCGACAGAAGAAGCATCCAGGTCGACCCAGCATTGAGTTATGTTGGCCACGAAACCTTACGAAATATTGGCCAAAACCACCTTTCTAGATCAAATAAGTGAAAAACATCCAACCACACATAACCGCTAGGTACTTTTATTTGAGATTCCGTGAAATTTTGCATGAAAACTACTCTAATACGCTCGTTCACAAAACGTTTTACCACCAGAAATTCGGTGCCGCATGAACGTGCGGCGGCCATTTTGAAATACAAAGTATTCTTCATACACCAGCCGTTTTCATCAACCCAGCAAAACCATTGCGGAACCGGTTCCCGTGCCATTGGGTAGGACAGGGAAATTCGACGAATCGAGCGTTCAACAAGCAAATGCGGTATAGTGCAGTGGTGGGAACAATGTTTGGCACAGGGCGCCTTGCTAGTAGTAGGTTCCAATGTCGAGGGGAATTTAAAAGGTTAGGATGGACTTTTAAGAGAGATCCGTGGCCACGGGGGGGGGGGGGGGTATACGTACATTCTTCTTTGGGGCCTCAAATGGGAAGGCTAAAACTGTTTCCTGGACTGGAGGGGGAAGGGGTGTCAAAAACATACAGGGACTTCTGCTCTCGTAACCACGGTACCACCCCACCTTGCAGTTTTGCTCCCCTTTCCACCAGTCTGAAAGTTATACCCCAAAACTGAGTTTCAGGACTGAAATACATTATCCATGGGATTGTTGTATGGTGTCATCACTGCTGAGAATGAGGGCTGCTTTTGCGATCCCCCACACACTTTTTCTGTTGTGAACATTTTGAGCTGTCTTTGTCCAGTTTAAAGGCATATTTTCATCACCCAAGCAGTTCCACAAATTCTGCCAACCTACTTACTTCTAGCCTCTCCCACATATATCTAAAACTCATCTTTATCCATACACAATCCTAGTTTATAGCTTCATGGCATGTCCCGCAGTGGGAATACAAGTCCGCAATGTGTGATCAAGACACTTTCAGCGCACATGCTGAGTAATATAGCTAAGCTGCATTGTTTGAATTTGATGCCAGTCAAGGAGCTGTACCAATTGAGAGTTTTGGTGCAGGGGCGCAAATCTCTGTTTGAGAGTGGGAGGGGGGGCGAAAATGCTTATGATGTGCCCATGAGTACTAAACTGTGCACGCTTGGCGGGCACCAGGAGCGCGAAGCGCGAAGCCCCAAAGGATTCCTGGTGGGATCCAGGGGCAAAGCCCCTGTGGGGGTTCAGGGGGCGAAGCCCCCGGAAGCTCTTGTGTTCTGGCGTTCCCAAAGCTTCAGAAAAACTGTTTTCGAATGAAAAAAAAAATGAAAAAAGGTGACCATATTTTAAGGTCTACTCAAATTTTAGGGGGGCCAAATTACGATTTGCCCCCCCCCCCCACTTTTTCACTCGAGGGGGCGAAGGCCCCCCTTGCCCCCCGGGATTTGCGCCCATGTTTTGGTGTATGCATACTGAAACTAGTTTGTGGTGACGAATGACTGCCTTCAACTGGAGAACATACGGTTTTCCTTTGTGGAACATTTGTGGGGACTTGGATGTGGTTTAACCCCCCTCACTTATAAGGCTGCAGCCCCTTCATGAGACTCACATACCAGTGAAGCTAAAAAATGGTCCCACACTTGGCCAGGCGCTCAACAACCCACCACCCCACCCTGCCACTGTAGCACTACACCCACACCTCCCCCCTCTGTAGTACACCACTAAGGGCATACTTGTCGAACCTCTATGTACTCAATCCTTTAAGGATTACCACACAAACCTCAAATGTGCCAGGCTTACAACTGACTCGTCTGATGAGGCGATCTTGATCATGGTTGATGAAGATTATTAATTTGTGGTGGGTGCAAACTTTTCAGGAGGGGGGGGGGGGATATGGTGACTGTGAATCCATGTGGTGCTCCGGGCCACAAAAAACAAAAACATGCATGTCGGCTCCTCAATTTTACTGAAGTGTAATCAACCTGCCTTACTGTGCACCTGTCGGGGCCAATTCTTGACTATCTCTATCCAAAACCAGTGTAGCACTGCAACTGCTATAGTACGAGTCTTCCTCCACTGGTTGGAACTAGCTGGTTGGCCTGTCTTGAATGTTAAATTGATCACAAGGTCCTTCCTCTAAGTTCCCATAAAAGCAATCATTTTTTCATGGTTGAAAATAAACATGAGAAACATACTGCTGGCTGCTTCAACTGTAATAATTGAAATTTATGCTGTTATATTGACATTTGAAAGTTTGGTGGTCTTCAGTTTTGTCTTAAAGTGTTTTGGGGAAAAGAAGTAGGGGATATTTTATTGGTATATGAACCAACATTCCAACAAATCCACAATTTCCAACACACCTGTTGTGTCACCCATTCGAACACCTCAAAATTGAAGATTCGGAATTTTAGGTGTCCATGGTGTTGAAATATAGTGGTGTTGGAACAAAGGACAGCAACCATTTAACCTGAGTGGTGGCATGGGTATTGAGTTAAACACTGAATGGAAGGGCTAATGGAAAGGGGAAATTTCTCTAGTAACATTTCTCTTCAACCACTATCTAATTCAAGGTTGGGAAGTTTTCTTTTTTATTGAAGGTAGCTGGAGAGGTGAATGGACAATAAGAGTTGCTCCTATTCCACAACTAAAAAGTGTCCACCCATCTGGGGGTGGCATGGTTTGTGCTCATTACATTATTGAGAGGGGGGAACATTTTTAAAGTGTACCTCGAGTCAAAAAATTCAAAAATATATACTAAGCAGTATGAGAAATGAATTGTACCAGTCAAGAAAAGTGTTCGTATGACCTTAAACTTCAGCGCAAAAGAGTAAGAGTACTATCACACTTTCATACAGTACAGGTTGCATTTAGGAAAACAAAGAAATTTAAAGATTGTAATTTGAGTAGTACAACTATGAAATCACAGATTATTGCATAATGTGCCATTTTAATTTGAGTGAATTAACTTCAACATTCTATATCTCAGCACAGGAATGTCATATGAAAATGGGAGTTGAACTGTGAAAATTCCTTTTCATGCTGTGTGATATATACATTTTTGAATTTTTGTCTTGAGGTACACTTTAAGGGATGCCAGAATCACCCTACATTGTATGTTTACAGAACTATGGGGAATGATGTACTTCAATTGCATGATCAAAGAATAACATGAATATATCATTTACTATATTGCAAGTTTTCCACACTTCCTTTGAAGAGCATAAAGCACAATTCAGGGTTTGTCCACTGTTTCCATGTTATTCCTTCATTATACAATCTCACTAGACAAAAGTTTACTAGAAAGAGGTAAACAAAATAAACACAGTGTTTCTACTGTTCAACATTTATTGATGATTCCTTCTGTCTTTCTGGACTTTACATGAAATACTGTGAAATAAAAGCGTCAATTAAAATAGGTAGGCGGTGGCATTATCTGATACTACGTATGCAGTCCCTTGTTTCAATTTTTGAATTTTTATGCGTTCTTAACGACTATTCTGTCTTGTAATTAGACAGGTAGCATCTTTGTGCTGTGGGTGGGATTGAAGACCGCAGATACTTTGAAGTACTGCTCTGTTAGGTTTCTAAAACCTTTAACTAGACATGTTTCTGCTCTTGTTTTTTAGATGTTGAGCTTCATCAGTAGTTGGACTTTTTAGTTTGTCCTGGTCTTAATTCGATAGAATATTTGCTCTTTCAGAGCGCCTCGATGAGAGAATCGAGGGAGCAATCTTCATTCTCCTCGTGATTTGTTTCCAATTCACCGTCATTTAATTTGAACCTAGAAGTAACTAGGTACTGTTTAGTTTGGGTGCCCTCTCAAGGGCTATGACCGGTGGTGTCGGAAAATTTGACACAGATTCGGATTTTTCCGATATTAAGTGCCAGTGTCTTAGCACTGCAGGTTTTGTTTTAGCTCTTTGGTTTTTATACAGAGTATATCGTATCCTCATTGATTTACTTGAAATGGTCCTTTGAGGACTATGAGGCTTGACATTCTGATTGCAGGACGGGGTATAGCTATTTACTCTCACCCCTTCGTAGAGCTATTTTATAATATATATTTTTATCCGATAGAGATCTGTCGGAGAGGTTGTTGATGAAGTGCTCGGTTTGTTCCGCCTTCAGACAATAGTTGGCAGTTTTAACTTCGCCTTTTAAGGCTGTACACTTAAATCGACACTTTTAAGACTTTGCGCGAAGTTTCTCACATTTTGGGGGCTCGGGAAGTATCCTACGTTTTGTAGAAGGAATTCTTGATTCAATATCCTGTTTTTCGAATTAAACTTCTAATGACCTCAATGCTTTTAGCAAAAAAAGTAGGGTTACCGAAGAAACTTATACACAAGTTATGTGCTGACTAATTTTATCTCTTTTTACGCGTGCTGTGGGTTTAACCCTTTGAGAGTTCTTGAGAGACCTATTCTTTGAAAGGCTAGCTCAGAACTGAGGGCAGACAGCATGGCTGTAGGCTTATATTAGGCCTTTGTGGCCAAAGTAAAAACAACTTCCCGCATCACGTGCCAATCACAGAAGGGCAGCGTGTGCATCCTGTTTGTGTTTTGCTCTGATTTTGAATTTCCAAGGTTGCAAGAAGGCGACCAATCAGGAAGGAGCAGGGTTACACAGGACGGAAGTTACGTTTTGGAGCCTGGTCGGATATTAGTGCACAAGAGGTTCCAAAGACGGGTTAGCAGAGCTACCATACACTTTTAGTGTAGCTAATGAACATTATTAGCGGGGAGGCACTAAAACTTTTTGAGATACACTGTAATAAAAGTTTGCAGAATTACAGAGAGAAAAAAACTAGGAAAAAAAAAAAACTAGGAAAAAATAAAGTAGAAATAAAGAAAACAAAGTAAACTAAAGTAAAAGGAAAAGTGATATAACAAAATACAAAAAAGTTTAGAACATAGGCCTAAGTGAAAAAATAACAACAAATAATTAACAAAACAAAACTAAATATTAAGAAAAAAACATTAAGAAAAAAAAAAAATTTCAATCTGCAAATAGAAGCAACAAATATTGACAGTGTAAACTGTTGGAACGGTGCCTATGTGCCGCTAAAATGTTCCTTAAAGCTTTTGCTTTGGAAAGGAAGTGACGTTTGAGGTAAGAGCCGGTGTCGTGAAGGGACAAACTGGTTAAGTATCTTAGTACTTTTGGGAGTACGAAAAGACCGCAATACGTTTTTGTGTATTGCGTCTCACGAATCAGTCACATATCTAGACCTAACTATTTTCAAAGGCAAGAACTTTGAAACCCACGGGCGGCTGGACACAAAAGTCTATACAAAGCCTACAGAAACCTATCAATATCTTGATAGGACTTCTGCCCACCCACTCTCAACCTTTAAAGGGTTTATAAAAGGAGAAATATTAAGATATGTGAGACTGTCAAACAATGAGAACGATTTCATCTCTAAGAGGAACGCTTTCAAAGAAAAGCTCATTGCACGTAACTACACGGGCCTAGAATTTGATCACGCCATTAAAGGCATTAATTTTAAAGAACGATCAAATTATCTTTTGCCCAAACCACGTGAAAAAAGCATTCCACTAGTTTTCAAAATAAAATATACACCCCATTTGAGAACCAAAGAGCTAAAAGAAAGCCTGCTAAGACACTGGCACTTAATATCGGAAGATACGAATTTGTGCCAAATTTTTCCAAAGCCACCGATCCTAGCCTTTGAGAGGGCGCCCAACTTAAAAGACTATCTAGTTAATTCTAGATTGAAAAATGACGGTGAATTGGAAGTAAATCACGAGGACGAAGAAGAATGCTTTCTCGATGCCCTTATCGAGGCGCTCTGAAAGAGCTTAATTTTTGAAAAAAATTCTTGTTTTCGAATAAAGACCAGGACAAACTGAAAAGTCCGACTACTGATGAAGCTCAACATCTAAAAAACAAGAGCAGAAACATGTCTAGTTAAAGGTTTGAGAAACCTAACAGAGCAGTACTTCAAAGTATCTGCGGTCTTTAACCCCACATCACAGCACAAAGATGCTACCTGTCTAATTACAAGACAGAATGTCCGTTAAGAACGCATAAAAATGTAAAAACTTTTGAAACAAGGGACTGAATACGTAGTATCAGATAATGCCACCGCCTACCCTTTTTAATTAATATGCCATGTTTAAATAAATGTTATAAAATAAATACAGTATGTATGAAGAGAAAGCTCTTAAAAAACAGTGGTCCATTCTGAGTTATTGAGGAAGTCTTGTTCACACCTCTAAAAGAAAAATTAAACCAGAATCCAAAATACATTGGGGTTTCTATGATCAATATATGTTCTAATCGAACAAATTCCATGATATCCCGTATCTTCTCAGTCAAATGTTGCAAGCTGTAAAAATAATTTTGTATTACCTAGATGACCTTTCACCTCGACCAACACCAACAAGGACAATTTTACCACCATACGGTACCCATAAACTAACTATGAATTTTATCCAAGGTCTTCAAGTTTTGACCTGGGGAAGCCCAAGATGACATTTGACCTTCACCAAAAACAATAGGGACCATCCTCTAACCATCATCTCAGGAACCCATTTTCACAGTGTGTGTACCATGGTGCACTTCGAGTATACCCTGCTCTGTTGATGTTACAGAATCTTGCACGTATAGATGGCCTAAAGTGATTGATATAATCAACAAATTATCATTTCAATATCTGAACCTATGTTTGCTTCACAAAACTACCTAAAATAGTTTTCTCACTTCGCATCAGCTCAAATAGTACAACTGATTAGGTCCAAATAAAACCAATACTGTATTGTACAATTTGGGTTTTAAACATAACATTCAGGACTGTGATTACAAGATTACATGCTTGTGTTGATTTTCAGACATCTTGTATCAAATCCAAGATGGTCGCCATCGGTCAATGCACTTTTTGCCCATTTTTCTTGAATTCCAGCATTTAATGTTCATTTTCGATTAGAACAACTGCGATATTTGGTCAAATGGCACAAAAGGATACAACCCAGGACAAGGGCACCCTTTTTTATACATATAGCTTGTAAACCAAGATGGCGGCTAGGGGTCAATGTACTATTTTCTCCTTATATCTATCTTTGATTCAGAATTTTCGAGCAAGAAGGAAATGACCACTCCTTTGTTTGTGCATTGGGATGCAATGTTCAGCAGTCCTTAACTTCCTTAAGTACATTTTAGATCTATTCTAAGGTGGTACCTAACGGTCAATTGATTTAGGCACTCCCATCATTCCATCACCCCACCCCTTACCTCGACAGTTACCCTACAAGGGTTTTACTAGCTAAACCGATAACATTGATCACTTCGACGGCTTTCAGATACATTCGTAGTGTTTGGACAAAATTTGGGCAATTACAGGATAAATCCAAAATGAATAGGATACAGTGTTAATTAATTTCACTGTATGTTTATGTATATTGTTTCCGTGCCAAGACTGTGGCTAGGGGTCAAAAAGGGTTTGATTACAGTATTACTTTTCTTATTATGATTCCGTTAGGTATAATTTCTACAATAGGCATAGGTTCACATATGGAAAGTAGCTGTTAGTTACACTGTTAAAAATTAGTGTAAATTTACAGACTGTTTTAACTTAAACTTTTTGTATTTTACTTTTAATAGAGATTTTCTGTATCTTTACAGACACTTTGTATTGCTACAATAAAAAATATTGTTTAACATTTATTTTCTGTTTATTTGAAAAACCATTTTTGTATGCTTTTTTAACCAAATTTTACTGCTTTATAAACTTTTTCTGTAAATTTACAGAAATTTTAACAGTATTTTGTATTTTTCTGATTTCACATAAAAATACTGTCATTTAACAAACACTCAAACAAACATTTTGTTTTTAAGCTGAAAAAGAAACAAAAATAAGCCCAAACAAACAAATAAGAAATAGCCAGAAAATCTTCAATATATAACATGCATCGTTCTGCGAAGTTTCAGTTTAAAAAAAAAAACATTTTCGGCAAATTTATGGCCCTATTTGAAAATTAACTTACATTTATTACAAAAGCATACTTAGTTATTACGTTCTTAGTTATAATATCATACAACTGGTGTTTTGTCACACATTTTTAAGTAAAAAGAAATTGTAAGGCCCTAATTTCAGAGCACTGACACTTGGTATACTGATGTCAACTCATCGCCACAGGCGCTCATGCACTTGATCGGAGCAAATTAAAAACGTTTCACAAATTTACTTGAAAGAGTCTGTAAATTTACCACTTTATGACGTAAATCTCATTTTGCATAAATGGGTGGAGATTATTTTGTAGGCATTTTCCTAACAAAAGGATTGCTGTTGCTTTGAATAATATCTTCTTTGACGTTTTTTAATAATGGATCCACAGAACAATTCTGTTATTCGATTTTACAGTAGACTTTTGTAAACTAATTTACATACAAAAACTGTAAAGAAAAAACAAACCCTTAACGTTTTTTCATGATTACAGTCTGGATGTAAAAAACATTATTTGGTTGGAAAAAAATTTGCCATAAAAATTATGTAAATTTACAGAGAATTTTTTTTAACAGTGTAACTCAATTGGGTAAATCCAAATCGCCCTCCAAAATATGGCATCCTGGTGGTAGGTGGTTTATTACTATTAAAAATATTACGAGCAGATAGGAACATGTTCTAAAACAATCCCTAGAGCTCATTAAATACCATTTGAATCTAAAAATGTCTTTTTAGCCATTTCTGTGTCACCGTAACTATATAAGAGACCTAATCTGTCGTTTCTGTTACAATATTGAGGAAGAAACATCTATGGGCTTAATAAATGCCATGTGAACCCAGCAATGTATTGTCAACCATGAGGTGTCATCAAAACTATTAAAGACCTGATTTTTCGTAATAATGCCTTTACAGCAAGTATGGTTACTAACATTTTATTACTTGACTTTAGCATGATTCCTTACCTTTTATACAGTAAGTAAAGATTCAGGGTGGTTGTTATGTCATTATTGGTGTTTAAACACTCATTATTTTGACACAAAAAGTATTCCTGTCTTGATTATAACACTGACTTTTAAGTTAACTTCATAATATGATGACTAAAAAATCTTGTTCCTGTGGCTTCGTAAGTCATCTGTAGAAAAATCCTTTCAGCATAGTTATTTTATCTTATTACTCTAGCTTAATAGGTTGTTATTTGAATTTGAATGACAATACCTTCATACGTTTCAGTTAAAAATTGACATAGTTTCAATCTTATATTATAGACCTTTAGTTAGGGGGTGGTAATGAAACCTCCCTGCTTTTTTAATTTATTGCTTCTTTTAACGTAGCATTGTATATCTGATTCAATAAGAGAATAAATTTTTATAGTGATTTAGGGAAAGTTGGGCTTTAAATAACACATTTATTTTACCTTATGTACTATAATTAACACATTAAGAGTGGTAGTTTTAAGTTATCCAACTTCTCAATTAACATTGAAGTCATTTGTTTGACCAGCAAGATATTAAACTCATAAAAAGGAACAAGTGATGTTTAAAGTACGACTTCCACGTCATTACAATAACTTGGAAAGATAATGTTTTGCTTTATATCTCATGATTTCTAGTTGTGAAACCTTACTTTTAATTTTTAGGGTCATTACTGTCACATTTTCATCTTTAGTTTTAAGATATTAATGATAAAAATGCGAATTTTAACGTTATAACTGTCCTATATATTTACCTATTTTAATTTGATTCTTCCAACTCCCAAGTGAAGTTTTACAGGGCCTTATTTTGCGTATTGTTTTGGATTATTGAAGCACACTTGGAAGTTGTTAGTAACATATTAACAACCTTGAAATTCAAATTAGTGGCTTTCAAAGTCAAAGTGTTACAAACGAATTTGATAGCTTGACTTTTTTTCGATATTGTGAAGTGTAATCCTAAGATTATGCTACTTCAGGTCCAAAGTTACAATAGAGATACAAGAGACTGTAATTGTTACAATCACCACAGAAGTAACCTAAAGTCAAAATAATGAACCTTCAGAATACTATTTTAATTTTCATATGTAAAGATTAAAGGTCAAAAGTTGAATTTGTGGCACTTAAAGTTAAATAATGAAATCTTAGGAATAGTACCCAAGATTACAATGTTAGCCTTTTAAGTAAATTTGAACTTAATAGTAGGCCACAAATTTAACGCATAAGTCATAAATTTGTGACTCTCACGTCTTAATAAGGACTTAAACTTCAAAACAATGACTTTTAATGTCAAAATTTGGAAAGTCAAACTTTGACTAAGTGTTTAAATCATATTAAATGAAGTGAAATAAGTTAAATTTAAACCCAAAAGTTTATCACTACAGTCGCACTAAGTAAAATATTTATAAGAAAAGAAAGGTTAATGTAGAAGTTTTCTATGAAATTATAAAATGGAATCTGAACTTCAAGGCATGAAAAAGTCTCTTCTTTGAATTTCAAGCCTGGATAATGACATTAAAATTAGATAAAAGATGCAACTAACTTGAAATAAGAAGATCAAATGCAAACGTAGTAAAATGAATATTCTACAGTTTACATTAAATGTCACAAAATGAAATGGTAAGTCAGCATACTATTTATTCTATTAAGTTTCATGACTCAAAATAATGATTTTAAACATCAGGAATACCACCAAATCTGTTACTTTCTAGGTAAAAGGTAAGGATGGAAAGTCATAGAGTGAAATTTTCAATAATCACATTTGCACTCAAAGTCAAATTAAGACAAATTAGGTCTATAATATAGTTATGGTAATACCCGAACACCGAAACGGCTAGCAAGACAGTCCTTGCTTCAAAGGGCATAACAAAAGCTCATATAACTGTTTGGGAACATGTCTCCATCTACCCATAATATATTTAAGGGTATTAAACCAAACCTAACTATAGGCCTATAACTGTAAAAGAAATCATCAGGCTAACATTCTTTTGGTCGACGATTTGGATTTTCTGAATTGTGTTACGTAGCGTATTCCCATACGTGGACCTCTGCCTACTGCAGAAATAACATTTTGCGAAATCATAACAAAAAAAGTAATTATCGAACCATACTCCTCATTAATTCCATAGTTCTCCGGAATTTTTCATTTCTGTATATTAAGCTCTAGTCCATGTAACAGTCTGGGACCCCAAATGGCGTCCAAGAATAATTTAAAATGTTCAATCTTCTATAGCCTATAAGTTAATCTATCTTAAAATTGGTCAAATGCGGTAATAAAAGGATTGAAAGTAACATTGCAACATGTATAACTGTTAGGAAAAGGAAAAGGCTGTCAATTATACGAAAACGTTTTTACGAAAGTTTCAATATATTATCTTAAGATTTTTAGAAAATATAAAGACCTATGGAAACTGATGTAAACTAAATTGTGGGAAAAATTGGCTAAAACTTACCTTTTTTGCCCCCAAAGTGTTACTTAATTCAGCAAAATACCCATCACATATGGTATCATTTGATGGGAAATTTCATTGTCTTTCATATGACACCTTACACGTTTTGATAGGGGGTTCTATCAAAGTTTGATTATCAAATATACTTCGTTATTATTACCAAATACTTAGTTATTGGTACCTAGTCCATCTACCCCAAGGCCCTGGGCTGCCGGTCAACCCCGAGGATATATTGTCATACAAGCTAGTAGCGGGAGGGGTTAAGTTAAACTACACCGATTTTACTCTGTGTACATAACCATGGATGGGGCTGAAACAATCCATGGCCAACGATAAACTTAAAGTTAGTCCAGAAATTAGAATGAACGGGATCCATGGGAATACTTAGATTTTGTTACTTAGCCTAATTCTTGGGGGCTTAGGCGTAACAGGCTAGTTCGGGAAAAAGGTTTTCTGCTCACTTGGGGTGTAACAATAGACGGGTCCATGATTACCTTGTAGTCTTCTGGATTTAACAGACTGCTGTTCTAACAGGATATCCTGTGTGATCGAGCCACTATTAGGCCTCCTTTTCAGTGGCGTACGAAGGGGGGACCATTGGGCCATGCCCCCTCACGGATGCCTTTTTTTCTTTGTTCTTAAAAATACGTAGCCAAACTTTAGTAACACAGATTTTACTTCAAAAGATAGCATTTGTGGCACCAGATTGCATATAAGGACACCCAATGTTTCACAAGTTTTCAAAGGGGAAGGATCGTCTCTGCACGGCCCCTCAGTGATGCCAATTTATTTAATTCCTACAAATATGCAAATTCTGTCAAATTCCAATTTCATTGAAAAAGGTAGATTCTGTATCCCACTGAAGAAAGACTACATGTTTAGATTCTCTTTACAAGCATGAATACGCTATTTTTGACCATCTGAGGGGTCTGATTTTTCGAAATTTTCTCTACGCTCCAAGCCAACTAATGGTTGCGCTCCGCTTAGATAGTCGTTATGACAAAATAACTGAGCTTCGCTTAGTCGTCTGGGCAACATTTCACTTTGGGGGTCAAATTAGCTTTTAATTCTCTGATCACTTTGCAGTTTGCGAACATATTTTGAAGTGAACATTTTATTGCAAAAGACAAAAGAAAATAGCGACTCGTTAGATTCTTCGTATAAGTCTGGAAAATACTATTTCCGGCCATCTGAGGGGTCTGATTTTTCGAAATTTTCTCTACGCTCCACTCCAACTAATAGCGGCGCTCCGCTTAGAAAATCTTTATGGCAAAGTAACATTTTGTGGCCAAGAAAAACCACAAATCCTATACCGATCACTGCTCTTTTATTTCGACGCCTAAAAGTATGCAAATTTAATGACAAGTTTTACTTCGTAAGGTAGCATAAATAGCATGAGAACGCATGTAAAGACACAACAGTTCAGTTTCATCCTCATGAAACACCACGATTCAACTTTTAACACTTTTCCTGTCAAAGTCAAAAATCATGCACCATTTTGCACCTAGGCTCCTTGAAAACGTCAAAAAATTTCGGCACACCCCTCCCCTAAGACCCCTCCCTCAAGCTGGCGATCACTCAACATACTGCTGCACCCCCCCCCCCCCTTCAGAGAAATCCCACTTACGCCACTGCCTACGCCAAAATAAATATACTAAGAGTTGTTATTTCCAATTGCTCCATGTTATACTTTAAGATTAAAATGCAGGTAATATTACATAATGACATGGTAATGTTGTTATACTTGTGAATTCGCATATTTTATACACATTTATTGGGAAAAATTTTGGGGAAATTTCATACCTTTGCCCCCTCTGGAAAAATCCCAGCTACGCCACTGGTCGTGCCTCACCCCTGCCCATGACAAGTGCCATTGTAAAACAATTTTTTCGAAAAGTTCTCTTTTTACTAGTTGACAACGGCATCCGGGCGGATTTGTAAAATGTCCGCAAGGTCCGGATTTCATGTGTTTCCCATATGATCCATACTCCTGCCTTGTAAATATTTTGAGAGATTTACTCGTAGTGTTTTAATTTTGACTACGTAATGTGCCGAGGACTGAATAAATACTGCACCATTTTGCATCTTTGGACCACTGAAAACCGGAAAACATCGTTTCTTTGGCAGTATGTATGTCACTTGTAAAATCTCCACAAAGACTAAAAATGAGTATTTTGAAATTTTTCATGCTCCCCAAAAAGGAAAACCCTGAAGCGTAGGCTATAATGAGTTCAAAGTTTTGTCAAACATAGCACCATTTTGCATCTAGGAAATCTAACGCAAAGAAAGTTTCTCAGAAGGGGATACAACTACTTTTGGTTTTCCTATTAAAGGTGAAATCCATTCAAACATTGCCGCATTTGCAATCTATGTCCTCCTGAAGTTTACAATTTTTCCCAAGGGAAACGGAGATACCGGTTCCCTTCAGTCTCATCCCCCATGTCACAGATCAGAAATGCCTAGTTTTGGGGTCCCTTAAAAGTGTATGTATTACCATTTTTTCATAGACCGATTATTTGCTCATTATATGAGAAGTGGCAGACATGAGATTCGTATTTCAAGGCAGGGCACATCCAGCTTAAAACACGTGGGAAATGCCGTTTCCGGCTATCTGGGGGGTTTTTAAAGCCCAAAATTTCCTTGTACGCTCCTGGCCAACTGATGGTGGCGCTCCGCTAAGATAGTCTTGCCGCGCCTGACCCCCGGAGGAAACATCCCCCCCCCCACTCGTTCCCTAGGTCCCCCTAAAAATTTTCTTTTTCAGGTTGAAAGAATTTCTGTCTAGTAATAGATTTCTGGAACCAAAAATTCAAACTGATAGGCCTAACATGAGCTTAAGTAAATAATGACAAAATTCCTCTTTTGAGGAATTGGGAGTGAGAATTTCAAATTTTGATTGATATATTTTTGGCTTTGTACTGGGACATTCTTCAGATAAAACTCAGAAATTATTTAGCCAGTACTGGTCTCATGCTACGAAATCTGTGAGCAAAATGTTACTTAAACATAACATTATAATACACACACTGTGAAGTTAGGTTCCTGCACTTTTACATCTTTTACATTTTTCAGCTGTTGTGTTGAAAGGGGTACCATTTTACTTGAGCATTTCTCTTTTGTGGGGCAGAATTTTTTAAAATAAATCCTTTTTTTGTTGACAGATAGTGTCAGAGAGTCATTTCATGGGTTCTTTGACACAGTTTTACATACTGTGTGCGAAACCTGATACGTTTTCCACGTAGTGGCCGACCCAAGGTATCGGCGTACTCAAGGTTAAAATGCTGTACTACATCTTTTATTTGGAAACAGGCTCCAAGTAGTTCCCAAATTATCAGTTTTAGCTGTTCGACTTATTTCGACAGCAGGGTTGGCGCCAGTGGGGGCGCCGGGGGCATCCCCCGTCGGAGAACACTGCCCCCCCCCCCCCTGTCGGGGAAGGTCGGTGGTTTCGTCGGGGAGGCCTGAAAAATAAAAAAAATTATAAAAATAAATCCGCAATGACTGAAATTACTGGATGGGTGACCTTGAAAATATTTTTCTCTTTAAAACACTATTTTAGTAAATATAGGAATCGATTTTCAATTAGTTCTCATAGTTCATAGCTCTGTTGAAACTCATTACATGTACCATGTCCCATCTTAAATTCGTGAGCGCAAGGTCACCCATAACCAAGACTTGTGTAAGGGACCTGGAAATTTCACGTGCAGACGTAACCAAGGGTGGCATCAGTGGGGAACCAGGGGCCATTCCCCCGTCGGGGAAGGCTGCCCTTCCCCTGTCGTTGAGAAGATCCAGTTTCGTCGGGGAGCCTTCATCTATAGGCCCACGATAAAAGATGTAAGCCCAATAAACGTTAGTCCCAGGACGATCTTCTTGATTTTGCTTCACTAGTTTTCCCTACAAAACGGACGAGAAGTTGTTCAGGTGCATGCAGCGCCCAAGAGGTTTGTCATCTGTCCCCGACAGCCGAATTCGAGCAACGGTAATGACAATCGGCCAGGCTGTTTTCAGTTAAATATAATGATGAACAGAAGTGTGAGAATGTCAAACAGATTACTCAGCAGAACAATGCATACTTGCAAATTATTCTTTGTTTGAGGGAAATATGAAGTGAAAATTTTAAAGCGGAAAAAGCTGAAAATAAAGAACTGCTTTGTTTCTGGTTAAGAGCCAGTGAAATGCCATTTCCGGCTGTCTGAGGTTTTCAATTTTTCAAAAATTTCTGTGCGCTCCTAGTTAGTTTTTCGGGCAGGATAATACATTTTTCAGACAAAATAGACTATTCTGCCTCCTACCAAACGGAAACACTCCCGTACGCATATGTCAATATACAAAATATAAAACTTGAAATATATGGGAAGCTGAACTTTTTTCCGCGAGGAAAACTCCGAGGGCCTTAGTCTCCATGATGTATTCAGAAACCCCAACAAAACTAAAAATCACCCCTCTTGATTTTTCTCATATGAGGGTCAGATTCTTCCATAGACCCCCCAAATCTGTCATAAAATTACAGTTCCACCAATATAACCGTCAGATTCTCTAATATTTGTTAAAAATAATAAACTTTTCATTTTCGATGGATACCCCGTACAGTAAAACCCCAACAATTGCTCTTGACGGGCATATCATTAAATAAAAAGCCCAAAAGTTTCATTGTATGTAACCTTACCCAAAAACCAAATTTTTTCATAAAATTCTAAAATTTCTCCAATATGATAAGCTGTTAATTTTCAAATCTTCGTTCAAAAAGGGGAAAAATTTTTCGGGCACATTTCCAGTTTCGTCAGAAAGCCTTAGTACCTAGGCCTTGTGCGATGAAATGCATAACCCAAAAAGAGTTCCAGCTCTCGCCTATGTAACGTTTTTTTTATTTTTATTTCTATGTAGGGCAGATCCTTCAATAAACGCCCCAACTTTTTAATGGTCCTTACAAAAGGTAATTTTTTAAAGAACTTTTTCTTCTAAACAAACTCCAGATTTTTAAATATTTGATGAAAAAAAACAAAAATTTCTATGCGCCTCAGATTCTATTAAGTCACGTCCCGCAGGGACTTACTCATCGCCTGTGTCGGGGACTCGAAATGCTGCCCCCCCCCCCCATCGGGGAGCTTGGCCCCCCCTGTCGGGCAAATCTAATTGACAGGAATGATGTCGACGCAGTCGAGCCAAGAGGCGAGACCACTTGCGGGTGTTCTTTCCTAATTTTCGGGACAAGCTGAAAAAAAAATCAATCAGTCCTTTTTTCTATTTTAAAGTTTCCTGCACAAAATTTCACCATTTTTAAATAAATGAAATAAATGAAATAAATACAGTTTCTTCTATAACACGGCTATCTTAATGTCTTAATTCCACCACGCAAAGCACCGTGTGTAGTGCACATAATATACAGAGCTTGTTGGCTCGCGCCATTCAGCTGTATATCCTCCACCTGTCCACCAAAATGACACGAAGCAAAAATTGACCTGGGCGTGACATAGCATTGCATACTCTCTATACTCATATGAATCCGGAAAACAATCGGACAGTCACTTTTGAGTTGCAAATTACATTGAGGTTTCGATGATACAGAAATGTTCCATTTGAAATAAGATGATTGCTGTGAGTAAAACAAGTACGTTTGTACCGAGCTATAAAAGTAGTGGCGGAGCTACAGGGATTTCGGTCAGAGGGGGGCGAAAATGGTCTGCGGGCGCTTCGAAGGAGTAAATACCCTGAACCTCAGCACGATCGAAACCACGGCTTTTCAGACTTTCCATTTTATTTTGCGCACCTTGTAGAAGAACACGTTGCCATTTCTTCTCAGCAAGAAAAACATGTTTAATTTTTCTATACATGGGCCTCAGTAGAAGAAATAATTCGTGGGGGACAAAATTCCTTTAGATGAAAAGAGCGCAAGAAAATTTTGGCCCAAAATGCCTCTCAGATTGCTAGAAATGGCATTTCTAAAGCCTATTTTCCGCACATAAATAGGGAAACACTGAGTGAACTGTTAAGAAATGCTTATGTTAATTTTTCTTCGTCTTCTTCTTTATTTTTTTCTTCGTTTTTTCAGGTTTTTTTTTTATTTTCCAGAGGAGGGCAAGTTTCCCCTTTGCCCCTACCTGCGGATGCCCATGTTTCTATCCCTCTCTTTCACATTCTAGTATGAAGGTGGTCATTATAGTTGTGTTATTGTCAGGTCTCGATTTAAGATTTTAATGAAATACTGGGCTACTTTGTGAAAATAAATATTAAACCTGCTAGAACTAAATAGCAAGCAATCTTACAGAAGGAAAAAGTTATGGAAATTTATCACCGTTAGGTGTACATTTTTGGCATTTGGAAATCAAAATAAGTACACGAAGAAACATTACTTGACGTAATTAATCGAAGCCACAGCTTCGATTGTAGGAATTGCTCGTTCAGTCACGTGGTTTCGTGCCTTTGTAAGCGGTCGGTGCGGATGAATATTAAATCATGTTCCGTTTGGATTCATATTGCAATCGCGAGCTGTTCGTTTGTACAGTGGAACAGCTGCGCAGTTATGTTAAGTTGTTCTGTAGGGGGATTTTCAATAAAGTTTAACTATTTCTATATAAGGGGATTTGCCCGAACAACTCCTGTATAGTAAGGTGGTAATGTGCAAATAAAGAAGTAGTTCCACATTCAAAGGTATTGTTCTGCATTGAAGGCTTCCTCTCTTGTTGAAAAAAGGTGTAAATATAGTTTGAAAACAATTTATACCTTTCAGGGATTTCAAAATAAATTTCAAAGGTTGCATTTTCCAACATATGCCTTTGTTTTGTCGGAACTGCTTCATCAAGCAACTTCGTCGACCGTACTTAATTCAATGTAAGCAAGTCCACTAACTTACGTTCATGCATATACGCATGTAACTAGCTATATAGTGTACGTACTGTGTCGTTAACGTGATTGCGACAGTAACCAAGGCCAGGGAACGATCCACCAATTTTAAGGTATTAAATTTGTCGTTGATTTCATTACCCTGTATGGGTTGTAAATGGCGGTGCTAATTTAGAATCCGTGCCCGGAAGTAGACATAATTTTACTCACTTCACAACTTCCAAAAGAGGGCGCTCAAACTGTAAAGTTTTTTTTTTTTTTAAGTAAAAAGCCCTTTTCTTTTTTTTCCTCACTCGAGGAACAGGGGTATGAGTGTGTGCTGTGGAAAGAAGTGAAAGGTTAGTGCTGTGGAAGAAAGAAAAGCGTTCTTGGTACCGGGACCCGAACCCTCGACCCTAGCGATATAGCGATTCTAGCATGAAGACCAGCGCGCTTGCCTACGTTGCCGGTGAATGGGTTAAAAATAATATAAGTACTGTCTAATAATACTATCTATTACATATAGCTGTAGGTATACGTATTTACGTATACCTAAAGCTAACTGTTTGTACTGGAGAGTGTATATATATATACAGTATGAGATACGTATACGTAAATGTTTATATACCCCTACGTATCCAGTTCCTATGCATGCGTACACCTGCATATGGCCCACCCTAACCCTATACCTATGCGTACGTAACCCTAACCTTATTACTATGCATACGTAACCCCAAACCGTACAGCTATGACGCAGTTCCGGGCACGGATTCTAAATTAGAGCCTAAATGGCTTCTCTATTGTATTTTCGATGTTTGAAACAAAGAAAAAGACAGTCTTCCCACGGTTGTCGTAGTTCTCAGTAAAGGACTAACGTTATGCATCCACGGTCGCATAGTTGCTCCCTATCAACTACGCGACTCTCCATACATACTGTAAGTTGTAACTTAGTCCTTTACTTTAGGCTTCACTGAGGACAAAAGTTGTCGTAGTCTTGCCCAAACACAGTTACGAAGGCCTACAGCCTAACGTTACAGAACAAAACAACTCTAACATTAACACTTAGTCGTGTCCTAGTACAAAAGGTGCGCTCAGCGTAGGCCTAGACACTGCAGCTACAATCTTGGACAAAATAATTTGTTGGGACACCCCGCTCCCCCTTTCATTCCAGTGTTGGTTGACCACTGTTATGCTGTTCACGGCAAAGAAACTTTCTTCTTGACACAACATTGGGAGGGGAAAAGGGGGTTGCATGTTAGGCTTCTTCAGGGGGTTTCATGTTAGCCTACTTCAACTAAAATTTACGGATAACATGTGAAGTGTCCCAACCTGCAACAGTTCTGTCCAAGATTGTCCGAGAATTTCGAAAGGTCAGATAGGTGCGCTGCCACCAGTAAGAAGTGACGCTTTGCTTATGGTTATTTGGTTATTTTATGACAGGTAAATGATATGCTGGTCATTACATGGAAGTATTTCCTGGATCGGATTTAGCTTGTGGAGTCCTGGACCCAGATTATTTTGGACCATTTTCACAAATGTTGGGAGGGACCTACTTGAGAGGACCCTGGGACTGAGCCCAGGCAAATACCACCAAAAAATGGCCTGAATACTTCAATTCTTCTGTCACATCCTTTCTTTTGAGCAAAGGGACATTAATGATATTGTCCCACTTGCTTTGCCTATTTTAATTCTGAGATATGGTTGTGTCCGGCCTACATGCCACCTTGACGAGGTTGGGGGTGTAGGCTTAGTTACAGTAAAACCAATAGTCTACCATTGGTTTGGAAAGCAACTTTTAACTAAAAATGTTAAGAAACTGCTTCGGTTAAAAGAAGGTATAACAAAGTTGTTACCAGTTGTAAAACAACATGAAAAATACAGCCTGAGATGCAAAATTGGCTGCAAAATGTGTTCCAAACCAACCGTACCTAACGATCTACCAAAGTTATGAAAGAAAGTCTGGCTTGCAGAGTTACTTTCAAAATCTTATGGTAGATCGTGGCCCTTTTGCGATAAATTTCTCGAACGACTTTTCTATCCAGGAAGAGAATTCCACCCGTTGCGATTGTTGATTTGTGCGTCTAAACAATGCATACTTTTGGTTTGTAATGAAATTTATCCTACAGTCGCCCTTAATTTGTTAAAAATCCTCAAAAGTATAGTTGGCTTCTGGGAAAGGTCTTAAACAACTTTAGAACACTCAAAAAATTAAACATTTTTATTGAATTCGGTCTCAAAAATGTATCTCTTGGGACCCAGACAATCTTGGACAATAACATGTTGGGACACCCTGCTCTCCCTTCCAATGTTGACCACTGTTATGCTGTTCACGGCAAAGAGCCATGTTCTTCTTGACGCAACATTGGGAGGGGTAAAGGGAGTTTTATGTTAGCCTACTTCAACTAAAATTGACAAATAATATGTAAAGTGTCCCAACAGTTTTGTCCAAGGTTGTAGTTTAGTGCTTGTTAGGAAAGTCAAGTTAGTCTAGGGTCAATACTTTTGCATAGCGCTAGGCCTGTGTCACCACCAACAGTGTATCACACAGTCTGAGGCAAAGTGTAACTAGGTACAAAGATTTTGGGGCAACTTTACATCCAGGATGGGCAACTGATTAAAAATAATAGCTTATCGATATTGTTACATCCAGGTGAGTACTTTCATTTAAACCTCAGTGCTTTGTAGAATATATAATGTTAATTATGCTTTTTCTCACATAGACCTCCCCAAACAAGTTACAAGGAAAAATGCTCCCTCGCCCCAGTATGTGTGGGAAATATTCACTTTCGTCGGGGAAACAGTTCCAACAATATGCTTCATTTTGTTTATAAGAAAGTCCCAAGTGTGCACATTTTCAAGGCTTCGATTAGTACTTGCCATGCAAGTACAATTGTCTAGTTTACATCATGTGACCACTCTGAAATAGCCATTTATTAAGTACATTGAACGAAATAGCCAGGACAAAAGGTCTGCTTGTCTCTCTAGATACCGAATTTATAAAAAATAATAGTTGCCTAAACTAAGCTAGGCTTCAGTTATTGAAGCAGGGCCCAGCTGGGCTTCATCTGGGCATCAGCTGGGAAAGGCTCGCCCAGTTGGGCCCCACGCGGGAACACCTGACAAACACGAATGGGTCCCAGCTGGGGCCCAGCAAGTAGCCCAGCTGAAGTCCAGTTGGGGCCCAACTAGGCATGTTGGCTGGGTACTAGAGTGAAGGAGTACCGACAATTGTGTTAACTCCTAATACTGTAATTCTATTCAGCGAGAAGACAGTTATGTCTAACAAGTGCTGTTGACTTAATTGAAAAGCACATTTACGCTCACCTAGGCTGCTACAGTTGATGTTGCATCAACGAAAGTCAGAAGCACAATGAGGCGTGCTCTCACGTATTTCCTGAATGCTATGCATTGTGCGAGATAGAATTATTCTTTAGTAGAGCATCACCGTCTAATCAGGTCAAATTTCAAGAGGTGCAGGCATCTTATCGAAATTGAAATTTACTTTACTTCAAAAAGCCCTGAGGTTGATTTACTTACGCCTTGTTTTACCCCATGTTTCTCACTGTTGTTGTATATGGTCCGGTACCACTAAGTCTATTCTACATAAATTATTTATTCTTCAGAAAAGGCCTGTCAGACACATTGCAGGCTTTGCTCCTCGTGAGGAGACGAGTTGTATATTTGCTTCGTTGAACCTACTTAAACTTGATGATCTAGTCAACAAGAGGCTAGTTCCGTTTACCTATCGCTCTCTAAACAATCTGCTTCCTAGTTCTTTTTCTTCTTTTTATACCTTCAAAAATCTATTCATAATTATCATATTAGGCAAGCTGACCAGCTACATACCCTATTCGTTGATAGAGAAGCTTGCAAGAAAAGTCTCAAGTATAGATCCATTATCGCCATAACACACTTCCTCAGAATTACCAGCTTAGCCCGTCAGTTGCGTCTTTGAGGAAAGGTTTATCAAAATATTTTGTCAGTACTTATGTTCCTCGGGTACGGTAGGTTGGTGGGTAGGGAATGTAGAAGGAGTGGTACAGGGGAATATATGTTGATCCTCTGTTTACTTTGTGTCCGCTCTCCTTGGGAGTGCTTTTGTTTCTCAAGCCCAGAAGGGTTTTAAGAGTACTTCCATTCACAACTATTGTCTTTTCTAATTTCTTACGTGCTTATATTATCTTCTTCATTTACTGTTGTGATAATTAACAAAATAATGACATGAAATGAAACGTACCATTATCTTCTAACTCAAATGTTATACTAGCATGTTCATAAATAATTTTGTTATCCCACAAGTCCTTTGACATCCACAAACAAAAGTAGGGATCATCTTCTCACCATAATGTCCATCCACACCCATATGTGAGATCAATTTAAGTTTCCCACCTTCAGACGTGTCAACGTTAACATGTATTTTGACCGCCATAAATGCCACAGAGAGATAGAATTACGGAAAAACATTCATACAGACAGACAGACCAACAGCTATCTTGAAATATTGCATTTAAAAAGGTTTTTAAGGCTAAGACCCCGGTGACCCCAGAAAACCCTTGACCTCCACCAAAAATGATAAGAACCATCTTCGATATTCTGACCGCAACGCATCCACATACCACATATGAAACATATCCAAGTTTCCTATCCTGATATATCGCGCTAACCAGATTTTCAGATTTTGACCCCCGGTGACCCCAGATGACCATTGACCTCTGCTATAAACAACAAGAGCCCAATGGGCACTGTGGTTCCTTGCTGGATATTATACGAATGTACAGCTAGTCTCTGAAATAGAGCTAAGCAAAAGTTACTGTAATACTCAATGTTTGCAACATCTTCACAAGGGATATTTTATTACTTATATTACATGATTGTGGTCTTACTAACCTTCAACTTTTGTAATACTTGGTGATCCTTCAAAATTATTTCCTCATTTCCATATGTACAGTATTTATGCTTGTAATCAAACTTGATATTATCATCAATAAACAATACAATGTGGTCAGAGAGAGAGAAACACCCCTTGTATTTCTCTCACAATTTATTTTTACCTGCTCTCAAATGAAACTTGCTATTACTTTAAGACAATCTACCATTTGTCCTGTTTGCTACCTCTACACAGAAAACAGTGTTTATTCAGCAGTTAAGCAGAAAGCAAGTGGTTAATGGGGTGTGATAATAGAATGAGGATTAGGTTACCCTCACAGAGCACAGCAGTATTAAAGAGACATACTGTATAATCCATGCATTGCTTCCACTAACAGAGAGACCAGTTTAATGCAGAGTGACCTGTGTTCAGTGAAATCTACAGATTTCAGTTATTGCCATCTTAAAACTTTGAATGATCCAAAATATGTGTACAACCCAAAGGAATCATTACTGAACAAACCCAAAGGCCAAATTTCTAAGGTGTTTGGGTGTATAAGCATGCAAAACCAGGTGAGATAAAAAATCTATTGAACCTATCTTTATCTAGCTTACAAGATTTTCTAAATAACATTTCCAGAGGTTGACCTCCAGTGACCTTGATGACCTTTGACCTTAACCAAACACAGATTGATTTGATATATGTCCCTTCTACCTTAAAATACTGTGTTAAAACTTTTTTCAGTGTATGACCCCTGGTGACCCCAGATGACCCCTTGACCTTCACCAATCATATCCAATTTCATCCTTATACCATTACACATCCACACACCACGTATGACATTTATCCAAGTTTCCTATCTAGAGATAACGTGTTGAGAAGGTTTTTAGTTTTTGACCTCTGGCGACCCCAAATGACCTCTGACCTCCACCAAAAACGATAGGGCACACCTTCTCCCTATGACGAATCTATGTGCCAAATCAAAGTTCCATCCAACCTTCCCTTGTTGAGTTAGAGCGTACCGATGCAAGTGTCACACACACACACACACACACACACACATACACACACACACACGCCAACCTGACTACATAGGTTCGTTTGCTACCGCAAGGAACCAATAAGGACCATCTCCTGACTATAAAGGCCAGGTAACACTACGGCGATATCGGATCGGATTTCGCTTCGATTGTTGTGAGTCAGTTTTAATTAATATCTCCTCCATCTTTGTTCGAAAAGAAACAAAATTTTTCTAACCTGTGCAGATGTAAGTAAGAATTGTATCAGGACTACGAAATTCGAAGTTATACCCATTATTCCGAAATGTCACATCAACGGACAGCTTTTCTCGGATACGCGAAGTCCGATCAAAACTATTTGACAATGTGACGTCATGAAATAAACAGTTTATATTCCATTTCCGTGGTCCTCTCATACCGACAATATATTTACACTGGATGGCAAATTTTTGGTTTTCTCCATCAATGGATGAAGAAGATTTTAACTAAAACTCACAAAAATCGGATAGTAATCCGATCCAATATCGCTGTAGTGTGACCTGGGATTAACACATCCAAATACCAAATATGAAATCTATCCAAGTTTCCTATCTTGAGGTATGGAATTAACCAGATTTTCAGACTTTGAGCCCACGTAACCCCAGATGACCTTTGACCTCTTCCAAAAACAACAGGGACCACCTCCTGACTGTAATGCATCCACATAACAAATGTGAAATCTATCCAAGTTTCCTATCTTGAGATATCGTGTTAATGATATTTTCAGACTTTGACCCCCGATGACCCCAAATGAACTTTGACCTCTGCCAAAAACGATAGGGACCATCTTGTGACCATTACCCACCCACATACCCAAATATGAAATCTATCCAAGTTTCCTACCTTGAGATATCGCTTTAACAAGGCTTTCATACTTTGATCCCTGGTGACTCTAGATGACCTTTGACCTCCACCAAAAACAATAGGGTTCTTCCTCTCAATATGGAACATCTATGTACAAAGTTTGAAAACTGTCAGACATTCGTATCTAGACAAATTGTGGTAACTAGCAAAGAGACACAAACACACACACACACGCCATCATGAATGCATTGGTTTCTCTCATCATCGGAACCAAAAATAGCAAAAAAAATTTCAGTAAATTTGTCAATGATGGTAGATAATCCGTACGATCAAAAAGTCCAATCCAACTTGTTAAATTACCTCTACATTCTACCTAATAATTTTGCCCTTGAAAGGCAGATCAGTTAATTTAAACCCCAAATTGATCAATTTCACCTCACCAAAAGCCCAAATTTTCTTTCATTTAATTCCAAAATCTCTCCATTATTAGCTCTTAATTTTCAAATACCCGTTCAAAAAAGTAAAAAACTTTCGGAAAAATTTCCAGTTTCTTCTGAGAACCTTAGTATGTAGACCTACAATAAAATGTTTTAGGTCCAAACGAATTTTAGTAACCCACAATGGTTTTTAACAAAAATGAAAGCGAAATTTCCTCCAAAAATTCAAATTTTCTTTACAACAAGCCCCAGATTCTTAATTATTTCAGTGTAAAAAACCCCAAAATTTTGGTTCGCTACCCGCGCCTCAAATTTTGCAAGTCACGTCCCACCACGAACCCACTGTCTTTGTCGGGGCTTCGTCCCCTCCCCCTTGTCGAGCAAATCCTGGCACCACCCCTGCCATGAGCATGATAGTGAAATAGCCATTTGAACTTTTTGATTTCTGGTAGAGTTCAAAAGATTACCCCTTGGAAGATGGGGATAAGGTGCCAATTAGGGTTTTGCCCCATGCACCACAAACCCTAGCTATGCCACTGTTCTTAAATGACCAAAAACAATAGTGATTGCCTTCTTAATATGGGCAATGCAAATACAACGTGTATGAGATCCATCACAGTTAGTTACACTTATTGATATATCATCTTTGCGAAGTTTTGAACCTTTTGACCTCTGTTGAGCCCAATGACCTTTCAACCCCACCAAAAGTGATAGTTTCTTGATCTACTTGATATGGACAACGTACATGCTAAGAGTGAGATCTGCCACTGTTACCTACCTTGAGATATCATGTTAACAATGTCTCAACCTTCTGACCTCTGGTAACCCCAAACCACCTTTGACCTCCACCAAAATCAATAGGGTCTATTTACTTAGTATGAGTAATGTACATGCCAGTATGACATCCCTTACTATTACCCAACTTGAGATATCTTATAAAGCTTTGACCTCCTGACTTCTGGTGACCCAAATGACCTTTCATATTCACCAAAATATACTAGGCTCAGCCACTTAATATGGGCAATGCACGTGCTAAGTATGGATCCCTCAAAATTATCCAACTTGAGATACCATGTTTACAACAATTCCAAAGAAATTCCCAAGGTATTTCCCATTTGACCTCTGGACCACCAAAATCGATAGGGATGATCTTCTCAATACTTCTAACCCACACCCTAAATTACAGCTTAGTCTCATGTACCCTTATTGAGATATCCTGTTAACGAGGTTTTGACATTTTGGCCTGTGGTAACCCCAAATAACCTTTGACCTCCACCAAAAACAATAGGGATCATCTATTCAATGTAGCCAATCCATACACCAAATATGAGGTGAGTCACACTTACCCTTATTGAGCTTTCGTGTTTACAAGCAAAAGCGTCACATACACACACAAACCCACACGGACACATCCACACACAACATCACCGTGGCATGGATTTCTTGCCTGTCTTTGGCAAGGAATCAACAACGTGGGACTGACAAAAATCCAAATTTCCTCAGTTAAAAGTTTTCTGTACACACATGTACATATCACTCTACAGAATTTCTTCACTTAGTATAAATGCTACCTTCTTGGGCGGGAAAATGAAATGTCAATTACATATATTTCCGTACAAATATGTATCAACATTTGGTTAACAGCAAAGTTGGCTATGTTACTGTATTTCTGGTTTGTAGAGGGCACTTAAGTTAGATGAGGTTTCATGGATCAATTTTTAAAATAAGTTCAGTCTGGCACCCAAACCGACTTAATGGAGTGTTTTCACGTGATGTATCAATCGTAAGCCACGCCTACTGCTGGGTAACAATCAACAGTGTTTTAGGGCAACAGTCACATGTGGATCATCAGCTGCTTCTCAGCTAGCTACACTAAATGCGTACTATGCTACATTATGCCCGTCAAAAAGGGCGGAGCTGGTGGTGACAGCAGCCAAATAAATTTAAAGCACAAAAAGGTAACACCTTAAAACATCCACAGAACAAACAATGAAAGCAAGGTAAGTCTTTTAACTTTTTGTAAGCTATCTTATATTTTACCCCACACTGAATTGGAACAAAACATGAAACTTAAACAAAGGTTTTTAATCCGGTGCATTACGTGAATACTTTCTTGGGTATGAATACATTACAAATGACAGTTTGATTACTAACATATAATGCATCTACCCATTACTGAAGGATACAAAATCTTATTGCAAATTATTCAACAAAAAAGTGACAGTAGACCTCAAGGTAATTATTTTGTATTATCACCAGATATACGATTGTCTGCCTGTCTGTATTGAAATTGTTTGGTGACTTTTTCATGATCATTTATAGTGAAATGCTTCATACTGCATTTCCATGATTAAAAATCAAAGACACGTAGATCATAAAAATTTCCTCACAGAATTCTTATTCCATGGGTCAACGGAAACAACCCAAACACCCAACCCCCTCCCTTTTGTATTCACACAACGGTCATAACTGCATGCCATGCCACCCCTAAGCTTCCCCCTCTTTTCCACAATCCTGGATCCAGAACTGGTCTTGGTGCAAGCAATGTAGCAAAGGCTTACAATTTTTCACTGCAGTTTTGTGGATTTTTACATTGGACATTTGGACTTGATCCATGCCCTAGATAACAGGCAGGACTGTAGGATGAGCACAAATCCCGGGGGCAGTTCCAACACAGCTTAAATACAGCAGTTCTAACACTGCCTTCATATAGCATCACACAGCCCCTGCCCCGGCAAGCCAGGTCCCACACTACAAAAATAAAATTGAATCACATATAGGCCTATGCACCAAACCATCGCTAAGCCTCTTAACTTTTTAACACAAATCTTTCCTGAAGATGGAAGAATGCTAGGTTTGAGCAAACTTTGCTGTTACCATTTATATCCATCTCATCTCCCCCTACTTTTAAAAAACTAAAATATCTGATTAAAAGAAGTTGAAGTATTTATCATGATTTTCATAAAATCTAAGCTGCAGAAAAGTACTGAAGTGGAGACGAATAATTCAGTCTTCATAATTCATGGACTAACAATGATGCAGCAGGATTTGAATATTCATTATATTTGCAAATAATTACTCCAAGGTGCACATGATAGGAATGTTCACAATTTTGATGTACTCTATCAGTTGACAAAGTACTTGCGATTTTCACACCAAGCAAATCTTCATACTAACAAAAAATTTTAGAGTGCCACGGTAACTTGTGAATACAATTTTGTTTTTAACTGAAGAATCATCATCAATGTGTTACCTTATGTAGAAAATGCCCAAACCAAGTTCCTATTTAACCAATATATCTAAAACTCAGTAAAGTAAAATTTTTCAAAATTTAGTAAAAATTATAGTACATGAAAAGTGAGTGACTCTAAACATTTGAATACAACGATTAAGTGTATGAATACATATTAAAATTAAATTGGGTATGGCAGCAATACACACAGGTTTTGAAACTATACATTGATATCTACTGCAAACATTTATGATACTGCTAGTTTCTGCAAGATGCTGACAGTATCACTAATTAAATTTGTAGTGTAATGTTAGCATGTTGTGACGCTGCAAGGCTCCATAATTTGCTGATAGTATTATCAACAGGAGTATAAGTGGTACTGTTAGCATGTTGTGATACTGCTAGAATTTACAAAGGTACTGGTAGTGTCACTACCAGGATTACTAGTGGCAATATTGTTAGTGCCCTATGATACTGCTAGATTATATATAGGTGCTGATAGTGTCACTATCTTGATTACTATCGGTAATAATAATACCTTATGGAACTGCTAGATTATACTCAAGGCACTGATAGTGTCACTCCCTAAATTACAGTTGTAATATTAGCATCTTGCGATACTGCTAGAATTTAAATAGGTGCTGATAGTGTCACTAACTAGGCTACTAGTGGTAATGTTAGTACCCTATGATACTGATAGATTTTACACTCCTGATGATAGACTGAGATTTGTTCTATGAACTCATGAATACACATTAAGTAATGATAAAATTTTCCAAAGCCAAATACAACCATAATGAATACATCATTATTACAGCTTCCCCTATCAAATATATAAATATGTTTTTGGGAATATTATATATTATTCTGCCTAGAATCTTTCAATTGACAAACAGTCAAAGTTTTCATTCAGACAATTTATAACAATTACTTTTTTTGAAGGTTAATTTAGATTTAGACCAAAATTTCCATGAGCAATTTATTATCACTTCAAAAGTTTTGGATTTTACACTCCTGATGATAGACTGAGATTTGTTCTATGAACTCATGAATACACATTAAGTAATGATAAAATTTTCCAAAGCCGAATACAACCATAATGAATACATTATTATTACAGCTTCCCCTATCAAATATATAAATATGTTTTTTGGAATATTATATATTATTCTGCCTAGAATCTTTCAATTGGCAAACGGTCAAAGTTTTCATTCAGACAATTTATAACAATTACTTTTTTTGAAGGTTAATTTAGATTTAGACCAAAATTTCCATGAGCAATTTATTATCACTTCAAAAGTTTGGTTAAATTTTTCAAAACATATTATGAAAGACCTTGACTCCTCAATCATTCATCCAATAAGCCAACACAGCTAGGGCACTTTAACAACATAACTTCTTAAAAAAGTAGAAAATGCAGCAATTTGAATTTTTCATCAAATTGAAGCTAGAATAAAAGGAAAAATAAAGCTTAAGCTAAAAGCTAGATCTAATATTGAATAAAACTTTTTGTTACCTGATGATCACTGCCACGATTTCAAGTATGTACACAAATCCAATAAATGAAAAAAACCTTCTCTCCAGGTTCCTCAAATATTCATACTTATCAACAAATGCAATTGCAAAATTATTATGAGAGTACTGTCAATTGTCATGAATATGGCTGCAAGTCTTGTCTGTCTTTAGGGGCATACCAGTACAAATGTATTATCAATTTTTCACTAAACAACAAAATATTGCAATTATATTACAGAAACTTGGTGCAAGTACCCTGTAAATACATTTCCCATGAAAATGAACCACATCTCTTTGGCACAGAGTATACATTCGTACACTCTTACAAGTTACAAAGGGCAATGCCATATATCCTAATTTCAGTTTGGCACTTTTGAGGGCAACAAGGACATAAGTCAGAGCATTATAACGGCCATTTTTATTTCTGAAAAAGGGCACCCCACTATTATAAACAAAAAAAAACAGCAAACTGTTAGTAGAGTAAACCTACACTAAAGCATACAGTAAGGCACAGACACCATACACTGCAATGGTGGTAGCTTTGGATGTAACTCTGAGACATATTTTTCCGGGACATTCGGCAAACATGGAATGCAGAGACTCAATCTCCTCCACAGTCTTCATTAAATTCGAAGCCAGCTCTACAATTCCTTCCACTGTAAGATACACAAAATCCCTTAAATTTCTTTCAGAATTACCTTGTCTGTGCATTCACCATTTTAAAGCACCCAAGCCAAACATCCCATAACGGTTAATATTTGTAAGAAAATTTTCTCTCAAGGCCATTTAGAAACAAATTTATTCATTGGCATTTGCCCCTGCAACTTTTGCAAAGTAAGTTAGCAGCACATTTCAGGGTGACATTATCTGAATGGGGGGGAGCCCATTCGGACATAGCAAAGGGAAGTGAAAAATGTGTCAGGGCCTAGGTCCAACCTTTTTTATTTCACTGAGAGTGCTAAATTGAACTGCACGCCCAAAGTTGTTGTAGGTTTACTTATTTAATTTTAGGGTTATCTACACAATGTATGATAGTAATCATTCTACTAAAATTTTGACCACAATTAGTTTTGTTAAAAGAAGGGTTTAAGATCATTACAGGATTTGGTACAGTATGTCAGAGGGATACTTATTCTAAGCATTTTGGTGAAATTTGCACAGAAATCCAATATGCAGTTCTCAAGACATGAACACGTAAAGTTTTCTTATTTTCAACATAAAGTGAACTTGAAGCAAGCACATATGACATCATATCCCCACATTAGTGCACAGTCTTTTGTTTTTCTTTAAAGTTAAGAGTTGGTTTTCTCCTCAAAAACCCCACATTATTAAAATGTGATTGCCTAAGTGGCATGAGAACTTCACAAACTTTGCATCCCCCATAGGGAGGTCCTATTCCAGTTAACTCCAAGGTCAACACAACAGTCTAATAAAACAAAGGGAAACAAAGCATTCCTTGTCAATGTGAGGAAGTGATATAAGCTCTGCTGCCCTCAAACTCACTTTGGAACACAAATCTACTGATTTCATTTACTGAAGTTTTGGTTCCTCTTTCACATATGAAAATTAAATTTTTGGTTAAACCTTCCCTTTAAAACAAAAGGTAACGAAAAACTCTCAGATTATGGCAGACAACGAATCAAGTTATTACATTTTTACATGATATCATCTAAGAGCAAAGGATAGTTTGGTTTCAATTTGAGACATGCTTGAACCCTTTGTCTCTTTGGTATATCATGATGTCACTGAGGAATGTTTACAATCTGTGTTTCTGCAAAATCACTATCACATGATTTTGATGAAATGGCCCAGTGATGTTTGTGGGAAAAACTGAAACAAGAGGATTTCATTTTCATCTTTAAGTTGAGGCAGTCACATTTCCACAAAACTGAAATTGCCATTAGGTTCAATTGTCTGATATTGAGTATATTGACCTAATGGAAAATTTCTTAGCGGAAACACACTTACAGGAGGCAAATGGGTTTTATTCTACTCAAAAGGCCCCAAATTTTCAGAGAACAGACAGCTTCTGGAAACAATTTTGCAATCATTTGTTATCTATAAAAAATTTGGCAAGGTAGAGCACTTGCAGCCATCACAATCTAACTTGCATCCCATCAAAATCCTGACACCTTTTCACAGCTGATTTACAATTTACGAAATTCTCTAAATGATTTCACCAGTTATAAATTTATTGCATTTTACACTCTACCTAACCATTTACATACAAGTACTAATAACACCGTTGTAACTATAACAGTCAATCGAGGGTGGACAGCACTAGCTCTATTGTATTCATATTCGTACTTTGTTCTCACTTTGGCCGTTTTCCACTCCATCCATTCATAACCTCTCCGATCTAGCTTTGGGTTCGCACCGATTTCTTTTCTGATGCGATCCATGTAATTATTGTAGAATTCAATCTTAAGACAAAAAGAAAAGGGAGAAAGAATGACAAATTAGACAAATATTAATAAAGGCAGCGCACGTTATGGAATACAACAACACAAAAGTTGTATTTAATTCTAAACATGTTTTAGAAGTAAACAGCTCTACAGGGCTTGAGTTGGTCAGCAAATATTTGGAACTTTTCACCCATTCGCATTACCCGGTCCAGCAATGGCCACTAATAGCTTGAAATCAACTATAAATATTGCAGGAAAAGCATTTTACATTCGAGTACTGGTATGTTCCGTCAGATAACCAAATATCTGGCTACTCTAGAGACACTATATGGAGTGTCTTTTTGTGACTATATGCTTTTGAGATTGCCCTTTTTTGCCAGGTACAGCATATGCTCAGTAAGAGTATTTACAGTTTACACTAATAGCATGACCTTGAAAACAAAATGTTGACCAACCAGAGAAATGTGCGACCCTGTGGCAATTTGCAAAGATGTAAGTGAAATAAAGGTCGATTTCCTAAAAACTTTGTAACCTAAGACAGTTGGTGTGGGGGAGAAAGGGGTCTAAGGGCAGGCTTCTCCTTTGAGAAAATTTTTACATCAGGAGGAGTCCTTGCTATAAAATGGTGATATCTTTTTCTAATTTTCAAGTATATTTCGGCAGTAAATACTACATTTATGTAAAAAGATTAAAAACATAACCCTAAACCTCTTCCCACCTTTAGTCATTTCACCTATAGAAACCATTTCCTGAAAATTATGCTCTAGACTTCCAATTTTATATCTTGAACTCTGACATCTTTAATTGGGGAACATCTCTACAGAGTGGACTTTGTCAATTTGCAAACAGATTTTTGATATCACCATAGGCAATCAAAACTGGTCTTGTATAATGGTTATAATACAACGTTCCTTTCATATGCATTGAGCGGGGGAGTAGTTCAATGTCAAATTGATAGTATTAAGCAGAGCATAGACTTTAACTATTGTCAGTTATGTACAAAAAAGCATACGTGCATGAAGAAAGGGACTTGAAGTAGTGGGCTTCAGACTCCTCCAGTCATGGAAAAATTTATTTTTAGGGTAGGTCCACAGAAAAACGAGAGCAAATTTCTTTAGCAATATGGAGTTTTGACAGGGATAAAGAGTTTGGATAAAGGAGTTTTAACACCTTCCTCCTGCTCCTATGTTCTACCTTCACTTCCCCATCCACACCCCCTTACCTCTGAAAAAATATTTGGTTCAGCTTTGAGAAAATGGCTACTTTCAAGATTTGGAAGAAGTTACCATATTTTGATTAACAAGTAAAATGGTAAATCAATTATAGATTACTCTGTAGGCTGAATAAAACCGTCATCCTATCCTAAGTAATTATTGTGTTCCCTCTGATATTATATACTTTTTTCAGTCTATTATACCCCATATTGGGGAGTTATAGACAATAAACTGAAACTGAACTTGAACTAGTCCAGCAAGGGCAGCTGGAGGGATATTTTCCATCCTTGCTCAACAGCTCAACAACTTCATTAAAGATGATTAAAAATTAAAAAACTTTCCTACGACATGTATGTATGACAACAAATTCAACTCACATCTTGAAAGGGGGTTCTCATCACTAAAACTAAATAGACTCAATTTCATGTAAACTTGGACAACTGGTGAAAATTTAATTTTGATTTATCATGAAATGAAAGTAGTACAAGTCCATCACCTAATGTTTCCAAATTCTTATTTGGATACAAAATATATACTTCCAAAGCATAAATGCATCTTAGATAGAGCTAAGCATGTAGCATGAGTCTTCCTTTTAGCATTCCATCCCATTGCAAAATTTTCAATTATTTAAAAAGCAACTTCAACTGGGTCTTGGAGAACAATGTATTTCACACATACAGTAATCATGAAACAATGTCATACCTGTCTCCTGCTGAAAAGAGAAAAGTCGATGAGTTTTGGTTCAAACGGAACTAGAGAAACCACTTCAGATTCTAGGTAGGTGTACGTGCTGAAGGAATACTATCGTAAAAGAAACAGAAAATGTTGGAATCAGGAAGATGTTTTTTTTTTTAGAAAAAAAACAGTAAATATAACAGTATTAAAACTAAATATGCTTCTTTTTCAATGAACAAAGAAACTGTTGTGTTATCCTTCTTGTTCCAAAAAGGAATCAAAATTTAAAACTTGTGTAAAAGAATAGTTTGTGAATGGCCAAGTGTTGATCTAAGTGATGGTAAACTGGAATGAAGCAAAATATTTAAGTCCAAATGCAGGGTTTTCACACTTTCTAGGGAATCAATTTTTATGAGTTTTCCCTGATTCTCCAAGACAAAATAGAGAATTGTCATAACCTTCCTCTTGACATAACAGAAAAGTTGAAGTGAGGAGAACAAGAAGTTTGATATGTGTAAGAATGAATAAAGTGGTTCTGTGTCAAAGGCCCCCTTCCCAGAAGAAAGAGGTTAAAATTACCCCTGCCCCTTTTCACTTCCATAAAAATATGTCTTGGTTTTCACTGAATTTCAAACCTTTTGCAGGTCTTGAAATTGTTTCCAAATATTCACAAAAATTCCATGTTTTCCATAACCGCAGGAACATTCCACATGCCAAAAAGTGTCAGACATCACACTCTTAACAACAAATTAATTAAGTCTTGCATCATCCAGTATGTATCAAAAAGGCAATCAGAGTTTAAGAGCAAATATAAACCCTTTTTACCCAGCACTTCAGTTAATGTTTTTATCTGATTAATTTTCCAGAATCAAGAGGCATTGAAAAGGACTTTTCCAGTGAGAAAAAACATTAACTTTGTGTTTATTGCTGGAATTGGAATTTTGTAATTTTGTTTTAGGTGACAAAATTCAACACAGATACAAGACTAGACAGGGTTATCCATTCAATGACCAATCACAACATCAGACCGTGATGACAGGTCATTTTTGTTAGTTTAAACTCAATGTATGATTGAGATACAGAGTTAAAGTTATGACAAATTTTTAAAACAAACTCAAATTGCTTCTTTGGTCAGCAGCATTTCAGTAACTACATGATTCAGCTTCCTGCCCCCCCCCTCCCATTCACCCACCCATTCCCCTCATGCTATTTTCCACGAAGAATTACCACTAATAAGAGTACATATGACTCACATCTGTTGCCGCTCTCTTGGTGTACATCACATTTCCAATCCTTAGTCCAAACTCTTCATCCTCGTAATACCCTGGCTCTAAATATACAATAATGTACAGAAAATTGTTATCGTAGGGCAAAAGAATAACTCCTATGCCTTGCGTGGTTTCACTGCAAAACCGTAGTTTATTATTGCTATATACAGTAAAACCAATACACTGCTGTGTCCTGGACAGCTCCTTATAAACTCATGGTGTGTGATTGTGTTTTGGACACAAAAAAGGCCTGAGGTGGAAATATTCTCTTGGGCTCTATCTAACACAAATATGGTGGCGGCCATACAAAAATTTAGTATTGATGGAACTAGGGTTGGGCGGTACCTTGAAAATATTGGTACCTGTATTGTAAACATACAGAATCGGTATTGAGGCAGTACCAGTTCTCAACTCTCTGGTAGGGAAGTCGGGTGGGAAGGAACCTAAGCCACGAAGCCCATGTTACCCTGTACATTAATGCATCTGGGTTTTTGACTGGGCTAATTACCATGTAGGAACCTCTACTCTAAATGTTTGTGTAGCCTGGGCCTCAATATATTTTAATCATCCATACATCCTAACAGTTATTTTTGTCAGCGAATATAACGAGTTATGGCAATTTTTTACAAGTACTGATATTTTGTCAAGAACCGGTATTAGTAACACACCAAATATCTTCGATATTTTGATTACCTGTACCTCTAGTACAAGTATTGAAGTCAGTACCGGTATACCGCCCAACCGTAGATGGAACCCATGCATATGTACTGTGTATATGAAATTATTATATATCACTCCCAATGTGTTGTTTTGCTCAGACAAATTTTTGAAAGGATTGGGCCAATGGTAGGAGTTTTCAGTGTAATTGAGAACATGTCAAATTTTGTAAAATTCAAAAATTGCTGCCTGATTTTTTCCAGGTCCTTGCCCCAAATTTTAAGTCCTGCGAAAATTAGCTGAGTACCTTTCTTTTTGAAAAGTAGGGGACTGTAGCTGCTGATTCTCTAGAGTATGATATCAGTGCTATTGGTATCGTATTATCCATATGTTATGTTACAGATAAAACTGATGAGGATTGCTAAAAACAACCATTAAGAGCTTTTCTCTGCTTTAAGCTAACGATCATTCATGCAAAACTTCACTTGCAACTTCCACAGGTTTTAAGAAACGAGTCAAAACTTCTCAGTTCTATCATATCTGAGGCAGACTTTGACAAATCCCATGCCCACAATCTCGGACATATAAGAAGTTACTCCGGCAAGTACACAGCTCAAAGTTGTATAGCCCACTGGGGCAGCATCCTAGGAAAGTCTCCACAAAGGCATAGCAGAAGTGGACAAATAGATATGTATGTGGACAAAGTTAGGTTAGATGATGTTTAAAGGCCAAGTTTCCAATGAGCTGGTTTAACCCTTTACCAGTGTGCTCCGATCGGGGCATATTTGCGCCCCTCGGGATTGGGCGGAAAAGCAGACGTAGCCAGCCCCGCATCGGCTTCCGTAGGCCATTGACCCCATGACCTTAAACTATTGTCTCTCTCGCTCTTGTGGCCGAATTTTCGGGTAGCTACTCACAGTTTCCAGCTCCGCGTGAAACAGTAAAGATGGGTGACAGCCGAGCTCTCCGCATGGGTCCAAATGGACCCAAACAACGGTAAAGGGTTAAGTCAAGCTGACCACAGTCTTTCTACCAGTTGTGGCTCACTGGGTTGTTTTTCCTACTCCGTTGCTTCTGCCGAGCACCAACGCAATGTTAGTATGTACCATTTTTTCAGTCTTTGGTATGACCTGGCCAGGACAAGGAGACTAAAAGAACAGATAGCTCGATGGACAAGAAACAAAAAAAGAATTTGGGGAAGCCTTAATTTTTCCCTTTTTTCAACCCAGTGAACTGAACTGATTTTTCCAGTCAAACCAGTAGAGGGAGCAATTTGCCCCTGCCCCCTCCCCCCTCCAGCAGACATGCAATTGCGGTTGAAATGTTTGGTTATCTTTTCCTGTAGATCGAGCATCACTCAACACCATAATTATGTTGTCAATGTTGCTTATATTCCTTGCATTAAGTTCAAAATTTTAAATAAATTGAATGCAATGTCGAGTTAATGTGTGATGTGATGACAATACGTCACAGATTTTTGATAATGCACTCCATCTCCAGGAAAGATTCATTACATTTAATATTAATATCCTCCAAAAGGTACATGTCATTGAGATGAAGTTTTCACCTTCTGAAAGACTTGAGAAATATGTTCTGCAAATTATAAAGACTATGAATTTTGTCGTCAGCAAATCCCTTTAATCACACTGTCAACATTTGCAAAGTTTAATTATTCAATGTGACATTATTTTGGGTGAACCCCTTCCCCTAAAAAAAAAGAAATGAAAAAAAAAAAAAAGATGATGCTATTATTCCTTTATTGGTCTGGAAGAATTTTTTGGCCATCTAACAACAACAACAACAAATATTCATTTTTCAAAGGAGTCTAACCTTACCACATTCCTTAATCTCACTGCACTAAGTTATAAAACATCACTTCATGGCAAAGAACTGCTAATAGAGATAATGCATGAAACATAACTACAGGTTAGAAATCAAATCCTTCAATGGAGCCATTGTTGCACGGATACAAAGTATGAGAATTTTACAAGAAACAATAACTCACCATCTGTAAAAAACATTCCTTCAGCAACTGGTTGTTCATATTCCCTGTAACCAGGGGCAATAATAGCAGGACCTGTGAGTGGGAAACCAAGCCATTCATAAAGGACTCATTATATAACAGGGACATAACTTATCTCTTTTAACACACTTGCTAACAATGTCATCTCCACTTTTTCAAGTTTTTTTTTTCAGTGGATGCCATAAATGAAAGAAAGGTCACCAGTTTGGAGGATGTCTACACATGGCTGATGCCAATGAAGGGGTCAGACATCCAGGCTATGGTCACATCACCATCTTGCTATCCCATAGGAATGTGACCCCTTCTGGGGGCACAACTGTCTTTTTGAAAAGCAGTTGATTTTCTCCCTTTGCTCTCCTATGACATAAATGGACTTTTGGAGCTATGTGAGTGCACAGTATGAAGGGAAATCCCTTCCCATTTTTGACTGATTGGTCAGTTTATGCTCATCCATAAAATTGCAGCTGGCAGAGGTATCTGCAAATATGATTATAGCAAACAAAACCTGTGCAAATGGACTTAGAAATTACAGTAAAAAAAACACAAGGAGATCAAATAGTAAAATTCACTGGAATATTAGTTAAAATTGGCACACTGGGACTGAAGTTCATTAACTGAATAAAAAAAATTTCTCATAGTTACCTTCTTGAGCATTTAGAAAATGACCAATTCCATGGCCGGTTGCATGCTTATAGTCTAGTCCATTGTACCAGAGGGGTTCCCGGGCAATTGCATCTAGTTCTCGCCCTTCAAACATAAAATCGAGATAACGAGAAACGTCACATACAGATGGATTAATTGTTGCAATCAAATATCTAATGAAACTCCCCAATAGAGTCTACAGTATTTCAATAAAGGACCCAGGCTTCCATTCCATATTAAAGTAGACAGAATTATTTCCGTTCAATAAACCACTATAGCAATGATAATGTTAAAAGACTTCCTACTTCCAAAAATTTTTAAAAGGAGGAATGACTCTGATGTCCTGGAATGAACACAGACGCAACAAATCTCAGATTCCAAGCAAACTCATTACACCTATTTAGTGGTTTATTTAAATCAGTTTGTAAAGATAACACATACTTCCTCAACATAAAAAGCTGATCAGCACTGAAAGCTAAAAGGAATCCTATCTTCATTTTTATGAGGGCCATACTTCTTGGGTCACAAGGCATCTCTAAGAATTTTTCAAGCATGCTTTATCTTAAACCCTTCCCTTGCATGGTTTCACTGTGCAACCATAATTTACTATTGCTATTAACATATATATGGTTTCGCCACGAAACCTTTGACTGCTGTGTCCTGGAATAGCTCTTGATAAACTACAGTGTGTGATGATCTTTTTGACACAGAAAAGGCTTGAAGAGGAGACCTTTTTACATATGTGCACCCTCTTAGGCAAAAGCAAATGCAACTATGGCAACCTCCATACAAAAACCTGCCCCATTCCAGTGTTCGCACTAAGGCGCGGGATTGCGGGAATCCCGCTTTTGTCTTTCAAATCCCGCACATAATTAAATCTAATGCGGGAAAATCCTGCACACCGTCTCTGTTCTGAATCCAACCAAAATTCCAGCGCACTTCTCCACAGCTGTGATTGCACAGAGAAATTGCAATTATAATACGCACAATGAATTGCAATACAGAATCATTCCCAAGCAAGCGGATCGCAACTCCCAAGCTGAACACGATTATGGTAGCAACAAATATCATCGTAATCTAGCCATTTACAGTGCAGCTCTTATATGCTGGCTGCTGGTTGTATTTATAAAAGCGCATCTGACTGGACTGAAATTCAATCACAGTCCCAGGGTTGCAAACGCAACATTGTATCATGTACATACAGTGTACAGTACGTTTGGTTACACACCTGTAGACATACAGTAGTGCACTGTGGATTCTGACATGTGTTGTATTGAATATGTACAGTACGTACTTTCTTCATTTTATGTCGTAAATTGCTCTCGTTAATTTCTGATCGCATGTGTATCTCCAATGAAGTTCACTCATATTTTCCACTTCAACTTCAAGTTCATGGATTTGTACTCACTCATTCTTCAGAAGGAAAATACCTAGCACTTGACGAATTGGAGCTGTATCGGAGGAGGCTTTGAACTTGGAGAGAAGCACTATAGTGACAAGCATTGACTGCCGTAAAAAGGCAAGTGGTACCTCTACCGCGGGGAGTAGTTTTGCGATGGCGACGGAAATCCCGCTCAAAAAAAATTTATGGGAGGGATGAGGTCCCGCCTTGATTTTGAAAATCCCGCACAAAAAAAATTTTAGGGAGGGAATTCCCTCCCAGTTTCAATTCCTTAGTGCGAACACTGCCCCATTCACAGAACCCGTACATACGTACTGTGTATATGTAACATAATACATACCTCAGTATGGCAGGATGGACCTCAGCTTCAGTAGCAAAAGGGTTAAAGACGTTTTACTTCTGATCAGAACGTGGATGAAACTTTGGTTTGGGTGATATTAACAGATAAACACTTTTATTTATTTATTTATTTTTTTGCGGGGGGGATTTAATAATCTTGATACTTTAATCTTTATTTTTTTTGGGGGGGGGGGCTTAATCATCTTGATATCCTTGAGTCATTTGTCACAAATCAGCCTTTGCAAAATGTGAGTAAAATTCTTACATTTCCCCACATTTTACATCTAGTTCAGTGTTACAAAGGACTTGGCAAGGGTAATTCTACTGGTAGGGGTAACTGTAGTGCAAGAAGTACTATGAAAGATGGTTATTACGTGCAATAAGAATATACAAGTGTAAATAGGAGATAACAAGGGGCAAAATGCACTATACCCATCAGGAAATTTCTTTTACCAATCCTGCCTACCATCACTTCCATTTGCTGAAGTTAAAGAGGGATCATGTTAAACCAGGGTTTGTCTTTCATTTCAGAGGAAAGGCAGCTACCATGCCGACCCCTACCCAACATAATCTAGACTCTGGAAATTGCCTTAAATAGTTTTCTCACACTTTAACACTTTACCACTGTGCTCCAATCAGGGCATATTTGAGCGCCTCGGGAGTGGGTGGAAAAGCGGATGTAGCACGCCCCACATCAGCTTCCATAGGCTATTGACCCTGTGACCTTAAACTATTGTTTCCCTCGTTGATGTGGCCGAAATTTCTGGTAGCTACTCGCAGTTTCGAGCTTCGCGTGAAACAGTAAAGATGGGTGACAGCCGCGCTCTCCGTCTGGGTCCAAAAGGACCCAAGCAATGGTAAAGGGTTAATTTAAAATTTGTTCAAATTTTGTCAAAGGTCAACATTTAGACCACCTCAAACTCACCATAGACTTCAGTACGGAATCTAGCTGTTAACAGATCAATGTGTCCCATTAGAGCTCTAGTATAGGCATTCTAGGTAAAACAAAGAAACAAATTGTAAGTAATACTCAATGCAGACCTTGAACTTTGAGGAGGTGCAAGTGTGATTGCACACCACCACACACCTCAAGTCACTGTGAGCAGTGCAATTATTTGGTCAACTAGATAAAAAACAATAACTCAGATAAATCTGTTGAAATTATATAAAGCAGCACACAGCTGCCACACTCCTACACTTTTCAAGGCGTGGTACTTGCAGCACACCTGTTAAATCTAAAACTCAAGGCCTGCTCATGGACCAATGGTCACTCTGCTCATTGCCTGACAACAGTGAGAAAACAGATATACTACATATTCAATGTAGCCTACTGTCTCACAGTTTCAATACAACACACCAGTCTTGAGACACCCTGGCTGCAAGTTTGTGGTCCACAGAGTCAGGCAGCTTCTTTACTGTGTGTTAATATAACCTACAAAAGCAGAAATGCACCAGAAGTTCAGAAGTCAGAGATTGCGGAGTATAAGGGAAATTTGTCCTGTGCTTTCTATCAAGCCTTTTAATTGGCTGATTGATGGAAGGAGATACCATTTTGAAAGAGAAAATCCAGTCAAAAGTTCAGACCAAATGAGGAAATATGAAGAAACAAGGCCAGAGATATAAGTAAAAAAGACATCCATTTATTGAAACAGTAATCCATGATTGTCAACCTAGAAGAGGGGTCTAAGGGGAAGATTCCAAATATCATACAAACTTTCTCCACTCCCTTGGTCATTCTAGCCATGGCCACCATGACAAAACGTCTTGCCTAGCAAAACAGATTCCCTGAGAATTTTCCTCAAAACTTCCAATTTCTGAAAATCAGAAAATTTCCTGAACTTTTGCAAGAATCCACAGCAGAAAAAGCAATCATAAATCAATACTGCTTTGGTTGAGAGCTTCTGGCATCCTGTTTGGAAACTCAATCAACTGTAAATAAACTTCTCCATTACAAGACAATAGCTGGGCAAACATCTTAGTCAGATCAGACAAGATCATCTTAACAGTTACCCTATGCTTGACTTAACAGAGGCTTGAAGCCAAAGACAAAATAGCAGACCAAAACACACACAATTGCATGGTGGGAAAAAAGGAGTATAAAACAATGGGCAGTTAAAGAAACTATTCTTTTGCACATTTTTTTGACCACTTGTCTGAGGAAAAATAACTAAATTATCAACCTATCAAATTATAAGGCTAAAATTCTGACTGAATAAGTAATCGTACAAAAATATGCTCTAAAAGATATTATGATCAAAATGTAAACTCTACCAAACATGGCCATGCTGAATAGGATTTTAGCTTAAAGCTAGCAAACGGCCAGTGTGACAATATCTCAAAACATGTTATGTATTGAGATAAAAATTGGTGGCAATCACTGGATAAATAAAGACAAATTAAATATGGCCTTTACTGAGGGCCATCAACTTGAAGTCACACCAGGCAATGATACTAACTAATGAAATACATTGCATGATCTGACCCTAGGCAGAAGTGAGTCAAATGTGATTCATATCTGTCCAAATTCCAAGTGTGTAAAAGTTCTCCAAATGTTTGGTCAAAGCAATGTAGAAGATGCAACCTACAAGAGTCATATTTTACAGAAAATGTGGGTCAAAGTCATTGAAATGTGGGTCAAGGTCTATGAAATGTGGGGTCAATGGAGCGATGCAGGAGAGTGTCAATGCACAAAAATGTTTGACTTTCCTAATGGACATTGACCAACCTTGCCAAAGGGGGTAGAGGGAGCGTCTCTCAATGCAAAAGTGCACTACACAGACAAGTCCTACATTTACCACCATGCCTCCTCTTCATGGTTACCATAAATATTTACTGAAATTTTAGACTTCTTGAAGACCAAAATGGACATATTTCATACTCTTAGCTAAAGAATTTTGTATAAAAAGGCATTCTACTTTATATGTTTACCCAGCATAGATGAATGTTAAACATGATGACAACTACTAACTGTGTGCGGTTTCAAAATCCAACAAAATATAGCAATTTTTTTCAGACCAACCACCCACACTTCATTGGTTTCCAAGACCACGAAAAATTCTAGACTGTTCCCATTTTCTTGACTGCATTGGAAGTCTGACTCTAGATTCACATTCATGTGCTAAGGAAATGACATTTTCTTAACATTGAGCTGCTATTTTACTTGACCTCCAGTCTATGTTAATTTCATTCTCTCATGATTTTCATGGTGTGTGTCATGCCCCATTCCATTGAGATCATGAAAAGGTGAGCAACGTTGGGGATTTCAAAACTTATGAGAAGCATTTATGGACTTCCTTTATAGCACAGAGCATGTAATGTGTACATCGTATGCGAAAATTGTTGCCACCAACTGGGTCAAAAATGGCACACCAAGATGGTCGCTGTGAAGCTATAATTTGCATGATTTGATTATGACTCTGTAATATTTTAAACAAAAATTGAATGGGAAACTTGAATGGGAAACAATTTCATATTCCTGCAATAAGTGTACTGATTTTGGCCTTACTGTGCTTTATTTCAAAATGTTTCCAGTTTTTTGTGGTATCTGTTGATTTGAACTACTTGAGCAAGTCTAAACTTTCACATACAAAACCATAGCAGATAGCAATCTTGCTATGCCCATACTCACACACACGGTAGTGGCAATTTACCCATCGTTTGCTCTATCTATGTATAATAGAAGTCCGTGGAAGCGTTCCATTGGTGAAAATGGATGGCTATACGCTATTGAACACTAGCAACTATATGAAATCTGCAAGTTTGACATAGATGTAAAATTGTGCTGTTTGACGATCCAACAAATCAATCATCAAAATTGTGGCAAAAACCGTCTCTGCAAGTAGCTTTTAACAATATCCATCACAGAAAAAAATCTACTTGTTTGTATTAACATTTTACAGGGTTAGGCATCATATTTGTTCACTGAGAGGTAAAATACAAAGGTGACTGATCTTTTATCATCTTTGGCTATACTCGTCATTTTGGATTTGAGCTGCTCCGAAAAATTCCTAGTTCACCAGTTCACTCCCAGCTCACCAGCTCAATGAAATCCCTTCTATTTCAGAGCTTTTCTCCGTTTACAGGGACATGGAGAAATATGTCCTAAAAAACAACAATTACAAAAAAGTATTAAACACCAATGGAAAGAACAAAAAGATTTGAAAAAAGGCTTTGTGGGCCATTTTTGTACCTTATATCTTATATTATATCACCTAATCAGTTTTAATACAAAAACTGAACCATATGATTACAGGAGATGTCATGATACCTTGTCATAATGTATAAAACTTACTATCATTTTCCGTGTGGGCGTTCCAAAATAGAATGTGCGTGAGATGTCAGTTGTGCCTTCTCTGTGAACGACAAAAAAAGGGTTTTCCACAAATAAGAAATAATATAACGGCAAGAAAACAACAAAAGAAAAAGAAGTTTAAAGGTAAAAAAGCAAAATTTAGGCAAAAATTTGGCACCTGTAAAACAAAGGAATCTTGAGTAATCCCTAGCTGTTCTTTAAATCTCAACTCCCTTAATCACATCTGGTGTGACAAACCCTCATCGCAGTTTCCCCCTTCTGACTAAACTTCATGAAAATCCAGCTACCAACTGACCACTACCTAAATTTCATGTCAATATCTTACCTTTTGTGTCCACAAAGCATGGTCATCCCAAAGTTTAATGACACAGGAATTTAATGCTCCACTCACAAAGAGTGCACTCAAGCATACAACTTGAAATGTATTGTGTTCAAATAAGTACTGGCTTTAACAACACACTACATACAATACCCTACACATGCTGCTAGAATGCCCACTACTGAAATGCAGCACCTTCTGGAAACTCAAAATCCCGTCAATTGGCTGTCTCTGCGGGGTTTTTACTTAGTTTAATTGGAATGTTTATTCTGAAAGGACGTGCAGTGGTTCATATCTGATCTCTCACACAATAGACTCAATTGATAGCAGGAAGTGGCCCTGGCAACTTTTAGATGAGGAAGTTGTTTTCAATGAGAATTAATTGGAGCTGGTTTGCTCTATACATTAAGAAGAGATAGCAACTCCGGGGTTAGGTGGAGAGAGCTGCATTGGTGCTGCATTTGGCTAAGGGGTCCTCTTGTGCCATGGAACCGGCTTTTCATTGTCCTAGCAGATAGTTGTGAAGGCAAAACTGCAGATGCAGAGTTTCCACCAGGTCTGCTTATAATGTTTCCTCAAGCTATTAGGTACAATTATTTCTGGGATGGAATCTTATAGGTAGTTTCAGAGCATGCTAAATAGATTACCAGACTTGTAGGGTATACATTGTCATGAATATAAGTACAAGTTAATTGCCTCTGATTATGAGTGCAATTTAGTGTACACCTAGGCAAACGTTTTCCAAGAAAAGAAGATTGGTATTTTTCTCCATCTGATACATGGAACTTGAAGTTCTCTCTTAAATCCTAAATAACACTACATTACATACAACTTACTTGTATTGTGCTCCAGAATTAAAGAGGAACATGCCATTGTAATGGATTGGAACATTTGTTTCCTCTGTGACCCTGCAAAAATGGAATCATACAGCAAAAATTAACAAGAATCATTTGTTGTTTCCTCTGTGACCCTGCAATAATGGAATCATACAGCATAAATTAACAAGAATCATTTGTTGTTTCCTCTGTGACCCTGCAAAAATGGAATCATACAGCATAAATTAACAAGAATCATTTGTTGTTTCCTCTGTGACCCTGCAAAAATGGAACCATACAGCATAAATTAACAAGAATCATTTGTTGTTTCCTCTGTGACCCTGCAAAAATGGAATCATACAGCATAAATTAACAAGAATCATTTGTTGTTTCCTCTGTGACCCTGCAATAATGGAATCATACAGCATAAATTAACAAGAATCATTTGTTGTTTCCTCTGTGACCCTGCAAAAATGGAATCATACAGCATAAATTAACAAGAATCATTTGTTGTTTCCTCTGTGACCCTGCAAAAATGGAATCATACAGCATAAATTAACAAGAATCATTTGTTGTTTCCTCTGTGACCCTGCAAAAATGGAATCATACAGCATAAATTAACAAGAATCATTTGAATGTTCATTGTCCATAAGTACAAGGACATCAATCTTATGTGGAACTAATGATGCAGAGAGTTGCACAGTGAAGACATTTTATAATCCTGTACTAAATGCCGAATGCTCTCACCCCCAAACAGTTCCAATTCTCCTAACCCTAGTTACTTAAGCCGCTCCCACAATTGCCAAAAACTCATCCCCATCCAGACACAACCTCAATTTATTGCTCCAGGGTGAGTATGCAAGACCCCAATGTGTAATTTAAAACACTCTCAGTACATTGCATGCTGTCTAAAATGAGCTGTGGTACTTGTATTTTTTAAACTTGCTGTCAAGCAAAGAGCTGTGGCTATTGAAAATGTCTGTACACTGCTACAAAAATTGGTAAGTTGAGGTGAGAGTTGACAGTTTTGAATTACCTCTTAATTACTCATCACATACTTTTTTTTTAAAGCAAAACCCTCCGGATATCCTGATGTTACAACTATCTCTGAAAAGTAGGTTTTAAAAACAACTGATTTTGTAAGACATACATGGCATACCTCTCTTTGGACATCACAAGATTCCCATATTTAGCTCATTTTTATGGGTGATTAGGTGCAAAACAGAAATCATCCTGTAAAATGGTCAATTTTAAATGATTGTGATGGGCATTATGGCTATTTTATAGATTTTCAGTGTTCTTTCTTCCCCTCACCCACTGCTTAAAAAGGTATTGAACATATTTGTTTTAAAACTTGATAAGAATCACTAGACTTTCCCTTTGAAACAGTCTTTAAATGGCAACAAGTTCCCACCCACAGGTATCCTCTTCACCCTCTCCAATTGGTTAAAAAAGTTTGAAAACAAATTTTGATAAGTTAGTTCATCAACAGAGATTTTACTGCTCAGAATCTAACCAACTGGTTCAAGTCGAGCCAGCCTCAGCCTTTTTTCCAGTTGTGGCTCACTCGCTTGTTTTCCCAACTCCACTACTTATTTTGAGTACCACGCATGCACCAATCAAAATGGCAGCAGGTTCCATTTTTAAAATCGTCAGTTTGAACCCACCAGGAGTCAAACTCAAGATCTCCCAGCTACAAATCAAATTCTCTGACCATTTGTCCATAAAGTTGGCTTTTTTGTAAACACAGATGTTTGAGTGTGGGATACAAATGTTATTTTAGCAAAGCCAAGCCCAGGACCTCAATCACTTGGTGTGGAGGGTACATGCAAATTTCAGCAAAAACTTGCCTCACACATTTGAAATAGCAGTTCCTCTGTGTTTTTTTCTCAGTTTATTACTGAAGCAGTAGTACTTTGTTTGGGCATAATTTTTCAGGCAAGTTGAGAATTGATGAAAGAAACTTGGTGGTGAATTCCTAGCTGACTTATGGTACTAGTGGGAATCTGTAAGGGTCAGAGGGGCTTTATTTTAGCATGAGCATATGAGTCAGCAAAAACCAGTGCAGTTGCTATATTCCTGAAGAAATTGACAATGATGGGTTTGCAAACTTGATGAGGACCCCTTGTGTCTCAATTTAAAAAATCCCCCATTGTCATAAACCCCCTTGTGGCACTCCTCTCTTTCTCTCTCTTGATGGTCAACAAAAGTTTAAAACATATTTCTTGAAAGTGAAAACAATCCCTAGATTCTACCTTCAAATAGTAGTCTCTCACAGTCAAAAACTCCTACCCCACAGACAGTGTGTTTGGTCTAACGGTAGAGCACCAGTCTCTCACAAGGCAGGCCCGGGTTTGCTTCCAAGGTCGAGTCATACCAAATACTCTAAAAATTGAACCTACTGCCGTTGTGCGTGATGCTCCGCATAAGCAATGGAGTAGGGAAAACAAGTCAGTGAGCAACAACTGGAAAAAAGGCTCGACTTGAACCAATAGGTTGGAAACTGGGCCGTAAAACTCCAACAAACTAACTAACCCACTCCTCGCCCCTGTTCAACAAACTTTTAAAGCACATCTGATTGAACTTTATAAGAATCCCTAGAATCTCCCTTTAAATAGTCCCCTCACTTTCATCCATCGCCCCTCTGCCACATTTTTGTCCCCAGTCCCTGGCACAACAGAATTTTTATACTCACTCATAATGGATAAGTCCTCCATGATCAGCAAATGCTGAGACTGTTGCAAAACTCTTTCCATGATATACCTCTCCCCATAAACTGGTAAAATGAAATTATGAAAACAACAAAATCGATTATTTCTCAACAGAGACTTTATTTTAAATGTAAAACAGAACACTGTTCAGCTTTGAAATCTTGCAAGTAGTGAAGCAGTATTACATGATAAACTTTCACCCATTAGATTTAGGTAGCAAATGTTAGTTCTTTTAATTCCCATGGGGGCTCATTTTTGAATGATTGGCAAATATTCCCCTTGCCAATGCCATGCCCTTTCCTAAATTTATGGGCTCTTTGCCCCCTTGTGACTCCACAATGGGGACTTGTTTTACACATTTCTGGGGCCACCTGCAAAGAGCCTCGCTGAATTCCTACCCTGAATGTTTCTCAAGAGACATTAATGAAATAGGATAAACTACTAAACTCATCCCAATTGGGCTGAATGCCTGCGCCCTTTGGATGAAATGATACTATTTCTTATCTTATCGTAGCGGAAATGGTACTTGGGCACTTTACCCACTGTAACATGCACACACAGACAAGTACAGTCAAAGTGCATTAGAAATGTCAAACATTTTTGTGCATTGACACACCCCTCCTTCACTCCATCCGAAATTTTGACCCAAGTTTCCTGTATAATGACACATGCCACACTTATTAGGTTCCTTAAATTTGACACAACATTTGCAGAACTTGACACAATCCTGTGTCACAACCACAGATGTCCTATACATGGACAAAGCATACTATCTGTAAATTGTAGGTACTGTACGTGTGAGTATAGGCAGAGCAAAATGGCTGTCTGCTATGGTTTTGTGTGTGTGTGTGAAAGTTTGGATTTGCACAAGTATTTAAAATTACAGATTTTGCAAGAAATTTGAAATAATTTCAAAATAATGCAAGGTAAGGTGAAAATCACTACATGTATTGCAGGAATATGACATTTTCCCCCTTCCAAGTTTAATTTTTGTTGAAAATATTACAGAGTTGTTGTCAAATCTTGCAAATAGCAGCTTCATGACGTCCATCTTGATCCGTCTTTTTTTCCCAGTTGGTGGCATCAATCTACAGAGAGGTCATATGTGTTACATGCTCTGTCCATGTATATAGTAAGACTGTGGTTACAACTCTAACACACAATGCACATTTGACTCACTACTGCCTGGGCACAGAGGGTGCATCTAACAATTGATAAGTACATTAGATGGTGTTTTCTTACCTCTCTCTGATTTGTTCTGCTTCATCTACAACACTGAGCTCACTCAAATAGTTGATGTTTCCTCGATCCCGTATACTATCCTGATAAAAAAGGATAATTAAATGTTGCGCAATTGAGGGTCCTGGAATGTAGGTTATTCATAGACAGAGGCACAGGGAATCTTTTACACAGTCTTTAAATATCTACAGATATATCTAAATGGTATTCTGTCTTTTCCATGGCAAAATTAAGACTAATTCCTAAGGAGCATTACAAATTTCATGAACCTATTTTGAACATATGGATATGTAATTGCACATAAATTATGTTAGTCAAGTGAGTTTTTATCAGCAAGGTTGCATGCAATTCCACAAGCTGATCAACTCTGTATAAGGCCACGTCGAACAGAACTGAAATCAGCAACAATTTTTTTCCTGATACACTGTGCTTGGAGTCAACAAGTGGGAAGAAGCACCTTTGGACTTTTTTTCTTTTTGGTGAAAAAGGATTTCAGATAGTATGTTGGCTTATATATGACGGTGCCCTTTATACAATTATGTAAACTTGTCATGTAAAACACAGTGGGGAATTTCACACAGACTCCAGTATTATCTTTGAGGGAACTGTCAAACCAGGCATGCACAATCGTGCACCTTAGCATCAACACTGGTAAAGAGAATATTTCTAATGCTTCATCAAAACAAGGTGGGGATATGTGATAGTATATGTAGGGCTGAAAATGCATACATCCTGAAGAAAAAAAAAAAAATTTTGGAATTTAGTAGCAGTTGGAAACAACACTTCCAGAGTTTTCTTTATGGTCAGCATGTCTGTTTTCTCTTCAGGCCTGACTTGCAAAACCAACAGCAGCACATCAGTACTGCAGAACTTTATGTTTCGGATGTTGTTACAGAAATGAATTACAAACAGAGTAAGGTTTAAATAATTCATTTATCACCACAAAAACTTTCATTTATTTCTTTTTTTCTTTCTTTTTTTTTTTTTTTTTTTTTTTTTTGGGGGGGGGGATTCCCAAATACTGAGATTTTCAAATTGCACATACATCTTGTGCTAAATGATGGTTACACTCTACATAGCAGTATTTGAACTGCCCCCCTCCCAACCTCCTTCCCCCACCCCCTCCCCCACTCTAACAATTTTTGCACAGGCTGCAGCCCTGTTGATGGTGGCACACACTTGTTCTCAATTGAGGACACTTGCTCTGTGCTGTGAACTCAATGAATACTTCCAGGGCTAACCAAAATGAAAAATTATCAATATTATCCACCAAGATGAGAACATATTTAGGGGTACATAAAAAGTGAAGGAAAATTTTTCCTAATGTGTAAAAGTCTTATACTTAAAAGGGACTTACATCCATGTTGTCTATTTTCTCTTGAAGAAAACCAAACAGATTACAAAGTGCGACAGAATCCTTCAGCTGTTGAGATAATGTGAGAAGAAAACTTGCAGTAAATGAAGACAGACAGGATTTAGAACTTTGACAGATATCATCATAAAACAGGCACAGGAGTTTTCACATACCAAGAACTGATCCTAACTTGACCTGGATGTACACTTTATAAAACCGCATTACTCAGAATGAGTGAGTGAGTGAGTGAGATGAGATTTAACGACACACCAACACAAATGTGTTTTATAGAGTCAGTCGACTCAATAAAAGGTTCAAAGTTAGAATTTATTTTCAAGTACAGTTCAAGTGCAAGTTTGGTTTCCCTTGAGTTGCCTCTTATGACAGGCAGGAAATACCGTAGGCATACTCTAAAACCCCCAGCCCACAAGGGGCTGAATTACTCAGAGAAAAGATTTTACACATTCACAAGTGACCTGCCTTCTTATTACATTTCTATGACAACATTCAAAATGACAAATAAATTTACAGTTTTTCACAAATGGAAGAGTAGATCAGAAAATAACCTTTACTCACATATGCACTTTTCATTCCCAAAATTTCAACATCGTTTTTCTGCGCTTTCATGAGTAGTACAGGGGAAGGTCTCTCAATGCGCTTAATCTGAAACAAAGTGATAAGTCCAACCAGAGTGAGGTGGAAATGTTTATTCTCTACAACAAAAAACAATGTATCATATGAAAATGTGAATATATTTCCACCAAACAGTGACAGCACCAGGAGGCATGAGGGAGCATTCACCCAGCCCCCTATCAAAACCATGATTGTTCCCCCAGTTGCCTCCAACCCCCCACTCAGCTCTTATTTTCAGTGACCTGACAGGAGTTTTCTAGGCAAAGGGATTTACAAATAATCCTCGAGACAGGATGAACTACAGTATTCTCAAAGTTAAACAATGTAAGCCATATTTCATTTTAATCTTCCTGTCTTTGAATCTGCAGAGCAAGCTAGTCTCAACAGAACGCTCGTTATAAGCTTTCAAGTTAATTCGTTAGATAGAGTTTTACAGCCCAGTTTCCAACCTATTGGTTTAAGTCTCTTCCCAAATAATCATATCATAAACTTACTGGATAAAACACAATATGTAAGTCATTTGAAATCATTGCACAAGATGATTGATTATGAACCACAATATACCTATCCTGAGGATTAATTTTTTACCCAGAGATATGCTAAAACCTTAGAGCTTCTGGGGGCTACACCCCCCCCCCCCCGGCCCTCACCAGGGGCCATAAGGCAGAACCCTTAATCCCACCAGCAAAGAATTGTGCTTCTGGCTAAATTTTGTGCTTTGCTGAAAATGGTTTTCCCCCCTAAAAGTTTCTTGTGCCCTCCATTTGCCACCCCACTTTTAAAATCCTGGTGCTGTATCTGCCACCAACACAACCTTCACACACACTAACTGAAATCTTTTTTAAGCTGGCAGACACAAGCCAGTCAAGATGATAATTCATTAAAGAAGAACATGGCATGGGGTCAAGATTGTAGCTGCGCTCTTAAAATTAAAGGAGTGAAATTTCACTTTTTACAAGGGCAGAAGTTATTAAGTTCACTACAAAAAAGCCAAACTTCACTTCAAGAAGAGTGAAATTCACTCCAAAAGAGCAAAGTTTCACTCTTGATTGAGTGAAACTTACATCTGTAATTCTTTCAAAGAGAGCAACCCTTGCATGGTAACTGTGCCAAGTTTTAACTTCAAGATGATGCAACTGAAACTTACATCACATACTCTCTCTTAGATGGCTAGCCTGACCTGCTCACTGTGCCAGGGTTTAACTTCAATTTGATGCAATTGAAACCTACAGCACATACTCTTTCACAGATGGCTAGCCTGGCCTGGTCACTGTGGAAGGGTTTAACTTCAACATGATGCAACTGAAACTTACATCTCTAACTCTGTCGTAAATGGCATAGCTGGCCTGGTCACTGTGCCAGATTACTCTGGAGCTTCTTCCAAGATCTTCTAGGTCATCCAAAAAGTTTTCATAATTTCGAAGAGAAATGCATGTTGCTGTACAAAAAAACAATTTGTACAAACTTTGTACTTCTTTGGTGTCTTGCCACAAAATTTTATTTTTCAACCAATCTTGGCTTCTATGATCATTAGGAAGTAAAAAGTTCCGTTAAAGGAACCCAACAGTCTTAAATACTTGAAAACCTTAGTCCTAATCTTGACTATAATTCTAAATTTGTTCTAACCCTGTCTCTCATTTTAAAAAAGTGAACTGAGTTGATTCATAAAATTTACCAAATTTTTCCAAACCTGGAAAGTTCCCTTCGCATTCTAATGACAAAGGGTCAAACTTAGACAATCCTTATATCCCACATATACAAATCATTGTTTCGTGAGTGAGAAAACATCAATTCAATTCAGCTTTCAAAAATTTGTGACAAGAGACTTGGGAAATTATACTTAGAGATATTACCAGGAGGGTACAAAAGTCCAAAATTAACCCTTTGGGTTAAGTATAGGATATGAAACTTAAATTATACAATTCAAAGGATCGTCCAGTTTAAGTACCTTCTCACACCCTCATTAGGGTATCAATATAAATCCAACATACCCCTTTTAAGCACATTTCTGGTCAAACAGATCTTCCCTCTAGTGAACCTTTTGTCAAGTGGGGTATCCAAAATGTTAATAACAACCTGGTTTCAGTGTGATTAATTCTACAGATAATTGGTCAATTTGATTACATCTTGGTGAAATCCCACTGTCACATCTGAGATAGATGCTTAGTATTATTTCAAATACTGGACATTTGTTTGCGTATCTGAAGCTTGGTATATTTTTTCAGAATTGCAAAGTGTGTACCCAGTGACAAGCATTTTTCTGGTCATTAGCAACCTCCCTGCTGTTCAGCACCATGCACAGTCTGCAGGAACATAAAGATATCCATTCAGCTACTGTGTATCCCCATGATAGGAGACATTACCATTTTCATATTTCATAACACATGATACTATTCACTCATTTTGCATTTTTGTTTGGTTTATAAAAAATATCATGGTGCTGACCCAGTACAAGTCTCATTGTCAGAAGACAATCAATCAAATTTTGTAAGTTTAGTTTTCCTTTCCCATCAAGAGTTCTCCTTAGGCTACCATGTCACTTGTCGCACTAGCTATGACACCCAAGCTCATCTGAATTATTCCAAGGACATCTGGATCATCCTCCTAATGGTTATGCAAATATGTCACAACAATTTGATCCAAATTAATATGGAGATTATCTGCAATGTTTCCCACTTTGCAAATTAAAGGCAAAATATATAGTTGGTAAAAAGAAGTGCTACATTTTGGGCAAGCTTTCACCTTTGTTTTGAAAATAAATAATGGATGGAAGAAGAAATGTTGCCTATAAGTACTGGACATTAACATGGAATGTTGGTCATCACTGCCACCTGGCACCATTCACTACAGCTACATCGGTATTTGACTTATTTAATTAATCTATTAACTAAAGGGCAAGATTCTAAATGAGTTGTTTTCCATCCTTCCTGACCAAGGGATAAGTCGCACAAAAATTTAACTACTTACGTCCAGTTTCACATTGTGATAGTCCCAAATGTAGGTGCACATCCCTATATCTGACTTCATCTGTTCTTTTGGTCCCATCATACATGTACAACCTGAAAACAAAAAGGTGCTTATGCATTAGGAATGGACAAAAAGTGGCTTTAAAATATGTCCTCATACTATACAAAGATTGCAGGGTCATATGCAAGGGTGGCAATCCCCTGGGTGGCAGGGGACATGTTACCACAATATTTGAAAACCTGTCCTATGACTTTAATTTTTTCATAAGTAATTGTTTTGAAAATGAGGTTGAAGAATGTGAAGATTGAAAAGTTCCCATGCAGTGTGTGTCTGGCAGAGGAAGGGGCATTTGTCCCCACCCCTTTCCAAAAGTTCCCAAAGAAGGTGGGGAAAATTCCCCCTCCCCCTTTTTCATTTCCATAAAAATTAGGAAATTGTCAATATCTTGGTTTCTTTTTTAAAGAGAGGACACTTTTGCAGCAATGGTTGAACTTACCCAAATAAATGGCCTTAAAACCCTTCAAGCTGCACCTTACACAAACCTTGAAGGAAGCTTTTGTCCCCCTGAACCCACTTGTAACTTTAGCCTAGAACAGCTTCAATTTGGACTTGGAATTTAATGGTAATTAATTCCCCCCCCCCCTTTTATTGTGATTCTGGAGGAATCCTTGCCATGCCTTTCATGAAATCATATTCTGATAACATGAAAGTGTTGTTGATGAGAAAATTGGTTGTGAACTTTAAAGAAAAACAAAAGACTGTTCATTAAAACAAAGGTTTAAGGTCAAATCAAGTTTTGATATGTTAGAGGAGGGGTGCTTATTCTTAGCAATTTGATGAAATTTGCATTGAAATCTGACGTGTGGTTCTCAAGATATGAGCAGGTATAGCTGTCATATTTCCGACAAACAGTGAACTTGAAACAAGCACAAATGACATCATATCCTTACATTAATGCATAGTCTTCAGGGCTGTGAACGTGTAGCGATTAATCGCTAAACGATCGCATGTGGAATAAACGTTTAGTACATAACTACAAGAGATTAAGCGCAAAACCTTTTTTTGACAATTTTGTATCCATTTGTATACTCTGATGATCCCTGGATTTTGTTAAATATGGAACATTCTGGGCATATTTGAACCATATAGGGTTCAAAGTTTCAGAATAATTTGATTTTACCATGCAAGATAACAGCTATTACTCTTTCTGTGTTACATTTAGTATCAATCACCGCATACTGAAACTATTTTTTTTTGTGATAAGGTAATCGCAATTAATCGCTAAATGATTGCAAATTTTGGGGGTTAAACGTTTAGTTATTTTGCTAAACGTTCACAGCCCTAAGAGTCTTTTGTTTTTATTTAAACTTTACAGCAAATTTTCTCCTCAACAATCCCATATTATCAGAATGTGATTGCATTAGTGGCACGAGAACTTCACAAACTTTACATTCCCCACAGGAAAAACCTCTTCCTACAAACTTGAAGGTCAACAACACATTCCTTGTTAATGTGAGGAAGTGATACAACCTCTGCTGCCCTCCAGCTCACTTTGGAAGATCTCGTGATTTCATTTGCTGATATCTTGAGAAACACATGTCCAATTTAAATGGAAGATTTACTACTTTGTGTAGATTTGGATATTCTTTAACATACGATAATTAAATTTTTGCTTAAACTTCCAATTTAATGCAAGGAAATTATGTCATATGTGCTTGCTTCAAGTCCACTCTTAACTCAAAAAATTGTAAAAATGTTACCAACTTATATCTTGAAAACCACACCTTTTAAAAAACAGCTATGATACACTAGAACACACTCTTTTCTGAAGCTTTGAAACCAAGCTACAGAGCTACCATATGCATGATGATATACAGCTAACAATTAAACAAAGTGTGTTTCCTCCATTTGTAGAACACATTCCTCCTATCACCTTTCACAGGTTGAGTTATACCAAGGCAAGAGTCCAAGGACACTATGGTTCCTTACTTTTAAGGTGTTTTTGTGTTTTTGTGTAAAGAGAGTTATGTAGCAAGGTAGGGCATGTGTACCCTAAACCCAATGAATTTTGACCATCACCAAAATCATTCATGAACAATGATGTTCAAAATAAAGTACTTGCAACTTTGCGAAAGTCTGAACACTTAATTTTCAATTTATCACACCAAAGACCTCGTATTTCCACGCATCACATACATACACACACTCATGACCTTTTCCTAAAATGTTATCTGCTTGAGTTTGGGACATTGTGGGAGGGTACACACATACATACACATGCCAAGGTAACTTCACAGATTCCTTTGTTTCATGAGAAACCAAAAAAGGAACCTACTGTGGTTGTGTGTGATGTTCCACAACTGCAAAAGGAGTAGGAAAAACGATCAAGTTCGTTACAACTGAGGAAGACTGTGAGGGCTACTAGATTAAACCACAAAGTAATAGAAGTTGGGACACAAAACAAGCTCAAATTCTTACACTTGTATCAAAATAAAATACATGCTTCAAAATTGTGATACTTTACCTGGCCATCAAAGTACAACAAAAACCACAGCAAACACTAGTTGTGTTAAACATGAAACTTTCTTAATCCACCCTTGAGGTGTATACCTAGGCATCGTTAAGAAGGTATAAATGGTGTAAAGCCTCAACTTATAATCCTCTAGTTTAATCTAGAAATGTCCACAGCAATTTTTCTAGTTTAATGTTGGCACTGGATTGTTTTCCCTACTCCACTGCTTATGTGAAGCATTCCACACCAGATCAGTAGATTCCAACTTTTTTTTAATTCTTTGGTATGACTCCACCGCACCTAGGAATGGAACCCAAGCCTATCGCCTGAGAGGAGGATGCTCTTCCAATAAAAACAAGCCACAGCAACATAATGGAAAAGACATGCCTGAATGCATGCAGATACCACCCTGTCAGTAAAATATGCTGCTGCATGCTTTAAAACATGTTCTAGAGCAAATAAAATATTGTTTGGAACTTGAGAATAAATATAAGAAAGAAAAAATTCACCACTGCACAGCTTTCACTTTAAGGAAATCGAAGATAAACATGTGTAGGATAGGTTCACAATATACATAGTTGCTATACGTTAGGCAATGGCAAAAGTACCAAGACTTGCTGAAGAAAATTACATCGTCGAGAAAAAATTTACATCTAAAGCCCACAAATGTATTGCAGGTTGCTGTGTGAGGGTCTTTTACACATGGCTTGTGAATAGTTTTGATGATCTTGGCCACGTGGAGTTTTGTCGACCTTTTCAGTAGGCCTGCTCCATCCTGCTTTGTGGATGGAAGCAGCGATATTTGAGCAGACACGTAACCTAACAGACTTCGTACGGTACCAGATCGCGATCCAGGTACACTCGTTACAGTTGCTCAGAATGGTTTTTTTTTTTCATGTTTTTGGTTATCATTACGGGCAATTTTTCATGACAAAAAACAAAACGTTCCATTATGTGGAATAAAACGTTAATATGTAGTTGTGTAGCAGAACTTCAGAAGTGGAATCCAAACGTCTGAAATACCAAATACTTTCAGTACATGTGCAATGTACATACTGAGGTGGTAATATTTTCAAGGTCGCTTCATAACTGCATTGAAATTTCCGAATTTTTTGATAGTTTTCGTAGCTTTGTTCAAGTTACGGAAAACTGCTATGGTATAATTCCGCAAAGGCAGTGAGCGGAAAGAAAAAAAAAAACCTGACCTAGCACAAATCTGAGGTCTTTTTTGTGCTGTTATAGTGTAAAGAGATTTTCCTAATCCATATACAAAGGATCATTGTAAGGGCAGTCGGTCCCGTTCGTCTTAAGCAAACTTTGCTCCGCAAGTGTGAGCTAATAAGAGCGCAGTCAACTACCTGTAACTGCAGTCGAGCGTGTGCTATTGAATTGCCAGGTAACCGCGAGCAAGACCCAGTTAGCTGCATAGCAAAATTTATCTATGGTGCCTAAATATTTGCTACCATGACAGGCAAAAGTACACTGAAGAATTCATGTTTACAAAATGCTCTTGAAAAATGAAGACGCCATGTACTGATTAAGATCATGAACCTTTTTTAGAAAGCATGTTTTACAATTTAAGATTTGAGATGTGAGAAATGCACACACATACATACAAAACCACAGGCAGACAGGCATTGGACAGAAATAAAGAAGTTTAGGCTCTTGAAAGGTCTAAATTATCCACACAGCAGTCTCAAGTATTTAAAAAAGTAGTTTCATAAACCACCATTATGTTCCCATACCTTATATCACTGTTGGTTATAATGCAATATGCAATAAACATGGGGTTGTACGGAATGTCTTCTCCCCTGAGATTAAACAGCCCTGTGATTAAGAAAACAAAAACAACATACAAATTGAGACAAGCAATTCTAGAGTAGTTCTTGGATGTCATTAGCAATGGCTCTAAAATCATGGACAAAACTTGTAGAGACACGTACTGCACTTCCCCTTCCAATGTTGACCACTGTTGTGCTGTTCAGGGCACAGAGCCACTCTTTTTGATGCAACATTGGGAGGGGGAACAGGGGTTTTATGTTAGCCTATTAACTGAGATTTACAAATATTATGAAAAAGTGTCCCAATAGTTTTGTCCAAGATTTTAGCTGGATCCAATCTATAAATATTTATTGAATCTCTCAATCCTATAAACTATTCAAACGGGAAATCACAAAGCACCCACACATCTGAAAGTTGATGACGAAAAGTCCAGATGAGTAAGGATTGCTGACAGCTCTAAACACCTGTGTCTGAACTGCACAAGCTAGGCAATACAGGAAAGGGGGGAAGAGACAGTGAGAAGGGCTAGGGTGCCACCTATGCTGAGTGTCTGCCACATGGTATTGTTAGGCAATTAGGAAAATACATACACATATGTAAATAGGAGGTAAGGGGCATCAAAATAGACTTGACCAACTAGGAGGTGATATACCCCCTCCCTACAACCCGCCTATTGACGGGGGGAGGGGGAAGCAGCTTCACAACTTCTTACACAAAAAAACTTTCCAAAGTCTTACTTATGCAATGTACATCTCTTAGTTGGAATTCACAAAGGCAAAATTAAAAGTTTGTAAATATTTTGTATAACTGTAAAAGCTTCAGAGTTTCCTTTAATATTACAAAAACACATCTCAATTGACTGCAAAAGTGGCCAACTACCAATTTTATGCTTTAAGCATAGCAGCATTTCTTAAAGTGGTTACTCCATGGAAATTAGGGTAATACTTCCATGGTGACTCTGTTTTTCTCCTCTGGTTACTTGGATCTTGTGAAAGGTGACTCAGTGAATAACACAGCTGAAGAAAGGCACATACGGGAATGTAGCTACAGTGGGTGGTGCTGGGTGGTGACACCCAGCATTCCACTTCCACCACAAATCTTCCTAGTTAGACCTAAAATTAGACCAAAAACTAGACCTAAAACTAGCCCTAAGTTCACTTCCCAAAGTAAAATGACGTAAAAAATGAAAAATGAATGGCTGAAAAAAGGGTTAGATGCCATGGGATGGGGTGAGGTGCTTTTCCCAGGTCAGACAATTACCCGGCACTCAAATTTGGCTAGCTACATCTCTGGTCACATAGTTAATGACATCAGTACAGTAGCTCCAAAAACGAGAAACACTTCAAGGTTATCTTTGCCATCATAGTGTTCATTTAGAGAATACAGCCTCATACTAACCTGATAACACAAAATGTTTCACTTGGCTCTAAGGCATTTAAGAAGTATGAGCATATCAAAGCAACTACTAAATTGGGGCATGCTTCCCAAACACAAAAACAGAGTTAAACAAAGCAATTAGTGACAATCAACATACATGCAATTTCATCCAGTTTATGAATCACCAAAACTTGGGCACCCCATTTCTCCATTTCCATTCTCACAGTAGTTTCAAAATCTTCCAGTGGGTCATCGTAAAAGATTTTGCTCTGCCATGTTCTACCTGCAAAACAAGTTTGATTCATAAAGTTGATTTCTTCTTCTAAATAATAACATATAAAGTCAAAATTGTAGACTGCACCTACCAGAGCATCGCTTTGTGGCTGCACACATTACAATTTGGGTTTTCACGCTAAAGCCACCAGCTGGCATTGGTTGGCAAAGAGCATGATAGAGGTAAAGCAAGGAAATCGAAAGATTTAAAGGTGACGGACCCCAGTTATGGCCGACTGAAATCAGACCATCACTTGCTGTCCTGATTCGTGTATAAAGTCAAAATTGTAGACTGCACCTACCAGAGCATCGCTTTGTGGCTGCACACATTACAATTTGGGTTTTCACGCTAAAGCCACTAGCTGGCATTGGTTGGCAAAGAGCATGATAGAGGTAAAGCAAGGAAATCGAAAGATTTAAAGGTGACGGACCCCAGTTATGGCCGACTGAAATCAGACCATCACTTGCTGTCCAGATTCGTGTATAATGTCAGAATTGTAGACTGCACCTTTCAGAGCATCGCTTTGTGGCTGCACACATTACAATTAGGGTTTTCACGCTAAAGCCACCAGTTGGCATTGGTTGGCAAAGAGCATGATAGAGGTAAAGCAAGGAAATCGAAAGATTTAAAGGTGACGGACCCCAGTTATGGCCGACTGAAATCAGACCATCACTTGCTGTCCTGATTCGTGTATAATGTCAGAATTGTAGACTGCACCTTTCAGAGCATCGCTTTGTGGCTGCACACATTACAATTAGGGTTTTCACGCTAAAGCCACCAGTTGGCATTGGTTGGCAAAGAGCATGATAGAGGTAAAGCAAGGAAATCGAAAGATTTAAAGGTGACGGACCCCAGTTATGGCCGACTGAAATCAGACCATCACTTGCTGTCCAGATTCGTGTATAATGTCAGAATTGTAGACTGCACCTTTCAGAGCATCGCTTTGTGGCTGCACACATTACAATTTGGGTTTTCACGCTAAAGCCACCAGCTGGCATTGGTTGGCAAAGAGCATGATAGAGGTAAAGCAAGGAAATCGAAAGATTTAAAGGTGACGGACCCCAGTTATGGCCGACTGAAATCAGACCATCACTTGCTGTCCTGATTCATGTATAAAGTCAAAATTGTAGACTGCACCTACCAGAGCATCGCTTTGTGGCTGCACACATTACAATTTGGGTTTTCACGCTAAAGCCACCAGCTGGCATTGGTTGGCAAAGAGCATGATAGAGGTAAAGCAAGGAAATCGAAAGATTTAAAGGTGACGGACCCCAGTTATGGCCGACTGAAATCAGACCATCACTTGCTGTCCTGATTCGTGTATAAAGTCAAAATTGTAGACTGCACCTACCAGAGCATCGCTTTGTGGCTGCACACATTACAATTTGGGTTTTCACGCTAAAGCCACCAGCTGGCATTGGTTGGCAAAGAGCATGATAGAGGTAAAGCAAGGAAATCGAAAGATTTAAAGGTGACGGACCCCAGTTATGGCCGACTGAAATCAGACCATCACTTGCTGTCCTGATTCGTGTATAAAGTCAAAATTGTAGACTGCACCTACCAGAGCATCGCTTTGTGGCTGCACACATTACAATTTGGGTTTTCACGCTAAAGCCACCAGCTGGCATTGGTTGGCAAAGAGCATGATAGAGGTAAAGCAAGGAAATCGAAAGATTTAAAGGTGACGGACCCCAGTTATGGCCGACTGAAATCAGACCATCACTTGCTGTCCAGATTCGTGTATAATGTCAGAATTGTAGACTGCACCTTTCAGAGCATCGCTTTGTGGCTGCACACATTACAATTAGGGTTTTCACGCTAAAGCCACCAGTTGGCATTGGTTGGCAAAGAGCATGATAGAGGTAAAGCAAGGAAATCGAAAGATTTAAAGGTGACGGACCCCAGTTATGGCCGACTGAAATCAGACCATCACTTGCTGTCCTGATTCGTGTATAATGTCAGAATTGTAGACTGCACCTTTCAGAGCATCGCTTTGTGGCTGCACACATTACAATTAGGGTTTTCACGCTAAAGCCACCAGTTGGCATTGGTTGGCAAAGAGCATGATAGAGGTAAAGCAAGGAAATCGAAAGATTTAAAGGTGACGGACCCCAGTTATGGCCGACTGAAATCAGACCATCACTTGCTGTCCTGATTCGTGTATAATGTCAGAATTGTAGACTGCACCTACCAGAGCATCGCTTTGTGGCTGCACACATTACAATTAAGGTGTTCACGCTGAAGTAACTAGTTGGCATTGGTTGGCAAAGAGCATGCGCAAGAACACATGCATGTATGTCAGGTGTTGCCTGTGATATTAACGCTTGTGCCATTGCATGCAGAAAGGAAACACATTGGAATCTACCTCCCATTGTGATGCCAGTGCAAGCTCACCTTCCCAACATTTTTTGACACCAAGCCATGAGGACATTTGTTTGTGAACACTGAATGAGTGTAGCATGATTAAGTTGGTTTGCTATATTGTGATGTGTACAGCAAAAGAGCATGACTGCAGCTGCTGAAGTCTGGATGAGGTAGCTGCTGCTTGGCTCTTTTAACAGGGTTACTGAACTGGACTTTCCATGACTATTTCATGACCATAACATGACTATTTCATGACCATAACATGACTATTTCATGACCATAACATGACTATCTCATGACCAAATTATATCCTATATTTGATGAAACTTACAGTATATAGTGTGAAAAATAAACGAGTGAATTTATTTACTTTTAAAGTGTTAAAAGACTGATCTGGGCTAAATTTAATGACTTTTCTCATGACTTCTGTCATTTTTACAACATTCCATGACTTTTCTGGGGCCTGGAAAATGAAAATACAATTTCATGACTTTTCCAGGCCACAAAAACCCTGCTTTGAACTGGTGCCTCAGAGCCTACTTTCTTTGAACACAGAGTCTTTGGATGATGTCAACATTTAGCAGCTGATTTACTACAAACAAAGATGAAAAAGAAGTAGAGGTTCTTTTTCTGAAACTTTATCACCTAGGACTGTTTGCATGGAAGAGTGAGGGGTGAATTCCCCTTGAAGAAAACTTTTCACAGAGAAGGCCAAGGTAATTTTTTTTTCTTTTTGTATTGTTTTATAAGTATTTTATTCAGTGAAAAAGACTTCAAAAAGCATTATAAACTCCTCACTCTGATCCATCTCAACCAAAGTAACAAACAACAAAACTTTTTGCCTGACAAAATGGATTTCATAAGAATTATACCCTCAGGACTTCAAATTTCCTGAAATCAAGAAATTTCCTGATTGTGTTTTTATGTCTTTGCTACAAACACAAATAAATTTCTGTTACCATGGTTACCATATCAACCTCATGTTTCATAGGCATTTTTCTATTCATTTCAACCTTGTAAAATACTTTTCTTTCATTCCTGCCTCCAATTTCAAAAATAGCTTTTGCCCCTTCAAAGCACTTTCCTTCTTGAAGACAATACTGCCAACAGACCCTCTTCTATTTCCTCAACAAAAAAAAAAATTTGGGGTATACACATCAAACTTTTTTCAAAAGCATTTTACTGTACACAACAACGACATCCACCAAAAATTCTATCACAAAATCCTTCACAACTACTATCAAGAAGTTTAATACTTTGGCAACTTATTTCGAGCTCATGGTTCCTGCACTTTCTACAAAATTAATTTTAATAGTTTTTTCATGATTTTCCCAAGGCCATATAAAGAATTTCAACTTTCTTCCTCTCAACTTCTTACATAGAATTAAGAAAAATTTGAGGTAAAGAGAATGACAAAATTTTGATATCACAAGTCAGCATACATTTTGATATTAAAAGTGAGAATGAAACAATATCCCTTTGGGAAAATTCCCATGACTTTTCACACAATTTTCCTCAACTTCATGACTTTTCTAGGCCTTAAAATAATTTCCCAAAATTTCATGACTTTTCCAGGTTTTTCATCACTGTAGGAACCCTGCACCTCTTCTGACCAACTGCATGCAAGCAACTGCCCTCCCACTTGGTGGTTTTCTTGGGTCTCAGGTTTCAAGAGCTCCTTAAAGGGACAGCCTGCTTAAGCCATCATATTTTGCACCAGAAGAATATCAAGTCAACAGACTTTGTGCTCACAATGAGTTATTTTCCGCTTTTAAAGTAACTCTCAAGTCAAGGCACTGATGCAAGCCACTGTACTATTTCTATGAAGAAAATCATGACACTATTACTTGGGATATTTCCTGTTTGGAAACTGGTGACCTGAGTCATCACTCCCTCAACTCTGTTTTGCACTGTGTATTCTTAGATATATTCTCTCCTACTGATACAGCCAAGAGAGAGGTATTTGAGATTTTAAAGCAAATAACTGACCCACACCCAGGGGAGGGAGGAAGGGGATAAGCCCATAAATATTTTACTGCTGACATAAAGACTTTGAAGTTTGCCCTTGACTTTACATCTTTGTAGAGATTTAGTCCCGCTAAAAAGTTTCACCCCCCCCTGGAAAATTCTGGTCCGATTCTGCACCTTGTAGTGCTACAGGCCTGAAGAGAAAACAGAAGAATACCATAAAATCATCCATCCTCATTCTAAATACCTGAGTAGGTCTTGTCAAGTACAATCAGTTCTTCTCCAGGATATTCAGGAAGATTCTCTTCCCCTCCCACAACTTCCTCCCATACAATATCAACCAGATTTCGCACAATGGGAACAAGGATAATATCCCTCGGTGACTCAAAAAACGTCTCATTGTACTCTTTATATGTAGCTGCAAAAAAAGAATATTGGAGAATGTACATCTGGCAACTGTAGCAATTAGAATAAATTTTAACTAGCTTTAAAACTACACCAAAACTAGGCACTTGAAACAATTTAACCTATTCCTAGATGGCACTGAGTCCGGACGGGTGGGGAAACCCAGCCCTAGGAAATCCAGTATCTCTACTTTATCTCTCTGACAACAGTCTATCACAATTATAACTGGTGCTGTAGCAGAGTGGACAAAGGCGGTGAATTTTGAAGAATTGAAAATTTAGGAGCAGCTGGCTGATTCAGGGTTTGAGTTCTGGCTTGGTCAGACAAGTGGGTCTTAAAGCTCTTAAGGAGCAGGCCTTCTTCAAACAAGCAACTTTGAACTAATTTGTTGAGTTGTATAGCCACCTGACAGGAAGTTGCAGTTCATGAGGAACAAGCTATCCAAACCATTGGTGATCATTTAAAGGGGTAATCATAGTTTGACATTTATTAACCTTTTGTTTTAGCACCTAGTTGTCTCTTTCTGAATGGATTGTATACCAGAATATAGAAACATTTAGGTGGTATTCCAAGTTAGAAGAAACATCAATTTTGTGCCACTCACTTTTGAATGAAAATTTCTGATTATCTGTCCTTTAAGAAGATTCCACACTTCTGCAAGACTAAACAGATGTGCTTACTACACCAATCACTACATTAGAAGTGATCATGGATCATTTTCTGTTTGTAACTCAATAAATTATTGTGGTGCAGAATTAAAGTTTCGAAAAAATTTTCAGGACAAACCCCAACTGCCCCTCAATCAGCATCGTTACACAAGTGCCATTCATAAAAGTAACAGTAAACACATACTTATGGACAAAAGGGTTGGATCAAAACCAATTCTAGCTCCATCAGGGAGTTGTGCGTGTCTTTCATCTGACTCTTCGAATGTGTCTCCTGTCAGCCAATCATCAGGGTCTAATACATTCTCCTCCCCTAGAAGAATAAAATGAAACAATTTTTGAAAAGTTAACCATTTATTCATCTAGGTTGTTTGATATTATTTGTAGTAAAAAACCAAACCCACGCAACACAATCAAGAGTTACACACTACCATGAGATGCCAACTTTCAACTACAGCAAAAATTCTGCTGTAGCTCACACACAAGCCTGAAGTAGGCCCAGCTTGTTTCATTTTTCCTCTATGGTAAATGTGTTGCTTCATAATTCTTTTAAAAGATTTTTAAGATTGTCTCTCCTCTTCAGAAGTGAAAGTTGTTCCAATATATGCTTATACAGTCAGTTTCTATATTGCAAGGATGATGTGTGTAATTGTTCCCCAATCCCTGACCAGTATTTCATTCCCTGTATGTCCTGTAATTTTGATACAATTTATTTAATATCGCCCCCTTTCGCCAGGATTGTCGAAAATCCCAACAGTATTTTCCCATGTGGTAGGAGGCAACCAAACGTAATTCAAATTTGAACTTGAACCATACTGGAAAAACATTTTATCTTTGACATTTTATGGAATTGACGAACACTGTATAACGCAGTCGGGTTGGTGTGTTGTTACATCTCATTCAACTAGATTAATATTATGAGACCTTACTTTTCTTAATACCTTGCCAAATGCACATCGATTGCGATTGCAATTCAAACAACAACAGTGACAAATCACTGTGTGAGCTGTACAGTACAACAACACTGAACACTGTGACAAATCACTCTGTGAGCCACTGCTTGGGAATGATTGATGACGTCACTAAAAATGACAATAGATACTTCAAGAAAATTACTTGTAATTCCACACCTGTTTGAAATAGCTAAGTTTCAAATAGAAAAAAAAATATCTATTCTGGCTGGGAAAGTAAGAGGAAATGCCTAAGCAAAATACTTGAAAAGTGAAAAAGCTGAAAACTTTTGCAAAAATTGATGACATCTGCCTGACTCTATAAGATCACACAGTAACGTGTGTGAGCTAAAAATGGTTTCCAGTATTTTTTAACATAGAAAAGAGTATTTTGGACTTCAAAAGCGTATTCTCTTGAAACTATTCCATTTTAAATAAAACATGTTAAAACACATGTTAGGCCAACTAACGTTACTTGTTAGGCTAGGCCTAACATTAGCTGCAAATTTCAGCTTTGTCCACATAATTACAGTGCATTGGGTCATACGTGTTCCAATACTCATAAGCTTACTTCCTTGGCTTGGTCACCATAACTTCATTCATTTTGAAACAAATAATGATCATCCATAATGAGCAGTTTCAGTTTATGTGCTATATTCAGTCCAGTCGATGCTGCGTATGGTATACATCGACATGCACAGTACAGTACTGTATTGTAGAGCTAGCTACCTCAGCTCCAGACACAAGAGTGCAATAATCCAAGAGCACTACTAGCCTGCACGTAGTACCATGTGCCTGTGCAATCCAGTGTAAACTAGGAAGGTACTATACTTTCTACTGCAAGCAGTGCAGGTCAGGTTATGATAATGTGACCTCTACTGTGTAGTCTCCAACTCCAGTCACACTTTTACTGTATTTAAGTTGCTATTTTGCTAGAGATCTTCTTACGGCGCTTTAGCTATGGTATTTCCATATTTTTAACCGTACAAAGTGTATGTCCCGATTAACTACGAAAATCTGTACAAAATACAGGGTAACCGTACTGATTGGCATCTTTGCACTACCCTTAAATTAGAGTGCACATGTATCCAAAGACCATTTAGCTTTAGATAAGTATATTTTGAAAGAGATGCTCAACTAATTTAGAGAATATTTGGGTTTGTCACCAGTTATCTCCCAAGGAAAATAGACTTTTCAGTGGTAAATCACCTGAACTTTGAATGAAATTGCTGTGCCCAATCTGATTTAGTGTATTGTCACAATTTGTTGATACTCATGTTGCAAAAGCTCTTTTAAATCACATGACAAAGTTTCTGTCACTGTGCTGTAAATTAGAGGAATTAAACTTATTGTTTCACCCTTTCTTTATAATCTTTATGTTCCAAAACCTATACAAAAATTTGCAACATTTTGTGATTTTCCAACACAACTTAGCAGCAACTGCCTACTATTTTTTCTCAAGGCCCAATCTTCACACCCTAGACTGTTCCAATTCTCCTAACCTACTTAATTAAGCCCCTCCCACAACTGTCCAAAACTCATCCTCATCCAGACACAATCACAGTTTACTGCTTCAGTGTGAATATACAAGATGCCAATGTATAATCACAACACTCTCAGTAAAGTACATGCTGTATACTAAGAGCTTCAGAGCTCTGCATTTTTTGGAATATGCTGTCAATCAAACAGCTGTACAAATTACGAATATCTGTAGACTACAATAAAAATTGTAGTTTTCGATGACAATTGACAACCTTTAAGATATCTAGTAAGTTCAACATAATACCCCATGCAAAAGCAAGCACTTCCATAAAAATTTATTACAAACTTGATCAGGTCATTTTACCTATTTCCATGGACAGCCAGTTACAATCCATCTCCATTTTAGCTTGAACAAAATATCTGCTGTCCACCCAGACAGCTGCTTTTTCCCTGCTTTTGTAGTCTTTGTTTCTGGTTACTATGGCAACACCTGACCAAGCACTGATAGTGTGATCTGAAAAAGAAAAAGAATAGATTTTGACTTTACAAGCTACAATAACACAATTCATGTAGTACAGTAACACCACTGAGCCAGGGGAGGGGTAAGCCTGCAGCCTCCTGTGGTATCAAAACATAAACCATATTTTTTTAGACCTACAAACTAAATAATTCACTCGAAACATACATTCTAAATAGGAGTTAACTTTTTGTCTACATAACAGAGATGTTAACACACCAGTGTTGTACTACTGGAGACCCTACTTGACACAAGTCCTTCCCAATCTCGGTCTCCAGCTCAGTCTCAACACTCTGTGGTCTCAGTCTCAAGTCTCAAACCCTTGCGGTATTGAAAATTGTTCTGGTCTCGCTTACAGACAGGTAAAAAAATCTGTTGTTTTTATTTATATGAAATAAAATGAATAAAGTTTCAAAATAAAAAGTGTTACAGTGTAAGATGCATAGATGGCTTTTGTTATTTGGTTATTCATTCTTTTAAGTGAGGTGCTTGTTGTCAGTTGTTTATCTCACCTCACCTTTATAACCTCATAGCACATTTTTCAAAAACATTCCCCCTTTAATAATAGGCTAATCATTGAGGAAAAAAGTATTCATCTAATGAGTCCACACACTCCATTTAAAGGGGTTGAATTTTCCTCTGTGAGTTGGTGAGCGGGTCTTTAACTTGGTCAAATTAATATACCCAGTTCCATGTCAAGATGTCTCAAGTTTTCCAGCATTGAACACACCTCTCTGCAGACATGCTTTCCATGCTCACCTTCCTCATGTGCAATGAAGGCATTCTGTGAGGCTGTGAGTTGTCCATATTGAGTTTGGTCCAATGAAAAATTTCAATGGATAGAGTTCTGCAACTCATTTTTTCTGTGTGTTGCAAAAAACTCACTTCCATGCATCAATGAGCATCAAATTTACAACACTCAACACCGCACTGACTGACTAGAAAATTACTTGGATTAGGTTAAGATATTAATTTTATGTTTGGCATATGATAAAATAAAACATGTAATAAATCAAATACAATGTACTCTTGGTGTTATGTGTCATTTTTGATGCTCAAGGTTATAAAGATAGGCAAAACATATTGGGTACTTTGGACCGTTTTCTCTATCCTATGCAATAGGTACATTCCATCTCGGTCTAGGTCTCGAACCTTGATGATGTTGGTCTCTGTCTCAGTCTCAAAGTTCCACCCCTGGTCTAAGTCCAACACCTTCTGGTCTCAGATATACTGGTTACGAGAGGAGCACTGAAACACACAAGGACAGGACAAGCCAAGTCAACAATATGTGAAACCATACAGTGTTATTACAGCTCATGTCAGTGTCCCTACTGTACATGTGTGCAGCTAGGCAAGGCTGCAACCTTTGTTGATGTACAACAGTGGTTCTCAAAGTGGTCCCTACTGCCCCCTGGGGGACATTGAAAAGTTTCAAGGGGGTGCTGAGGAGTTTGCAAGCAATATGGGGGCATTGGCATTGACTAGGGGGTCCCTGGAGGTTCTCATACATTCGTGCAATAAAGGAACCTAGGAGGTTGCAGAGTGGTTGACACAGACTGTCTTCTCCAAAAGGTTTAGCAACTACTGACAAAAATTTACCCAATATAAAGCTTATCTGGGTCATTTTGGTGCTGGAAATTGAAAGTCGAAAGCTCAAAGTCAAAGACTTATATAAATATGATGGCAAGTTGGGTGGGAGGGGGGACCCTGAGTCAGTCATGGATGCCTTATGGGGGCGGTATTTTGAAAAAATTTGAGAACCACTGGTGTACAACATCACAATGGCAGGTTCCTCGCTAAATAATGTTAAGACTGGTCTTTCATTGTTATATGTATGTATAGTAACACAGCATTGCTGCATAAGCTGCAGCTTGGCTGAAAAAGCTAAAAACTCCCCGTTTTGACATTGCACTCTAATTAACAACACTACTTTAAATCTGATTGAGACATTGATAGAAGTGAACCCAGGCTTTTTGGACGTATAACCATAATTTGCAAAAGCCTCCAGGCCTGGGTTCACTTCTATCAATGTCTCAATAAGATTTAAAGTAGTGTTGTTAATTAGAGTGCAATGTCAAAACCAATCAAAATGATGAAAACCAGAGTATTTACCAGCATAACCTGAAAAGCCAGACATGAACCTTCTTCTTTGGTCCCTCTCAGCGATATACTCACTCTGTTGAATAAATGGCATTAAAATAAAACTTTGGTAGTAAAATTGTACAAAATATTAGGAATTGTGACTGAAGAAATTGACTACCTGCTACAGTACTTGATTTCAATGTCATTCATTTTCTTGTTTTTATTTATTTCAGGTAATACCTCAACAACTCAAGCGTTCCATCCCCTTTGAAATCAAGATTATTTGCTCTGTTGAACAATTGATTTGACCTGATTTGATGGAGGTTCACACCTAAACAAATGAACCTCTTGCTTTATCTAAAAGCATGCACAGCTTTTTTCCAGTTGTGGGGTAAAGGATTGTTCTCTCTACTCCACTGTCTATGTGGGGCATCACACAAACTTGTAGTAACTTCAATTTTTTTCTTTTTAAAAGTCTTTGGTGTGACTCAGTGCAACATTCCAGCTGTACTTGGAAAACAAAATTTACTAATTTCAGAAGGTGCATAGGCCCTACAGTGTAACAAGACATCAAAATTTCTTTCAAGCCCTGTAACAGATACCTGTATATCTGGGTTCCTTTTCTTTATCAAGGTGTGCAAAAAATCACCTCTCAATGATTTGAGGAGAGCGGTGGTGTGCAATCCCACCCACACCAGGCCTGCAAAATGAGTTATTTAGATGGAGCTTTACAGCTTAGTTTCTGACTGATTGGTTTAAGTCGGGCCAGCCCCAGCCTTTTTCTCTGAGGCCTGAAGAACAAAGTAAACTACTATAAAAGCTACTACATAGCAAAATGTTGTGACATACTGTAATCTTCAACATTACCTGGTGGGCATCTTCAGCAGGAATGATGTAAGCATCGATGTCCCTCTTTCTCATCTCCTCTCTGAGTTTCTCAAGGTAATTTGTAGATGGAAAGGCAGTTTCTGGAATGTACTAATCAAAAGAGTTGAGAGGGTAAAAGTAAACCTGTTGTGCAAAATTTTTAGTCTGTAATATCAGCAGGCTAAATTAAATATAAATTTGACAATTCCTAGGAAATAGCAATAATGCTACAGTACTTTGACACTACATGAAGATCCCTTCACAGTAGCTATGGGTTGGTCAGCCTTCAGACCTCCCTGACAATCCAGAGAACAAAAATTCATAATTGTGAATCAATATAAGAAAGAGGCATACTTAGCAACCAGATGGACTGGATGGAAAATGTCCAGGGGCCTCTAAGGAGCTCCAAACCAACCCATTGGCTAGCTGGCTAGTAAAAGGGGTCTTGCCTCCCACCTTCCGATGGAGATTGGAAGGGTCCAAGAAAAGAGAGTTTAGATCCTCAATGTCTCTTGGTTATGGGCATCCTGAGCATCTTACTATGTAACTGAGTACGGCAGACATGTTTAGAGAACCTGTAAATGCACTGTACTAAAGTGTCTCTTGAGAGTAAGTATATTCTCAATGCTATGATTATGAGCACAAACTTTAACAAGGATTATCAGAAAGCACAATTTCATGTCCATCACTTTATAGGCAACTTGCCTAGTTCTGTACCTTTCTTGGATCATTGATAGGTCCAACCTTATCGTCACATCATCAATGCCTGTGACAGCACAAACTATTAAGGTACCAAATTACGATTATTGCCTTGAAGGTCCACGAACAAGAAAGGATGTGAAAAAAGAAAACCTACAAATATTTAAATTAAAATTTCACCTTGCACGGCTTACCAATTCAACAACTGCTGTAAGATCTCATTTGTTTTTTCATTCACTGTTGCTTTTTGTTTCTTTGCTTTATTTTAGCTGTTGGTGAGGAAAGATTGAGAGTCCCCTGGTACTCCCTATGCCCATCATACTTCCGACCCGCACAAGAACTACTGCAGGTACATTGGGAAACTTGATGTAAATAGAAGGTTTGGAGGGGCCATGTTACCCTTGGATAAGAAATACAACTTTGTCCCACCAGGATTCAAACCTTCGTGGCTTCAAATGTGACTGTATCTTTTTGGGCTATCGCAGCTAGCATCATAAAATATGACAATTTGAGTAATATGGCACTCTGTAGGTACTCACAGGTGGTTCAGCGTCACAGTTCCTGACATCATAGCGGGTGTTTCCTGTTTGTCTGCGTTCCCTTGAGGAATGGACTGAGGCCAAAGTAGCTGATGCAAGACTCAAAGCTACAACAGAATTGTGAAAAGAATTTCACATTTAATTTATTATTTTTAGCATTCACAGCGTTAGTTCTAAACATAAAGTTTAAAATGTATGTTGTTGAATATTGAAACCTGTATTTCTTCTCTCATTATTTCCACAAAATGCAGAAAATTTACGACTGGAGAATCTTACAAAAATTTGACACATTCTTTGGACACTTTCTTTTGATTCTTGACAAATTATTCAAGAAAAATTTAAGAAGGAAGCATGGCTTTTTCTAATCCCTGGCAGTTAGCAGATTAAATTCTACCCAGTATACTCCTACTTAATATTCTGAACAGCAAAGTGATCACAAGCAGTCTACTGGGCAAGTTAATAGGGCAGCCACTCATTAAGTTGCCCAGTAGACTGCTTGTGGTCACAGTGTTTCCTGCCTGTTGTAAAAGGTGACTAAAATGAAACCAAACTTGCATTTGAACCATACTTGAAAATTAAATTAAACTCTGAACTTTTTATTGAGTTGACTGACACTACAGTACATTACACATTCGTGTTGGTGTGACTTAAAGTCTCATCTACAGTAACTAACTTATGCACTGCACCAATAAAATATACCTTTTGTAAACACATGACATTTACCATATAAAAACCCTTTTCTACAATAGGTACAGTAAGTAACATGCTCTAATTCCTGCAACAGAACTGCACAGGTCACGGTGAGTCATACATAAAAAAAAGGCTCAGGGAACCATTAGAAATTACTGTACTGCACTAAAGCACTGCTTCCTCTACGGTTTTTTTGTCTGTAATTTTTGTGCTGCAAATGTCACCACTGTAACATGTGACTACAGTACTATAAGTCCGCATGCCATGTGTGGCCAGCTTCTACACTTAAGGTGTCTGTCACACTGTACTACAATATTGTTCCATCTTACACAACCAGAAGCGGTTTTTTATACAATCAAAGACAAAAACTGTACCAACTCACCCACCTTATAAAATTTTCCATGGCATAAATGAGGATGATTCAACAAATTCATCAGTAAACTCAATTTCAAAACAAATACCACAGAGACCTTGTCACAGAGTGGAGAGTACAGGCTGTCACATTTCACGGGAATGATTATTCCCCATCGTGTGGTGGTCCCGTGATAATTAAATCACAGAACCCCAAAACTTGTTACCACCAATCAGTTACCACCCATGCATTTTGCAACGAAACCCAAAAGTGGACTCCCATGGGTTACCATGGTGAAAAATGACAGAGCCGACAAATGGGTCCTTGTGATCTTTGAAATCCAACGGCTTGAAGAACACCCTCCTTTGGGGGCAAAACAAACCAACACAGGCAAATGCATGGACAGCTGTTTTGTCAAACAGTCGAATATGTGCGTTTGTCTGCTACATGCGCAGGGCAAATTTATATGTGTGGCCACTTGCTCCCTTGTTCTGCTCAAAGGATGACATCAGTATGTCGTCAATGCACAAGGTCTATTGAATGAACAGGAGTATCATATTTACATGTACCTCAAGTTTGGAGGATGTGCACCAAGTAGGAATGGTAATTTTTTTTTTATTTTTTTTTACTTTCTAAAAATTGTTTTGAATCACTGATTTCTATCAAATAAATCAATTTAAATCAAATAAATCCATTAAAATCAGGATTTCTTCCAACTACAGTACAGTATTAAAAATCATGATTTTAATCAATATGATTTCAATCAAACAACACCCTGGCATGAGAGCAGCTGATTTAATATTAAACCTAATACAGTATTTTGGAGTGAAAAAATATGAACTACTGTAAAGAGAAGATGAATTTGCAAATATTACAACTGTTACAAATAATAAATGAAATAATTTAAACTGAAGCCACATCCACACTATGAGACTTCAATGATGCAATGCAACCACGGACTTATATACGTATACGGGGAAAGAGCATGTAACATGCAGTATACATCCTATCCGTAGATGGTCGTCACCGAATGGGACAAAAAAGGTGCACCAAGATGGCCGCCATGAAGCTATAAATCGTCTGATTTGACGATGACTCTGTAATATTTCAAGCAAAAGTTAAACTTGAATGGGAACCAATATCATCAGTGTTTCCTCTAAGAAATTAACCATTGGGTCAAAATGACCAGTTTGGAAAATTTTGACTCAATAGAATTGCTAGCGGCATGGAGCTGTGCACACGAGCACGAAGCGCGAGCCCAGACGGGTGGGGTCCAGGGACAAAGCCCCAGTGGGGGTCCAGGGGGTGAAGCCCCCGGAAGCTCCTGAGTTTTAGGGGTTTTAAAGGCATAAAAAGACTGTTTCCAGGAGTGAAATTTCTTTTATAATGCTCCTGTTTTTTTGTATGTTTATGTGCTAGATGATGATAAAAAGTAGTGTTCGACCGATTATGCTGTAATCGGTGATGACCTATTACCGATTATTTAGTTTAACAATCGACCCGATCCGATTATTTGAAAGAGGGGAGGGATTATACCAATTATTAAAAAAGAGGGAAGTCATATGTTTGTCTCTATAGTAGAGACTTGCTATTGTAGAGACTTGCTTCGTTCATATTGAACTACCAAAACCAGTTCAGGATGGAAAATATTAGGAATAGTTCCATTCGTTTCACGAGCGGGATATCAAATTTAAGGTGCATAGGCCTACTGTTACTAAAAAAAGTGGAGATACCAATCAACCATAAATACAGTAGAATTGTTTGCAGTCGATGTCACGTGCCCTTTGATAATTTAGTTCTTAGGCCAACATCGTGTTCTGTTTATTTTTCATCCCCAACCATGTCAGAATATTTGCATTCTTTTACTGTACTGGGTTGTAGTTGCGTTAATGATCTGTAGTTACTATCCCGCTTTTAATAACGAAACCCATTCACGTAAGTAAGATCCCCGAAAAAATCCACGCATGCAGAGATTTGTGCCACAGATTCTTGGTGAATTCTCGCACGGGGCTCGCCCAGCTGCGCTAGCCGGCAATATGAGCAGAAGTGCGATCGTCGTAACACAAACTCAACGGGAAATGTCTCGAGACCAAGCATTTTCACACACTAAATCACATAGGCGAAGGCGCGAGTTGTGATTGGCTGGTTAGAATCAACCCAATTGAGCCAATCACAATGCAGGGTTCAATTTAAATTTTGCAATGGATCGTATGCATATGATGTCACCGAGCAAACCATGATGCCTTGTTTGACGGTAAAAACGGACATGCACGTAAGTCTACTGCATTCATGGGCCAAGAAGTTTGCCGCATGACACCACGTGCATCACTGTTTTCCTTTGCAATGACGTCGTATGACAACATCGCATAAGTCCTACTGTAAATAACATTACGGAAGGAATGCTGGGAATGGCTTAATTTATGCAAGATAATAACCACCGAACTTCACAAGATTCTAGGTGCTACGTGTACAAAACATGCACAGATATCAGCTATGTGGGAGATGAAAAAATGGCGAAACACTGCAGCTCCCTAGTCTGCACAATGTCTTTTTGTGCTGAACAGTTTGTACAGCAACTTACGCAGCGCTTTCTGCGAGACTGCAAGGAATACACCTTGATTGCAACTCTAATCTAATTCCAGGTTATACTACAGGGTTATAGCAGTAAATATCAAACGATCATCCCCATGGCAGGGGTAAAATTTAAACGTTTGTGATTATCAATGCATCTCTTTTGGCGGGAAGATAGAGGATTGAGTATTTACGGGAATTAACGAAACTAAGAGCAAGTTTCTTGTATATTTTAGCCCCTTTTTCCAGTGAGCAAAGTAATCGGTGGTAATGATCGGTTGAATGGCAGAATTTTACCGATGCCGATTATTTACCAGGGAGCAAAATGAAACTCTCTTTTTTTATTTTGCATCACAAACATCAGTGCGTTAAATCGATAAGTCATTGCGTCAAAATCGCGTCATAGCGGCTTAGCGGAAACACTGAATATCATATTCCTGCAATACGTGAAGTGATTTTGACCATACCTTGCCATATTTCAAAAATATTTCAACTTTCTTGCAAAATATGGTAATATAATGGAGCAAGTCCAAACTTCCACACAAAACCATAGCAGACGGCCATCTTGGTGCGCTTTTTCTCACACGTATGGTAGGGACAATATACTGTACCGTGCAGTATGCTATGTCCATGTATAGGAAGTCCGTGAATGCAACTCACTGCAACTCATTGCAACGAGATGCATTGCAAAGTGTGGAATGCTTTGCAACTAGTTGCATGCAGATAGACAGATAGGCAACCCAGTTTCATGCCACCAAACATGTTCAGTTGCATGAAACTGAAACGTGCAACTGACAACAATGACAGACTTCTGGAATGAAGCCAGCGAAGATCAGTTAATCGAAATGGACAGGACGCATCTTGTCTCTTCAACATTATAAATAAAGGAGTATGTGAAAGTAAGAATTTTGCGTGAATTGCTTCATGGTGATCTGCAAATTGTTGCATAATGTGGACACTACGCTTTTAAAACTAGTTAGCCGTCAGTTGCTCACCATGACAAGACAGTCTTGTTGCAATAAGACGCATCGCATAGTGTGGACGGGCCTTAACACAATATTTGAACTTGAAGTCTCCACATTGGATGTCACCTGTCACTAAGTTATGGTAAATATTTGATTCAGGATGTGGGTGTAAAACAGTTTTGTAAAATACAAACAGAAAACTGCAGCTGGTACCACTGTATATATAACACACTTTCATGGTACTTTTATGGTAATAATTGTGACTTTTTTTCATTTTTAAGACATTTAATTTGGAGTATATAGCATGGTAAAATGTAATGATTCTATAGATTTTTATGACAATTGTTCAATAGATTGTTAATGATTACACAAATGTGCTTTGCACAGTAGCTTTCTTGAACCTTGCCCAATTAGTACAATACAGCCGCATTCACAAAATACTGAACACTGATCACACACACAGACACAACTGACACTACTTATACTTTAGAGAATGATTTTGATCAAAAATGTACTGTGTACAGTAAACAACTTTTTGATGTGTCACATAAAAAGTATGTGAACTTTGGCCCGAAGAAAATATCAACAGCCTGTTGCACTACTAACCTATACCTTAATTGAATAGTATCGTAATTACAGTGCAGTGCAAGCATGTCTCTAACACTATTCACTCAAGTGCAAATATTCTTTGGCGCTATTTTTTGTATTGTCCCTTTGTTCAATAATGCATTGCAATCTTGTCTACAGTACAGTACAGTATATCACATACCGAATATGATAAACTGTCTTCAATTGTTCGTGAATTTTTTTTTCACTGCAAAAAAACTGCAAAAGATTGATACTGTAAGCCTACACCATCAGACTGTATTAAGCACTTTCCTTTAACAAAACAGGAATGCTTATTCCTTGTCCTAGGCTGTTTGGCCTTGAATTTTACCAGAACGTAATATTCCATACCTTATTACCTACACACATTTTACTTCTCATCATTATGCCCTTAAGCGTCAGGGCAAACAAATAGCAGTGCTAATACTGTTATGAGTGCAGGTGATGCAGGATGTTCCTTTGGGGGGGGGGGAAGGGGGTAGCATATTTGAAATGAAATATGGGCATTTAGAAGGACATCTGGCTTCAGTAGTTTTGTGCCTGGTTATTTCAAAACATGCAGAATTTGTGGAAAATGTGACAAACTTGTTTTCCAGAAAACTAAACTATTTTTTTTAAGTTACTGTACACTGAAATATTATTCCCAATATCCAGCTTAAAATTGGTGTCCCTGAGTAAATAAGCAGCAAACTATTACAAACATAGTACTATTCATGCAAAATCCTTCCAAAATATCCCATAAAAAGAACCAGTTTGAGACTATATTAGATTCTACAGTACAGGGGTAAGAAAGAAATTTTTAAGTTATATGTCTCATCTTGCATTTAATTAATTTAATGATGCTGGCTGCATTTCAGGTGCAGTACAAACTGTAGATAAGCCAAGATACATTTTCTCATTGTATAAAAATTATCCACCATTATTGTATTCACGTTGACCCCATGACACTTTTAGTGGGTCAGGTGAAATCAAAGAGTAGTATACATGTTTTAAAACAGCAGTGAGTCACTGTGTTTTGTTTTCTTTCACACCAAAAGCATTTCCAGCAACCGCCATGTCACTGTGGCTTTTCATTTTACCAGCAAAAGAAAGAGGAGAAAATTTAAAATTCTTCAGTGCTGAATGGTACAATTTCTTTTAGAAAACAAATCCCTTGTAACACATGCATGTGGAGTTTATTTAGGGCTGCCACAATACTGTTATTATATAATTAACTTTATTAATATTGCCAACATACAGTATTGGGACATCTTATAACTAATACTCTGGCCTTAAATTTGCTGCCACCATGCTTTTAACTATGTTGATTGTACTGTATAGAACATTAAACAGAACCCCTATCAGCCATGTACAGAATTTATGCACTGGCTCTATCGGTGACGCAGTGCACAATGGCATTTGATTTGCAACATGCACAACATTCGAAACTTCAGATAAAACGTTAGGTAAGTAAAGTTTAAGCAAATTTTTGCACAAAAGTTTGGTCATTTATTTCATTTTGAGGCAATATCACATCATGAATGAAAATCCTACAGTAAGGTCGATATTACCACACAAAAAGTATATCCACCATGGGCCTATTGTGGTATTGTAATCATCGCCACAGCACTAAGCTTACTTCCCTGTATTTCAAGCAAATACAGTAGTAAATGGGTCAACAAATACCTAGCAGGATACTAGAACCAATTGAAACCAAACCAATTACAGTAAAATAGTTTGCTAAAATTGCTATGTGAAATCTGACAGGTCTGCATTTGACTTTTGTTTTGAAGTATTTAAATCATTTTTATTATGCTTTCTTTGTTCAGTGTGAACTGTATGGGAAACCGAACTTCAAATGTATTTGAGATCATATTTAAATGGGTTGGGTTTATGGGTTTATATGGGTTGGTGTGTTATTAAATCTCTAACACCTATTTTTGCCAGTGACTTTAGCTGTCTAAAATTCCTTTCTTGTACAAAATACAAAGACAATCATATTGAGGCATATCCTGCTTGGCATAAAGTGGGTCCCTGTGTATATGAACTCTCTATATCTTTTGAAATTAATGCCACTCATTGAACATTTTGGTCCACCTATCAAAACATGTAGTTAAGAACTACACTATGAACCATGTACCAAAATTTATATACAACTTCTACAAAACTGTGTTGCTGAACACACAATACCACATACACGTGGGCTGCAACTGTTGCGCCAACCTACCCAACTAATACCCCCCCCCCCTCTTCATACACATAGTCACACCATCACTGGAAGTAGTCATTACTATGTTCGGCTACAGTAGTCTTGCTTTCTAATTCAATGATTAAGCAAGGAAAAAAATCAGAAGCTAATAATAAAATTTGTGTGTTGTGTGAATTCAATGTTGCCATATTTTGTGTTGGATACACAGTACCATATTCTTACAGTATTGAGTGGGTTTCATTGTCATAGTCAAGGCTGCCTCAAATAGAGGGGTGTCTGTTTCTACCATTAATTATCTGGAACAACTATATATATTTCTGTACTGTCAACCAAAACTTAAACCTTGGGTGTCTGCTGGGAAACAATTTTCTCTTTAAAGAAAAAAAAATGAAAATTGTTTCTTTTTATCCAGTTCTGGTCACTGCTTTTGGATTGATGATCACGTTCCTTGCCTTTTGATGGACATGATCGTGCTCACACCCCATAACGCTGGTGAATTTCACAAGAGGAGGGCTATTGATTGCACTCCTCACTTTCCCACTAGGAGTAGTAACACATGACACTATATATGAATGTACTGATCTTACCAAGCCTAGTATTGCTTGGTACTGTACATGTACAGTAAATAATTAACAAAGAGAAAGATCGGATTTATTCTACTGTACATGGTGCATGTAAACACTTGACACAGGTATACTTAAGGTACACTCTAATTATACGAGAACTTTTGGCATGCCTGCAATAGGTCATGCACCCATGTGTGGCAGCTCTCTTCCGACAGAAATTATCACTATCAAAATATTTATGGAACATTTTCATGTTTGAGTTCATGATGATTAACAGAATGCATCTGACAGCAATTCCTTGTACTGCAGCAATTACAACACTACAACAGTAGCCACTGCGCAGTATCAAATCATTGAAACAAGTGTGCTGATTTCACACAACCACATGGAGACATGTTTTTTAATAATGGGATTTTCTGTGTAAAGTCCCATTATGTTGCTGTGTCAAAGATCACTGAAACAACATTGATGTCTGAGTTTGTTATCAGGGATTCTGCCAGAAACACAAGGAGGGGGGGGGGGGAGAGGGGCAAATTATTACTACTACAAGTCAAGTCCAAATTGATGCTGTCCTAGACCCTACTGAAAGTTATGAGTACTGTAGGTTCAAGGGGGACCAAAGCAACCCTGTAAGGTGCAATACAAAGGGTTTTAAAAGCCATTTAAGTATTTATGTAAGTTCAAACATTGCTGCCATAATGTTGTCTTTTTGAGAAAGGCACCAAGATATTGAAAATTTACTACTTTTTATGGAAATGAAAAGGTGAGATTTTATCCACCTTCTGAGGAAGGGAGACAAATCTACTGTAACCCCCTCTCCCCCACCTGGCAGAAACACTGCACTGTCATGTTAATAAGGAAAGTATTGTACTACAGTAGTTCTTTAAAATTAATGTGAAAAGCCATTTCTAAAATTCCTGGGTGAAATTTGTGACTGGAACTGAATGGGAAAAATTGTTACCTACTGTAAAATGAACACTTTGAGTTTGTATTTTATCGTTGCAAGAAACCAAGGCAGTTGTCAAATGGTTATGCTATTTATATTTCAGCAACATTTTACTCAATGACAGTACAGTACTTAAAAAAAAATCATTTTAGTCGTTTTCAAGTTCCACTGTTCAGGAAGACACAGGAGAGAATATTGTCACATAGTAAACCCCCATTAAAAATGTACAGTAGTAGTCACCTTCCGATGCTTGTACAAACAAAGATGGAATGGTGCCAAGGCCAACCTTGAAAATTTCAGCAAATCAAACCCTGGGTGGGGATACATATCTAGAGTACTTTATTGACAAAGTTTTTTGAGGCTTGTACTGTACTGTAGTAAGAGTAAAAGTGTTGAAATAAGACAAATGTTAGGTTGCATCTGTGAAGTGACCTACAATGTTAGTATGTATACAGTGTTCGACATGTTTAACGTTAAATGTTACTATTTATTTCCAAAATATCCAAAATATGCAGAATATGCAGAATAAAGTAAAAATTTCCAGTTATGCTCCAAAGTTTGATTTGATATATAAGGCTCAAGTTTTCCATAAAAGAAATCAAAATGTATACTCCTCATGACTTTTCTTCTTTCAAAATGAAATTTATACTACTGTGTGTAACTGCTAGCTTTCCATGCTGCATAGATGTGAAAATAACAATTAACAACATTGCCACAGGGCGTCAAACGTGAATTTTGTCGAGCACATGGCATATGGGTGGAAACCCTTTCTGTGTGATGCATAACATTTAATATCTCAATTTGCACTTTAATTCAATCTACATCAAATTGTGCCTGTGTAAATGCAAAACCAATTTTAATGTCCAGGGTTCTAGCTAGGAAAATGTCAAAAAGAGTGGGAGTTAATTGACATTGCATCATTCTCAAATGATGTTGGCCATATCTCAAGATCCAAATGACATTGTCTGTAGCCAGTTGCATGATTTGCGGTTATTTTGAATATCAGTACAATCATTCAATTAAATGTTATGTGCCTGATACTGTGTAGCCTATGTTTAGAGTATCAGTGTGATGAAATTCAAACTAGGCAGTGAGATTCAAACTGGGTGGGAAAATTTCAAACTGGGTGCTGACTTAAAAAAGTAAATTCAAACTTGGTGCAGCACCCAGTTGAAATGGCCTGGCTAGAACCTTGATGTCATTTTATGTTTAAGAGGGAGGCAAATGAATTTGAATGTATTAAAGAGCTGCACTGGAAAAACTCAGTGGGAGTAAAGTGGATGTTGCTCGATGAATGTTACGTATGTTGCACTTAAAGAACTTACAGTGAGTAAGGAGTGTGTTGGGTGTGGCAGTCAAATTTATGTATGTACAGTTTATGTGTGTGGCTATGTTGCCTGAATTGATGTGTAACTTGAAAGGGTATGTTGTACAGTATGAAGGCGTGTTCGGAGTGTCCATCTTCCACCCTTAGATAACTACAACATTGTTATTTATGTTATTTGTAGTTGTTTACTGTATATCAATCATTGTTCTGTGGTGCATAACATGGTTAAATTTGTATTTTGAATATATTAGTTTAGTGTGAATGTTAACAGCTTTCTCTTCCTTTAATTTATTTAGTTTTGGTAGTCTGTTTGAAAACACCCCATTAAAAACACTCCACCAGCAAATTCTCTAGGATTCCTCTGACAGTCACTAGTATACGGTAAGTCATACATACTGTACTGCAGTCAGGTGAGACGACAGAAAATAGATATTTGCCATCTTTTACTTAGTTTGGGGCAGGCAGATGCTATAAATTGGTCATCTTGCAGGAGAGGGATGTTGCTAGCCAAATTTGAGTGCTGGGTAATTGTCTAATCATGGAAAAGCACCTCGTCTCACCACATGGCATGTGCCTCATTTTTAGCCATTAATTTTTCATTTTTACCTCATTTTACTTGAGGGGTTTAATTTGGTGCTAGTTTTAGGTCTCATTAGACATATTTGTGGTGGGTGGGAAGAGGTGTATTTTCTTGGAGTGCTCCGTAGGAATTTGGAGTGCTGGGTGTCAACACCCAGCAGCACCCACTGCAGCCACAGCCTACATTCCTGATGTAGGAATACATTCAATATATCCAACAGAATCCATCAATTGCGTGCTAATGTTACAAACGAAAGGTTTGGCAGCATTGCAAAATAGTACCATTAGCAACATCAAAAGCATAAATTTACCATCTTTACAATTTGGTTGTTGATGCAGGGCCAAGTATCACTGAATTACTATGGTTCTTGTACACAGAAGGGTTGGGTTTTTTTTTTTACTTTTTTTTTAAAAATAATCATGATATAAATCAAATAAATCACTGTAAATCATGACTTATTTCAATTAAATTCACTGTCTGCTATGCCCAAAACCCTTCCCTGAATCTACTTCCCGTTTACTGACTTTACTCTTAAACCTTTGCTTTATTTCTACGAAGCCCTTTGTGTTTTTTAATTTGAATTTAACTTTGAATTGTAAAAGATATGGCCTTCCACTAATCATATCCACTGAAGTTTATTTGAAATGGGTTTACTTCATTGAGGAACAATATGGTTTCACATAGAGGTCTTCATGGCTTAAAATTTAGGGCCTCATGCCTAGCTTGAAAGACGTTGCTGTTTTTTCCTCATTTTAAAGGAAAAATAATTCCAGAGGTTATGTTCCATTTAATCCAATATATTGGCCATAAGGTGAGAGGGGAAAGACATTCATTACACAAATTTCACTTTTTGGGATCATGTCCAGGTTTGCTTGGAAATGCCATATATGTTTTTGTTTGGTTTAAAGGACTTTGTGTTCAAGGTAGCATGACAAAGATTGGGTCATTGAGCACCGCCTACTTCAGGAATAGACCATATACAAATTTGTGGTGAATGTTCATGAATATTAAGAATAAGACAATCAACTTTGGGGCTCATTGAAAGGAATTCCTGACCATCGTCGGCAGGCTCTCCCTTATAAAAAAAAAACCAAATAATTACCACATAATTTCTGCAGGAACATGAAAACTTCCTACAGGAATTTGCAATTTCCTATAGGAAGTTACAACTTCCTACAAAAATTATGTGGGATAATATTCGGCCTGTGTGAGCTTCCCACATCAAAAAGTTGAATTCCCACATGAGAATTGAAATTCCAATATGGTTAAGTTAAATTCCCACATGGTCCCCATATGTGAAGTTCAATTCCCTTATGGGAAGTACAGTTTCCCATATAAGAAGCCAACTCTTCGTATGGGAAGTCATCTTTAGGTTCCCAGATGGGAAGTTAAATCCCCCATATGGGAAGGCACAAAATGGCTGTTGGATTGTGCAGTGAACAGCTATGAAGGAAGTCTATTGTGATTTGCTTATTAAAAAAGACTCTGTCACAACAAAGCCCTTTTCAAAGGAGTGTTTGTATGGTACATGCAGAGTGTTGAGCTGTAGGCCTATAGAAAAGCAAGCAGTGTACCAGTTTAACCCTTTACCCTTGTTTGGGTCCTTTTGGACCCATGGGGAGAGCTAAGCTGTCACACATCTTTACTGTTTCACGCGGAGCTCAAAACTGCGAGTAGCTACCCGAAAATTCAGCCACAAGAGCGAGAGAGACAATAGTTTAAGGTCACGGGGTCAATGGCCTACGGAAGCCGATGCAGGGCGGACTATGTCCGCCTTTCCGCCCAATCCCGAGGCGCACAAATATGCCCTGATCGGAGCACAATGGTAAAGGGTTAAGCTAAAATATCTCATATAAAATAAAGGTTTACGTGCACACATCTTGAGACAGTGGCATCAGCTTTGCAGTAAACACACTCCACAGGCTTAGTTTAACCTTTTACCGTTGTTTGGGTCCTTTTGGACCTATGCGGAGAGCTCGGCTGTCACACATCTTTACTGTTTCACGCGGAGCTCGAAACTGCGAGTAGCTACCCGAAAATTCGGCCACAAGAGCGAGAGAGACAATAGTTTAAGGTCACGGGGTCAATGACCTACGGAAGCCAATGTGGGGCGGACTACGCCCAATCCTGAGGCGCGCAAATATGCCCCGATCGGAGCACAACGGTAAAGGGTTAACAGTGTGTTGTATACAGCTGTCAGCAGTTAGTAGTAAGCAAGCAGTGAGAGTAGATGCACACTGTGCAGTTGTAAATTTGAAAGGAGGCTGTGGACTATATATGTGCTGAATACTGTTAAGTAAGTGACTAAGTCAAAGTGCTCTTTTGTTGCATGGACTGAGATATTTTATTTATGAGGTGTAGCCTCAGCAATTGGACTCCCATATTCACAACACATGCAGGCAATGGGATGTACTGTAAAAGGAATCACTTAATGTGTTGCATACAAACTTGGACAAATTTCAAACATATCTCAATTAACTCTCAAACCAGTTGCATCTAGTGGACTTTTATATATTGCACGTACCTTAGTCACAAAATATTTTGAAGAAGAGACAATCTTATATATCCAGTTTGGCAAGAATGCGCAAACCTAAGGTGAAGTTACATTTTACATCAGCCATACTCTTTTGGACACACTTTAATTCATAGGAACATTGTACTCTTGATTGTATGCTGCACATCTAGAGAGGATGATGAATGAAAACAATAATGAAGACCTGAGTACATTGAAAAATCCCCCTTCAAAAAAATGGTAGAACCTGGTATGGGAAGGGATGACCAGCATGTGGGAATTTTTCCCACATGCCAGATTTTGTTTCCCACATACCCAAAAACCCACATAGGCCTAGGCCTAAATCCCACATGCTAATTCCTGTAGAAATTAGGCCGAGGCCCTATGTGCCTCACTGGAAAGTACATTTGCCATACGCCAAAGAATCACGCCAAGGTTGAGGTGTTTGGAATTATAATACAGTACCGGCGCTCTATCTGTCACGCTTTCAACTCACCAACGCTAGTTTGACGATGGTTGACCAACTGCAGTTGATCAACTACTTTTTTCATTGTTAATTTCAATAGGACAATGGTAACATGTCAATCATGTCTGCCGAGTCTGGCCCCTAATCCTCTACTAGTCGATACATTCATCAGTGTGTCTAGTCTCCTTTGTGTCCAGCAGAGAAAGTCCTATTGTACCTTAAAAGGATTTTAACTTAAAAGTCAAGTTTATTTGAGCAAGAAAGGTGTGTGGATAAGTGAAGACAGAACAATAACCTGTCTGCCATATGATTGATAAAGTAGTAGCAAGTAGCTTATTCCTACATATGCTGTAAGTACGATACTGGGCAAGTCTGCTTGAACATACTGGCAGTGCCATACGTGATCGTGGTTGAAAAAAAAATGGTAAGCTTCCTGGCTGGAAAATTATGATCTTGCGGGGAGTTTCTTCAGTGAGAAGAGGAAATAGATCAGCTTTTAGAGAAATGGAACTATTTCAAAACACAAAGTAGGCCTAAATAACTCAAAGATTTTCTAGTTGAAAATATGACAGGTCACCCACGCCGTTATTGTTTTTAGAGTCCGTACACAGTGTAATAAGACAAGCTGAGCGTCACTAGAAATGAACACAGTGAATTTACTCCAGTTTCAGTCAAGAGCATGCGTGTTAATAAGTGAAAAAAATCTTTAATTTCATTTTCCCTTCTTCCAATAAAGCTAAACAGAAATTCAACTACGTAGGCTTTGCATTTGGAAGCTGGGCTTACCTCGGCTTCCGGATCGTTACTCTGATCTCGCACCATGTGAAAGCACACTTTGAGAATTTAAAGTTAATTGACTAAAAGTTTTGTCACTGAAGTGGGCGCCCCTTGCTTTGTGCAAAACGTATTACCATAACCAGTTCAGGATGGAAATTGTAAGGAATAGTTCGTTCGTTTTACGAACAGAATACCATAATACAGTATTTTCAGTTCAAAAGTGTAGATACAACCATTAATACTGTAGAATTGTTTGCAGTCGATGTCACATGCCCTTTGATAATTTATTTCTTAGGCCACCATCGTGCGCTATCAAGTTTTCATTCCCGGTGTCGGAACATTTGCATTATTTTACTGGACTAGGTTGTAGTTGCGTAAATGTACTGTAGCTACTATCCTGCTTTAACGAACCCAATGTAGAAAAAACATGACAATCTTAGCAGTTCTGGGCAGCAAAATAATTGCACCCATTAAGGTTTCTTATGGTCCCTTTCTGATATAAATATCCCCCATATAATTTTTGCAGTTCTTGTCCAAAACATACGTCTTGTTGGAAAGAATCTGCAACAGAAATTCACTTCAGTCAGATCCCCCAAAATCCAGATTCGCAGAGATTTGTGATGTCTTTTCTTGGTGAATTTAGCACGGGGCTCGCCCGGCTGCGCTAGCCGGCTGTATACACTTGTGAAGTGCAACCATCGTAACACAAACTCAACGGGAAAATTTGTCTCGAGACCGAGTATTTTTACACACTAAATCCCAAAGGGGAAGGCGCGAGTTGTGATTGGCTGGCTACAATCAACGCAATTGAACCAATCCCGATGGACAGGCCAATTTAAATTTTGCAATGGATCCTATCGATATGATGTCACCGTGAGAAATACGACGCCTTGTTTGGCCGTAAAAACGGACACGCACGCAAGTCTACTGCATGCGTGGGCCAAGAAGTTTGCTGCCAGAGACCATGTGCATTGTTGTTTACCTTTGCAATGACGTGGTATGACAACATTGCTTAAGCCCCACTGTAAATAACATTTCAGAAGGAATGCTGGGAATGGCTTAATTTATGCAATATAATAACCACCGAAATGCACAAGATTCTAGGTGCTACGTGTACAACACGTGCACGGATAATATGCTAAGCTTGGGGATTTGAAAAAACAACGAAACACTGCAACTTGATAGTCTGTACCATGTGTTTTGTGTAGCACAGTCTGAACAGCAGCTTACGCAGTGCTTTTTGCGAGACTGCAAGGAATACATCTTGAATGCAATTCTAAATATAATTGCAGGTAATTCTACAGGGTTTAGCGGAAAATATCACACTATCACTCCCATCGTGGGGGTAAAATTTATACCTTTTTAATTATTAATTCATCCCGTTTTGGCAGGAAGTTAAAGGATTGAGTAATAACAGGAATTTATCACGAAACCAAGAGCAAGTTTCAAGTAGATTTAGCCCCTTTTTCCAGTTTGCATATAATCGGTGGTAATGATCAGCTGATGAGCATAATTTTACCAATGCTGATGATTTACCGACAATGGAATAATCGGCCCTATGCCGATTACTTAACAGGTGATGGGTTGAACACTAGATTGAATGTAGGCCTAATTTTGGGGTGAGGGACTTCCTATTCCTAAAAGTTATTCATAGTTATATGGCTGTATGAAGCCTCTCTGTAGTATCAGTGCTGTAGCGTACTATGCACATTCCTGACTGCTTTATGTTTCTGTGCGAACAGCAGTAACTCATGAAACGATGTTCCGCACTCAACTTTACACAACAGTACACTGTACAACTATACTATTTTCAATGAAGGACTGATAATCCCCTCGCTATCGATCGGCCAGCCTCCCTATTGAAATTTCCCAGTGCTTTGGGCCTCAATGTTGTACGTGAAAAGAGAGTGCAACGTTGACTAACAATGCGCGGAACTTCCAAGGAAATATCAGGAAGGAGGAGGGGTCATTGATTCGAGTTGATTTGAGTTGACTCGGAGTTGAGACTGAAAAGATTCTACTAGTTGATCAACTTCTGTCAAGTTGAAGTCAACTCGGGGTGTGACAGATACAGGGCTGGTACTGTACGCCACACCAATTGCTGCAGTTGTATGCCAACTATTGTAACTTTCCCTGTAGCAGCCATGCATGTAGCCGTTCGCCAAATTTGTGGCATATACATTTCCGTACACCAAAGATCTTTCTGTGAAAGGCCCTAGGCCTAGGCTAGGCTACTTTCCAGTATGGCCTAGGATATGTGGGATTGTTTTATAATGGTAGAGGGCAGCAGTCTAAGGGGGTGGCAGCTACAGAGGTGGTACGCAGGCTATTCTAGGCCTAACTTTACACCTAACTTAAAGTATAGTACTTAGGCCTACGTTAAATTAGAAGTACTGACTGAGTAAATATAACTGTTCCTAGGCCTAGCCTAGGCTACATGTACAAAGGTAACAACGTTTTAAGCCAAAACAACAAACCGAGCTCTAATTACAATGGTATGGTTCATAGAACAGATTTGAGTTAATATAATTATTTTGAGCATTCTTAAATACCACTTATACCTTCTGGAATATTTAATAATATTTAATAATTCAAGGGCTAACGTTAGGCTGGTCAGTATACAGTGTAACATTAACGTTAGGCTTGATTTGTAACGTTAATAAAAATTTCATAAAATTCGAACTATTGAACACAACCCTAAACTTAATAAGGGTAGAAGGAACTGTAACCTACCGCTACAAATAATAAGAATTTCTAGAATGTGAGCCATGATTTGCAAGTGAAAGAGGGACTGAATTTAGGATAAAGGCTAACTAGATTCCCGCTGCTGCCATTGGTTGACTCAATATATTGCTATGTATGTAGGAAGTTGCGGTCCTGCTAAACCACGCGCTGACACGCCTGGCCATGCCTTGTGTACCAGGGTACGCGCTGAGGCGCGCTGCTGATACTAAACCGCAAGCGGCAAAGTAGAGGGCGCTCGTTACTTTTGCTAATCAAAGCCGTATATCTAAATGGCTCTGTTTGCTAATTTTCTAGGAAACCTTTTAAAGGCAGTCATTCGTCACCACTACATCAGAACTCACAACTGGTACAGCGCTTTGACTGGCATCACATTCAAACAAAGTATCATAGCTAAATTACACAGCATGGGCACTGAGAGTGTCTTGATTACACATTACAGACTTGTATTGTATTGTATTGTATTGTATAACTAGGATTGTGTCTGGATAAAGATGAGTTTCAGATAAATGTGGCAGGGGCTAGAAGTAAGTAGGTTGGGAGAATTGAAACTGTTTGGGATGATGAAAATATGCCTTTAAGAGATGGAATTTACAACAACATAGAAACCTCCGATAAGATGATCACATACCAAAGAACATGTTAATGTATGCATACAAAAACACTTCAGATGTTCATTGTAACATATTGCCTTCATGGAATTATCACCTCCTAATATAATGGTGACCACATCCTGAGCCTTTAAGATAGCTTTAAGTGTAAGCTTTTTCACGTTACCCAATCATCCTGACCACGTATTACTAAGAAGTGAGCAAAAACACCTGTATGAATGTATTATATGTATTGTCCGTAGCAGTGAGTGACCAGGCACTCTGAATACAGAAGTCAAACAATTAACATCTCAGCTTTATCTCATCTCTTTAAATCTTATATGCATCGAGCATATTACACATCGTGAAGGAAGTCTGTAATATTATGTTTTTTTTCTGCGGGTGCAGAAGAAAAAATAAAGAAATACAAAAACAATACATAACAATTAAATGAATTGACAGCACTTTTTTAGTTCGTTTGTTTTTCATTTTATGTTCTGTAAATGTACAAACAGAGCAAAAGACAATAATCGCCAATAAAATGCTGATGTAAATTTACTTAACGCTGACATTAATTTCATTTAATGTTGTCATTAATTATCTCCAATCGTCATGCATTTTCATGTGTACGTAAAAGTTATCGATGCGGACATGATTAATTGGAATTAATGCCGATCTATTCAGTGGCGTGTGCAGGATTTCGAAGGTTCATGTTGTTATCATTACTAATAAGGGAAGCAAAAACTAATAATAAGGGAAGCAAAAACTTAAAAACGGACAATTTCGCCGGGCGGATGCTTTATTTGAATTTTAATTAATTTTTCACCTAATTTTGTCCGCAAAATGTTGTTTTTCATTAGTTTTGTACAGTAGCGCGTGGAAATTGGGGCAGGGTGTGTCAGCGGGAGTAAGCGCGCGGAATAGTAGGACACTGTATGACTGCTTGAAGTCTGCTTTAGGTCTCATTACTCCATTAGAGTAGTGTTCTAGAGCGTCAAGTGCACACCGTCAAAAAAGTAGTCCTTTTTGGCTCTGGTTTTGGTCAAATTTTGTCAAGATAACCTGCCAGCTGGGTGATGAAAGTCCATGAATATGAAAGAGTACTTGCCAGAGTGTGGATGTTGAAAATTTGGGTAAGATTGATGGTGATTTTGACTGTTAAAAAATTGCTTTCAAATGGCGGAGATTTTCTGTTTTTGTGAGGAGGCTAGGGGGTGTACCCTATAAAAACTTAAAGTCTTTCTAGCTCAAAATCTAAACAACCATGATATGGAAATTATGAAGTGCCATGATTGGAAAACTTGTCAGCTATCAAGTGATGGGTGTCTTCAAATACCTGTGAACTTTGACAAGGCTGCGGGGACCTCGAAAGGGAGCTAATTTAGTGTGTAAGTCAATTGGAAAATTATTGGGGGTTTGGGACCGTAGAGCAGGATAAAAGGAACTTTATATGGCACGCCAATAGGCTCACCAAATATGATGATGTACAAAAGATATACGTTCATGTACCAAAAATATACGATGATTAACTTCATACGATCACGATGTAAATTTACACTATCGTATACTAAAACCACATGTTCATCGTGTTAAATGTATCGATGTACATGTAAAAACACGCGTTTTACATCTAAAAACACATGTTGTACATGTAAAAACGTTTGATCATCATGTTAAATTTGTACCATCCGCGTGCAATAATTTCCCTAATTATCACCTGCTGTAAACTTTAAGTTCATGTTAATATGGACGTTAGCATATATAACTAACATGATAAGGTCTGTCAACGTTACCCCCCCCCCCCTCCCCCAACAGAGTGGTTGTTGCTGACTATTATAATTGATTTTTAAATAACTTCCCATTTTAAGATAAATACTATTCCATTTTAACTGTAATTAGCATTTGATTCGAAAGGCCTCAATATAGCCAGGGCTTTCTGATCATATTGAGGCCAAGTTTGTATATCTTTCGAGAGCGACTCTTGCTTTTAGTAAAAAGCCCTCTGGAATGAATATTCATAACTCGTCGATGCGACAAAGCTTTTTTTTTCTATGGTAACTATTCATTTAAACTGTTAGGGGGTAGGCTTAAGCACCTAGGTGCCTATTGTCCTCGTGGCATGGATTGCTGATTTGTAAGAAAGACGGTGGTTCTTTTGAACTTGACCAAGTCGTCCGGCTTTGTGTACTTATTGCCGTCTCAATATAATATACGCCGTCATCCTACCAAAATATTATCAAGGGGGAACATTAGGACAACTTTTACAATATATTACTAAATAGGATGGGGTCTATCGTAGATTTAATATCAAAGTTGACTAGCTGAAGTGCCTCTTATGCTAAAATGTAGGCCATCCAAAGCAATTTTGAGGAAATTTTGGGATTGAAAACTGGCCTAGTGTTTGATGAGTGAGTAGAATAGGCCTGGATAAGGGTACGGAAGCTAAGTTGAGCTCTACTAGCAAACCTTTTTTGGGACATGGCTGTAATAAATCGAATTGGTATCAAAGGATAACCTATCAGCTTTTTGCGCAAGGGTGACGTAGACCTTGTCAAACTTCGACGAATATTTGAGAGGTCATTTTACTCGTTCAAATTAGAGTGTAAGTCACTGAGGATTTTATTGCAAGTTCGCTACCTTAAATATTCGGGAAAATCTTTCGAAAGAAGTGTATAGCAATTTTAAATTTTTGGTAGACCATAAAGCAGCCATCAGTCCCTCATTAATTGGCGTTCTTGGATTTGGTCCTTCTAAAAGATTTTTGAAATTTGTGGCAGTGATAAATCAGAAATTAAGTATTTATAAAGCAAGAATTATCGCAACACTTTTTATATTTCTCTTGGACTTACCCACTAAATCAGGCCCCTACCCTCTGTTTAAAACTCAAACTGTGGACTCCGCTTTTTATTTCATGACCATTGAAATTTTTACCCCAGTAGAGAACCTGAAATGATCGGTAGGCTACGTGTTTTACCACCCTTGTCGATGCTCAAAGGTACATCATTACACAGCGCAGTTATACAATCGACACATGACACTGAATTTGGTCAAATTTTTCTGAATTTTGCACAGTCTGTATTTCAGTTCATTATCTACGATGTACATTGAAACAAGACGAACGTCTAGACGAGTTGCGGTGCCGACAAACCAAGTCGTCTTGTACTTTAAAGGTGATTTTATATTTTAGGGGGACAAAAATACCATTCCAAAATACTTGTATTGTGATTTGCCCAATAGCAGCTAAGTTAAGTTCCACACTTGTAATCCAGGAACATTGTTCATTCACTTTAGAAATGTGGTTGAGGTGGAACGTGTAACACACCAAAGAAATACTCGATTGCCGGTATAATGAGGTTTGCTCATTTTGAACTCATAGTTGACAGTAAATCAGGAAAAGATGATACAGCAGTTGATTTAGAACTGTAGAAAGAGCAAAACGTCACATCAGGTAACATTTCAAACGTCCTTTACAAGCTGTTGCTTGTTCATTCAATATAAGGTATCCCTAATGTCCCGGCTCCTTAGTAACTCCTTGTACAGCATGAGGGTTTCTGATAAATGATGGTAAAGCCGCAAAGGCTCAAGACAGACCATTCGACCAAACAGACGTTAGTCAAAATTGTATTTTAAGCAGTGCAGTTAATAAGGAAAAACATGCCATTTGTTTAGCTGTTTAGTGAATACAGGTGGAGTACACTGTTATGACGTAATGTTGAAAACGATAATGAGTCTGTATATACATGACAGTAACGTTGTAGTCACTTGGTTGAAGATGGATTTATGTTAATGAACAAAAGGAAAAAATTCCGATGTTGAACATAAAGAATTTTTAAAGATTAATGGTTTTTAAAAAGTTCTGTACGCTCCGCACCAAGTTTACTCTCAGCTTTCCTAATAAAAAATTGTTGTAAGTAACATGTAATAACAAGTTAACGAGAATCAAAAGAAATGTCGATATCTCAGATTTACCATAATCTTTACAAATGATGAAATAAAATAAAAAAAAATATAAAACAGCAAAGTAAAAATTCCTTTGTCAGCTTTACTTACACCTACATTCTCTCAACATAGGCCTAAATGTTAATATGATGATATTTCACTCCAGCCTTAGGCCGATTGTCACTGTTTCTCCAATTTATATTAATCCCGCACACATACGTCACTACTAACCCTTCGCCAGTAACTTCTTAGTTTAGTAATGTATAGACACTTGAACGACGTTGACCTCCACAAATCAGAGAACCGAATCAATCACTTACAAATCATAAAAGATAAATTGCAACATCTATACGTCCCTTCATGAAACCCGAATACCAAAAATATCGATGTCCCTAGTTGATAACTATTAGCTGCGATTCGTCTGTCATCACATCATTAAACAGTCTCGCTTCTTCCTACACTCTGTATCAAGAACTTGTTGTCGCCTTTCTGACAGTGACTTCTTACTACGGAACAAAACTGTTGCCATTGCACTATATAAAAATTGTTTTAATAATTTCCATGCATTTCTTTTTCTAATAAAAATAATAATATAGCAAGTTTATGTATGGCCACGACTCGCAACTGATCAAACGATAACCTAAAATATTTAAAAGCAATAAGAAAGCCAGGTCTATGAATAAGACTGCACTGTCCAGTAAAAAGTCCGTAAAAGACAAATTTCATCATTCCAACCACTCATATGCAATAGCTCAACAAATCACTTTCAAAGAAAAAACGGACTTCATGAAAAATAAACGTTTCGCTGATAACACCACAGCCAGTGACATAACAAAAAAGAGCATAACTAGCTTATAAATAAGTGTCTTGCTACTTTACCGTTTACGAAATGAACCACCTGGCTAAAAATTTACAATTGCGAATTTTCTTGTACCTGTTCAAAACTTCGTTGTGTAAGCTAACAATCTGAACCCTCTACAAACGGTCCAAATTTAACGTTTACGTTCGTTTAACATAAATATAAAAAAATGATAAGGCAATCATTTTTAATTGTTTTACAGTGACGTAAATCCCGGAGAAGGCAAGGGATGTCTTTGCTTCCTCAAGTAAAAAGGAAAGCCAAACTGTCATATGGCTCCCTCAAAATTTTAAATAACCATTTCAAAATCAACACATTTTTGACAAGAGATGAACTATCCATGGCCTTTAAAAGACCAAAATCAGTTGGTTTTCAAGGGCTTCTCCCCAACTGAAGACCCAAAGCAGTCCCTGAATGATTGTGCAAAACCTTCATTCATGCAGACCTCTTCCCAATATCTCAAACAGATCACCGCCCAGCGTAATAAAAAAGGTTGCTCTCATCACATACAAATATAAAACGAGATATGAATGAGCATGTTAAAACCCTACCGTGACAACTCTTTACATTAAACTATGTGGTCATGTTAACACTTCTTCATCTTATGATGTTCTCTTCTCCCTAAATGTATAAATATCCCCAAGAACATTCCCTCTGAATTTGGTTTTTTAAGCATTCTTCTTTAGTGGAGCTTCTGAGCAATGGCAACTCGTGGTGTAAATATGTGGAGAGGTACATAATGAACTTACAATGACTTGTCTTAAATAAAGATGATCATCTTCCCTGTAACCAATAATGCCAAACACCGAAAAAAAAACAATTACCACCCACAACAACGAAAAAATAAAATGTACATGTAGATCTTTCGGAACGTATAAATAATACATCACGATCGTCATGTTCCCTACTTTCCCCATCATCACACCTCTGACTTTTCATATCCACTAGAGCCTTTTTTTGTTTGATCCCAACTCTGACATCATCATTTTTCTCCCCTTCATAACTTTTATCTTGAAATTCACGCCCATACTTTCTTTTTCTTTGTTGCCAACCTTTCCTTTCTACAAAAAAAAAAAAAAATCTTTGAACGGCCCTTCTTGGGCATTGTTATATTCTCCACATAATTTTAAACTTTAAAATAACAAATTTACCATAACCAGACACCTTGATATAACACAAATATTAGTACGAGCCATCTCATACAAATAATATTTACCTACCAATAACAGTGTTTCCCTCCAACAGAAACTTTATGAAAAAAACAGTGAACAAAACTCCTCTAAACTATCAAACTTTTTACTCCACAGCAACCCCGACCATGTCACTTGAAAAGAATAAATCTCTACAAAGAAATCCTCATATAAATACTCAAAATTCACTAAACACCTCGAGGAATTAAAAAAAAACAACCAAAATGATGGCGCTGTGTTAAATTAAACAACATATTATTCCCCAGAGTACACACGGACCTGGTTTTTCCGCAAGATTGTTACTAAAAATAGAACACGTTTCCAAATTTTACGTGGAAAAACCCCCAATTTTACACTCTCACGAAAATCATATTTACACCAAAACTTAAAAACACGAAAGAGAAGTACCATCCCTACAAATTGCACTAAACCGTATTTCGATACCACAAAGCATCTAGAAGGAGATAGAAATAAAGTGCCGGAAAAGTCAGAAATTGACATCGCGATAGTAACTGCATTAGTTGCGGTGCTGCCTGCAAGGCAGGCACCGCAACTAAAAATGATCCTGTTTCATGAGTTACACAGTTAGAAACAACTTCCAAAATTATTTTGAAGCACTTCTTTTTTCACACAATATTTTTCGGTGTAACAATATTTTAATAACTCGCTGGGTTGTCGAAATTTTGTCCAAAGCGACATTTAATTGGGGGTAAACTTCATATTCAGTCGAATTATGGCAAATTTAGCAGACCATGAGGAACCCTTAAACGGTCGTCATCTCTGCTACGTATCACGATGGTCAGGTTTTCTCCACGTTTTGCATTTTCTATTGGTTTCAAACTAGAGAACAAATAGTCAAATACGGACACAGTACAAATATAGACGCTCTTGTTGCGCGGTTGTAGGCTGCATTCGTACTTTGAGGAGCTTGACACCTTGTCGCGCAAATCTTCGCGCGCTTCCCCGGTGTTGAGGTTACGTACTTTAGGTAGAGGACCACTAACTCCAATACTCGTGCCTGGGAAAATGTTTACTGACAGACAAAGCGCCATAAAAATTCTATGGGATGTTGTTTCTGACTGTGTTACTTAAAAAATATGATAATTTTTGCATTTGGATTTTGTAGACAATGAGTTGAAATACAGACTGTGCAAATTTCAAGGCAATCTGAACAATTTTAGTGCCATTTTTTTATGGTATTACTCCGCTCTGTAAAATACCGTTTTTGAGTAGCTATTATGACGGGAGACACGTCCCTATCATTCAAGGCTCTCTAGCTCACAATTTCAATAGTCATGGTCTAGAAATTTGGCAGTGCCATAAAAGTCGAGATTGTGAGCTTCGATCAGAGGAGTGGCATGCCCTGGTTGAAAACTTCTACTGGGAGCTAGGGGGCACTTCTGTGTCAAGTGTTTCCAAATATAGAACCGTCGTTTTTTACAGCTATTTTTCTTTTTATTTTTTTATTTTTACTTTATACCTCCTGTATTTTATCGACTCGTTTCTATTCCTGCTGTCTTTTTGCTTCCTGTTTTCTTCACGAGGCTTTTTTTTCCTAATTATCACCTGCTGTAAACTTTAAGTTCATGTTAATATGGACGTTAGCATATATAACTAACATGATAAGGTCGGTCAACGTTACCCTCCCCCCCCCCCCCCCCAACAGACTGGTTGTTGCTGACTATTAAAATTGATTTTTAAATAACTTCCCATTTTAAGATAAATACTATTCCATTTTAACTGTAATTAGCATTTGATTCGAAAGGCCTCAATATGATCAGAAGCCCCGGCTACGAATGTAGCCGGGGCTCCTGATCATATTGAGGCCAAATTTGTATATCTTTCGAGAGCGACTCTTGCTTTTAGTAAAAAGCCCTCTGGAATGAATATTCATAACTCGTCGATGCGACAAAGCTTTTTTTTTACTATGGTAACTACTCATTTAAACTGTTAGGGGGTAGGCTTAAACACCTAGGTGCCTATTGTCCTCGTGGCATGGATTGCTGATTTGTAACAAAGACGGTGGTTCTTTTGAACTTGACCAAGTCGTCCGGCTTTGTGTACTTATTGCCGTCTCAATACGCCGTCATCCTACCAAAATATTATCAAGGTGGAACATTAGGACAACTTTTACAATATATTACTAAATGGGATGGGGTCCATCGTAAATTTAATATCAAAGTTGACTAGCTGAAGTGCCTCTTATGCTAGTCTAAAAAATCATCCAATTCGTTTGATTGCCCCTTAATTGGTACAACAAAGGAGGTAACAGCGATTTTTCTCTTAAACCTTCAGACATATTCTTGATTTAACTGAAGTGGGTTTTCAACATTTAAATATTCAATTTTTATGTCAATGAAAACATTAGAGTGTTCCGAAATTTCTTCAATGCAAGCTGTAAATTAATTTGTCTGATGATGAAGTATGTAGGTAATGGACTCACTAACTCAAATACTCTTACCTTGCAAAATGTTTACTGACAAATAAAGTGCCTTAAAAATTTTTATGGGATGTTTTCTCGATCAGTGACGTGGCCAGGATGGGATTTTTGGGGGGCCTAGGTAACAAGTGGGGGGGCCTGGTACCTCCGAGGGTCAGGCACGGCAAGACTATCTAAGCGGAGCGCCACCATCAGTTGGCGCGGAGCGTACAAGAAAAATTGGGGCTTTAAAACCCCTCCAGATGGCCGGAAACGGCACTTCCCATGTGTTTTAAGCTGGATGTACCCAGCCTTGAAATACGAATCTCATGTCTGCGATGTCTCAAATAATGAGAATAAAAAATCAATCTATGAAAAATGGTAATACATACACTTTTTAGGGACTTCAAAACTGGGCACTTCTGATCTGTGGCCTGGGAGCCGGTATCTCCCTTTCCCTTGGGAAAAATTGTAAACTTCAGAAGCACGTAGATCGCAAATGCGGCAATATTTGAATCTAAGTGGAGCGCCACCATCAGTTGGCGCGGAGCGTACAAGAAAAATTGGGGCTTTAAAACCCCTCCAGATGGCCGGAAACGGCACTTCCCACCTGTTTTAAACTGGATGTACCCAGCCGCAAATTCGGCAATATTTGAATGGATTTCAGCTTACCTAAGGGAGTACCTCACCCTTTAACAGGAAAACCAAAAGTAGTTGTGTCCCCCTCTGAGAAACTTTCTTTGCGTTAGATTTCCTAGATGCAAAATGGTGCTGTGTTTGGCAAAACTTTGAACTGATTATAGGCCTGAGTTTTAGGATTTTCCCTTTTTGGGGAGGATGAAAAATATAAAAATATTTTTAGTTTTTGTAGAGATTTTACAAGAGACATACATACTACCAAAGAAACAATGTGCAAAATGGTGCAGTATTTGTTCATCGGTACATTACGTGGTCAAAATTAAAATACTACGAATAAATCCCTCAAAATAATTGAACCTCAAAGCAGAAGTATGGATCATGTGGGAAACACATGAAATCCGGACCTTGTGGACATTTTACAAATCCCCCGGACGGCAGTGCCAACTACTAAAAAGAGGACTTGTCGAAAAAAATCGTTTTACAGTGGCACTTGTCATGGGCAGGAGTGAGGCACGACATAGGCCTACTTGTTAAGGATGGAAGGGAAGAATTATCCGAAGGCAGTACCTTACCCCGATCTGCTTACGGCATATTTTGTGTATAATTAAGTATAGGAAGGGTCGTGTAAGAGTGGTCTCCAGAGTACGATTGCCTTATTTTCAGTAAATCAATCAGCCATCCGAAAGGGAGAAAGGGTCTTAACCTAACAAACTCGCATTAAAGTTTGTCGTCGAGACTTTCGTTTCATTTTCGAAGTGAAATGCAATAAACTACAGTGCAGATCACAAACGGTATCTAATTTAGTGAAGGTAGGCATTTTGAAGTTATTGCTTGATTTCATACGTGCGGAAAAAATGTGTTTTACACACATTCATCCATTTTTTTTTTTTAATTTTTACACATTTTTTTATTATTATTTCTTTCAATTACTTTATCAGGACGCTTTATCCCCCCCCCCACGTGGCTACGCCACTGGTCTCTTGGACTGTGTTACTTATATAATATGATCAATTTTCACTTAAATTTTGTAGACAATAAGTTGAAAAAACAGACTGTGCAAAGTTCAAGGCATATTGACCAATTTCAGTGTCATTTTTGATTGTATTACTCCGCTCTGTGAAATGCCCTCTCTGAGTAGCGATGTAGCGAGAAACACGTACGTATCACGCAAGGTTCTCCAGCTCAAAATTTCAATTGTCATGATATAGAAATTAATTTTAAACAAGAAATAAAAGGCCACATTGTGAGCTTCGATCAGAGGGGTGGCATGACCCGGTTGAAAACTTCTTCAAGAGAGATAGGTGTTACGAAAATGGACTAATTTGGTGTGAAAGTCAACGGGACATACACTTAGTGGTCCGATACATGAAACCCATATGGAAATTTGATTCGTCAATAGTATATACAAACCTTTCAATTTCCAATTCATAACAACCAAATTTGTTTTCATAAAACTGCAACTTTTCATAAATATTAGCTCCTAATTGTCCATAATTTTTCTAAAAGATGCACGACTTTTCTTTAAAAGGTAGTTTGTATTTCCTTTAATCAGTTACTAGGTAAAATATGTTGGTTTAGCCCCAAAGAACCTCCTAGTTCCGACAATCTACTTGATGTTGCTGATTGGAAGAGGTGATTCATCAACAAAAGTCCAGTTTTTTTTTTTTTTTTTTTTAAATTCCTTGCAAATAACAAAGTTTCTTACATAAAAAATTGAATATTTGTTTTGAAAATAGACCTTAATTCCTTGTTTTTAAATGTTTGTTACAAAAAGGCAAGTATGTCAGCACGCTTCGTTCGACCGAATTATTTCGGTAGCTCATTGCGCTTGTCGGAACTTGGAGAAGATGTCCCCCACAGCTGTCTGTAGCAGAATGAAAAAGGGGAAGATGGCCTACATAGTCTCTGGATAGGGGTCGGGATGGCCTCCTCTACCGTTAGACGAGCTTCGCGTGAGTAGGAATGGTTCAAAGGTAAAATTGGGTTTTCTTTGTGGACAACAGTAGAACTGATTATTAATATTAAGAATTATTTATGATCACTTTGCTAATTTATTTCAAGTGAAACATTCTATAATAAACGAAAATATTGACTGCTTAGATTCTACTAACAAGCTTGAAAAAATGCCATTTTCGTCTATCTGAAGCAATTTTTCAAAGTTCATCTGTATCCACTTACTGAAGGTGGTTCTCCGCTTAGATATTCTTTCGGGCAGGAATACATTTCACAGTTTTACGGGCAAAAAATCTTTAGCCCCTCTTATTAAAATGCTCTCGTACGCCTGTGGGTACGGCCAACTCTACCGGTCGACAAACTGCGTGTGAAGAGGGAAAGTTTAGCGCCTGGTAAAATTGTGATCTCTTTGCCCAAACAATTTGTAATTTAATTACATTTAGATAACATTACTCGATGATTTGTTAGAGGCCCAAGCATGACGCTCCCCATCCCACTTTCTAGTTATGATGTACTGGTAACATGAACTCAAAAACCGATAGAATTTGATAAGTTAGATTATGAAAGTCACGATAAATGTCGTCGGTCATGACATTTTTTCTGGATTAAGTCTGAAATAATAGATGCACATTAAATTATGAAAAATTGGATATTGCAGTTACTTTAAAAGTCCATTTATTTTTGTGAAGTTGCATTTTAAACCACTCTTATTCCCTTTTTTTAAAAAAAAAAAAAAATAGATACCGTTCCATAGCGAGGGAAGTAACACTAAAGGATTACAGCTATATTTTCATCTTAAGGGTGACACCATACTAAAGAATAGCCAAGCTTGCAACACCAAAAGCATTTATCGGCTACCGTAGCACAATGTTTCTTCTTCTCAAGTCTCTGTTTAATCAATTCCAAATTTTATCCAAAAAGCGTTGATTTCGTGATATTTTAATAAAAACTTCTTGATTAGAGTACACAGCGCATTATGGGGAAACGGTATCACGAAGGAAAATTAAAATTAATTTTTAGACTGTTGAAAAGTATATTTATTTTCAGAGCTTGGCGAAGTATTTCCCAGGGACATAAGAGAGATCCTGTTAAAGAAATGAAAAAGCCATCGAAATTGCCCTAAAATTAAGTTTTCAAACAGAAATTAGAAAAATATCATCCATCGTATGAAAGATAAAGACCAGCCTCAACTGTATTACGTGCAATATGATGATAAAATGTGATGTATGAAAAACTGTCAACTATTTTCTAAAAGCGATGTTACGAAAAGCTATCAGATATTTTGGAAGCTCTCGAGATTTTGTCATTTATTGGACCTAACGTTACGTTTGGTAGCACTCACTGAACAAATAGGACTAACACGTTAAACATTGCTAAATTAAGGATCTTAATTTTTCTCCCCTTCGATGACAAAAATATTTAAATTTAGTGCAAGAAATATCGATGTACAATGTATTATTGGTTTAATCAGTTCAACAAAACCAGACGAGACGAAAAAGTGAAATATGGGAAATTTTTGAGAAACTACGGAGCATTGTACAGGTGTGATCGATCAAAGAGAAACAGTTTACCATCAGTTAGTTAGTTAGATGGAGTTTTACGGCTCAGTTTCCAACCAACTGGTTCAAGTCGGGCCGGCCACGGCCATTTTTCCAGTTATGGCTCCCTGGCTTGTTTTCCCTACTCCATTGTTTATGCTGAGCACCAAGCACAATGGCAGAGGGCTCCATTTTTAAAGTCTTCGGTACGACCCGGCCACGACTCGAACTTCCGACCTCCCGACCATCAGATCAAGAATACATTAGAGTGTACAATAATGTTACAGCTCAATTAATTAAATATGTTTATTATGTGAAGATTTCCCCGTGTCCCTTTGAGCATAGGGGAGGGAAAAGTGGTGCATTGCTGACGCATGAAGTTTTGAGAAATACAATGTGATGTTTTCTTTTGCCCAAAGATGTAAACAGTGATTATTATCATCTCGAAATTTCTCAGTTTGGACAACACCCTGATTTGGGATAGGATGAAGGGGTGGCGCCTTCGGGGAGGGAAGAACAAGTCTAGAAAATCATCCAATTCGTTTGATTGTCCCTTAATTGGTACAACAAAGGAGGTAACACCGATTACTCTCTTAAACCTTCAGAGTGAAAAGTTACTCTTTTTTAGATAGAAATTTAGGACGGATCTAAGTTTCGAGTGAAAATTCAGTCGAAATAGAGCCATTTTTACTCTTTTAAGAGTGAATATTCAGTCTAAATTTAGATCAGTCCCTAATTCCGTCTTTTGGATTTAGAGCGTACCCGGTAAGGACTGTCCTTATCCCTTGGTAAAAAAAAAAATATATCCGATATGAAAAATTTAGGAACTCGTTCCATTTGTATGATAAGTAACGCAGCGGCGATTATCTTCCGTTCCCAGACATATTCTTGATTTAACTGAAGTGGGTTTTCAACATTTAAATATTCAATTTTTATGTCAATGAAAACATTAGAGTGTTCCGAAATTTCTTCAATGCAAGCTGTAAATTAATTTGTCTGATGATGAAGTATGTAGGTAATGGACTCACTAACTCAAATACTCTTACCTTGCAAAATGTTTACTGACAAATAAAGTGCCTTAAAAACTTTTATTGGCTGTTGTCTCTTGGACTGTGTTACTTATATAATATGATCAATTTTCACTTAAATTTTGTAGACAATAAGTTGAAAAAAACAGACTGTGCAAAGTTCAAGGCATATTGACCAATTTCAGTGTCATTTTTGATTGTATTACTCCGCTCTGTGAAATGCCCTCTCTGAGTAGCGATGTAGCGAGAAACACGTACGTATCACGCAAGGTTCTCCAGCTCAAAATTTCAATTGTCATGATATAGAAATTAATTTTAAACAAGAAATAAAAGGCCACATTGTGAGCTTCGATCAGAGGGGTGGCATGACCCGGTTGAAAACTTCTTCAAGAGAGATAGGTGTTACGAAAATGGACTAATTTGGTGTGAAAGTCAACGGGACATACACTTAGTGGTCCGATACATGAAACCCATATGGAAATTTGATTCGTCAATAGTATATACAAACCTTTCAATTTCCAATTCATAACAACCAAATTTGTTTTCATAAAACTGCAACTTTTCATAAATATTAGCTCCTAATTGTCCATAATTTTTCTAAAAGATGCACGACTTTTCTTTAAAAGGTAGTTTGTATTTCCTTTAATCAGTTACTAGGTAAAATATGTTGGTTTAGCCCCAAAGAACCTCCTAGTTCCGACAATCTACTTGATGTTGCTGATTGGAAGAGGTGATTCATCAACAAAAGTCCAGTTTTTTTTCTTTTTCTTTTTTTTTTTTTTAAATTCCTTGCAAATAACAAAGTTTCTTACATAAAAAATTGAATATTTGTTTTGAAAATAGACCTTAATTCCTTGTTTTTAAATGTTTGTTACAAAAAGGCAAGTATGTCAGCACGCTTCGTTCGACCGAATTATTTCGGTAGCTCATTGCGCTTGTCGGAACTTGGAGAAGATGTCCCCCACAGCTGTCTGTAGCAGAATGAAAAAGGGGAAGATGGCCTACATAGTCTCTGGATAGGGGTCGGGATGGCCTCCTCTACCGTTAGACGAGCTTCGCGTGAGTAGGAATGGTTCAAAGGTAAAATTGGGTTTTCTTTGTGGACAACAGTAGAACTGATTATTAATATTAAGAATTATTTATGATCACTTTGCTAATTTATTTCAAGTGAAACATTCTATAATAAACGAAAATATTGACTGCTTAGATTCTACTAACAAGCTTGAAAAAATGCCATTTTCGTCTATCTGAAGCAATTTTTCAAAGTTCATCTGTATCCACTTACTGAAGGTGGTTCTCCGCTTAGATATTCTTTCGGGCAGGAATACATTTCACAGTTTTACGGGCAAAAAATCTTTAGCCCCTCTTATTAAAATGCTCTCGTACGCCTGTGGGTACGGCCAACTCTACCGGTCGACAAACTGCGTGTGAAGAGGGAAAGTTTAGCGCCTGGTAAAATTGTGATCTCTTTGCCCAAACAATTTGTAATTTAATTACATTTAGATAACATTACTCGATGATTTGTTAGAGGCCCAAGCATGACGCTCCCCATCCCACTTTCTAGTTATGATGTACTGGTAACATGAACTCAAAAACCGATAGAATTTGATAAGTTAGATTATGAAAGTCACGATAAATGTCGTCGGTCATGACATTTTTTCTGGATTAAGTCTGAAATAATAGATGCACATTAAATTATGAAAAATTGGATATTGCAGTTACTTTAAAAGTCCATTTATTTTTGTGAAGTTGCATTTTAAACCACTCTTATTCCCTTTTTTTAAAAAAAAAAAAATAGATACCGTTCCATAGCGAGGGAAGTAACACTAAAGGATTACAGCTATATTTTCATCTTAAGGGTGACACCATACTAAAGAATAGCCAAGCTTGCAACACCAAAAGCATTTATCGGCTACCGTAGCACAATGTTTCTTCTTCTCAAGTCTCTGTTTAATCAATTCCAAATTTTATCCAAAAAGCGTTGATTTCGTGATATTTTAATAAAAACTTCTTGATTAGAGTACACAGCGCATTATGGGGAAACGGTATCACGAAGGAAAATTAAAATTAATTTTTAGACTGTTGAAAAGTATATTTATTTTCAGAGCTTGGCGAAGTATTTCCCAGGGACATAAGAGAGATCCTGTTAAAGAAATGAAAAAGCCATCGAAATTGCCCTAAAATTAAGTTTTCAAACAGAAATTAGAAAAATATCATCCATCGTATGAAAGATAAAGACCAGCCTCAACTGTATTACGTGCAATATGATGATAAAATGTGATGTATGAAAAACTGTCAACTATTTTCTAAAAGCGATGTTACGAAAAGCTATCAGATATTTTGGAAGCTCTCGAGATTTTGTCATTTATTGGACCTAACGTTACGTTTGGTAGCACTCACTGAACAAATAGGACTAACACGTTAAACATTGCTAAATTAAGGATCTTAATTTTTCTCCCCTTCGATGACAAAAATATTTAAATTTAGTGCAAGAAATATCGATGTACAATGTATTATTGGTTTAATCAGTTCAACAAAACCAGACGAGACGAAAAAGTGAAATATGGGAAATTTTTGAGAAACTACGGAGCATTGTACAGGTGTGATCGATCAAAGAGAAACAGTTTACCATCAGTTAGTTAGTTAGATGGAGTTTTACGGCTCAGTTTCCAACCAACTGGTTCAAGTCGGGCCGGCCACGGCCATTTTTCCAGTTATGGCTCCCTGGCTTGTTTTCCCTACTCCATTGTTTATGCTGAGCACCAAGCACAATGGCAGAGGGCTCCATTTTTAAAGTCTTCGGTACGACCCGGCCACGACTCGAACTTCCGACCTCCCGACCATCAGATCAAGAATACATTAGAGTGTACAATAATGTTACAGCTCAATTAATTAAATATGTTTATTATGTGAAGATTTCCCCGTGTCCCTTTGAGCATAGGGGAGGGAAAAGTGGTGCATTGCTGACGCATGAAGTTTTGAGAAATACAATGTGATGTTTTCTTTTGCCCAAAGATGTAAACAGTGATTATTATCATCTCGAAATTTCTCAGTTTGGACAACACCCTGATTTGGGATAGGATGAAGGGGTGGCGCCTTCGGGGAGGGAAGAACAAGTCTAGAAAATCATCCAATTCGTTTGATTGTCCCTTAATTGGTACAACAAAGGAGGTAACACCGATTACTCTCTTAAACCTTCAGAGTGAAAAGTTACTCTTTTTTAGATAGAAATTTAGGACGGATCTAAGTTTCGAGTGAAAATTCAGTCGAAATAGAGCCATTTTTACTCTTTTAAGAGTGAATATTCAGTCTAAATTTAGATCAGTCCCTAATTCCGTCTTTTGGATTTAGAGCGTACCCGGTAAGGACTGTCCTTATCCCCTTGGTAAAAAAAAATATATCCGATATGAAAAATTTAGGAACTCGTTCCATTTGTATGATAAGTAACGCAGCGGCGATTATCTTCCGTTCCCAGACATATTCTTGATTTAACTGAAGTGGGTTTTCAACATTTAAATATTCAATTTTTATGTCAATGAAAACATTAGAGTGTTCCGAAATTTCTTCAATGCAAGCTGTAAATTAATTTGTCTGATGATGAAGTATGTAGGTAATGGACTCACTAACTCAAATACTCTTACCTTGCAAAATGTTTACTGACAAATAAAGTGCCTTAAAAACTTTTATTGGCTGTTGTCTCTTGGACTGTGTTACTTATATAATATGATCAATTTTCACTTAAATTTTGTAGACAATAAGTTGAAAAACAGACTGTGCAAAGTTCAAGGCATATTGACCAATTTCAGTGTCATTTTTGATTGTATTACTCCGCTCTGTGAAATGCCCTCTCTGAGTAGCGATGTAGCGAGAAACACGTACGTATCACGCAAGGTTCTCCAGCTCAAAATTTCAATTGTCATGATATAGAAATTAATTTTAAACAAGAAATAAAAGGCCACATTGTGAGCTTCGATCAGAGGGGTGGCATGACCCGGTTGAAAACTTCTTCAAGAGAGATAGGTGTTACGAAAATGGACTAATTTGGTGTGAAAGTCAACGGGACATACACTTAGTGGTCCGATACATGAAACCCATATGGAAATTTGATTCGTCAATAGTATATACAAACCTTTCAATTTCCAATTCATAACAACCAAATTTGTTTTCATAAAACTGCAACTTTTCATAAATATTAGCTCCTAATTGTCCATAATTTTTCTAAAAGATGCACGACTTTTCTTTAAAAGGTAGTTTGTATTTCCTTTAATCAGTTACTAGGTAAAATATGTTGGTTTAGCCCCAAAGAACCTCCTAGTTCCGACAATCTACTTGATGTTGCTGATTGGAAGAGGTGATTCATCAACAAAAGTCCAGTTTTTTTTCTTTTTCTTTTTTTTTTTTAAATTCCTTGCAAATAACAAAGTTTCTTACATAAAAAATTGAATATTTGTTTTGAAAATAGACCTTAATTCCTTGTTTTTAAATGTTTGTTACAAAAAGGCAAGTATGTCAGCACGCTTCGTTCGACCGAATTATTTCGGTAGCTCATTGCGCTTGTCGGAACTTGGAGAAGATGTCCCCCACAGCTGTCTGTAGCAGAATGAAAAAGGGGAAGATGGCCTACATAGTCTCTGGATAGGGGTCGGGATGGCCTCCTCTACCGTTAGACGAGCTTCGCGTGAGTAGGAATGGTTCAAAGGTAAAATTGGGTTTTCTTTGTGGACAACAGTAGAACTGATTATTAATATTAAGAATTATTTATGATCACTTTGCTAATTTATTTCAAGTGAAACATTCTATAATAAACGAAAATATTGACTGCTTAGATTCTACTAACAAGCTTGAAAAATGCCATTTTCGTCTATCTGAAGCAATTTTTCAAAGTTCATCTGTATCCACTTACTGAAGGTGGTTCTCCGCTTAGATATTCTTTCGGGCAGGAATACATTTCACAGTTTTACGGGCAAAAAATCTTTAGCCCCTCTTATTAAAATGCTCTCGTACGCCTGTGGGTACGGCCAACTCTACCGGTCGACAAACTGCGTGTGAAGAGGGAAAGTTTAGCGCCTGGTAAAATTGTGATCTCTTTGCCCAAACAATTTGTAATTTAATTACATTTAGATAACATTACTCGATGATTTGTTAGAGGCCCAAGCATGACGCTCCCCATCCCACTTTCTAGTTATGATGTACTGGTAACATGAACTCAAAAACCGATAGAATTTGATAAGTTAGATTATGAAAGTCACGATAAATGTCGTCGGTCATGACATTTTTTCTGGATTAAGTCTGAAATAATAGATGCACATTAAATTATGAAAAATTGGATATTGCAGTTACTTTAAAAGTCCATTTATTTTTGTGAAGTTGCATTTTAAACCACTCTTATTCCCTTTTTTAAAAAAAAGAAAATAGATACCGTTCCATAGCGAGGGAAGTAACACTAAAGGATTACAGCTATATTTTCATCTTAAGGGTGACACCATACTAAAGAATAGCCAAGCTTGCAACACCAAAAGCATTTATCGGCTACCGTAGCACAATGTTTCTTCTTCTCAAGTCTCTGTTTAATCAATTCCAAATTTTATCCAAAAAGCGTTGATTTCGTGATATTTTAATAAAAACTTCTTGATTAGAGTACACAGCGCATTATGGGGAAACGGTATCACGAAGGAAAATTAAAATTAATTTTTAGACTGTTGAAAAGTATATTTATTTTCAGAGCTTGGCGAAGTATTTCCCAGGGACATAAGAGAGATCCTGTTAAAGAAATGAAAAAGCCATCGAAATTGCCCTAAAATTAAGTTTTCAAACAGAAATTAGAAAAATATCATCCATCGTATGAAAGATAAAGACCAGCCTCAACTGTATTACGTGCAATATGATGATAAAATGTGATGTATGAAAAACTGTCAACTATTTTCTAAAAGCGATGTTACGAAAAGCTATCAGATATTTTGGAAGCTCTCGAGATTTTGTCATTTATTGGACCTAACGTTACGTTTGGTAGCACTCACTGAACAAATAGGACTAACACGTTAAACATTGCTAAATTAAGGATCTTAATTTTTCTCCCCTTCGATGACAAAAATATTTAAATTTAGTGCAAGAAATATCGATGTACAATGTATTATTGGTTTAATCAGTTCAACAAAACCAGACGAGACGAAAAAGTGAAATATGGGAAATTTTTGAGAAACTACGGAGCATTGTACAGGTGTGATCGATCAAAGAGAAACAGTTTACCATCAGTTAGTTAGTTAGATGGAGTTTTACGGCTCAGTTTCCAACCAACTGGTTCAAGTCGGGCCGGCCACGGCCATTTTTCCAGTTATGGCTCCCTGGCTTGTTTTCCCTACTCCATTGTTTATGCTGAGCACCAAGCACAATGGCAGAGGGCTCCATTTTTAAAGTCTTCGGTACGACCCGGCCACGACTCGAACTTCCGACCTCCCGACCATCAGATCAAGAATACATTAGAGTGTACAATAATGTTACAGCTCAATTAATTAAATATGTTTATTATGTGAAGATTTCCCCGTGTCCCTTTGAGCATAGGGGAGGGAAAAGTGGTGCATTGCTGACGCATGAAGTTTTGAGAAATACAATGTGATGTTTTCTTTTGCCCAAAGATGTAAACAGTGATTATTATCATCTCGAAATTTCTCAGTTTGGACAACACCCTGATTTGGGATAGGATGAAGGGGTGGCGCCTTCGGGGAGGGAAGAACAAGTCTAGAAAATCATCCAATTCGTTTGATTGTCCCTTAATTGGTACAACAAAGGAGGTAACACCGATTACTCTCTTAAACCTTCAGAGTGAAAAGTTACTCTTTTTTAGATAGAAATTTAGGACGGATCTAAGTTTCGAGTGAAAATTCAGTCGAAATAGAGCCATTTTTACTCTTTTAAGAGTGAATATTCCGTCTAAATTTAGATCAGTCCCTAATTCCGTCTTTTGGATTTAGAGCGTACCCGGTAAGGACTGTCCTTATCCCCTTGGTAAAAAAATATATATATCCGATATGAAAAATTTAGGAACTCGTTCCATTTGTATGATAAGTAACGCAGCGGCGATTATCTTCCGTTCCCAGACATATTCTTGATTTAACTGAAGTGGGTTTTCAACATTTAAATATTCAATTTTTATGTCAATGAAAACATTAGAGTGTTCCGAAATTTCTTCAATGCAAGCTGTAAATTAATTTGTCTGATGATGAAGTATGTAGGTAATGGACTCACTAACTCAAATACTCTTACCTTGCAAAATGTTTACTGACAAATAAAGTGCCTTAAAAACTTTTATTGGCTGTTGTCTCTTGGACTGTGTTACTTATATAATATGATCAATTTTCACTTAAATTTTGTAGACAATAAGTTGAAAAAACAGACTGTGCAAAGTTCAAGGCATATTGACCAATTTCAGTGTCATTTTTGATTGTATTACTCCGCTCTGTGAAATGCCCTCTCTGAGTAGCGATGTAGCGAGAAACACGTACGTATCACGCAAGGTTCTCCAGCTCAAAATTTCAATTGTCATGATATAGAAATTAATTTTAAACAAGAAATAAAAGGCCACATTGTGAGCTTCGATCAGAGGGGTGGCATGACCCGGTTGAAAACTTCTTCAAGAGAGATAGGTGTTACGAAAATGGACTAATTTGGTGTGAAAGTCAACGGGACATACACTTAGTGGTCCGATACATGAAACCCATATGGAAATTTGATTCGTCAATAGTATATACAAACCTTTCAATTTCCAATTCATAACAACCAAATTTGTTTTCATAAAACTGCAACTTTTCATAAATATTAGCTCCTAATTGTCCATAATTTTTCTAAAAGATGCACGACTTTTCTTTAAAAGGTAGTTTGTATTTCCTTTAATCAGTTACTAGGTAAAATATGTTGGTTTAGCCCCAAAGAACCTCCTAGTTCCGACAATCTACTTGATGTTGCTGATTGGAAGAGGTGATTCATCAACAAAAGTCCAGTTTTTTTTCTTTTTCTTTTTTTTTTTAAATTCCTTGCAAATAACAAAGTTTCTTACATAAAAAATTGAATATTTGTTTTGAAAATAGACCTTAATTCCTTGTTTTTAAATGTTTGTTACAAAAAGGCAAGTATGTCAGCACGCTTCGTTCGACCGAATTATTTCGGTAGCTCATTGCGCTTGTCGGAACTTGGAGAAGATGTCCCCCACAGCTGTCTGTAGCAGAATGAAAAAGGGGAAGATGGCCTACATAGTCTCTGGATAGGGGTCGGGATGGCCTCCTCTACCGTTAGACGAGCTTCGCGTGAGTAGGAATGGTTCAAAGGTAAAATTGGGTTTTCTTTGTGGACAACAGTAGAACTGATTATTAATATTAAGAATTATTTATGATCACTTTGCTAATTTATTTCAAGTGAAACATTCTATAATAAACGAAAATATTGACTGCTTAGATTCTACTAACAAGCTTGAAAAAATGCCATTTTCGTCTATCTGAAGCAATTTTTCAAAGTTCATCTGTATCCACTTACTGAAGGTGGTTCTCCGCTTAGATATTCTTTCGGGCAGGAATACATTTCACAGTTTTACGGGCAAAAAATCTTTAGCCCCTCTTATTAAAATGCTCTCGTACGCCTGTGGGTACGGCCAACTCTACCGGTCGACAAACTGCGTGTGAAGAGGGAAAGTTTAGCGCCTGGTAAAATTGTGATCTCTTTGCCCAAACAATTTGTAATTTAATTACATTTAGATAACATTACTCGATGATTTGTTAGAGGCCCAAGCATGACGCTCCCCATCCCACTTTCTAGTTATGATGTACTGGTAACATGAACTCAAAAACCGATAGAATTTGATAAGTTAGATTATGAAAGTCACGATAAATGTCGTCGGTCATGACATTTTTTCTGGATTAAGTCTGAAATAATAGATGCACATTAAATTATGAAAAATTGGATATTGCAGTTACTTTAAAAGTCCATTTATTTTTGTGAAGTTGCATTTTAAACCACTCTTATTCCCTTTTTTTTTTAAAAAAAAAAAATAGATACCGTTCCATAGCGAGGGAAGTAACACTAAAGGATTACAGCTATATTTTCATCTTAAGGGTGACACCATACTAAAGAATAGCCAAGCTTGCAACACCAAAAGCATTTATCGGCTACCGTAGCACAATGTTTCTTCTTCTCAAGTCTCTGTTTAATCAATTCCAAATTTTATCCAAAAAGCGTTGATTTCGTGATATTTTAATAAAAACTTCTTGATTAGAGTACACAGCGCATTATGGGGAAACGGTATCACGAAGGAAAATTAAAATTAATTTTTAGACTGTTGAAAAGTATATTTATTTTCAGAGCTTGGCGAAGTATTTCCCAGGGACATAAGAGAGATCCTGTTAAAGAAATGAAAAAGCCATCGAAATTGCCCTAAAATTAAGTTTTCAAACAGAAATTAGAAAAATATCATCCATCGTATGAAAGATAAAGACCAGCCTCAACTGTATTACGTGCAATATGATGATAAAATGTGATGTATGAAAAACTGTCAACTATTTTCTAAAAGCGATGTTACGAAAAGCTATCAGATATTTTGGAAGCTCTCGAGATTTTGTCATTTATTGGACCTAACGTTACGTTTGGTAGCACTCACTGAACAAATAGGACTAACACGTTAAACATTGCTAAATTAAGGATCTTAATTTTTCTCCCCTTCGATGACAAAAATATTTAAATTTAGTGCAAGAAATATCGATGTACAATGTATTATTGGTTTAATCAGTTCAACAAAACCAGACGAGACGAAAAAGTGAAATATGGGAAATTTTTGAGAAACTACGGAGCATTGTACAGGTGTGATCGATCAAAGAGAAACAGTTTACCATCAGTTAGTTAGTTAGATGGAGTTTTACGGCTCAGTTTCCAACCAACTGGTTCAAGTCGGGCCGGCCACGGCCATTTTTCCAGTTATGGCTCCCTGGCTTGTTTTCCCTACTCCATTGTTTATGCTGAGCACCAAGCACAATGGCAGAGGGCTCCATTTTTAAAGTCTTCGGTACGACCCGGCCACGACTCGAACTTCCGACCTCCCGACCATCAGATCAAGAATACATTAGAGTGTACAATAATGTTACAGCTCAATTAATTAAATATGTTTATTATGTGAAGATTTCCCCGTGTCCCTTTGAGCATAGGGGAGGGAAAAGTGGTGCATTGCTGACGCATGAAGTTTTGAGAAATACAATGTGATGTTTTCTTTTGCCCAAAGATGTAAACAGTGATTATTATCATCTCGAAATTTCTCAGTTTGGACAACACCCTGATTTGGGATAGGATGAAGGGGTGGCGCCTTCGGGGAGGGAAGAACAAGTCTAGAAAATCATCCAATTCGTTTGATTGTCCCTTAATTGGTACAACAAAGGAGGTAACACCGATTACTCTCTTAAACCTTCAGAGTGAAAAGTTACTCTTTTTTAGATAGAAATTTAGGACGGATCTAAGTTTCGAGTGAAAATTCAGTCGAAATAGAGCCATTTTTACTCTTTTAAGAGTGAATATTCAGTCTAAATTTAGATCAGTCCCTAATTCCGTCTTTTGGATTTAGAGCGTACCCGGTAAGGACTGTCCTTATCCCCTTGGTAAAAAAAAATATATCCGATATGAAAAATTTAGGAACTCGTTCCATTTGTATGATAAGTAACGCAGCGGCGATTATCTTCCGTTCCCAGACATATTCTTGATTTAACTGAAGTGGGTTTTCAACATTTAAATATTCAATTTTTATGTCAATGAAAACATTAGAGTGTTCCGAAATTTCTTCAATGCAAGCTGTAAATTAATTTGTCTGATGATGAAGTATGTAGGTAATGGACTCACTAACTCAAATACTCTTACCTTGCAAAATGTTTACTGACAAATAAAGTGCCTTAAAAACTTTTATTGGCTGTTGTCTCTTGGACTGTGTTACTTATATAATATGATCAATTTTCACTTAAATTTTGTAGACAATAAGTTGAAAAAACAGACTGTGCAAAGTTCAAGGCATATTGACCAATTTCAGTGTCATTTTTGATTGTATTACTCCGCTCTGTGAAATGCCCTCTCTGAGTAGCGATGTAGCGAGAAACACGTACGTATCACGCAAGGTTCTCCAGCTCAAAATTTCAATTGTCATGATATAGAAATTAATTTTAAACAAGAAATAAAAGGCCACATTGTGAGCTTCGATCAGAGGGGTGGCATGACCCGGTTGAAAACTTCTTCAAGAGAGATAGGTGTTACGAAAATGGACTAATTTGGTGTGAAAGTCAACGGGACATACACTTAGTGGTCCGATACATGAAACCCATATGGAAATTTGATTCGTCAATAGTATATACAAACCTTTCAATTTCCAATTCATAACAACCAAATTTGTTTTCATAAAACTGCAACTTTTCATAAATATTAGCTCCTAATTGTCCATAATTTTTCTAAAAGATGCACGACTTTTCTTTAAAAGGTAGTTTGTATTTCCTTTAATCAGTTACTAGGTAAAATATGTTGGTTTAGCCCCAAAGAACCTCCTAGTTCCGACAATCTACTTGATGTTGCTGATTGGAAGAGGTGATTCATCAACAAAAGTCCAGTTTTTTTTCTTTTTCTTTTTTTTTTTTAAATTCCTTGCAAATAACAAAGTTTCTTACATAAAAAATTGAATATTTGTTTTGAAAATAGACCTTAATTCCTTGTTTTTAAATGTTTGTTACAAAAAGGCAAGTATGTCAGCACGCTTCGTTCGACCGAATTATTTCGGTAGCTCATTGCGCTTGTCGGAACTTGGAGAAGATGTCCCCCACAGCTGTCTGTAGCAGAATGAAAAAGGGGAAGATGGCCTACATAGTCTCTGGATAGGGGTCGGGATGGCCTCCTCTACCGTTAGACGAGCTTCGCGTGAGTAGGAATGGTTCAAAGGTAAAATTGGGTTTTCTTTGTGGACAACAGTAGAACTGATTATTAATATTAAGAATTATTTATGATCACTTTGCTAATTTATTTCAAGTGAAACATTCTATAATAAACGAAAATATTGACTGCTTAGATTCTACTAACAAGCTTGAAAAAATGCCATTTTCGTCTATCTGAAGCAATTTTTCAAAGTTCATCTGTATCCACTTACTGAAGGTGGTTCTCCGCTTAGATATTCTTTCGGGCAGGAATACATTTCACAGTTTTACGGGCAAAAAATCTTTAGCCCCTCTTATTAAAATGCTCTCGTACGCCTGTGGGTACGGCCAACTCTACCGGTCGACAAACTGCGTGTGAAGAGGGAAAGTTTAGCGCCTGGTAAAATTGTGATCTCTTTGCCCAAACAATTTGTAATTTAATTACATTTAGATAACATTACTCGATGATTTGTTAGAGGCCCAAGCATGACGCTCCCCATCCCACTTTCTAGTTATGATGTACTGGTAACATGAACTCAAAAACCGATAGAATTTGATAAGTTAGATTATGAAAGTCACGATAAATGTCGTCGGTCATGACATTTTTTCTGGATTAAGTCTGAAATAATAGATGCACATTAAATTATGAAAAATTGGATATTGCAGTTACTTTAAAAGTCCATTTATTTTTGTGAAGTTGCATTTTAAACCACTCTTATTCCCTTTTTTAAAAAAAAGAAAATAGATACCGTTCCATAGCGAGGGAAGTAACACTAAAGGATTACAGCTATATTTTCATCTTAAGGGTGACACCATACTAAAGAATAGCCAAGCTTGCAACACCAAAAGCATTTATCGGCTACCGTAGCACAATGTTTCTTCTTCTCAAGTCTCTGTTTAATCAATTCCAAATTTTATCCAAAAAGCGTTGATTTCGTGATATTTTAATAAAAACTTCTTGATTAGAGTACACAGCGCATTATGGGGAAACGGTATCACGAAGGAAAATTAAAATTAATTTTTAGACTGTTGAAAAGTATATTTATTTTCAGAGCTTGGCGAAGTATTTCCCAGGGACATAAGAGAGATCCTGTTAAAGAAATGAAAAAGCCATCGAAATTGCCCTAAAATTAAGTTTTCAAACAGAAATTAGAAAAATATCATCCATCGTATGAAAGATAAAGACCAGCCTCAACTGTATTACGTGCAATATGATGATAAAATGTGATGTATGAAAAACTGTCAACTATTTTCTAAAAGCGATGTTACGAAAAGCTATCAGATATTTTGGAAGCTCTCGAGATTTTGTCATTTATTGGACCTAACGTTACGTTTGGTAGCACTCACTGAACAAATAGGACTAACACGTTAAACATTGCTAAATTAAGGATCTTAATTTTTCTCCCCTTCGATGACAAAAATATTTAAATTTAGTGCAAGAAATATCGATGTACAATGTATTATTGGTTTAATCAGTTCAACAAAACCAGACGAGACGAAAAAGTGAAATATGGGAAATTTTTGAGAAACTACGGAGCATTGTACAGGTGTGATCGATCAAAGAGAAACAGTTTACCATCAGTTAGTTAGTTAGATGGAGTTTTACGGCTCAGTTTCCAACCAACTGGTTCAAGTCGGGCCGGCCACGGCCATTTTTCCAGTTATGGCTCCCTGGCTTGTTTTCCCTACTCCATTGTTTATGCTGAGCACCAAGCACAATGGCAGAGGGCTCCATTTTTAAAGTCTTCGGTACGACCCGGCCACGACTCGAACTTCCGACCTCCCGACCATCAGATCAAGAATACATTAGAGTGTACAATAATGTTACAGCTCAATTAATTAAATATGTTTATTATGTGAAGATTTCCCCGTGTCCCTTTGAGCATAGGGGAGGGAAAAGTGGTGCATTGCTGACGCATGAAGTTTTGAGAAATACAATGTGATGTTTTCTTTTGCCCAAAGATGTAAACAGTGATTATTATCATCTCGAAATTTCTCAGTTTGGACAACACCCTGATTTGGGATAGGATGAAGGGGTGGCGCCTTCGGGGAGGGAAGAACAAGTCTAGAAAATCATCCAATTCGTTTGATTGTCCCTTAATTGGTACAACAAAGGAGGTAACACCGATTACTCTCTTAAACCTTCAGAGTGAAAAGTTACTCTTTTTTAGATAGAAATTTAGGACGGATCTAAGTTTCGAGTGAAAATTCAGTCGAAATAGAGCCATTTTTACTCTTTTAAGAGTGAATATTCAGTCTAAATTTAGATCAGTCCCTAATTCCGTCTTTTGGATTTAGAGCGTACCCGGTAAGGACTGTCCTTATCCCCTTGGTAAAAAAAAATATATATCCGATATGAAAAATTTAGGAACTCGTTCCATTTGTATGATAAGTAACGCAGCGGCGATTATCTTCCGTTCCCAGACATATTCTTGATTTAACTGAAGTGGGTTTTCAACATTTAAATATTCAATTTTTATGTCAATGAAAACATTAGAGTGTTCCGAAATTTCTTCAATGCAAGCTGTAAATTAATTTGTCTGATGATGAAGTATGTAGGTAATGGACTCACTAACTCAAATACTCTTACCTTGCAAAATGTTTACTGACAAATAAAGTGCCTTAAAAACTTTTATTGGCTGTTGTCTCTTGGACTGTGTTACTTATATAATATGATCAATTTTCACTTAAATTTTGTAGACAATAAGTTGAAAAAACAGACTGTGCAAAGTTCAAGGCATATTGACCAATTTCAGTGTCATTTTTGATTGTATTACCAAGGTTTAGAACTCACACTGTGGACTCCGCTTTTTATTTCATGACCATTGAAATTTCCAGCTCAGTTGAGAACCTGGAATGATCGTTAGGCTTCGTGTTCTACCGTCCTTGTCGATGCTCAAAGGTACATCATTACACAGCGCATTTATACAATCGACACATGACACTGAATTTCGTCAAAGTTTTCTGAATTTTTGCACAGTCTGTCTTTCAGCTCATTATCTACGATGTACATTGGAAAATGACCCTGTTTCATGAGTTACACAGTTAGAAACAACTTCCAAAATTATTTCGAAGCACCTCTTTTTTCACACAATATTTTTCGGTGTAACAATATTTTAATAACTCGCTGGGTTGTCGAAATTTTGTCCAAAGCGACATTTAATGGGGGGAAACTTCATATTCAGTCGAATTATGGCAAATTTAGCAGACCATGAGGAACCCTCAAACGGTCGTCATCTCTGCTACGTATCACGATGGTCAGGTTTTCTCCACGTTTTGCCTTTTCTATTGGTTTCAAACTAGAGAACAAATAGTCAAATACGGACACAATACAAATATAGACGGTCTTGTTGCGCGGTTGTAGGCTGCATTCGTACTTTGAGGAGCTTGACATCTTGTCGCGCAAATCTTCGCTCTTCCCCCGTGTTGAAGTTACGTACTTTAGGTAGAGGACCACAAACTCCAACACTCGTGCCTGGGAAAATGTTTACTGACAGACAAAGCACCATAAAAATTTTATGGGATGTTGTTTCTGAATGTGTTACTTACAAAATATGATCATTTTTGCATTTGGATTTTGTAGACAATGAATTGAAATACAGACTGTGCAAATTTCAAGGCAATCTGACCAATTTTAATGCCATTTTTATGGTATTACTCCGCTCTGTGAAATACCGTTTTTGAGTAGCTATTATGGCGGGAAACACGTCCCTATCTTTCAAGGCTCTCTAGCTCAAAATTTCAACAGTCATGGTACAGAAATTTGTCAGTGCCATGAAAGTCGAGATTGTGAGCTTCGATCAGAGAGGTGGCATGTCCTGGTTGAAAACTTCTACTGGGAGCTAGGGGGCACGGAAGTAGCCAAATTGAGTGTGTAAGTCAATGGGACTTATAAGTAGTGGCCGGCTACCTGTAGCATAATGTGTATGCTTCAAAAATTAAAGTCTCCACTTTTGTAATACCATTTCCTGAAATAAATACCAAAAGTTCCATAAAAACTACTGGTTTCAATCTCAGCATCGAGTCAACAAAAGCAGTCCCTTCCCTAAAAGAAACACACAAATTTTAATTTTCCAAATGTACAAACATCAATACTGCATACTCAAGTGTTTCTACTATCTAACAGTTTTGTAGTGTACTTAGTCAATTTTATAAAATATAGTGTACGATCGCGGTAGTAAGTAAGCCATGCATGGCACACGTACACCCCACCAACCAACACACTCACCCCAATCACCCACCCTTATCACCATCTAAAAACAATAAAAGGTCAAAGATAAACAGGCGCGGATCCAGACATTCCAAAGAAGGGGCTGATTTGAGAGAAGCAGGGGTGTGAGGGAGTTGCACTGCTAATTGTCCGTGTGTTTTATTGTTGATGCGGCTCGGGTGGGACTGGCCGTGATGCCGCAACCCCCCCCCCCCCCCCCCGTCTTCCTTGGGTCAGCGTTTGACAAGTAGTCGATCAAGCCTGCCAACTCTCACGGTTTCACCGTGAGTCTCACTGTTTCAGAAGTCGCCTCACCTGCTCACGGTCAAATTTTCAGATCTCACCGTGAAATAAGCATTATTCAATCGGTTGGAAACTGGGCCGTAAACCTCTATCTAACTAACTAACTAACTAACTAACCAGCTAGTGGCGTAGCCAGGATGGGATTTTTTGGGGGGGGGGCCTAGGTAACAAGTGGGGGGCCTGGTACCTCCGAGGGTCAGGCACGGCAAGACTATCTAAGCGGAGCGCCACCATCGGTTGGCGCGGAGCGTACAAGAAAATTTTGGGCTTTAAACCCCTCCAGATGGCCGGAAACGGCACTTCCCATGTGTTTTAAGCTGGATGTACCCAGCCTTGAAATACGAATCTCATGTCTGCGATGTCTCAATAATGAGAATAAAAAATCAATCTATGAAAAATGGCAATACATACACTTTTTAGGGCCCCCCAAACTGGGCACTTCTGATCTGAAGCCTGGGGGATGAGACTAAAGGGAGCCCATATCTCCCTTTCCCTTGGGAAAAATTGTGAACGTCAGAAGCACGTAGATCGCAAATGCGGCAATATTTGAATCTAAGCGGAGCGCCACTATCAGTTGGCGCGGAGCGTACAAGAAAATTTTGGGCCTTAAAACCCCTCCAGATGGCCGGAAACGGCACTTCCCACGTGTTTTAAACTGGATGTACCCAGCCGCAAATGCGGCAATATTTGAATGGATTTCAGCTTAGGCAGCACCTCACCCTTTAGCAGGAAAACCAAACGTAGTTGTGTCCCCCTCTGAGAAACTTTCTTTGCGTTAGATTTCCTAGATGCAAAATGGTGCTATGTTTGGCAAAACTTTGAACTGATTATAGGCCTGAGTTTTCGGATTTTCCCTTTTTGGGGAGGATGAAAAATATAAAAATATTTTTAGTTTTTGTAGAGATTTTACAAGAGACATACATACTACCAAAGAAACAATGTGCAAAATGGTGCAGTATTTGTTCATCGGTACATTACGTGGTCAAAATTAAAATACTACGAATAAATCCCTCAAAATAATTGAACCTCAAAGCAGAAGTATGGATCATGTGGGAAACACATGAAATCCGGACCTTGTGGACATTTTACAAATCCCCCGGACGCCAGTGCCAACTACTAAAAAGAGGACTTGTCGAAAAAAATCGTTTTACAGTGGCACTTGTCATGGGCAGGAGTGAGGCACGACATAGGCCTACTTGTTAAGGATGGAAGGGAAGAATTATCCGAAGGCAGTACCTTACCCCGATCTGCTTACGGCATATTTTGTGTATAATTAAGTATAGGAAGGGTCGTGTAAGAGTGGTCTCCAGAGTACGATTGCCTTATTTTCAGTAAATCAATCAGCCATCCGAAAGGGAGAAAGGGTCTTAACCTAACAAAGTCACATTAAAGTTTGTCGTCGAGACTTTCGTTTCATCTTCGAAGTGAAATGCAATAAACGACAGTGCAGGTCACAAACGGTAGGCCTATCTAATTTAGTGAAAGTAGGCATTCTAAAGTTATTGCTTGATTTCATACGTGCGGACAAAATGTGTTTTACACACATTCATCCATGTGTTTTTTTTTTTTTTTAATTTTTGCACATTTTTTTATTTTTATTTTTTTCAATTACTCTATCAGGACGCAAAAAATCTGGGGGGGGGGGCTGGAGAAAATCTGGGGGGGCCTTGGCCCCCAGGCCCCCCCCCCCGTGGCTACGCCACTGTAACCAGCTAACTAACTAACATTATTCAGACAGATGCAAACACTCTGCAACAAGAACAGCCAACAGTCGATTATAAGTGTCCGATTGTCTTACAAGGAAGGCAGATTCTCTAATGAGAACGTCAAATTGTGCAATTTCCATTGCATTTCCAATTTCTAACTATTTTTTTAAATACCTTAAGCTTTATATATTTTCAAATATGACTCCAACTTGTTAGTTTATCAATTAAAGAACCTGTGTTTGAAAGTTTCTGCCACCATTTTTTCTTTACTTTAATAGCTGCAGATTTAAGATTATTTTTTGTAAAAAAAGGCAAAATACTCATGGGCAAATTTTCCAATTTGGGTAGCAGTAAAATAAAAATGTGCAAGCTAAATAAACTTCAGTCGCCTCAACATTCTAGTCATAGATAGGCATGCGAGGCGGGGTGCAGGGGGCACTCTCCCTCCCAATTCTTGCAAAACAGTTGGTCCATCCTGGCAAAACATGATAAAAGATGCCATTACATTAGGGCAAAATTTGCTCCGAGTGCCCTCCCTACAAAAATTATCCCCATAGTTACGCCTGCTTTTGAATGTCGATTCTTCAATGAAAACTCTTCATTTCCCTTTCAAAATACCCAAAGTTTGTTTCATAAATTTCCAAATTTTTTTAATGTAGCCTAGCCGATTTCCAAATATTCTTCAGAAAAAGTGACAGCTTATCAAATTGTTTTAAGAAACCAGAAAGCCAAAAGGCTTAGTGAAACCTTGCCGAAAAATGGTGCTTTGTTGTCCTCATAAACCGCTGAAAACGGTGACCTCAAATGACCTTCGACCTCTACCAAAAACAATAGGGTTCTTCCTCTCAACATGGCAAATCTATATACCAAATATGAAAAGTGTCGGTCATTCCTATCTCAAGATATCGCGATTACAAGGTTTTCGGTCTTTGATCTCTGGTGACCTCAAATGACCTTCGACTTCCACCAAAACAAAAGGGTTCTTCCTCTCATCATGGCAAATCTATATACCAAATATGTAAAGTGACAGTCATTCCTATCTCAAGATATCGCGATTACAAGGTTTTCTATCTTTGATCTCTGGTGACCTCAAATGACATTTGACCTCCACCAAAAACGATAGGGTCCTTCCTCTCAACATGGCAAATGTATATACCAAATATGAAAAGTGACGGTCATTCCTAACTCAAGATTTCAAGGTTTCGCACCCTCTTTGATCTCTGGTGACCTCAAATGACCATCGACCTCCACCAAAAACAATTGTGTTCTTCCTTTCAATATGGCAAATCTATATGCCAAATATGAAAAGTGTCGGTCATTCCTATCTCAAGATATCGCGATTACAAGGTTTTCGGTCTTTGATCTCTGGTGACCTCAAATGACCTTTGACCTCCACCAAAAACGATAGGGTCCTTCCTCTCAACATGGCAAATCTATGTACCAAATATGAAAAGTGTGGGTCATTCCTAAGTCAAGATATCGCGATTACAAGGTTTTCGGTCTTTGATCTCTGGTGACCTGAAATGACCTTTGACCTTCACTAAAAACACATAGGGTGCTTTCTCTCACCATGGCAAATCAATATACGAAATATGAAAAGTGCCAGTCATTCCTATCTCAAGATATCGCGATTACAAGGAGCGTCACACACACACACACACACACATACACACGACATCACCATCGCATAGATTCCTTGCCTGCCTTCGGCACGGAATCAAAAATGGCGGTACTACGGAAGTCAGGAGGGGGGTGTTACATATTTTTCTTTCTCAACCCACTTGCTCCCCTAGTTAGATCAGTTAGGAGTGGGTTACGACTAAGACTTAATTGTTCATCCAAATGCTAAAAGCTCAGAGCCCCCGGGGGAGGGACCTGATCTCAAAATTTTTGCAAGATCTAAAATCACGAGTCGGGGTCGGCGGTTACATTTGAAAAAAAAAGTCGAGCAGACACTTGAGTTTTATAACTTGGCATGGTTTGAATTACTGGGAGAACTCCGAAGAGTGCCCGAAATCTTTAAAAGGTACGGTATGCCCGAAAAAGGGAAAAATATCACAGTCGTGATTGACTTTTAATATTTTAAAATTTTTATTTCACATTCTTTTGCAACAAAATGCCCGAAATGGTTGAATGTCCAAATTCTTTGAATTTCTGTTAAACATTTGTCCGAAAGATAGAAAGGGTAACACACGTACAAGTACGAAAAATCATAAGCACAGAAGATAAATCGTGACACATTGGAGAAGCCTGTCACTTAAAAGAAACAATCATTCCTCATCCTGCTGCTAAATTTTGGAAAACACGATGAACAAAATGACCAGCAATAGGCGATTATCTGAACCCGAAAATAAAAGATAATAAAGATTTGAGACATTTTCGGGCAGTCGGGCAGCTTCTGGAAAAATTTTCATCCCAACTTCACACTGTCTTGCAAAAACTTGGTTCTGGGATGTTTTGATTTGCCAAATCAATTACGGGCAGACGGGAGGGCGTTTAATTACAGTACCTAGTATATTTTGCCATTCCCCTACAACCAGATTGCGGGCAACGGTCATGAAAATCGATTAGGTTGTTTTTCAATTACGTAATGATACAGTGTGAGAATGTCTTCCCATAAGTCTGCCTGAAAATTTATTTAAGCCCGCCTTGTACCGTGACATATTTTCAAGAGATGTTAGAAATTGGGTGGAGTTCGCTTGGTATTTTGAGCGTACTGCCTTGCAAGCTGGAAGTCCCAGCAAATCCCGGTGGAACCACTTGGAAATTTGAGGGGTCTTAAAATTAGGTTGTTCAGCATCGCTGTTCACAGTGATGCTGAGGGGGTTTAAAAATTGGGTAGTTACAAAAATTGGGTCTTTGGTTGTCAGTTTCAGGAAGTTGCCCAACTCAGGTAGTTATCCGATTTAGGAAGTTGTTCACATGCTCTGCTCAGTTCAGCTGGTGAGCAGTGGTGCACAGAGCAAGTACCCTCCACCCCATCCAGCCTTTAGGAAAGTGGCCAAAGACTGGGAATTCGCTCACATCCGTCGGGTTTGAAACGTTAAATGGCGGTCCCGGGTGCAGAATTGGAGGTGATTTAGTCAGTCGGGCGTACCTGTTTTTTCTGCTGTTTCGTGCAACACAAAAGGGGATTACTGGGGAACAACCCAGAAAGGAAGATTATAGTTTCCTCATCACGAAATGACTTTTCCCCAGGTTCAAAAAGTGCGCAGCAACGAAAAAGAGGCAAAAACAATGCCAAAGTTTCATCTTAAATCTACTACGATCGTTTGGTCACCAGCCAATCACATATCAGGAGAGGAGGAGACTGACCAATGACAAGGCAGTAGCATCCTAGTTACATAGAAGAAGCAGACGACAAAATGGCAGCCCCCATGCCAAACGCTGAACCCGGTGAAAATCCGGAGTTTTGTGCCATGCACATTGTTTCCAGTGCAACAACCAACTTTAAAACATTCACAAAAATATCTTAGGAAACGTTTGTTAGTTATGGGGCACAATGGAAACACTTCAACTGCCCTGAAGCCGAAATTGTCGACAGTACGGCTACGTGTCTTGGTTTAGACTTCGACAACATCGAAGAATGCCTCCAGTTGTTTTCACACGTACCCGTTGCACGAAACATCGGGTACCACCGAGATTGTTATCGGCGGTTCTGTGACAAAGGTAAAATTAAGCGGAAGAAACGTTCATCACAGAATCAGACTAGCGAAGATACGTATATCTATTCCTCTATAAAAATTTTTAATTTGTAAACTAATCGGCTAGCCGGATGAAAATAAACATGCTAGCCTAGCCATAGAGTGTGCAATCAATGCATTGTGTGGCGACCGTAGTATTCCCACAATGGTGCAGCAATACTTGAAGTCAGTGCTCTAAGCTGCCTCACAGGGTGGCCCACCTTGCCCCTATTCTCAGAATTTAAAATTCTTCATGTGGTTCCTGGGGTTGTCTAAATTATTAAAAGTGCACTGTGTGAATAATGGATTGGGTGACTGCTAACTTGAACTGAACCAACACACAGAGTTACATGCGGTCATTAAAGAATTGAAGTCAGGCATGTTTGCTGTGCATGGGCTTCAAAACATAGGAGTGCAGCATTTTACATGTGAACGTGTGTCCTTAAATTCAATCTCCTCCCTCTTTTCAATGAAGCTAGGGGTCTTATCTGTGTAGTATTAGCTCTCAACCAGTGCCTAGTATGATAATGCTCCATTATACTACGTTCTGAATACTACACGGAGCAAGTGACAATGGAGGTTAGTGTGTAGGGACTGAGTGAGGACTAGTGTAGTATATGCTACATTGTGTATTTTACTAAATTCCAGTCGTGTGGTGGTGATGTAAGCAACTCCCTGATGTAAGCTGATATACTGACTAACCAGGGAGTTGTCAGGGTTGAGTGACAATTCAGTGTTCTCCACAGGTTGAAATTTTGTCCGGGTGCTCCAAAGGTTGAAGGTAAACAGTGATCACTGTCTTGACAAGAAGTCTAAAGAGAGGGAGCATCTCTCTTTGGAAAATGTTGGTTAAAATCAGTAATGCTTGTAATCATACTTTTCTCTGATGACTAGGAACATTTGTGATTATCATTGCTCAATGTCCACATTGAGATTGCTGTTTTCTCTGTTTCGAGATTTCAAATAGACAATTTTTGTCTGGGTGGCTGAACTTTTTGTCCGGGTGGCACATTTTTTGTCCTTGGGCTAAAAAACCTCTGCAGATTTTGTCCGGGTGGGTCACCCTATCAAAACAGCTAGTAGAGAACACTGTCATTATGCCTTTTTAATATCCCTTTCCTGTTGTAGCTGCTGAATTGTAACCGGGGTGGAAATATACTAACGCCTATCTTGTGCATTTGGCAGGAGCCTAAACAGCAACTCTCTTGTCAGAGTGTGTGACTGCGGGCAGATATCTTGAATATAAAAGACTTATGGGATGTATCCACATTCCTTGGTACTGTAAGAACATTCTTTCCATTACTTTCCACCATATAGGTGTACTAGGCCACTTTTATTTGGAGGGGGTAGAGCCCTTTTAGGCTTTTACCCAAAATTTTAATCACCCATGCCTGAAAAATACAACTGTTTTGTCTGAAAATAGTAATTTCCCAGCAGGAACAGGGCTGCAGCCCCCAGCCCCCCCCCCCCCCTCCGCCCTATACACCTATGTTTTCAACAGTGCTAGCATTCCATTCTACTTTGACCCACTAACCTGAAAATAAGACATCTCGTTTAAATATGAATTTTAGTAGTTTTGAGCTTCCCTTCAAAACTGAAGGAATTACAGTACGTAAGTATTGTACATTTGAGTTGGGGGAGGGGGGAAGATGTTAAAACAAAGGTTGGTCAACTGTGGTTTCTATTAAAGTTCTTTTTGTTTTAGTCAGAGACTAACATTACCATTTTCCTAGCAACAAGCCACGGTTTGTGGGAAAGGGGGGGGGGCTCGTGCTCATATGTACTTATTGTACAGACAGGTAGACCCCATAATTTCCATCATTGCCTCATGATAAAAAAGCACTGTTTTCTTTGATTGATAGTTGAAAGAAAGCGAGAAGTATTTGTTGAGTTCCTTTCCGTGCCTATAACCTTTTATTCTAAACCTTCCTTCTAGAAGAAAAAAGTGTTTTAACAGAATGTAGCCCAACCCTTTCATGTAAAAATCTTTGGTGAATTACAAAATGAAGTTCCCTGTGTAACTGTAAACCCATCAGAGCATAAAAATATTGCAATTTTCCTCTGCAAAGTTGTCATTCTGTAAAATTAGCACTGCCTTGCATGAGAACCCCTGATTCTATGTCAGTTTGCAAATTTGGGGAGGGGTTCTGGGCCCTAACCCCCTTGAACGCTTTACAGTAACACCCCTTACCAGTAGCAAAAATAATAAGTTTACCCATATTAGTGAACATATTTTAATGAAATTATCATATTTGCACCCCAATTACTTGAGGTGTCAAGTTGTATGTTATACACAAATGTTGGGAGGGGGCTTCTCACAGGACCCCTCGCCAAGACACCTTAGCTTTTGCATGTCCCGAGGAAACCAACTTAAAATCTAAAAAGAAAATAAATGTGCAAATGCCAGAACAAAGACTTGACAAAATATTGCACAGTTTTCACATAAGATTCTTTTGTTACACACAAATTTTGCAAAGGAGAGGGGGGTCTGACCCCAGGAGACCATTGACCAACATGCATAGTTCTACTGAATTCGTTTAAACCCTTCTGTAGTGGTTCCATGGACCTGCCAGGTAAAGGTCAGAATGAAAACATAGTTTACACTGGAGCTATTGTGTACATTATTCTGTGTATTGCTTTAGTTTGGATAGCGCCCTCTATTTATGTTTATGCCTTTTCCCTGACCCTGGGAGTGGTCAGTGTTTGCAGAAATAGGTCATGTGTGAGTGAGAAAAGATTGCGAGGTACTCTGGACCAAAATCTGCTTGTTTGTAGCTTGAATGTGTTCGTAACATATATTTTTCCTTCAGTACAGTAGTCTATGGGACTATGGCGGCCATTTTGTCCATAAAGTCAACAGTGTGCAACTTTTAAACGTGGGGAAAATCAAAATATGAAAATTTATGTTGTAAAGTACAACTGTGCGGATTTTGAGGTAATCCCCGTTTGTGTTGCACGGAATCCCATTTTTAAAGCCTTTTTTGAGGTATGCCCTACTGACTAATTGGTACACGCCTGCCTCAGAAACCTCTGAGTACTTATCGAAAAGAGAAGGCAAAGATCGCCGGTGTTCATCCACGCTCACTCTTGAATAGGGTCCTCGATGAACCAAAATGGCTTCCTGACCCTCAAAACGTTAAATTGAAATTACTATTATTTATAGTCGGAATTCCGGGCAGTCACATAGATTAATTTCATCAATTCAGTAGATCTTGAAGAAGAATACTCAATTGCGTTAGTTTCTGCCTCGAATATAGATACAATTCATCAATTGTAAGTGGTACATTTTATCTGGTATAATATTCGCATCACTTAGCAAGTTGCTAATTTTTTTTTCTATTATTACAAACGAAAGCTCAATTTTCAAAATTTCCTGCACGCTCCGCGCCAACCAATGGTGACTTAGATGGTGTTATGGTCGAATACATTGCTGAACAGCCTGGACACTACAGGCCAAGGCTTGCACATCATATTTCGTTTTTGTCAATATTAAAAATTAGTATTCATCAGTAGCGTGAAAATCGCGTCATTTTCAAAACATGAGTCAAGTAGAAAAGAAAACAAAACATAGTACCATTTGTATCTAGTCCAGTTGAGACGGCAAAGCATTTAATAGTCCCCTACCCGGAAGATGGTCAAGAATTGTTACGACAAGTAGACATGGTCCCTCCCACACCAAAAATGGTACGTTCCTGCGTTTATTCTGGTAACTGCTCTTATCACTTTGCAGGTTGCTAATTTATTGGAAGTGAATATTTCATTGCAAATGAAATTTCAGAATACCAACTGTTTAGGTTCAACTTGCAAGTTTGAGAAATGCCATCTCCGGCTGTGTGAGGGTTCCGATTTTTCACAATTTTCTGCATGCTCCCCCCCCCCCCCCCAATTAATTGTGGCTATCTGCAATAGATAGTCTGACGGGCAGAATTAATTTTTTCGGGCAAAAATCTTGTGCCCCCCCCCCCCCCAAAAAAAAATGAACGACATGCTCCCTTCTTACGCCTATGGCAGGAGCGGATCAAATTGAGGTTTTGACCGTTTAATGAAAATTTTCTTACATGTTTTTCAATAATAAAACCGGGCAACCGATTCAGTGAATGTTTAAGAGTGGGCTACTTGTTACTGCAAACGTGTGTTTATTATAATACATTGTACTGTAGGTCCATTTCGTTTCATTGGGAACCATCCATGTTGTGCCGCAATACTCAAGGGTGTAGATCTGTTCTCAGTATTGGAATATACCGGTTAATACTCAACTCAAAAAAAGCAATTTTTCAAATATTAGGGACACTCCTTTTTCCTGTGTCCCTCACCTTACCTAGGATATCATTCAAACCCTTGCACTCCTCTTTTTAGCAGGCGCGGCGGAACGTAAAAAATGCTGGGAGCCTAAGTGTCAGCAAGACTATCTAAGCGAAGCGCCACCATTATTTGGTGAGGAGCGTACAAAACATTGGACTTTACAAAGGTAGTCGGAAACAACATCTCCCCGATGTGCTAAGCTGTATGTACCAAATTCTTGAAACAGCCCTTACCAATATTGAGAGCGACTGAGCATAACTGTAGCCTGTATTTTCCCTCTGGATTCGGATCCCCCAAGTCCTCCCCTCCTCTTGGTTCCGATCCCACAACCGTCTCCCTCGGTTAAGGGAACCACTGCTGTTTAAACTTATTTGGTGTCTAGGGTGTAACAAGTGCATGGCCGTTACAAGCACTTTAAGCCAGGTGAGTGCAATATTGAGGTCTTTTATAAATACAAAGGGTAGATGGGTCCCCTTCGAAGAATTTCAGGGTGCACAATTATGCTGTGGTCACACTAAATTTGGTTCAATGAATTAACAATTTTTCCAAACCTGTGAAGTTTTTTCACATAACAATGACAAATAGTCAAAACTAAACAATCCCAATATTCTACAGATACAAAAATAGTTTTCAGGCATGAGAAATTAGCCATTCAACTTGATTTTCACATTATACACACAACTATTGCAAACAGGGGGTGGGAACTCCTGGGAGTCGCAACTTGATTGCACGGCGGAGCACACTAAGGTCTGATCTGGTCTGATTCAGAGCCGTGTCGATTATTGGTAAACGGCGCCCTCTTTCAACAGAAGGCTCGTTGACATTGTTTTCTACAAGCTGTTTTGCTATTGAAGGGCAAGAGCACTCACAAATCTCTTCTTATTTCTCTTCAAAGTATCTTCAATAATATTTTTAGGACTTTCATATTGAATATTCATGGTTTTCCAAACAATTATTCCTACTAAATTTACAACTGAAGAGAAAAAATATAATCTCATGATCCTCATCAACCAACCATGAAACAGGACAGTCTATATACTACACCTCTTGAAGTTTGTAAACAAAAAGATCATTTGCTCATTTTGCACCAAAATTTCTCAGTTGCTCCAATTAAGGTAAGTTAAATGGGATACACTTCGAAGTGGTATGTTCAGTTAGGAAGAAATCATAAATGATGTTTTTTTTTATTCAAAATACGTGATTTTTGACAATTTCAAATTTTGTGATGTCATAACATGGAGGAATTTCCAAAACATAATGCCTCACATCATGTCCCAAAAGGGGCCCGGTGCCCAATCAATTTAAGAAGCAGTTTTAAGTTTGGTTTCGCTGAACGGCGCTTTGTCAGAGGGTCGGGATGACTTTAGAAAAAGTATTCGCTGCGTGTGTAATAGCATGAACATCACGAATCTAGTTAAATTTAGGCAGACCTTTGAACCAACTCTGAATATTAAATTTAACGAAGACCCTAATACTAATAGGAAGATGCACCCTGCACCCACATACTTAAACGTATTTGCGAAATTTATGATGGCAATTTTGTAAATGTAGGTAAGGGCAGGTGAAAAAAACAATGAATTGGTATAGATAACTGCAGCTCAAAAAGTCAAGAAAAGGCTATGGCGGTAAGCATGGCTAATTCTTCAGACACTAAGGAGCCAAAATCGACACGTCCAAATGACACCTCATAATTGATTCAGTACAGAAATAAGCACAAAACATCCGATGGTCCTGAGTCGGGGAATTTACTTTGACCAGTTGTTGACCGGGTGGTCGTGCATTTAAAACAGCAACAACAAAAAGCCCAGTCCCGGCCCGCAGTTCTCCATATATACCATAGGCGTACGAGGCCGGGGTGCAGAGGCGGGGGGGGGGCACTCGCGGCCCAATTCTGGCAAACAGTTAGTCCATTCGGGTAAAACATGATAAAAGGTGATATTATTCGGGCAAAGTTTGCTCTTGCCCTCCCCACAAAAATTATCCCCGTACGCTTATGACATATACCGTCCTCATTGAAATCCCGTACAAAGTTTATGGTGAAAAATTGGGATTTCTGAAAATTTTGTTTTCCTACTGTGCCCCTCACCTGAAGATATATTAGAGTACTGGTGAGAATTTTTAATGATTTCACTAGAGAAGTGACAGGGGCGTTGGGACTTCTCGCACATATTTGAGGTCTCATGGCCTGCAAATTTACCCATCCGCACGATCATCGGAATTATTTTGAAAGAGACAAATCAAATTTAGCCCCGAGTTTTCGCTATAGCCTCTCTCAAAATTTCCAGCGAATCTCGATTGGCGTTATTTTCAATGGAAATTATCCCTGTGTAGCAACTCCCTGGTATAAGTAGGCCTATCTATCACCACTCTCCTACCTCTTTGTTTAGCTATTTAATTTGTTCGAATGCTTAGTCCATGTTGCACTCAAGGGGAGAAAATGGTTCCAGAGGACGAAGTATCTTTGCATGGAGGAGAGACGTGTCACAGTAATTTTATCTCATAGCAAGTGGAAACTTTGTAGGTGGTGAAAAATTTCGCTCCACCCCACTTGAGATACGGGTTTCGGGTTTACTGGTGAGATGGTGACTTGCGAGAAATGCTCTCCCTCAGTCTCGAAATTTTGGAAAGTTGAGTGGATGGTTGGCTGATACTTGCTGGATCTTTACGATTTAACTTTTAATCCTCTGGCTTAATCTGATCCGACCAACTGCTTTTGTTCGGTTATGGGGAGCTGGATTACGAAACTCTGTGGTTGTGGATATGGTCGTGCGCCAACCCACCCTATCCGACCCCGGACACACACCAGCATTCAAAACTCTGACGACTCTCTTTACTACGGCATAAACAAGTCAACCAATATACGCTGAAGGAAGTAACACGTCATAATTTGACAATTTCTAGCAAACAGTCAGTTAGCGGTTGTTCCCACAAGTATTTACCAAGATGAAACCAGTCGAACACAATCACTGATCACTGTCAAGGAACTCTGACAGTTTCTTAATGGGACACAAGTAGGGACGTGCCTGTCACCGGACACTCTGATTAGTAGTGACAGTCTCCCAATTTGCGGTTTTACTCCTAAGGTGAGATCCAGAAACATCAAAAAGAAGACAAGATATCCAGCCGACTTTGAATTATCTTCAAAACCAAGAAAATGTTACTGTCGCAAAAGATCATCCATAAATTTGAAGCACCGTGTGTTATCTTTTCTCATTTTTTCTCCTTTCTGAACGAAAATCTGGCTGCCCCAAAACGTATTTTTCAAATTAAATGAAAAAACGCAATTTTTAGGGAAGGAAGAAAACTCTTGGTATTAAATAGCTATAATAGGACCCCATTTAAGTGCTCTTTAAACACTGGCCAGTAGCTAAAGAGCCTGGTTTTCATGAAACGTCGACCTAAAGCTGAATCACAGGGTACTGTTTAATTTCACGAGCAAAATTACATTCATCATAATAAATCAGCGGTTGCGCACTGTTTAAAAAGGACTTTTTTGATTGGCCGTTGTCATTGTATTGTACCGATTGTATTCCTTGTTAGGGTTAGGGAATAGCCAGTCGTTAGCCAGTCAAGAAATTTCTTGTTAAGCAAACGCTCATACTCTTGAGATACGCCCTGATTTGCTGATTGGCAGCTTAAAATTTGTTATCCCATGTGCGAGATCTGTGGAATTACTTGAAAAAAATTAAATGTTTGCAAAATATATCCCTTTCGAGGCAAATAATTACTCATTCAATTAATCAATAGTTACCATCACTACCTATGCGAAAATAACGACGAAAGGTGATCAAGTGTTAGTATTTCTTTTAAACTCTATGTAAATTATATCCCAATAAATCCCTTGGGACATAATGCTACTACTACTACTATTGTACTACTATTGTTAGGGTGTATAGGTTGAAAATCAGAGACCGATATATTTCATATTATAATCAGTTTTATGTCGCAAATATGCATGTTGAGATCATGTGTATTTAAGATTTATGTGTAAAATAAAAATAATACTGCAGCACCCTAAAAACATCCTGGTTAAATTTAATTTAATAATTTTCCATACATTTCCTGGTTAAATAACGCAGAAATCCTGGTCAAAATTGACATTTTCCTTGTTAAATTAACGACTGGTTAGAAATACTGATAAGAATTGAACAGGAAATGTACGGTTAATTATTGATCCCGTCCTGGTTAAATTAACTAAGATTTAACCAGGATGTGTAAGACGGTGAGTTACTGGAAATTTTTCCTATCTGGATTTTTACTGTTTTTGTATCAATACAACTACCTCACTTTCATATTTTCAGACTTATAAAAATAGCATATAAATGAAATAGCTTGGAAGCGTTATGACAGTTCTACATCAGCAGGCTCTCGTGGGGATGTGGGATATATTCCCGCATGAAAATGGTGAGCGCATGGGATAATAAAATGAACATAACCTTCTCCCATTTTCTATAAATTTGTGGACCAAAAATATTATCATGCTTGTATAATCACATTACCATAATTACCAGGATGTATGATGTATTTCTAGCCTTCCATTCTATAGAAGTCCTCGCTCTATGCACCGCTATTTAGACCATATGTTACCAGGTTACTGTACTAAAAGTAACTTCAATCATCGTGATCATAGAAACCTTTGGTAAAGTTTGGCTACACTGATTCTGTTACCATAATCTATTGAAATTCAAATACGAGGTGGAATAGTGAGAACGTATGGGGTACAGTTTTAACATTTATTCAGGAATTTCAGATATCTCTAATTAATTTCAGATATCTAAAATTATGCACTTTTTTAGATATCTGAAACTGAATTAAAGTTATCTAAAGTTGAATTAGAGATATCTGAAATACTTCGTTATTTCGAGATATCGGCAATTATTTAAAGATATCTGCAAATAATTTGAAGATATCTGCAATTATTTGAAGATATCTGCAATTATTTAGAGATATCTGGCATTGAATTAGAGATATCTGAAATTAATTAGAAATATCTGAAATTCCTGAATAAATGTTAAAACGGTATTCCATACGTACGCGATTTTTTTTTAATGGGGAGGGGAGAGACATACAGTATGATGATTGATCGCCGGCCTGGGGGAGTGGTCTAAGGGGACCCTCCTGCAGTGTGAAACTTTTTGGCCTTTTCACGGAATCTTTAGACTCAAAATTGTGCAAGATTTTTTACTCTGACAGGAAAAGTCTTGAAAGTTGAATTGTGGTGGTTAATGGGGATAATACTGATTTTTTAAATGGTATTTTTACATGCACTAATCTCTTGTTACCTATGCTACCTTTTGAAATAATTTTTTTTTTAGTTTGCGTTATTTTAGGAACTAAAAACATGGTATCAGTGAGGGAATGAGGAGACAACTTCGGAGCTGTATATAATACATGTTTATAATGCCTTCCTCTTTGAATCTTTTTTTATCTTCTTCTTCTTTTTTTTAATGAGAAATTGAGTGTCGTTACATGCAATATGGTGCCACAGCTTTTGAAGGAAAATTTGTATAATTTTATCTTTTTTTTTAATTTTTATATTATTATTTTTTGGAGGTGGTGTAATGTGAGAAGGGAATGGACCAATCCCCCCTTCCCCACCCACAGCGTACGTCACTGATGTGTAGAGACGTTTTGGCAGTGTCTCCATCGGAAGTTAATAATATCAGTTCTAATTATATGACCTGTTGACTTACATTCTACATCATGCTACTTCCCCACCCTCTAGATCCTTTTTGAACATGCTACCCCTCTGGTTAAAACTCACGATGTGGACTCTTCTAGTTCTTCAAATTTTCGAAGCATGACCGTTGAAATTTTGAGCTAGAAAGCATTGAATGATTCGTACGTGTTTCCAACCATGCATAGCTAGTAAGAAATGACACTTAAATTAATCAACTTGCCTTAAATTCTACAGTTTGTGGTCCAATTCATAGTCTACATCTAGACATATGCAAAATAAATATAAATAGATTATACGTAGCACAGTCACAGAAACAAAATTCCATTAAATTTTTAGGTACTTCATTTGTCCGTCAATATTTTTCGCCGTAGGTATATAATAGTGGTTCGCTACCTTTATACTTCGCTACTTGTCTGCTTGTGGTTGTATAATGTTGCAATTCTTTCTTATATATAGGGCGTTGATGGGTTACAGTAAAGTGAAAAGATTGGATACTACAAAAATAGCGGTAACGCTCCTTAGTAACGTTTGATGCCTTTGACAGCCTTTGGCGGCAGAATCGACTACATAATGCGGGGCCGGCAATCAGTATATAGCAAATGTTGTGAATGGGCCTAGTGTATTCAAAACAAAATCATATAAACGCTCACTGGGCAACTAAAAATATGATGAAAAATTCCAACAATTTCCAGCCGATAATTCTATAAAGAGAACACTAAAGAAATACATTTTAAAAGAGAAATAGATATCGGTTAGGCGCAGATTCCCGAAAGTGTGGGCCCGTGGCCTGGCATAATAATGGCTCTTTCGGCTATTTTGTTAATCCTGTCCTGTCTGTTGGGATAAGATCATGCGGGCTAAGACCATGCGGAACATGCGGTCTAGAAAGGAGCTACGAATTACAGACCCTTGATGTAAATGCCTGTTAGTTATAAGACGTTGATACTTGTAAACGGGCGAAGGCATTGTGGTCCTGCCCCATTGCCTACGCCATTGATTGGTAACTTTGGCAACGCCTCTTCAGGCACGTGACTTCGCATGAGAATCAGCACTCCTTCATGAGTCTATTGGTTCAGTTCCTTCCTTCTTACTTCGACAAACTCTGTCTTACTAACTAACCAACTAACTCGACAAACAAACTGACCAGTGACGTATCCACGGGGTGGTTTGGGGGGTTAGACCCCCCCATGTCCCAACCTTGCAATGTAAAAAAAAAAACACCTGAAATAGCGGTTTTTTTCTATCCGTGGACTTCTCCCTGATGCCGTGCCTCAAAACCCCCAAGACACCCCCCCCCCTGACACAATCCTAGCTAGGCCCCTGAGACTGACAGAGTTAACTTTGAAAAGACATCACAGGATGGGCTGTTCTAGCGGAGCTGCGATTCTTCTTAAAGGTATAGTGTGACATGTCATCGAAATGAACTGATTTTACATGATGGTTACAGAGTAAACTTTCCTAAGGTTTTCAAGATATACCTCTTCAACTGTTCAAAGTTTGAGTGCTTCTGAAACAACTTGTTGCTTATGCAAAAATAATGATGTGGAGTGTTGCATAAATGTTGCATTTCTCCTGTTAATGCTACATTAATTACCAGTATCTCTTAATTACTCATCAGATAGTTTATGGTTTGGTTATTGATACTGATAATTTTCAAGAACAGATCTTAAAAATAACATCTGGTCAAATGGGGAACGAACCACAATTTTGTCAAATATTTGAGAAGATTCGTTTTAAAATTGACTAGAAAGGATTCAAATTGAAACTATTCGTTTCACCTATGACTCGAATCTAGTCAAACAGTCAAAGATTTAACAAGCTTCCGCTTTGTGCCCCAATTGAATAGAGTCTATTCAAATTTATCTAGAAATTTTTCAGAGTGCACAATTTTAACTTCCAAAATAAAACCCTTGGGGCATAATAATGTTACAAATGTCCCTGAAATGAAGATTGTAATAACAAAGGATAACAATTAAGCCATGTATGGCATGTCCCTCACATGGCATCACAAGATTTGCATATTGAGCTCATATTTATTACTTATTAAGTTGATATCGATAACTTAATGAGAGTCTCAAAGGGTCACTGCCACATAACAATGCTTCAAGTTAGCATAACAAGTCCAGTTTCAAGTTCAAAAGTCACAGAAAACGTTAAATTTTGAATCTGCTAGTGTCCTGACTTGTAACGGTTTTGTACATAATTTGAAAAAGTGTCTGGTCACGAATTTTCGAAAATGGTCTTGAACCGCTAATTACTCACTCATAAAACAGTTATTTGTATATAGGGTACGGGGATTGTCTAAGTTTGACCATTTGTCATTGGTATGTGAAGAAAACTTAACAGGTTTGGAAAAATTTGTTGAATTTCATGAACCAACTCAATGAGCCGCTTTAAGAGAAATTGCCCTGTAAAATGGTCAAAATTTTTGACGGATTTAGAGGGGAATTTCGGCTATATTCTTGGCTTTGATTGTTTTTTACATCAAATATCCAATTTTGTCATTTTCATGTCACACAACCTTTGACCAGTTAACGTTAAAGGCTACTTGAATGAAATGTTGACGTTGCAGATGCCTTACATAATAGATCACTAGTATCAATATACGAAAAGTATCGTACACCCGATTGACAGGATTTAAAATCGACTCAGCCATGTTTTACCTGCAGGAGGTGGTATCCTACGCATTACTGATGAAATGTCAGAATGATAAGTAAATCGAATGCTTCGGATGCGCGGTAGTTTTTATGAAAGCTAGTAAATTGTGGGGGAGTTAAATGGAACGGTTCCAATTTCATGTAATGTAAACCACGTGGCAGAGGGCTCCCCGTCCCGTTTTTAATGACCGGCATTATTCGCTGCGATTTTGATCAATGAGTTCGTTATTATAGTCGATCATAGTTTTGGAAGTCGACCTACATACATCAAGCCTTGCGTAGGTTGACTCAAGGTAAGTACCAGTGCGAACATTTGGTCAACTGAGTTTGTGAGTTGTTATTATCATGTAGCTGAACTTATTCCAGATTTGATACTTTAAAGGGGAATATTGCGTTTGTTTTACAAGGAAATTTCATCCTTTTAAAACCAATATTTATTGGCAAAGAGTGATAAATAATTAAAAATAAGACAGTATGGTAGCCCTTTTTCAAGAAATAAGTTTCTCTTAAATAGAGATTGAGTTGTTTGATGCTGAAAAATAATTTGTTTACCCAAACTTCAACATTTCAAAAGATGCAACTTCCATAACTCTTCTTGTGCATAATAGTTTGAGGGAATGAAGTTATTGCTTGGGTTTATTATTGAGACCGAATGATTTGAAAATGACGAGATCTATTTACTTTTAATGCTATGGTGAAGCATTCAAAACGCAGTATTTCACTTTAACTTGGTCATGATTTTATGAACTTACCGCCACGTCAGATGGAGACGCTGGCGTTCTCAATTGAATTCTCAAAAATATGCTTTGGAATAGAACAAAAAATGAATTTAAATGGTGTTGTACGTTGCACCAGGCTTCATTGGAAGGTAATCAAAAGCAACCATTTGTCACACCAAACTACTGTATATTACCCGTAATGTACAGAAATTATCAATTGGCACAATTCTTTGAGTGACGTCAAATTAAAACATCCAGAGTAGCTCATATTATACGGCATGTACTGCGAGTGCTCTGATTACACAATAGGACCTTGCACGCTTATGCCCTGAAGCAATAAACTAGTATTTTGTCTGGTGTGGAGGGGAAGTAAGACAGGTGGCAGTGCCGTCGGAAGGTATTTTCGATTCGGGGGGCTGACTCGGGCTGACTATCTAAGCGGAGCGCCACCATCAGTTGGCGCGGAGCGTACAGAAAATTTTGAAAAATCGCAACCCCTCAGACAGCCGGAAATGACATTTCCCGGGCTTGTTAATACTATCTAAGCAGTGGTTATTTTGACCTTTCGTTGTAATAAAATGTTCACTTAAAAAAAAAAAAACCTATATATGGCAAAATTATTGGGGGGCTGCAGCCCCCCCGCTTCCGACGGCCCTGGGTGGGAGAACTGAAAATATCTGGGGTGATGAGTAACATAACATGGCAGGTTTAAGGTCAAAGGAGGGCTTTAAATGTCCCATAAGATGCCCTATAATCCAGAACTCCTCCAAAAACAAAAAGCAAGCCACCAACACCTAACGAGCCCAGAAAAGAGTTGATTCTGCCACAGTCTGGAAGAACTTGTCAATGTTTACCTTAAAGCTGTGCACTAGTGATGTGGAGTAAACAACCCACTCAGGCAGGCTATTCCACTCACGCAGGCTATTCCACTCACGCAGGCTCTCCACTTTGAGAGAAACTGAAATTCCTAATGCCAAGTCTAGCGAAAGGTTTGTCAAGCTTTTTCCAATGGCCTCTCGGCAGTTATTTGAAGGCCTTCTGGTGGCTCTTCACCGGGGTTTTGTAAAAAAAAAATATTCCACGCCCTGTCCTTGGTCGGAAACCCTGTCGCAATTCCTTTTCCTAACTCAGCATATCTCATTTTAAAGATTGGTAATTTTTGTTAAAAAATACCGCTGCTCTTCAACAAAGCCACAAAAAGTTATGTAATGTGGGTACATTGTCTCTCATTCCTTTTGTCTTTTTCTTTGTAAGTTGAAGTCCTTTTGCTCTTGAAATTTGATACTGTGGGAATGTTTAAAAATCTTGGCTTGTAGATCAAGCATTACCTTTCACCATTCGTTGAGTACAACCACCACCTGCAGCGACATCAAAATTATAAATAAATTGAATATAATGTCAAATTTATGAGCTGCGATGACATCACCGATTTACATGATGCACCAAATCAAAAGAAAAAGTTGCATTACTTTATAAATTTGTATCTCAGTCCGAACGCTATATGCTATTGAAATGAAGTTTTCGCCTCCTAAAAAAGAGAAATTTTCTGCATATCTTGAAGTTAATAAATTTTGTGTCTTCGAATATGGCTTTAATTATCCTTTCGGGAAACGTTTCACAATTCAGTTTTGACATTGATTATAGAAGGGACTCCAGGCCTGTGCAGCTGCTTAAAAAATTAAGCACATTTTCTTTATTAAAACTTTAAAACTCCTAAAATTCCTCCCGATCAACCCAAACACTCTATTTGCCATTCGCAGCAGTAGCTGCGTACTGCCTAGATGGCTTTAAATCTCCCGTAATGACTACTTCTAGGTCCTTTTTGGAAGTCACTTTGTTCAAAATTGTACCATTCATGATATAATCATAGCATGAATTCTTAGAACCAAAGTGGAGGACTTTGCACTTACCAACATTAAAAGACAAGTTTGAGAACAAATCATTCTGAAGCAATAAGGAATCATCCTTATCCCCAACTTTTCTTAGAGCTTAGTATTATCAGCACACTCGCTTATACTTGAAATAAGAGGGTTATCAATATCATTTATGAAAATTAAGAAAAGAAGCGGGCCAGAACCTTGTGGTACACCACTTGAGACTTCTTTCCAAGAAGAAAAAATACCATTGATGACAACTCTTTGAGACCTACCATTATGAGCCATGAATTATTTCAATGAGCCCACTTGCCTTTGATCCCTAACAAATGCAATTTCACCAAGTGAGTAACTGCATTAATATATTCACCTCCCCTCCCCCTCCCCCCGACAATCGGGTGCTGCAGTTGGCTCCGCCAGTGCTCACCGGTACCTGTACCGGGCACTGTTTCCTATGTTGCCTAAGCTGCAAAGAGTAATAGGAATGGTACAGGTACCAGATTGAATGAGACAAGCACGGGCGTAGGGGGATAATTTTTATGGGAAGGGCAAGCGTCCTTTATGCCCGAATAACGGCACATTTTATCATATTTTGCCCATGTTTTGCCCGAATGAACCTACTGTTTTTGCCCGAATTGGGAGGGAGAGTGCCCCAGCACCAATTCCTCGAATGCCTATGGAGACAAGCAGTTTCAGACATTTCTTCTCTCGAACTGTCACATGTGGCACTCGCATAGTTTTCATTTACATTTGTGATAACTTCTGTGATGTATCTTATCGTAAAATGTTTTCTTTCAAATATAAATCATATTAAGAAACGTTTCACTTTTAAAAGAAACAACCAAAATCGGCAATGCATAACACAGTATTTCCAGACCTCAGACAAGGAAGCTGGGAGACAACAAAGGCCTCCTACTTCCTCTTCAATTTTATTCTCCCCTAGTTTTTCACGTTGCCATTTACTTCATAAGACGTCCTTGAGAAAACTGGACCGTCATCCCATAGACAATATTGCCCCTTCCTATAACGAACCAGAATAGCAAAGTGATGGTCTGATGTAGTCGGTCATTGCTGGGTCCATCAGCATTTTTCATTTCTTTGCTTACCTGTATCATGGGTGGTTGTACACTATAATAACAATAGATTTCCCTCAGTTTCACTCAATTTGAGGGTTCAGAATTGCATAAAGACAATAAACTTGAGAATTTGAGGGTTCAGAATTGCATACAGACAATAAACTTAAGACAATTTAAGACTGATGGACCTCACTAACGGCCGACCTCAGTAGCTGGCTCAAACATGGGCAAAATATGATAAAATGTGCCGTTATTCGGGCATAAAGGACGCTTGCCATTCCCACAAAAATTATCCCCTTACGCCTATGCTCTGATTCGCCTATAGACTTTATGCATATGATGTCAAAATGCAAAAAGTACGCACTCCTTTGGAACAAACCAATACCGCGCAAGTTTGTGCACACGAGCTTTGCGAATTCTACTGCGTTCCTCCCACCGATTTATAGACGAATCTGAATAGTAAGGTGATGATGTGGTTTTGGTGTTCACAACTTAGGTTCATCAGCTTTAATCTTTCAAATTCTTTGCTAAACGGTATCATTGATGATTGCACACTAAAATACTCATTTTGATTTCCTCAAAAAATTTTTTTGAATATGAGGGTTAACAGTTGCATAAAGACAATAAAATTAAGACGATTTAAGGCTGCAGGACCCCACTAATGACCGCCTCTACTAGCTGCTCGGACTCGTCAATAGAGTGATTTCACCTACGTCACAAGCCCCGCCCCTTCCGACGGGCATACGCATTTAATGTAGCTAACTGAGAAGCAGCTGAGGACCCACTGTGAGAGTGTTGCACTAAGACAGTATTGATTTTTGCACGGCAGTGAGCGTGGTTTCCCAGTTGTGACGTAACGTGAAAGCACTCTACAAAAATCAATGGAGCAGTCACGTGCAAATTGTTACTCCAGTCCAAAATGACGTCAATGGTGACGTAAATGCACATTGTCTAATTCCACCACTCTTTAGTACCTTGTGTGGCTATGGTCCTGCCTATTCTTTCCATATGCGTACAAGGAGGGGGAAAGGGAGACTCCGCCTCCCAAAAAGCCAAAAAAAATTGCGAGAAATAAAATTCAGGCATGAACTTTTAAAAAATTCGGAAAGGAATTCTTAAAAAAAATTTAGGCAGCCACCCGAACTTTTAAAAAAAAAATGGCAGACTTTTTCAGAAGACTTTTAAGCGAGCCTGAAATCTTAAGAAGAATATACCCGAAGAAAGATGAAAGAAATACCATATTCGTGGGGAAATTTTCATGAAAAATCAACAAGATTACAAACGTCCGATTTCGTTCGAGCAGCGCCAAAAGCCGCGCTATTATTCGTGAGCTTTACTTCACGGTCTAATGTATGGATTCTTTCAAACATTTGCCTGAAAAATAGAAAAGGATAACAGTAAGGGTAATAATATATCAAACTATTTATATGAATCAAAGAGGTTTAAAAAATCGCGACACATGGGAAGCCTGTGGCTTACCAGAAACAATCATTCTTCGGCCTGTTTTGAAATCTTGTGCAACACAATGTCCGGAATGGCCGCTTACTTGAAAACTTTCAAATCTTTGCCCCAAAAACAGAAAACGCAAAGTAAAATTTTCATGAAAAATAAAGATGATGACAAATATTTGCTAGACATTCGGGCAGCTGGTGAAAAAAGTTTTTCCTCAGTCACTTCAATACTGTAGTCTTGCAAGAGCTTTTACCAAAATGGCAACATATTCGGGCGAAGGTTCAAAAAGTGCTCGGACGTTTTCACTTGCGTTTTCACTTGCCAAATTAATTTCACGGACAAACTGGAAGATGTTCAGGTGCAGGGCCTAAGAGTTTGCCATCTATCTTGCCCATAGAGCAGAATTTTGCCGACAACGTTAATAAAAGTCGGTCAATTTTTTTGTCCTTAATGATACAGTGTGAGAATGTCTTCCCATAAGTCCTCCTGAAAATACATTTAATGCCCACTCTATAACGTTACATTTTTTCAAAAGGTGTTACAATTAATCGTTTATAATCGGGAGTTCCGGAATTCCGTTTTATTATCCTCGGTAAAATACAAGACGATTTCATTCAACGGTTCTGGTACATTTTATCTGGTAATATTCTGATCTTTAGCAAGTTGCTGATTTTTTTTCTGTTATTGCAAACGAAAGGTCAAAATAACGACTGCTAAAACTCTATTTACATGCCTGGGAAATGTCTTTTCCGGCTATCTGCGGAGCAGTGCTTTTTCAAAATTTTCTGTACGTCGCGCCAACCAGTGGTTGGACTCTGCTTACATCCTGCTCTTCCGGGCAGAATTAAGTATTTCGGGCAAAGGAAAAAAAACTTTCTTGTCAATTTGCGGTTTGCTATAATTAAGTTTCAAGTGAACATTTTATAGCAAACAAAAACTAAAATAGCGAATGATCAGATTCTATTTAGAAGGCTGGGGAAATTCCATTTCCGACCATCTGAGGGTGCGAATTTGCAAAATTTGCTGTACGTTCCGTGTCAACTAATAGTGGTGCTCCGCTTAGATAGTCTTTCTGGCAAGAATTTAGTTTGAAGTGAACATTCATTTGAAAACGAAAACTCAAGACAAAAACTGCTTAGATTTTCCGTATCAACCAGGGAAATGCCATTTCCAGCTGCCCGGGGAGCCGATTTTTCAACTTTTTTCTCTCCGCGCCAACCAATTGTGGCGCTTTGCTTAGATAATCTTTCGGGCAGAATTACATTTTTCGGGCAAAAAAATCTCCTGCTCCCCCCTAAAAAATGAAATGCTCCCCTACACCTATGGTTCTTCGCGAAGCGTGTACGCTGAGATCTTAATTGCATGATTGCTTTCGTTAGAGATGGCCGAAACTAACAATACCTTTTGGCTTTGTCATTATACGGGGAAATCTATACCATCCAATTATCACTGATTCCACAGTTGTGCATTCGAAATCACTCAGCTGGGTGATTCTAAAAAGCAATCTCTCCAACTCCTCACAGTGGCGTAATCAGGATTTCTCTTTAGGGTCCGTGCAATGTGTGGAGGGATTACTGACCTGGTGAATGTGTCTAAGGAAGAGGGGTGTCCCCCTCCCTTCGTCTTCAAAAAAAATTCAACGTCCCTGTATGTATATGCAATCTGGTGTCAAAACACCAGCCTTTTGAAGTGAAGTTTATGTTAAAGTATCTAACATTTTGCCAGGAGCTTAGAAAAAAGTTTGGGGGAAGGTCTGCCCAAACTTCGGAGCCCACTCCATCCTTCCCCCACCCCATTCAACACGATTTGACGTACTTCCAGTCGTAAAGACCGATGATGGATTCAGTTTATACAAAAATAGGTGAACTTTTGCCCATTAACGGTACGTTCTCGTAGCACACATGAGTTAGGTACGAATGAGAACAATTTTTGAACTGTTGAGAGATAAACATGAAAAAGGAAAGATCATTTCGTCCCTGGGAAGTATCAGTCCCACGGTCCCGTGCACACGGTGGAGGCTAAATGTTTGAGTAGCATGGAAACGATACGTCCCCATTACCCTGCGGAGCGGACAAAGGTTTTTCATTCACCTCATTGCTGTGACAAAGTTGAGTGGGAGTGGTAGCCACATAAAGGCGCTATACGTGCATGGTCTCCGTGCGCTTTAACGGTACCTGTTTTAAAGCTATGAATATTTAAATATATACCATAACTGCACATCTCAGATATTAAAAGCAGTAACAAGTTTAAACAAGTCGTATGTATCGAAATTCATTGACCATTTCACAAGAGATTTAAGTTTTTGCACATTTTTTCATGAATAAACATGAGCTGTTCATGCAAATTTGTTATGTTCCAAGTGCAGCTGTAATCAGTATAGGATCAATCTTTACTGGAAAGTGGGGGACATTGCCACTTCCGTCAAACATTTATTGTGTAAAAATCTTAAGTTAACTGGAGTATTTAAAAAAAACGTGGATGACGTGTCCCCCTGTTCTCCAGGACTGACGTCCGTAGCTGGAATGTGGCATGACTTTGAATTTATTTCGGACGTAATGTGTAGATATTGGCTATCTAGTTTTAACTGTTATCTGATGACAGATACACTCAAGACCGAACCAGACTAGGCAAAGACTTGAAATATACGGTAACTTGTTAAGGAAGAAGAAAAAAAAAGTACAGACTCTACAAATTATAAATTCCACATTCATTTTTCATATCAAAAGGAAAAACGCAGAGAAGGCCAACATTTGTAGAGGCGAAATTGTAAAGAAATTCTAATATTTTCAAAGGGTGTTTCATCTAGGGCGGATCTTAATCTGATCAAGTTTAGGGAAATGGTTCTTTTGCTTACACATCCTTAGACCTAAGTTACAACAGTTCAAAAACTTGAATACTCTGCCATCAGTCTCGATTTTACCTGTAAGGCCCTTCTCAAGACCGTAGAACGTATAGGTAATCACTTAGCAAGTATTCCCTTGGGATATAACAACAGAATGGGGAACGATTTGTATTTGAAGGGTAATTCTGTCTTTATACTTGCCGATTGCCGTGTCAAATTGGACTAATCTAAAAACAATAAATAGCCGGCAAGGTGAAAGGAGCCCAAAGTGCACGCGACCTTTACTGAGAAGGAAACCAAGAGCTGGTACCGAAAACACATGAGAAGAACGCGACAGGTGCTTGAGAGTTTGGCAAAGAGAAAGATTTGGGATAGGTTTATACTTAAGTCATCAAGATGCCAGCTGAACTATACAAAGCAGTCGAAAAAAAACTAGTATTATTCGTGGGAAGAAAATATAAAGGCTCATGTGTGAGAACCTGTCCTGGGGTTGAAACCCCAGCCTAATTTTCCTTTTAAAATTGTTCTATCTAGGAATCATACAACATCCCAAATTTAGGAAATTACCAAAAATCATGGGAGTTATAGGGTTCAGCTTCCACCCTCCCACACCCCCGCTTCAGTCTTGGCCGGCCTGATGCAATGAAGAATCAATTGCCTTAAAGGGCAGGAGCAGTCACCCCAACTTGAAGCAGTGTAGTAGACGGCCTAGTTTAATGATTGGCTGTTGAGCCTGGTCATGTGACAACATTTTTAATCCTCAAATGTAAAATTTACTGGGAGTTACTTCTTGGTTTACCTTTCATATGTTATATTGAAGTAAAAGAATATTATGAAAGATCCTTTGAACAGAAATGAGACGAGTATAGTGATATTTAGCTGTTGCTTCAAAATAAGTTTGGGGGACTGCTCTTGACCTTTAAAACTCTGAATGTTAAAGTTGAATTAGAGAAAAATCGCCGTTTAGGAAATCATGCACACTTCGAAAAAAATCCTTAAAGGGCCAAACCTCTCACCCCAAACTACAATTTTGGTACCCGGGTACCTAAATTCTCAATTGGCTCAGCTCTTTGATTGACAGCTAATTCAAACAATGCAGAGTGCCAACGCTTATATTACACAGCATGAATGGTACTGAGAGTGTTTTTGATTATATAAATTGAGTTTTTCTCATTTTGAAGCAATAAACTGAGATTGTGTATGGATGAGGATGAATTTCAGGCAATTGTGGGAGCGTTTCAGTTAGAAGGTTAGGAGAATTGGTACTGTTTGGGGTGAGAGAACTGGCTCTTTATTTCTCCGACCCTTTTATTCGCAACGTTTCAACTTGTGTTTCAAGATATGTAAGGGCAAGCCAACCCTATTTAATTAACCCCCTAAGTAGTCCAACAAGTATTGAATCAGTGGAAGAGGAGAGTGGAAAGGACACATTTTTAGTTTCACCAGGAATTTCCAACTTGCCTTTGCTTAATACGTGCTTAAACATTTAGTCCCCGGACCCCCCCCCCCCTTTAAAGGGGAAGGGAAGTTTAAGCAAAATTGAAATATTCATATGTGAAAAGGGGGAACCAAATCTAAACATTAAGGTGAAACTTCCATTCAAATCGGACATGTATTTCTCGAGATACCAGGCAATGATGTTACAAGATTTGTGTCGGCCAAAGTGGCTTGGGACATCAGAGGTTACATCACTTACACTGGCAGGGAATGCCTTGTTCCCCTTTGGTTTTCCATGTTGTTGTGTTGACCTTAAGTGAATAGAAATATAACTTCCCTGCGTTGAATGCAAAGTTTGTGAATTTCTGATAACATGGGAATGTTGAGGAGAAAATTAGCTGTAAATTTTAAAGGAAAGAGAAAAGACCTTCCGTTGATGTGAGAATATGATGTCATATGTGCTTGCTTCAAGTTTACTTTTATCTTGAGAACCAAAGGCAAATTTCACCAAAATGCTTAGAAGAAGCAACCAACATCGTAGTATTTTATCAAAACTTGATAAAACCTCAGTAAACCCTTTGAAGATCGAATCCTTTTTGTTATATCAGGCCTGTGGATAAAGGCTTCCGACGACATGAAAAAACGTATCTTGTCTTTTTAGGCAAATATTTTAAAAAAATCAAGAGCTTATGGAGAAAATTTTGAACTTTATGAAAGGATCTATTTTCCCCTGCAAATTCAAAATGCTACAAAAATTACCTACATGTTGGGGTAGTTAATAAAACACAATTATTTAATTTTTGTTCCGCCTCACTTTATAGTCTTCAGCCAAGAGTGATAGTGATTTTTTTTTACCATTTTGCAATTAAGTTGAGTTTTGAAAATTTTAAATACAAACGAATGTTTTCAATAACGACTGCTTATATTCTACTAACAACCCTGGGAAATGACCTTTCCGGCTGCCTGAAGAATTTCCTGTCGGTTCCGGTTGGCGCTTCGCGGTCATGTCAGAAATCCAAGCTGGGTCATAGAAATTGCAGCTCCTTACGAGTTGTGCAAATGGTTCGTGACGTGCGCCAACTACACACGAACTGGACGTGCCATAATCACGTAGACAACTCGTAGCAACACCCCTACCGCCGAATGACGCGCTCGAACGCGTGAACTCCACGCAAACTTTAACGCGCACGTCGTGAACAGCTCGTGAGAGGTGCGTTACGTAGAGTAAAGTGGATTCCCACTGCACGCATTTATGCGGATTGACACGCACTGTCGACAGTGTACCCGCCTTGCTTCACTCATATTTCAAGTGAGAGCAAGCAAATGGTACAAAATTGATGCGTGCCAAATTTTTGAAAAGCTTCAAATTCTCTCCCCGACATGTACCCTTCGCACCCTTCCCGTACTCCTACCACCTTTCACGAAGATTTTAATCATTGGCGCGCCAAAGTGCGGGCCATTGCGTGGACAAAAAATCGTGCCAGTGTCAAGGTAACTTATATGTTGGAAGCGTGGTTGCCTGCTTGTGACTTGCGACCACTACAGATCTTCTTAGTGTGCTCAACGGGGACAAACGCACAAAACCTACCCGTGTCAAGTTTTTAGCATGTTCAAAATTTGGTTACGAGAAACTCGTGCTTGCGGGTGCTCCTACAGGTAAGTCCGGGTGAGATACGGGCAGGTCCGTGCAACGTACGAGTTGCGGGCAGCAACAGTAGTCAGCCTTATGTTTCCCGCAATGCTTTTCCGCATTACAAGGCCTTTAATGGATTAAAATTTAAGACCGCTTTAGTTTTCACCTTGTGGTCATCTGCACTAAAATGCCTAAGGCATAATGCCGCATAAGGAAAATATGCATAGGGCCGCATAAGGAAAATATGGCTAAATTCTCATTGCTGGCCTGCCAAATTTTTGACGCCATGGTGGATTTTTCATTTAATGAATGAAAACCGTCAAGGCCGATGTCGTCAAAGCCACCTGGATTTTACTTTTCATTTATTTATTATATTTATTTCATTTTATTTATTTATTTATTTATTTATTTATTTATTTATTTATTATGTTTTTTGAAATAAAAATTCCTGATATCGTTTTTCGAATGACTTTTTTATAATACTTTTATTGTCTCAAACCCCTTAAACCAAATCCCAAAATCAAACGTTCCCCCTATACTTGCGACCTTCTTGAACACTCCGAAGGGACACTCCGGATACACGATGTACAGAAAGAACCCACTAACTCGTAATAGAATACGAGAACTAAAAAAGAACCTGGAGGTGAATTTTGACAGAAGTTACTACACTCTAAATCCGTGTTTAGCAATAAGGCCTAAGCTTATAATGCCCCCTGGCACTTTATGGACACGTTTAAATTTTAAAGATCTTAAGCATTTACCTGTTTACACGTGCTTTAAAACGACTGAATATTTGGGAATAAGACACGTGTGTTTTGCATCTAAACATGTTTAAAAACAGGCAAAGTAGGGGAAAAGTGTTTAAAAGACGTTTAATTCCTAAACACTATTTTTAGCGTGCAGTGATGAGAATCAAGTTATTTATTTTTATGTGATCTGAAGTCTATTGATGACAGATGTTTCAAGATCTTTTATTTCCTTTTTAAAATCCAAAATAAATTTATCTCAGCCCTTTCTTTACGAAGGTTAGAAATTGTACAGTCGAGAGGCTGTTGGGGAGTAATTGCATTGTATAAATGCATCTGCAGTTCAAATACATCCCCCACCCCGGATTCTGTAACCTGTCAGAAATATTTAAATTGTGGCGATTGTCATTATGTTTTATCGCCTTTCAATCTCACGTTTGTCTTAGGGCACTTCCACTTGGCATGCCGTTGTCATGGTAATTCTTGTTTGATATTAAGTTGCCAGTAGCTAGCGGTATACATCAAACGTTTATTACTAAGTCAAGGTGCTTGGAGGTGTACTAAAATCTTGTTTCATAAATCTTATCAAAATGATTTAATGAATTCCCTCAATACCAGGTAATAATATGGTCAACAACACGAAAAACCAGCAGGTGTGAGTTCGTATCCTGGACCTACAAATGCACTGCTTATTTGGCGGAAGCAACATTTACCAAATTACGCACGATGCGTCTTTGGCACAAGTTTTGGGAGGAAATTTCGCTGAGACATCAAAGAACAACATGTGAATTAGCGGCTCCCGATGGCTTTCCACGAGGTAGCAATGACATTTTCACTACGACATGTGAAAAATTGACGGTTTGTCACTTTTGTTAGACTATTCTTTTCTTGGCGAATTTTGTTGTCCTCTTTCATTCGTGCCCACTTTTAGGATGGATTTGAAACGTCAAATTTCAAATCTTTACCATTCATAAATTTATGAGTGATGAGGAGGATGGCCAGTACGAAGTGCATACCATTTCGAGTCGGTAGTCAGTTTGGGGTAGGGGCACGGAAACATGCATCAACCCATTTGCCATTTACCTTACTCTTTACTGGGGTTTGATAAGTAATATCACGAAAAGGTGGAGGATGTCAGGATGTAGGATGTGGGAAAACTGAAACTATAAATGATAACATGGTCCTTTATAACAATTTATTAAAAGCTAGGCTCTGCATCTGTTTGCGTACAACCCCCATCATCATATCGGTGCTAAATCCACCTGCTTGAAGAAATGGAATTCTACTTTTAATGATCTCAAGGATGAAGATCGGGCTCAAACTTTTAACATGCAATTCTGTATAACCTCTGACTCTAGAATTTTCAGTTTCAAGTTCCTCCATCGAATCAGGGAGATGGGAGCTCCCTCATCGAATCATCCCTACCAATAAGCTTTTGTTACTGATGGGGAAAACAGATTCCCTTCTTTGTTCATTTTGTGGCACTGAGGTAAAGGACCTTGAAAACTTGTTTTGGGATTGCAGTATTACTTCGGCTTTTTATTTTGGATGTAGAACAAGTTTTTTTTAAGAAAGCCATTTTCTTTTCGGAAAAAGATTTTTGGTTGGGATTTGGAAATGGTGTTAGTCATCCTTACAATTGTTTAATTTTTGCATATGAAATATTTTTTTATTTGATTCAAAGCGAAATGACTGTAAACCGGCAGTATCTTTTTTTTTTTTCTACAAGTTAAAAGATGCCTTTAAAATAGAAAGGTTTAATGATAATCGGATTTTGAAAACGAAGAAGAACAAGGAAAATTTTAAGCAATGATATAACTCCTTTGGTAAAAGCCACTTTTTTTTTAATCGCTTAGGGCGCATGTCACACTACAGCGATATCGGATCGAATTACGGTCCAATTTTTGTGAGTTTCAGGTAAAATCTCCTCCATCCATTGTCGAAAAGAACCAAAAATTCGTCACCCTGTGTAAATACATGATTGTTATGAGAGGACCATGAAAGTGAATTGTAAGTTATTTATTTCGTGACGTCAAGTTGATAAGAAGCTTTTATCGGACTACGTGTATTCGATAAAAGCTGTCTGCGGATGTGACGTAGCGAAATAATCAATAAAATTTCGTTTTTGGTAGTCCTGCAATACAATGATTGCTTTTATTGCAAAGGTTGGCAAATTTTTGTTTCTTTCTGACCGAAGATGGGGGAAATTACTCACAAAATCGGAGCCAAATCTGATCCTATAGTGTAGTGTGACCTGCGCTAAAGAAGATTGTCATTATATTGAAATATGTATAGGATTCAGCGAAATGGAATGTTTCTGTAATAATTGTATATAGAGTTGATAAAGTATGTTCTTTTACACGACATAATCAGTGCAGATCGGACTATTTCGAGTCGGTAGCCAGGTTGGGGTAGGGGTACTAGGACATGCACCAACCACTGTGCTTACCTCCATTAAAAGTTACCAAACAAAAAATTTTACTGCAGAATATTGCCCTGGCATGCTTCAGGCAATTTTTGAACAGAAGTTTAAAATGATCCCAAAAGCGTTTATCGATCATTTTTATAAGCATATCCTAACAAGTTGTTTTCCTCAAACAAGATATCTTTTCCAAAGCCTATTTGCTCTTTCAGCTTCGTTTCTATTTGTTTTCAAGTTAACATCGTTTCTAACATCTTGGTTTTAGTATTCAACGGTACAGGTTAAACAACTTTTCAGTGTCCCCCTCTGTAGGTGTGAAAAAGTGAAAAATTTCAATATTTTATACCCCCCCCCCCCCCCTCAAAATATCCACCGGAAAATCTTCCGTGCCTAAGTTTGGCAATCTGTTGCTTTAGGATTTCTGGTACAGAATTTTGTAAGAAAGAAAGCGATTTAGTGCCTCGCTTTTGAAATGATGTCAACTCCAGTTCAACTGTCTTCAGATCACGTCAGTCCGGTCTCGAATTTAAAAAAAAAAAGGAAAAACAAACAATGTCTCTCCAAACAGTCGATTTAGAACCCTATTTCTTCGGTTACAAGATGGTCCAATTTTCTCACGTCCTAGTTACACTCAAATAGAAATAAATCGATTAGTATGGGAGCTATTTCTCTGTTCTCCCCGCGTATACCCGGTTGTCATAGACAAGTGGGCGTTAGCGGTCTATTAGCTCATTATACTCCCCCTTGAGATGGACCGCTAAGAGATTTATACAGTACAAGGGCAGGTCGCATTCAATTCATTAAATCGCGCATCAAGGGCTTTAATGTGCTACCTTTCCAAACGTGTAGCAGTAAAACTGATTGTATTTCATCAAGCCGCAAAAGCGTAATGATTTTGACAAGTATAAAGTCAAGCAGATCCGAAAAACCAACAAGTTAATGGGTTTCTTCTCAGAACTTAACATTGTGGGAATCCAGAAGAAGCTTTGTGTGCTATTGGTAACGTGTATGGCTCACCGCTTATATGAATTTATTTATATGAATTTATTTTTAAGGAGGTTAAAAGTGCATATTCTCTTGGCAAAATTTCGGGACAATCATAAAGCAGTATACGAGAAAAGAAAAGTTGCCCCATATATTGAATTCACGGTGATTGGTTTTCCATTTTTTCACCAATTAGGCCATGAGTCAATTAAAAGTATTAAAATCCATCTTTGTTTTGGAGACAAATGCAAACCTGTGCCTCAGAGGGCTGAACTTTGTCACCCTTGACTTTCAGAAACGGGAACATCAGTTCCGTAATCCAATTTATTATCTAGCACAACCGAAACTTTTATTTTTCTTAACAGTGATTTAAAAGAAGAAGTTCACGGATCTTAAAGGTTACTATGCTTAAATCTAATAATCACATATAAATACCGTCGTTAGTGATTCTTAGTTACGGTACCATGCAGTGGTGTGGCATGCAGGGACAAGGGGAGCAGGCCCTGGAAAGTAAAAAAAAAATCAGAAATTTGTTTTAAAGGCCCAGTTCTCTCACACCAAGCAGTACCAATTCTCCAAACCTTCTTACTAAAGCACCTCCCACAATTGTCTGAAATCCATCCTCATCCAGATACAATGTCAGTTCATTGCTTCAAGGTGAGTATAGAAAAACTCGATTTATATAATCAGACCACTTTCAGTACCGTTCATGCTGTGTAATATAAGCTTTGGTACTCTGCAATTGTTTGAATTAGCTGTCAATCAAAGAGCTGAGCCAATTGAGAATTTCGGTACCCCCGTACCAAAATTGTAGTTTGGGGTGAGAGGTTTGGCCCTTTATGTGACAGCCAGCCGGTTATCAAGTGACACAGGTTAACAAGTTTGCCGCTTCTCCAAATTTTATATGTTCTGAAAAAAAAAAAGGCAGCAACGTTTCCGAAACGAAAAGAAATCGAAAATTTGCCTTGTTTGAGACAAGATCGTAAAAGTGACACCGGTCAACTGCAGAGAATTTTTTCCAGGCAAATTTTCTTTCACAAAATTCCGAATTTTTCTCCAATGAAAGGTCCTGAATTCCAAAAATTTCTCTTAAGAGGTGGAGGAGTTTAGGATTTTTTTTCGCTTCGTCGGAGAGCTCTTCGCTCTTCGTGCCTAAGGGAATATCGTGTACCAACAAAGGTCTTCTGTCGCAATGCAATCTCAGATATTGCTATAAGCATTGGCGGATACCTCAATATTCCCCAAACTTTTCAAATCTATGCACAAAAAAACCAAATTTTCTTTGAAAGAATGCAAATTTGGCACTTATTCGAATTCCGTATATCCAAATGGTTGCTTCAAAAAGCCAAAACTTTCCCCCGAGCGACGCAGCGTTCCCTTACTTAGGCCTACAGCCTACCGTGAAATGCTCACACTTAGAAAACTGAAAATTTAGGTGTCTCTCCCACCATCCGAGAAGTCTACTTAGGGCACCGTTCTATAGCATTCTAATTTCAGAGGAAATATATAGTTTATTTAAAAGGAAATTCATCCTTTTAAAACAGGTATGTCTTGACAAATAGTTATAGATTATTGTTAATAAGACAAGATGGTATACTCCCTCTCCAGAAATAAGTCATCAACACTTAGGAATTAAGTTGCTCAAGAATAATTTGTTCACCAAAACTTTCATAGTTATAGGCGAAGCAACTGCTGTAGTTTACAGGGCCAATCCTCTACCCCCATTCAATTTTTGTAGTAGTTCACAGAAACTCTCAATTGGCTCAGCTCTTTGATTGACAGCGAGTTCAGACAATGCAAAGCACCATAGCTCACATTACACAGCATGTACTGTACTGATGAAAGTCTTTGGTTTCACATTGAGATCTTGTATACTCACCTTGAAGCAATAAACTGAGGTTGTGTCTGGATGAGGACGAATTCTTAACAGTTGTGGGAGGGGCTTAAGTAAGTTGGTAAGGAGAATAACAAGTGTTTGGGGTGAGAGGAGCACTCAGGCCTTTAATGTTTAGACTGAATGATGACAATAACTAGACTTCAGCGGTGGTCACACTACAACGCATTCGGATACTGATTCCGATGCTATTTTTGTGAGTTTTTATTAAAATCTTCTCTACAACTCAGTGGTAGGAAAAAACCAAACTATGACAATCTATGTAAATGAATGATGTCTTTTTGAAGGACTACGAAAATTAAATTAATATTAATTGTTTCGTGACGTCCATCTCCCATCTTCATAGGACATTCTTGGGCATAGAAATGAAATGTTTAAGTTTATTCACTTAAATTTAAATGGTACATCGCTCAATAATTTGTGATGTCATTGTTGTACTACCTTACTCATATTACAATCTTTGTATTTCGTTTTTTTTTTTTTTCAAGTTACTGCACTTTGTACCCAAGGTGTGGTAGCGCTCTTACTCTTGTGGGGTGATTTAATAATTATAACCAAGCCCTCTCTGTTCAAGGCTGACATGCTATGCAAGCAAACAGGAAGTGTTTAAGGTCATCAAGACATTTTTAATTTTAAAGGGAAACAAAGCAGGTAATGGGTGTTGTACAACAAGAAAGTCACAAATTATTGCGCAATGGACTAAATGCTGTTAAGTGCATAAATTTCAACATTTCACATCTCTTCTCAAGAATTTCCTATGAAGATGGGATTTGGACAGATAGAATTCATATTCATGCTGCTAAATATTTATTTTTGAATTTTTCGACATGAAGTAGGCTACACTTTAACGATAAAGGGGAAGTTAAAGCAAAATTTAATTTTCATATGTGAAAGAGGAACCAAATCTAAACAATATAGTGCAATTTTCAACAATTTTGACAAATCAACTTGCTCATATCTTGAGAACCACAGATCGCATTTCACTGCAAATTTCATCAAAATGTCAATGAGTATCCTCTAACATTTCAAAACTTGATATGACATTAACCCCTTCTTTAAAGGGCCCATCCTCTCACCTCAAAATACAATTCTTGTAGGGGTTAACAGAAACTCTCAATTGGCTCTGTTTTTTGATTGACAACTAATGCAGGTTCATGACTACTTCCACATCACCCCCCCCCCACCCCCAAACACACACCAATCGCCAACGGTTAACCTGGTGGACGCTATACGGCTGCTGCTCTATAGGTCCGTCTACAATAATCATAACCTATAATGTGTACCGAGGCAGCACCTTTTCCATTCGTACCCAGTACCAGCCCATCGACTGCAATTGGTTCATTTTAGTCAGGTGACAGTGATTTTTTACTCATGGTAATGACTAACGCACCGATAGCTGTGTACTTTATGTTACCTGTTTTTTTTCTTTGTTTGTTTGGGTTTTTTTTCTTCGAATGCGTTTATTCTTTTTTGTGTTTGATGAAAATCGTATTGTGTGTGAATGAATAAGGGTATGCAACTCTGGATCTGTGCATTGGATGAGGATAATTCACCCTCCAACCCGGGGGTAAATGCTATCGTTGGATGCATTAACCTCCGATCGAGTATTATTCTGTGCTAATCCATGGGTCCATCGTTGCTTAAACTTTAAACGAAGAGTTTAATGTCACATTTTCGTTGTGATTAGTTAGACTGAGGGGTGCGGTACTCATTCTAAGCATTTCAGTGAAATCTAGTTTCATTGAAATCCAATGTATGGTTCTCAACATTAGAGCAAGTAAACTTATCACATTTTTAACAAAAAGTAAACTTGGAGCAAGCATATATGACGTCATATCCTAACGTTAAAGGACATTCTCTTGGTTTTTTTTTTTAAATTTACAACCAATTTTCTCCTCAAAAACCCCATATGATCTGAATATGATTGCGTAAGTGGCATGAGAACATCACAAACTTGCATTCACCACAAAGAGGTCTGATTCCTTTTAACTTCAAGGTCAACAAAACAGTCTGCGAAAACAACGGGAAACAAAGCATTCGTTGTAAAATGTGAGGAAGTGATAGAACCTGTAGGCCCTCAAAATCAAATAGGAACACAAATCTGGCGACTTTATTTAGCCTACTAATATCTTGAGAAATACACATCTCACTTGAATAGAAGTTTTACCAAACTGTGCAGATTTAGTTCCTCTTTTACAAATAAATATTAAGTATTTTCTTGAACTTCCCCTTTAATTATAGATCGATTTAATGACCTCTTTCAATGTCACTTGTCACAGCGTCTAAGTTTAAACGGGCTGCTTTTTCCAAGAAAGAAAACTACAGGACTCACAACACTATTTGCCAGATTGATGACAGAGAGCAAAGTTTCATACTCCTCTCACGAAACAAAAATCTCAAAGCTATAAAATATGGTATAGGCTTATTGTGCATCGGAGGGGAAACCGGTGACATAGACTTTTACAAAGTGTACTAAGACGATTTGTCATTGCATTCAGCCCTCCTGTTTACATACATCCTTATTTGGGAAAGTCGGCCGATATCGGACATGAACTTGGAATCATTGAAGTGGTATACGTAGGACCAACAGGCTCTCCAGCACGAACTATGTTTCTTGTCAAAGTACTCTCTGATGTTCGCCGACGTGATGCTACTTCCAGCTACCAGCGGCAGATCTTAGCAGTTGGCTCCCCCACGGACCATTAGAGCCACACTGAGGCAGTATTGGACAGTACTGGCTTCCGTAAACTCAGCAAGCAAGTTAAAGGGTATCGCTTCCTCAGTCGGCAATAGAAATTCATTACCATTGTATGTCATTCAGGTTCTTGGCTGTTTGCCCATCGAGCTTTTGCAAGTTTGTGACTTGCTCGATCGGAAATGAACCCCATATCGTTGCTCGACACATCAGACAGCAGACGGATTGAAACATGAAGGTTTCGTACACAGGTTTTAAATGTTTGAAACATATATCTCTGTGTAACGGTTTGCTACACACCACTCATATCACCTAGAAATAAGTATATCAAGAAAAATAGTTGACATGGTGATAAGTTAGCGCGTCATTGTCATTGCGTATTACCATGAGCGCAGGATGGTTAGAGGTGTGACGGGAGGCAACATTCAATGTTTTTTTCATAGTGTCATATAGGCATAAAACGGACTTTTATAACTTCACTGTAGATGAATTTCCCACATGTCAGTCTTCAAACTCTCGAAAATTAGGGTTTTCGAACTGGGAGGTGCATGGAAGTACTACTTCCTTGGGAGGTGGGACTGCAACCTCCAGGAAGCGAACATTTATGTACCCTGTGTAATGCATAGTCACCCACGAATAACGCACTGACAGTCGCCATTCGATCGCTTCTTTTTACCAGAGCCTACCATGCGACGTGGTTCAGCTCATCGCTGGAAAAAATTATTTTGGAAAGGCATCCCACCAGAGACGGCTGTCATAGAGACGGTACGCAATTTAAACAGGCCGCCCCTTTTGCCCGAAGACTCCAATAACAAAGGGTCATTTAATACCTTCCCATAGGCTACCTTGTGTTGACTTTTTTGCCCTTGTGTGCCGTGGAATCAGATAGCTCTTATGGCTCCCTCAATAATGGACTCGATACCGCATTGAATACTCCCCTTCGCTCTGTGAAAAAAAGCCCATGAGAAAAGATACAGTTCAAACTTGAAACAGATTGAACACAAGAAAGACATTTGGCTTCAAAATTTCACACTGGGCCCAAGCAAACAATACACAGATGATTGCATAGCACGGTATTCTTTCATTTATCTAAAGCATAACAAATCGATTGAAATTTGTCGAAATAACACAATTTATCCAATCTCCATTTTAACCTGAAACCGTGCACGCAGCGTGCCACACTATTTTGAGGTTGCAATTGTTTAATTTATAACCGTCTGGTTTAATCTAAGGACACACATGGCACTTTTCCCAGTTGTGGATCACCGAATTGCTTTCCCTACTCCATTGGGTACGGAGCAAAGGCACAACGGTTGCACATTAAAGTATTTGGCATTGGACACGACCTGTCTTTCTACTCAACGAAACAGTGGCCAGGCCACGGCGGGGTGGGGGGGGGGAGCTAAAATGCCCCCATGACCCAACCTTGCAATGTAAAAAACACCTAAAATAGCGGCTTCTTCTCTCTGCCCTTAGAATTTTCCCTCATGTCGTGCCCCCATGACACCCCCCCCCCCCCCCATGACACAATCCTGGCTAACCGCCTGCAACAAAATGTAAAAGTGTTACTATCCTGAATGCAATCAATGCAAATTCTTTCTTTTTAATCAATGCAAATTCTATTATTTCCCCCTTATTTTCCTTTCTTTCATTTATACCGCTCACTAAAAACTCGGGTCTTTCTCTCAGGACTGCATTTAGAGAGTCTCCCAACAAGCTACGGTCGAATGGGCCCTTTAAGAGCAACCTAAAGTTCATCGAAGGGCCTGTCTCTGCGCGCGTGGAAGTCATTATGTACTTAGGCAGATTCATCAATGAAGCTCTACACAGAAGTAGGTGATATTTCAGCCTTCTTAGTCGACGCTGTTAAATCCCTATCATTTGTTTATCTCAACTTCTTACAGACCGATAGTTGTCGGAAAACGACCAAAGGAAGCCTTATCGTGCCAGGATAAACCACATAATCCACCCTCGTGACGTACTGTCCGAATGCTCATCAACAAAGAGTTGAGGAACAGCTTAAAATATAACGGCCAGTCATTGACAAGCTTCATTCACAAGTGTGAGAACGCCCTCAGTAAGCACCGTTCATAAGACTGTCCGATAAACTACCATCACAACAAAGGAAGTAGGCACAGATCCGAGTCGGCAAAACTTTTTCTCAAGGAGATCGATTAAGTGTACTTGACCCAAGTTGTTGACAAGATTCAAGTCATACCACCTTGCAAAATGTGACATATTTTAAACAACCAGCTCTTTAACGTTGTCGAGTGTCACCAATATGCCGTTATATATTGAGTGAACCCACCAGCAGTGATAACTTCGTTACACACTTATACAGTAAAAGGAAGTATCTCAATAAAACTTAGCCCACTCGTTGAATTTTGAGGACCCACTTTTTTTTATTGCTATCGAAAGGTAAGTTTTACACAGTTTTTATGCAATTTTCATTAACAAATCAGTAGTTGGGAACTTATGTTTCCACAAATTCAATTAGGCTAAAGGACTTAATTTTTATTTATTCCTTGAAGATACACGTACAGCTTAAATGCAAATTAAATAGTTTTGTATACAAGCCTTAGTTGGTGGTTGGAATAGAAAATTAATGGAAACAGTGGCTGATGGATAGAAATTTTACGTGAACAATGGTTGACGGTTGAAAGAGTGAAATGACAAGTTCCGATTTCTCTTCAGGGTATAACTGCACAAAAGCACCTTTTTTCAAAATGCAATATATCAAATGGAATTTGAATAGCCTTGTGTCATACCCAGAGTGGGGAAAACGAATGATTATGTTCTCTACGGAGCTCCTAAAGTGCCAGTCTGCATGTCATGATGGTGAGATAATTTATCTGACCAAGTTGTCATCTTTTCCTTAAGAAGTCGACATGTTTAAATAATTTATCTTACCATGTCGACATCCTTTGCTTAGGAAGTCGACATGTTGAGATAATTCATCTTGCCATGTCTACATCCTGTGTTTAGGAAGTCGGCATGGTGAGATAATTTATGTAACCATGTCAACATTCTAATTTAGGAAGTCGACATGGTGAGATAATTTATGTTACCATGTCAACATCCTAATTTAGGAAGTCGACATGGTGAGATAATTTATGTTACCATGTCAACATCCTAATTTAGGAAGTCGACATGGTGAGATAATTTATGTTACCATGTCGACATCCTTTGCTTAGCAAGTCGACATGGTGAGATAATTTATGACACCATGTCGACATCCTTTGCTTAGCAAGTCGACATGGTGAGGTAATTTATGTTACCATGTCGACATCCTTTGCTTAGGAAGTCGACATGGTGAGATAATTTCAACTAAGTACGTCTATGTATATGCACTCAGTGTCCGACACTGCATGCAGCATGTTAGCCAGGGTGCATTTCGTGATCGTACGCCGGGATTTTCTGTAGGTGTGCATATACAAGACATAGCAATCCGTAGGTGTGCGTATATACGTACAGTATACATGACTGTAATGCATACACGGACATCATACATTGGCAATGCGCGCTCTTTTTATAGTGCACTAAATGCACTCTGGCATGCGGACAGCCCAGACGTGGCTCTAGGGGGAGGGGGGGGGGCTTTTACGGCCAGATCAACAATAAAACATACGGGAAATAAGCAGCGTAACTTACTCACTTCGATGCTTTCTCTTAAGTCAGCTGCCCCCCTTTTGGAATGTCTGGATCCGCGCCTGGGGCAACTGGCTATACATAGGCATATATAGTTGAAATCATCTCACCATGTCGACTTCCTGAGCAAAGATGTCAACATGGTGACATAAATTATCTCACCATGTCGACTTCCTAAGCAAAAGATGTCGAAATGGTGTCATAAATTATCTCACCATGTCGACTTCCTAAATTAGGATGTTGACATGGCAACATAAATTATATCACCATGTCGACTTCCTAAATTAGGATGTTGACATGGCAACATAAATTATCTCACCATGTCGACTTCTTAGGGAAAAGATGATAACTTGGTCAGATAAATTATCTCACCATCATGACATGCAGACTGGCACTTTAGGAGCTCCGTATGTTCTCATATGTATATTTGTTCATCACCCCTTATATTTGCCCCGTATACTGAAAGTGACTTAGCCTGTTAAGGGTCTCATTGAGTTGACATCTAAAACTTAGTAGAGTGTTTAAACTTTAAGGGTAAAACCACATGGCAATGTTTATAATCAGCATGATTAGTCAAGTTTCATGTCCAAAAGTTACGGAAAAGTCTAAATTTGGAATTTTGTAGTGTCATGACATGTAATAGTTTTGTGCGGCATAATCTGAAACAGTGTCTGGTCTTAAAATTGTGAAAACCGAATTGGACCGTTAAGTATACTCACTCATAAATTAGTTATGCATATGTGGGATAGGGGGATTGTCTAATTTGACCATTTGTCACTGGCATTTGAAGAAAATTTAACTTTTCTCCTGATCCGTATATTGCCAGCTATATCCAAACGTACAGTGTCGTCTATGCTGTAACTGAGAACCTGCACCCGACCAATGAGCATTTTTCTTCAGGGCATATATTAATTTTATTTGTGTATACGAAATTCAACTACTGTTTAGCAATTATAAAACGCGTTTAACAGAGAGATGGGTAGGAACCAGGCACATGTCTTTTAGCATCTTAACATGTATACAAATTGAAAAAGAAGGTGTTTAGAAAAATATTCATCGTAGACACCTTTTTTAGAATGTAGTCAAATATTTAATATACAGCAAGTCACCGGTCCGGTTTAGTTTCTTGTTTTTCTCAGTGCCTGTTTTTATGTTCTTAAAAAATGTCTCTTGTAAATATGATAGGGGAAAAGTAGTTATCCATGTTTTGAAAGGTATCGGTAACCATGTGACACCCGACACACTAATGATGAAATTGTGGGAATGTTAATGGAAACTTTAGCTATTAATCGCAACTGACACGATTTATTTGTACTGTAGCAAAACCATGATCTTAAGGAAAACGATGCCCGATAGCCCGAAGAAACAAATCAATCAATAATATGAAATTGATCGGTGCTAATTGTAAGTACTGTATGACTGGACTGTATTTTGTGCGTGTCTATTGAACTTTGTAATTATCTAACAAAGTGTGTAGTCCATAAGTTCCTTCGGACATGATTTTTATAGGGACAGAGTTCGCCATTTTTGTGAAAATGGGTTTGTCAATGATATCAAAACAGGCAGATTTTTATACTGTAAAATGCATTCTTCAGTCGGAATAACACCGCATTACATGGCATACTCAACATCTTCAGTCGGAGCTTAAAAGAAGGGTTTAAGGTCACAACAGGATTTGGTATGTTAGAGAAGTGCTTATTCTGAGCATTTTGGTGATATTTGCATTGAAATCCGATGTGTAGTTCTCAAGATATGAGCACGTAAAGGTTTCACATTTTCAACAAAAAGTGAACTTGAAGCAAGCACATATGACACCACATCCCCACATTAATGGGCAGTCTTTTGTTTTTTTTAAACTTTAGACTGGATTTTCTCCTCAATAATCCCATATTATTAAAACGGGATTGCATAAGTGGCATGAGAATTTAACAAACTTTTCATCGCTCACAGGGCGGTCATACTCCTATTAACTTCAAGGTCAACACAACAGTCTGATAAAACAAAGGGAAACAAAGCATTCCTTGTCAATGTGAGGAAGTGATATAAGCTCTGCTGCCCTCAAGCTCACTTTTGAACACAAATCTACTCACCTCATTTACCGATATCTCGAGAAATACATGTCCGATTTGCAGATTTGAATGGAACTGTCTCCACACTGTGTAGATTTGGTTCCTCTTTCACATATGAAAATTAAATTTTTGCTTAAACTTCCCCTTTAAGATCAGGGTACTGACTTCGATGGATCTTCTGTGTGAGCCTTCGTGGTAGAGTGTTATGAACTTTAAAAATATAGGTACCCTCTGTCAGACTAGCAGCCAAAAGGGAACGAGGGGGCATGTGCCCCATAAAGTTTTGAATCATCCGTTCTTGATCCCAAGGAGAAAAGATAAATATGTCCCTTAGGCTAATAAACGATCGTAAGAAAACCTCCAAGATTTATAATTCAAAAATTTTCACCATTTTAAATCTACCCACTTTTAAAAATTCTGAAATTTCCTAGAGAGGCGGGGATTCACCCCCTTTCCTTACTTAGACAACTATCCAAAGTACATCAAAACTTCCAGATTGACATGCCTTCCACCCCACCCCCACTTCCAAAAATCTTTAGTCTGGCTATGGAGTATGGGCTAGTATGGGCTATACCCTTTGGCATCTAGTGGTGACTTACAATCGCATCGCTGAAGTGCTAAGTTAACGGACGCGTACATAATGGTAACTCGTCATAAGGAAGGCCGTCGAAAGACTTTAAAGATCTTCGCTCCGAAAAATCACGGCAACCATAGAATACCTGGAACCTCCTATATAGTCACTAGTGCCCAGTGGAGCGGATTCTGTTTGCTGCCATTTTAGGCAGTTTGGGCTTCCTTTCACTGAACAAGGAATTTGCCATGCGGCCTGCTGCGTAGGCAACTGTATCACAGGCTGCTCGGAAGCCTGTTTGCTCATCACACAAGAAAGATACCATCAACTTAAGTAAATTTGCACAAGAGACATCCTTTTGAATTTAATTTAACGATACAGACTATCACTTCATAGGGTTAACGTATTTTCAATGGAGACATCATCAGTTACCATCGTTAACAATTTGTGGTTGACTCAGGTTGTCTTAAATAAAACTAAAAATAACTAAGATTTAGTTATAGGTCAAAGGTAAATTATGTCTCGTCAACGTGAACTTACAGAATTAAACATTCTCACAATAAAATGGTCAGAAAAATTAGCTTAAGTTGCAAAGGAAATTCTCTGCATTCCGTTCCCCTAACGATTAGCTACGGCAGTGACCCGGCAACCGATCGGCGTACTATTCCATTCATTACAGAAGCTATGTAAATATTATGACATCGGTCTCGTCTTTGAAGTACGTTCAATCATGTTTGAGATTTTATATTGAAAAGTTGCGACGAAGTAAAATAAACCACCTTTAAATATCTCGACAAACTCTTGGTATGAAAATGACCCGATGGCCGATCTATGCTCCGTCAGATCAGCTGTCTCTGTGTTAGCGGATGGGACGGATAAGTAAGGAAGTAATATGCATCAAAGATTAAGAAACTACAGCTCTTCAAAAATTAAGAGAGCTTTTTGCCTCATAAACAATGGACAAGGAATATTTGACACGAAGGCCACATACAATTGTTGTATGTTCCAACAGCCTATATTCACGGACGTAATCGTGAAATTATCCCGTGGCTCTGAAAAATGAAAAATTAGGAAATTTGCCAAGTTTGTGATACCATGCAGGTAAATAAAGTGATACCGATTAACTACGTTTTTCATAAAGTTTCTCCCATAACATCCCAACTTTTCTCCAATATTATCTCTTGGGTTTTCAAATATTCCTTCTAAAAAGGCAACAAAGGTTCGGGTTTTTTAAATATCCTCAGAGATCGAGCCTCAATCCGCAGGCCTGAAAATTACGTAATTAACACAAAGATCTTGTATTGTCGTGCAATCTCGAATTTGCTATGAGGAAGGGCAAATTCTTCAGAAATCTCCATACTTTACAATCTTCTTAATACAATAATGTTGAAACTTTATAAAAAAAAAACAGAAAATTGCAAAAAATGATTACTGCAAGTTTACATTTGGTGTCCAGGTGTCCCATGCAGCTTTTTAACTAAAATATACCTATCATGAGAATTAATTTTTCACGCAGAGACTGGCCAAGAACTCTGAGCTTTCGCGGGTTTTCTTACATTAAAAGACCTCCGCCGTTAACGGCCTGTAATGTACTGTAAAGTGAGAATAAATCTGATTCGTTTTTAAATTTTCAATCTAAATATCCAATACCTTGGTGAGCGGGTGTCCTTTTTACAAATGTTTATTAAAGAACTCTCCCAAACTCCCATGTTAACATGATATCTTAAGATACGAAACACACAGATTTCATATTTGATGTGTGAATGAGTCATAGTGAGAGAATGATCCCTTTGGTTTTTGGTGAAGGTCTAAGGTTATCTTGGGTCACCAGGGGTCAAATTATGGAAACCTTGTTAACATGATATCTCAAGATAGGAATCTTATATTTCATTTTGGTTTGTTGATGCGTTAAGATGAGGAGTTGGTAACGATTGTTTTTTCGTGAAGGCTAAAGCTCATTTGGGGTCACCAAGGGCCAAAGCCTGAAAACCTTGTAAACATGGTACTTCAAGACAGGAAATTCGTATAGACTTCATATTTGGTTATGTGGATGCGTCATGGTAAGAAATGGTTCCCTTTGTCTTTGGTGAAGATCAAATGTTATCTGGGGTCACCAGGGCTCAAACTAACTCTAAAAACCTTGTTAACAGAGTATCGCATGAGAAGAAGTTGAATACATCTCATATTTGGCATGTGAACATGTCATTGTGGGAAGATGGTCTCTATTGTGGTTGGAGGAGGTGAAAGGTCATCGGGAGAAACACAAAATTATTTTGCGCACATGCCTGGATGTCATTTGACTGAAAAGATATGGGACATAATGGCGATACTGTGAATAGAACATATGTACATATATCATCGAAACATCAATGGTTTGATCGTGGTAGACAGTTATAAGCAAACCTTGTGGGCACTCTAAAACAGTTAGATAACTTGTACCCATGGTTGGGTCCGTGTGGCGCCACCACCTAATCTGTTGGGGCAACCCAAGTTAAGTTACAAAATTAACTTTTTAGTAGGGAAAATTCACTCAACATGGATATCTTTTGAACATCGTTGGGTTCCTTCTTACCCGCCCCAACAGTTTAGGAGGTGGCATACGGACCCAATCATGTGAAATGTTTGCCCAATTGTTTTTAAAGTGAAGGAATCAAAAGTATAATTTCTCAATCCAAACCGTACCCACTCTTTTAACCTGCTTACTATAAGTCCCTCCCACAACAGTCTAAAACACATCCTCATCCTGACACAATCTCGACTTATTGCTTCAGGTTGAGTATACAAGCACCCAGTGTAAAATCAAAGGAATTCCATTACGGTACATGCTGCGTAATACAGTATATGCAACAGAACTCTGGGTTTTTATACTTGCTGACATTCAAAGAGCCGGTGCCAATTGAAAATTTCTGTAGACTACTACCAGAATTGTAGTTTGGGTTGAGAGTCAGTCCTGGACGACATAATAAACATGCACGTTTCACTGTACCTAGGATCAGAGAACTCTAACCAGGGAGCTGCCATTGACTCTAACGACCCCCAATGAACAGCTTCCTTTTAAGATCATGCTATTAATACGGACATCTGGATGGATAAATCCTCCATAGCAGGTGTCAAATATATGCCCTGTATTGACGTTCGCACAATAGGCCGTATGGGTGCAGTTGAAGAATTCACGTCCGCCGAGCGGGCAATACACTGACTGACAGGCGTTCGAGTAACACCGTACGTTTTGTCGTGACGGTACCTGCTTTACTCCGAGGTAGTACTTCCATGGTTGTACCGACACTGCATAATGTGCGCCAATTACCGATTGAGTGTCAGATATAATTAATCTCGGATAAATGTGACAAAAACCTTTTAGTGCGACAAAGGAACCGACACATGCTTTAAATATTCCGTAAGCCATTGACGGAATCGTACCGCGCGGATACTTCATGCTGCGCGTTGCCTATGTGTCCCATCTTGGATTCCAGCGAACGGCGGGATTTTATTCGATGCTCACCGCTGTTACCCCCGCAAGGTCAATAGTGTCATACACACCGCGCAGGCGCAAGATTGTTTGCACAGCGCTTTTATCATACAGTAAATGTTATGTCTTTAGTGTATGAATCTGACAGTTACAGTTTGATCAAAAAATGGAAGATAGGGGTCCCTTTTCCATAAAATTGTACGGAACTTTGGGAGGTATACCGGTAGTTGAAATAAATTTTCTACGAGCTTCCTGTATAGGAAACCGGTCAAATTATGCCAAAATGAATTTTAAATGTTGGATTAAAATTACATGAAACGTCGAAGTAAAGGAAAACAGGTTCCGAAACAATGAAGCCCTTATCCTGACCATCATTTTTTTCCTCTTTTTTTTTTGTTGAAAAAAAAAACGTGTTGGACAATTACGGTGATGCCGGATTGTGATCTGATTACGATCCGGGCGCATTTGTGTGAGTTACATGTAAAATTTTCTCCATCACTGCTCGCAAAGTACCAAAAATTTGCCAACCAGTTCAGGTAAATTGTTAGTTGAGTCGAAGGATTGCGAAAATCAAATTTCCTTTATTTCGTGACGCCACACAGTCTGACAACTTTTATCGTACATGCATAGTCCGATAAAAGGTGTCTGACGATGGGACGTCACGAAATAATTAGTCAAAATTTGATTTTCGTATAATCCTGCAGGCAAACAAATATTTTATCTACACGGGGTTGGCAGATTTTGGGTTCTTTCCAACCAGAGATGGAGAAAATGTTATGTAAAAGTAAACGAAAAAAGAAAAATCGGATCGTAACTTCGATCCGATAACGCTGTAGTGTGACCCACCCTTCAAAGACATGCGGCTTTCCCTCCGCCAGCAACAAATTTTTATACTACAACAAAGTTACATCCGTTGCATCAGTACCAATTGGTAAGCCTCATGATTATTTAAAAGTGACTACTCTAGAGAAATGAGGTCCTATTGTTCTGCATGTTACGTTCCATCAGTGATGTTCTCGAGATTAAATTTGAGATTTCCCGGATCAAAGAGAAGCCCCCATTTCTGGGTAGGGCAACAGGACGGTCGATCAATGAGTCGCCCTTAAATGATCACGATTTTCAAGTAGTGAAAAACCCGAAGTGCCCCCGGTCAATTTTTAATGAGCTATCGCTCAACTTTGAAGGCAGGAGCAAATTCGGTCTACCAGCCGTGACATAATTCTGTATGAACCTTTGATGTCAAGCAGTTGGCCGACTAGTCTGCGTAGCGCCTCTGTGGCTGCAGCCCCTTAGGCTTCCGCCCTTTGGTTTTTCGTAGCAATGAGCTGTACGAGAGGAACTTCGTCCTCTCCGCGGGGTATCGACCGACATACGATAAGAGAACAAGAGGAAAAGGGTCTCGATTAGCATTAAATGTTTACTTTCAATATTGTTTGGGCCTGTCCGTCCATTGTAGTTTACAAGCAGTCCATCGAATGAAAAACAAATAGTCGCGGACGGATATTCGGAAAGCTATCAAAGAAATCTTGATCACGAATAGAAAAGAGATAAGATGTTTGAGAGGCCTAGCTGGTATAGATTTTTTCTAACTTCCTCTAACTTTTGACAACAACTTTTTCTCCATTCAGGTGTGAAAACTGAAGAGCATAACTCACGTATCGGTCTGTTTATCTTCCGAAAAACAGTTTCTATCAGGCTATCGAAAGACGATTTAAACTTCGAACGTGTTTTGTCCCAACCGAGATCTTCTTTGACTTAAGTGTTAACGTATTTGATTAAGTGCCTTTGGAGTGTGACGTGTCGCCAACGTTTTTTCAGTTGCTGCGATTGGATCGCATCAAAGAGAACCGTTTTGTCCGAACTAATTGCCTTTCTGTAAACTCGACCCATTGTCGGCAAAAAGGTCTTTGATGATTGTAGCGACTGACACAGTATTTAGAGTGAATCGGTATAGCGTTACAATCCCATTGTAAAGTCGCAGTGTTGGATTTGGTGTGACCATTCACGCCCAAGTCGTAATCTTTTCGATGAGCTTCTCTTGAAAATAGTTATCTATTATCGTTTGATACCGCGTAGATTCCTTTGTCCGAAGTGTCACTTCGTCGAAACATTTTACCGGTAGCTACTTTTGTAGCGATTGAAGATGCCATTAGGTCAAAATTATCGGACATAAAAAGATTAACGAAGCTATCAAGATAAACACTGTTTCACTTCTGTGTGGAAGATTGCGACCTCTCGTGAAGGTAAGAAGGCATGCAAAATGATCAAAGGATCTTTCAAAGTAACTCACCCAGGCTTCTCGAATTTTCATGTATAGCTTTTAAGGAGAGAAAGTTGTTGATAAATGTTTTACTCAAGCAAATATTTGCGCCAGAGAACATTGAATTAAATCTTGGGTTCTTATTGTACTTTAACGCTTGTACATTTTACCGCTTCATTTACCTAGAATTTGACATTTTTGTTGAATTTAATCCCTTTTCTATTGAAAGTGCAATTACCTCGGTGTAAAATTTGACACAGTTCTGCATGTGACTCATTTGTAGGAGAATTAAGATGTTTTGTTTTTAATTTTTATACTTATTTGTTAAAATACTTTTCGGAAACGGTCTATGAAGGGGTCAAAAATTTAAGCCGTTATAGTCTTCTCAACTGGTTTAATATTTGTCCGGCTTCTCCGAAGGTTAAAAGATTAATAGTGATCGCTGTCTACAAAAAGACTTGCAAAATGTTTGCTAAAATAGTGTGGTTATAACAGTATGAACCGTCTCCGATGACTAGGTACACTTTCTGTTCACATTGAAATCATTGTTGTTTGATATGATTTAAAGGTCGAGAGTAGCCCCTTGAAGTAGTGTAGTAGACTGTCCTGTAACATGATTGGCTCTTGAGAGTCATGTGACAATATTTTCCTTCTCAAATGTGTACTTTACTAAGAGTCAAATATGTAATTATACGGAACTCCTAAAATATTATAAAAGCTACTGCACCTTGAAGAAGAAGAAGAAAATTGTGAGATTCATCTGTTGATTCAAATTAACTTTTGGGCGACTGCTCTTGTCCTTTGAGATTCGGAAATGATAATGTCTGTCCGGATGGTTCAACTTTTTGTCCGGGTGGTCCCTTTTTGCCCCGGTGCTGATCACTCTCTCTACGGATCTACTTTTTCTCAAGTCTCCCCGACTCTCTGGTAAACAGCCGTTCTGCAAAATCAAATGCTTACTTCCGAGGGAGTTCTGCTTTCCATTTCTCATAATTCCCACCGACCCCCTTTCCGTCTGCAAATTTTGTCCGGGTGCAGTATCCTAACAAAACATCAGTCTATAGACGAATTCGGACAGTCAAGTGATGGTCTGATTTTAGTCGACCAAATCTGGGGTCTATCACCTTTAACATTTCAATTTCTTTGCTTACCTATATCAATATCATTGATGGTTGTACACTAAATTGCATCTTGATTCCCTCAATTTCACCGAATATAAGGGGTTTGATATTCGTGTGGACAATAAATGAAAACGATTTAAGGCTGATAGACCCCACTAATGGCTGCCTACAGTCACTAAACACAGGCGCTGATCGGATTCGTCTATAGATATCACTGAATTAGTAATTTGTTAACAATATTAACAAGTTTTGAAAAGCTTTGTTACTCCTGAGAAACTACTATTGTATGCCTAGGCCTGTAGGCCTAACTTGGAATTTGAATACTATGGTAACTTTGTGAAAGAACCACTACACGATAACTCTGTGTAAGGACACTTTGTATCTTTGGTGTACAGGCTGTAGTTTTTCAAGATATCAATGACAGTATTAAAACCGTCAAAATATCTACACCGTTTAAAATGATTTATGTATAGACTGGACGTCCGGATTTTTACTAGAGGTATATTTTACTCCCTCTCTAAGGATCCATTGTCGACGTGGTTGCTACAACAAAAAAGAATCACAATTGAGAAATTCTCAAAGTGTGGTACATTCTTTAAGTGGCTCATTGAGTTGGTTCATGGAATTCAACAAATTTTTCTTCTTAAACCAGTGACAAATGGTCAAACTTAAACAATCCCCATATCCTATACATACAAATTATTGTTTAATGAGTACGTACTAAACGGTTCAATTTGCTTTTCAAATATTCGTGACCAGACATTTTTTCAAATTGTGCACAAAACTGTTATAAGTCAGGACATCACAAAATTCAAAATTTAAACTTTTTCTGTAACTGTTGGAATGGAAACTTGACTAACTATGCTAATTATAAGCATTCATGTGGTAGTATCCTTCAACACTCTCATTAAGTTATCGATATCAACTCAATGAGCCCCTTTAAAGCAAAAGAACGTATTCACCCTCCTATAGAGTGAAAAGTGTGAATTCGCTCCATAAGATTATTGATTCACTCCAAAAATAGTGAAATGCACCCCCAAGAATTCACTCACAAAAGAGCGAAAAATCACTCCTTAACGAATGGCCTTCAGTGATCACTCTTCCTTTCAAGGGTGCATGATCACTGTAGGCAAGAGTGAAACTTCGCTCTTTTGGGGTGAATTTCACTCTTCGTGGAGTGAATTATCACCCTAAAAGAGTGAATTCACACATCTAAGAAGAGTTATTTTGAAAACGATACCAATTTACCGGAGACATTAGAAAAAAATATGAATAAAAGTGTGTACACTCACTTAGTTTTGAATAATGGAATGCCGGTAGTCCATTAAATAGGCCTGATAGTGGCCATAACCCCTGGTAAGCATATTATGCCTACCGCTAAACCGGCGATTTACGGTTAAATTAAAAAAGACAAACGGAGTTTGTTTTCACATTTTTCATAATATTAATTCCGTACCACAAGATTAAACGCTTGGGTCACCGATTATTATTCATTTTTAACCAGGAAGTGTTTGGATAACCGGTAACCGCAATCCTGGTTGTAAACTTTGACCGAGATGTTTTCAGAAAGTAGAAAAATCTAAATGATCACCTGATCACGTTGACTGGTTACAATTCATGAGATTTTCCAAGTAAAATTTAGATACTGTAATGTGGAATCAGGTGGTATGTAACACTAGGCCATAGGACGCTTACCCTCCCTTTTTTGAAGGGGGAGGGCATTTCCAATAAGTGCAACTCCCTGTCTTCCTCCCCATATTTCCCAAAGTTACGAAAACTACTGCTGTGATGAACTAGGTTCATGTAAATAAAGTGTAACAGATTAACACTGCACTTTAAGCCGAATTGAGCCGACTCAACTTTGTGGCATTATTTGTCATCCAATGCTCCTTTTATTAGTTAAAAAAGGGAAGGCCCTCCGCGTAGATCCTGTACCCAGGACCGCGATTAGAAAATGCCCCCCCCCCCCCGACAAACACACGCACACACACCTACACATTAATTGAAATGGATGGAGTGGATTTTACCACATTGTCATTCCATGCCCATGGCCTAACATAACAACACAGATTTTTAACCCCCTGCAATCTATTAGTATCCCCTATGATGTATAGTAACGTACGTTCCCCGTGTGTACACAGTACACACTCGGCAGCACCAAATAATATACATGTCCGAACCATTATTTAAATCCATACCTCCTAATCATGTGGTTCTATTTACAGATGTACAAGTTTATTCTCCTTCTTTGTCAATCAAATTCCTTTTGAAGAATCAAGTTTCGTTGGTCCTAAATAACACCATCAGAGAAAAGCCGACATAACACGGAACCCGAGCGAAATCAGTGGCCCTGACCGCATAATAAGGTGACTAGGAGCTCGATTTACCCCCAGTGGTCTGCAGTAATCTACCCCGACAATTCTAAACGTTTTGTGTCAAATTTGATTCACTTTGTTTACTCTATGCTGGCGTCAAAGGCGTCACACCAAAATAGGAATCGACAGGAAGGGAAATATTCAAGCTACATATAACTAGCAAGACGTTGAGAGCAAAGTCACATGTCGACTTGTACATAATATCAGTGTAGGTCTAAATCATCAGAAAGTTGCCCGCTCGGCGGACGCGTATTTTCTGTATTAGCTGGACTTGTATTACCAACCAATATGTACTTCGAAAAGGGAAGTACTTATCCGACACTTGCTATGGAGATACACATGGAGGTTACATTAGTGACGTAAATAAGATAGCAATGAGGATAAAGAATTAGGGTTAGTAGAATCAAGAAAAAAATGTATTCGAAACTATATTGCGCACACTCTGAAAAGGGTTTGTTGATTTGATATCGATGATTTGAAATGGAAAAGTTCCAAATTTATGTTGAAGTCAAGTCTCACATTTTTTCTTCTCATTTCCCTTCAAAGTTATACGTAAACAAAATAAACCACGTAGTTACACTTGGGAAATTTCACAATTGAAGCAGAAAAATACTACCACATCATTCTCAATAGTTCATTATGTAAGTACAGTTTAGAACAGGTATGTACTACAAGTTTTGATTTAAAAATAGCACCGATCTCAAGATGACCAATTATTCCAGAGTTGCGGTAATTATATAATTTTGTGGCAGCTTGGATGTCCCACCCTCATTTGAAGTCAATATTAATGCTATCTGCTCCCTGCCGTCGAGGGGTACGAACAAGTCAGGGTTACCTACTACGGAAGGGTTACCCTGACTAGTCACGGTTCCTGACTAATTTATAGATAGTTCTCACGTGACGTCAGATGGGTTTTTCGCGTGGCGTCATTCGGACATGTTTCAGGCCAATCCCTAACTGTACCTAAATACTTGCAATCAAAAACATGAAAGTTGCTAATTCTTAGTCGTGACATCTCTGTCTTTAGTCACGTCTTGTTCATCCGACGTCTCTATATTCCGAGTGTGTGCATGAAGCACATTAGATGAGGGTATGTTCTATCACCTACCCTTTTTCTAACACAAACCTCAGTACAAACTCTTCGGAATCATGAGATGCCGTAAAAAGACGTCGGAATCATGATGGAGAACTGATCTCATTTCGAAAGAGATGTACCGTACATATTCGACACCGGCTATGAAGGTAATCCAACGATAGGCTCATGACACAACTCTTTTACAATTTCGAGTACGTGTTACGCAATCTCTTGAGTGTATTCAGAAGGGAAGACACGTAGGGAATAGTTTCTTCACCTTTTAAAACATCTATATCGGTGAAGAAGAAAATATAGACAGGAAGGGAAGAAATGAACATATTTAGAAGAAAAGGAAACGAAACTGAAAGAGTTGTGGAGGTGGGTGGAGACACCTGAACAGCTGGGGGCAGGATTGGGGGATGAAAGTAGACTGAAATTTCCCAGGAAAGGAAGGCGGTAAGTCGTGGCGGAATGAGGGAACAGAAATAAAAAGATCTGGTTCAGTCCCTGACCAGGTAATTGTACTGTCCATGACGTCATGCACAGTACCTTACGCACGCTTCTCATTTTCGAGGGACAGTTCTTTCGTTCAATGTTTCTTGATTCTCAGTGAGTACGTTCTTTGCTCTTCAATTGAGTTCATTATGTAGAGTGAGTCATGTAGACGGGAACGAGACTTCGTGGTCACTTTTGGTTATGATATGGCCAAAAAAGCGAGTTTTATTTAGGCAGTTATGTATTTTATTGTTTTGTAAAAAAAATGCTTGAGTAAGTCAAATTTATATACAGTATGCTTGCTCATCACACAACGGCCGCTTTCCAGCCTTGTATACTTGTAGTATATCGCGAACAGTGTCGCTAAACGCGAACAAGCTAAAGACAATTGTAGTATTGTGACACAGTGCACACTCTCTCTGGTGCGCACACACACACTGTACTATCGTATCTCGCAAGTGCTTGGAGTGCGGAGAACAACCTTGACGTTTATGTTCGCATCTAGGCCTAGGTTTAATCGTTAATGTAAGCATTTGACGTTAGCTTTCTTCAGTGTTATGTTCCTCTTTTGGAAGCAGTTACGTAAGGCTTGACTTAGGCTTGCGGTTGCCAAAATGCTAGGTGTAATCTTGAGAAGTAGTAAGAACTTATCCTTCTCTATGCACAAAACCACAGCAGGCAGTCATCTCGCTGTAATAACATGTACAGTAGCGACAATCTACGAATAGGACGTTAGTGCAGTGTGCTCTGTCAATGTATGTAGGAAGTCTGAGTTATACTTAGCTTTTGTTGGGTCTAGCACTGGCAGTCGGTGGCTATACATTATCACCCATGGTTTTGTATAAGAATTTGGACTTTGTCCGTGGCTAAAATCGACAGATTTTTGCAAGAAAAATTTAAGTTGTTACATTTTGGAAATAATGTAGTAGCCTACGTTTAGATCAAAATTACCAAACGAATTGAAAGATATGATATTGATCCCCATTCACGTCCAAAGTTTGTTTGAAATATTGCAGGACTCGGAAGTTAGTTTCTCGGCGGCAGTGCTATCTTTTGGTTCGAGCGGTGACGACCAATTTTCCCATGATCCTCTGTACATGTAGGCCCTATATGTAGGAAGTCCGTGGGCATAACATACGCCCAAAGACCCACGGCTGTTTGTGTATTTTATCATTCTCAGAATGGTCATTCTCAGAATTAGCATAGGGGTCTATACTTTTCTTTTTGTCTGCACTTAGGGTTACCATAGGTCTATTTATTTTCTCGCAAGGGAAGGCATGCATCGCCACCCTGGTGAAGAGGAGGGGAGGGGTGGGGAGTTTGGAAACTTTGTTGATTTTCCGCAATGGTGTCTAGATGCAAAAGATGGTGGCATAAGTTGTTGCTTTTACTAGAGTTTCCTCTAACTTGATTGAAGCAAAATTAGGGAAAACCTGCAGGCTTATTAAATACATGAAATCCCGACACTCATGGTGGCGGTAATTTTACAAAACCGCCCGGACACCAGCACGAAACATAAAACAGGACGTGTCCTGGTAAAACCGATCTCCGTCTGATAACCCTACCTGCAGTGCCACTGTGAGCACTGTAGGCATACTTTGCAACTTCCGGTTGATCAATGCCGTTACATCGGCATTGCATGAATAGCCTAAAGGCCTAGATGGTGATTCTTCAATTATAGCCTGATAAGCATTATGAGAAATAGTGCAGTCCTGCATCATTCATGGGCATCACGAGATTCCGAGTCGAAAAGTAACAAACGGTTGATATCTACAACAAGCAACCAACACAGTACTGCATTATGTTCAGGTATATCACATCGGCCCAAAAAACGTAAAAGACGATATTCCAAGCTTTAGTACGTACCCGGTTACATTGGCACAGAAACAATCATGGAGAGTAAGTGGTTACGATTTTCGTAACCACATTTCTAGTTTGGGTTTGTCACTCACAGAATAATGTAATAGTCCTATTTGAGCTTGCCTCTCTAAAATCTAATTTGACCTGAATTGCCAAATTCATCAGCGGCGCGAAAAATGTCAAGTTTCACGACGTCGTCAATGGATCTTACATTGTCTTTCAAAACCTGCAGGGTAGAAATACGAACACTTCGTTCAGAATATGAGACTTAATGATAGGGGGAAAGTCGTCCTGCAGGACAGTTTCAGTTTAGCAAAAAGTATTTAAACAATCAGCTGATGATGTGCTTCTGATTGATGCTTACTTTTGGGGCGCTGTAAAAAGAGGACACAGCGGTTTTGAGAATGCAAAGTGTGACGCAGTGACACAAATGTTCGAGGACTCTTTATAATTAGATTCTATGCTACTGTGTGGACGCAGAATTACCCCCAACTAACTGCGCGACCTTCACCGAAAATCAGTAAAATAGGGACACAAGACGCCATAGCAATAAGACAGGACACTTGTGGACGGTCTCATTGACTACTGTATCTCTTTGGCGGCATCTGTCAACCAGCTTGCTAAATTACTTACTGTTTACTGTTTAACACTAAGCCTGGCGCCGCGGTGAGCATTCCTCCCCTCGTCAGCTGTCGTTAGCTTCCCGCTCCGATCAAGAGAACGCGCCGATCCTATCGAAGCTAAAAATAGAAGCTGGGGCCTGAAAAGTTCCTGGTAAAGGTATCTTGAAACCAAAACGGTATTTGAAAAAAGAAGTTCTTCGAGCCAAGGTTAAGAGCTGGGGCTAATTAAACGTTCGCAAACTTGTCGAGTACGATTAGTTTCAAAATGCTTCAGGGCCAGTGATTTAACAAGTTTGTTCAGCAATACAAAGTACAATGGTTATGATCTTGTCACCGAGGGGGGATTGCCAGTACGGTAAAACTAAACACTGAACCAGTTTGCTTTTGACTTAAGCAGTCGCACAAAGCAGTGACAGTGCATATGTTGGAACATACTGAAACATACATCTGTTGCAACTAAGTGGTATAAATCTGTGCCCCGAGGCCTTTTTTCACATTGTGTCTTTAACACAACAGAGAAATGATATCAATGTACCGTTGCACCTTCGTTCGGTTTATTAGCGGTATAAAATGTATCAAAATATGTGACCAACTTTGAGTGATGAAAGCTTTCATCCCAAAATAGATTCGTGTCTTTAGGGCTTGTTGTCGGCCCTAGGTACAAATAGTAGGCTTTTTTAATTTTATACGATTTTCATGTGACTAAAATGTCTAAGGTTACTATGTGATGAAAACACCATCAAAACTAATTACATCAATGTCAAATAAAATGTCCTATACCGTTACATCATAGCGAAAGGATATCGACAGTTACCCCAATTTAAAGGGCCAAACCTCTCACCCAAACTAAAATTTTGGTATGGGGGTATACCGAAATTCTCAGTTGGCTCAGCTCTTTGATTGACAGCTAATTCAAACAATGCAGGGTACCAAAGCTTATATTACACAACATGAACGGTACTGGGAGTGTTTCGATTATATAAATTGAGTTTTTCTATACCCACCTTGAAGCAATAAACTGAGATTGTATCTGGATGAGGATGAATTTCAGACAATTGTGGGAGGGGCTTCAGTGTGAAGGTTAGGAGAATTGGTACTCTTTGGGGTGAGAGAACTGGGGCTTTAAGTACGGTACGAAACATTAGAAAACCTTCAAAATATACTTTCATTATATTAGAAATAATTTTCCATGATGTTCCCAAAACTCAATTGAATATTTAAGTGGATGTTTAAGTCAATGCAAGGACTCGTGCACGCATTCAGCAAGACAAAGTGTCGTTAGACATGCCGAAGCGTAATTTGGTGCTGATTTTTTACATTTGTATACACTGAACCCGTGAAAAAGTGACGCTCAGAATAAGATAAAGGTTCGAGTGTAGGTAAAATATGAAATTGCCAGTGGCGGGTCCAGAATGTCAAATTTGGGTGCGGCAAACTAAGGACAAAAGATAATGTTAAGGTGCGTTCACATATACCGGCAGCGGCAACGGTAACGGCAACGACGACGGCAACGGCAATCTGGCATAGTTGTTCACATATGACGGCAAAAATTATTGCCGCATACGGTAAAAATTTTACCGGATGATACTGACGGGAATTTGAAGCTGACACATTTTTTGTTTTCTGATTATCGAACATGGCAGACATTGATGGGGAGCTGAATTTTTTAATGGCAATAGCGTACCAAATAGATCGGAAGAAAGGGCAAAAGAGGAAAAGATGGTTACGGCAGAATAATTAAATTTGACATTAAAAGTCTGAACAGAACTTGAGCCAAATATTTTTGTGACAGTGTTATCAGAAAACGTGGGTGCTTGTCCCCCGTCTAGCTAAGCCACTGTTGCAGACGGCATAGATATACTGGACTTGTTGTTTATGATAGCATGGCTGGCAAAAAAAATGAATATTTCCATCTTTTTTAGTGAGCAGTTTAAAATTAGGTATGGCATTTAATTCCCTTTGTGAGAAAAAATCGTTCTTGCTCGTAGGAAAAGCGAAAAATTTAGCATCAGAATTGTACCTTTTGGTCAATAGGGTAGGGTGAGGTACATAGTCCAAACTTGTTCCGCTCACCCCCCCCCCACTTTCATATTGCTTCCTACGCCACTGCATTAGGCTCATCTAAGTTAGAAGTCAGGTCGGGCCAGGAAAAAAGGCGTACGTTTTAAGAAAAAAATTAGTGACCCATGTTCCTTCAGTAGACACTGCAATGCATTATAGTTCTGTAGTCAAGACGGGAAATAATTTATAATTTAGAGCCTTATCAGGTATTATTTTCAAGCCTGGCATACGTCACACCATGGACAAAACAAATGTTATGATTAATGGCTTTAACAATACTACAAACAGTACCTGCTTTCAACGTAAATGATATGAATAGTTACTATTGAATTGGGGATTTCCCATTTCCTTTGGTATTTTTCCCATACGTCAAATAATTTTACTTTATCGTGGTAATCAGGATTTGTCGCATCGTATGTGAATTATTCCATTTGGACAAGAATGACCAGTTTTTCTAAAATCTCGGTAGATTTTCGAGGCATCTTGTAGTTGAACGGACCCAAATGATTTATGCACTGTTTTTGGCGGGATATTACAGAACATCTCAGCCCCGTACCATTGTCTCCCGCCCGTCAGACAGGCAAATGCTTGCACACAATGAAGTTCAAGGCAGATTCTCTTGCCGTAGGGCAAATGGCGTTGGATCGCTCCATGTGCGATTACTTTTTTGCCGGACGCATTTTCACCGGATTGCCGCATTGCCGTTGCCGTACTAGTGTGAACAGTCTTTCACTTTCTATTGTGTGGGATATTTTGCCGTTGCCGTTGCCGTTGCCGGACAAGTGTGAACGTACCTTTAAAGGGCCAAACCTCTCACCCCAAACTACAATTTCGGTACGTGGGTACCGAAATTGTCAACTGGCTCAGCTCTTTGATTGACAGCTAATTCAAACAATGCAGAGTACCAAAGCTTATATTGTACAGCATGAACGGCACTGTGAGTGTTTTGATTAGTTTTCCAAACTCACCTTGAAGCAATAAACTGAGATTGTATCTGGACTAGGATGAATTTCAGACAATTTTGGGAGGGGCTTAAGTAAGAAGGTTATAGGAGATTGGTACTGTTTTGGGTGATAGAACTGTGCCTTTAAGGGCAAAATTTTTTGGACGCAGCGTGAAACCGATCCCAAAGCGTCCCTTCCTGAGGGAAAGGTCCAGGGCGCGAAGCCCCCGGAAGCTGTAAGGTTTTAACGTATCTATGGATCGTATCTATGGATGAAAAATTTAAGTGTCTGGAGAGGAATATTATTTACTTTTTAGATTGACCCAACTCCTAACTGACCTATGTTGGGAGTACGGACAAAATCTGGGGGAAATGTCCCCTCTTGCCTAACCCGTAGCGCCGCCACTGGAAATTGCCCGCAATCATCTTGCGGAAAACGTAGAGTGTATATTGCCCGCCTTTGACCTGAATCTATTCTGTACCAATGCATTTATGTATTGTGTACTGTTCTTTGTATGCTTTGCCATCACAAATCACTGCCTTGGGCAAAATTTCGGTTTGTGTGTTGCCAACTGGAGGGCCTGATCGTCAGTCCGGTGAAGGGTCTAAGAAGACTGAGAGGAGAAACCCTACATATTTATCTCAGATGCAAACTTTTGCAAAATTTAATGTAAATTGTAAATTTGTTTGTTCCACTACATTGGACATGGCTCCCTGCTGAATTCCCCGTGTCCCTTGACTACGCCAATTTTTAATCCCCCCCCCCCCACACACACACACACATACACATTGGTTTACATTGTACTTAGGAACACAGAATTTTGAGAGTGCTCTTTGCTTATATTACATATTTCTTCATTACGACTTGCAGTGAGGATGAACGAATTACGTCATCGAGACTGGATGGCGTGTAGGAAAGGGGCTCTGGCCGGTTTACTAGTGTCCATCTTTTGCAACTTTGTCGTCGTCGTCAAGACTTCCGCGGTTTATCCCAGACAACTTTCCTTTCAACCAGCTTCGACGTCTCCTTCCGATGGCGAGTTCGTTCTCGACCTGAAACAGTTGAGCGGCGACCCCGAAGACTTAATGGCCCACATCAGGGATTTGGCTTCAGCCTTGCAGACCTGCGAATTCGACCCCCAGTACCACCTAACTTTGTTCAACATAAGAAACCGTACTGTAACATGTAACGACGGAACGCCAGCAGGGTAAGGCAAAATATCATCTCGCATTTAAGGCAAAATCTTTACATCTAGATAGTTTCAATTCTCCAACCTATTTACTTCTAGCCGTTGTCTAAAATCTTTATTGTCTGTAGTTTATTGCTGAATGACGTAGTTTGATGATCGAACAAGCCTGCCCCAATATGGATCCAGAATCCCTACTTCACATGCTGTGTAATGTGAGCTACTCCGCATTTTTGTATTTTTATGTCAATCAGAGGGCAGTCACGACTTGAGAATTTTTGGCCTCCTCTATCAAAATAGAGTTTGGGGTAACGTATTTGTCTTTAAAGACAAATTAGTTCTTAGAAAAGTACCGGTACCCAGAGGAGGAAGTTCTGCCAGCTCGCTGCCCAGAGCTTATACTTCTGTGCCGTAACAAAGCTTAGCCTATACTTTTGATCACCAATTGAAAATTTTGCTCCTGTATCAAAATGAAGTGTAAGATGAAGACTGTCTGTGTTTAAAGAAAAAATGTATGAAGAAATGTATTACTGCCACGCCGTCTCTAACGTTCAAGTTTGTTAATTGTTTTATGCCCGGTTCGGCATCCTCAAGTACTATTTTACGTGTCCATCGTTTCCAATGCGGCACTTTTTAAGGCAAGTGTAGCACTCAAAGGAACAAAGGTACATCACGTGACAATGAACAGCTAATTGCGTCGGTTTTGATCATTTGTTTCCATAAATCGTGCACAGTGCCACATAAAAAGTTAAGAAACTCAAATCCCTTTTAAGAAATATCTGTTTCACGTGACCATTAACGGAATTTTTGATGAATATACTGTACTACTCGTTGGTCTGGGGAGGGGGAATGCCCCCAGATTCGAGAAATTGCGCATGGACTTTTATTTTTCACAGAGTAATTTTTTTTTTGGAAAACAATGTTTTGCCCCCTTCATATTGACAACAAATCGCCCCCTCCCCCTGGCTGTAATTGTTTTTGAATCGTACCTAAAATAACACTTAAAAAACCTAAGATATTGTGAAAACCACAATCATTTCTATTTTAATCGTACAATAAATATAAAGATTCAAATCGATACGTCATCATATTTTATTGTTTCAAGGGTATGTGGCATCCCTCCACTCACAATAAGGTGTAGCCCCATTGATTTAAATACAAGCGGTGGTGATTCCAACCAAGCGGCATAAATTCAAACACTGGCATCACTTCCATCTGTTAGTCACTGCGGACTTGGGCAGATTTTGTACATAGAAGTGTACACGACAAGTCCGTGCACATTAAGGGTAAATCAAACCTGTAACCATGCAGACCAAGTACTGAAGGGGAAAAGGCTTCCTTTGGGGAAGATTCAAGGAGGGTGAAAAATGATACTTTTCCCTTTTTCGCATTTGACTTACAGTTATTGAATATTGTCATGTGCTCTCTCACATTTGTTTTCTATATAAATTTTCTGAACAGGTTTTATCTTCGAAAAAGTGGAAGCAAAAAATGGCTGATATACTTAGAAGGTAAGAAATATTCTCCCATCTTGTCGATTTTATAGATTAGGTGGGTTTGGGAAATTTCGTCAATTGCTTAATGAGTTCAAAGACAGACGGACAGTGAGATCTTTATTTTTTAAACATTTAAGTTACCATAGAGATATATAATGAAGAGGAACACGAAGATATCAGTGTACATTGTTTCCCTTGAATGGGTGCCAGTGAGAGTGGGGGGGGGGGGGGTGTCAAAGATTATACCAACTTCATGAACTGCTAGTCTTAGTATTCCTTGGCGGAAAGTTTTCTGCTTCATGCAGTCGACGTTCGTTGTACAGAAATTGCTGAGTAACCAAGGTTACCTATAATGAATGTTCTTTTTTATTTATTTCAGGCGGATCGTTTTGCTTCAGTAATGCTGGCTGCACACGTCGAGAAAGTCGTCTCAAAAGCTCCCGAAGTTGGCCTAAAAAGAGAATAGGTAATGATGTAGAAATTAATGTACCTGGTCACCAATGAAAAACAAACTTTTGAGTAAAACCGTCCATTCATCTTTAATGCTATAAGTTTTATGGGAAGGGAGCCCGCTTTTTCAAGGACGACATTCTCTTATCTGTTTCCACTGTATCATAGATTTACAGTAATTTTTCTTCAAATTGAAAAGAGTAGTCCCAGATTGCATCAGTGGAATCTTATAAGTTAAGAGATTTAAAAAAAAAAAGAAACACCTCCCTAACGACGTTCCTATCTAGCTAAGAACTCCTGGGCCCATTCCACAAAGAGTTACGAACAATCTTAAGTTTGATTCCTGGTACCTAAGTCAACAGTAAATCATACTTAAGATTGTGCGTAACTCTTTGTGGAACAGGCCCCAGCTCCCCCATGCCTATGAAGAAAGTTACCTTCAACAATATAAGGGTTCATGTGTTGGCCCGACAGGTACATGTTTTGCCCATTGACGACCGAAAAACACCATCAGGTGAGCGAGTGACGTAATGGGTTACTCCGTAGAAGGTAGATGTATCCATACTAATGACAACATAAATAGCATTGGACCATTCACGATCGCGTCACTAGTCGGCACTGGTTGACAGAACGCATGCGCAGGAACATATGCGTGCATGTTAGGTTTTGCGCGTGCATTGATTGCAAGCAGGATGTAGGCGAAGTGGAATCTGCATTTCAATGTGCCGAAAATGTAAGTACACTTCATCAACTCTGTTATCAAGCAGTCGTGACGCCATTTGTAAACATGAATAAGTCTACAAAGTGAATAACATCTTAATTCAATATTTATACAAAACAAATCGTCTTCCTAAGCCATAAGCGTATGAGGCAGGTTGTTTAGAGGTTATACCGCCTCACCTGGCAATAACCCCCCACTCCCCTGATAAAAAGAGATGTTAATTTAAAGACAATCTTGTCGATTGTATGTTACTGTCCTCTATTATCAGGATAGGACTTGCGAAGGGAAAATTATTGTTCAAAAAATTTAAATTTGTCTCAAACTTATAGATATGGTTAGAAATAGAGTTACGAGGGCAAGTGATATTTGGTCTTGTCTTTCATGATCCGGCATTAAAATTAGAAAAATTGGTCGGAAAGCTACTATTTGGGGTGAGGGGTGAGGTCCCTTTCCAACACGCTGATTGGTCAGTATGAATGAAATTCCCTTCGCCATCCTTCAAAAAAAAAAAATCGCCACTCGCACCTGCAAAAAAATGTTCCTTTCGCTCACGCCTTTATCAGAACAAACAGTGAAGTTGCAGTTTTTAAGATTCAACCTGTGTTTTATCTTAACAGGATCCGGTATTCTCTCTGCTGACCCAGAAGAGAACCCAGTTTGGTGGAAAGCGAATGTTGTGTAAGTTTATCACATCCCTGCAAACCTTGTAAACTTGCGTGATGAAGTTTAATTTCAAAATTATGAAGGCAACTATTTCACCCTCTTTTTCTCCAGGTATGTTCCTTACTGTTCAAGCGATGTTTGGAGCGGAACGGTCACAGCTGAAGAGTCCGGTAAGGACAGTTTAGTTCAATCGATACAATGCACTTAGTTAAAAGGTTAAAAGCAATCTCACAATCTTCTTTTCATTCCTCTTCCAAATCTTTCATAAAATTTTCAGGACTAAATTATTGCATAATCAAGGTTAACTTAACAGTTCATCCAATGTAAGTAAGTTTCACAATTAAAGAGGAACATCATCCTATTATTATCAAGAGTCATTCATGAAATACGATAGTCCACTACACTAATTCAAGTTTGGGTGGCTTGGTGCATTTTCGCTTTAAAACAATTAACAGAGTTTGACAGAGAGAGTTTAACTTTTCTTCTAGCACCTTCGTTTTTCTTTCTCAACTGATTGTTTAAAAAGATTTGAAGAGGTCTTTTAAGAGAAAATATTGTACTAAAATCGCTGAACAAATATTTCTTAGTATTTTTCAGGTGAAAAATCCTTATTTATTTATAACTCCTACAAATAAAGACAACTTCCTATATACTCTGACAAATCGAAAAGTAAGATCGGGACGCCAGATTACTTTTGTTAGTTTTAAATCGATGTACGATTGTGGTGCAGGAAAATTGTTTGAAAAATGTTTAAAAATGCTGCATTACGTTTCACCGAAGGAATGGAACTAACATGCAAACACGTAATCAGTTTGGTTTTTATGCGCACAATAGAGGGCGTCCTTACACTTACGAGTGCAGTACCATTGTGCTATCAGGGAACTGTAAGCTCCGTGGTGTTAAAAGAAGGGTTTAAGGTCACAACAGGATTTGATACAGTATGTTAGAGGGGAACTTATTCTGAGCATTTTGGTGAAATTTGCACTGAAATCAGATTTTTGGTTCCCAAGATATGAGCACGTAAAGTTTTCACATTTTCCACAAAAAGTGAACTTGAAGCAAACACATATGACATCACATCCCCACATTAATGAGCAGTCTTTTGTTTTTCTTTAAACTTTATACTGGATTTTCTCCTCAACTATCCCATATTATCAACATGTGATTGCATAAGTGGCATGAGAATTTTACAAACTTTGCATCCCACACAGGGAGGTCATACTCCTATTAACTTCAAGGTGAACACAACACCCTGATAAAACAAAGGGAAACAAAGCATTTCTTGTCAATGTGAGGAAGTGATATAAGCTCTGCTGCCCTCAAACTCACTTTTGAACACAAATCTACTGACTTCATTTACTGATATCTCAAGAAATACATGTCCAATTTGAATGGAACTTTCACCACACTCTGTAGATTTTGTTCCACTTTCACATATGAAAATTAAATTTTTGCTTAAACTTCCCCTTTAAACTCTGAAATGCCACAATTCAAAACTGCTAATGATAAAGCAACTACGTTGAAACGTCACAGTTAAATGAAAACTTGTCTGTAAAGCTTTCTCCTGCGATTGCTGACTGTTTCAAGTCCAGTATCAGTAATGTCCGTAATGACGTCACAGGTATAAACAATGTTTTATTATCATAATTATACTTTGCAGGGAGTTATGCTTTCATGGGTGCATTGATATTAGAGGAAGTAATTAAAGAACTTATGACTGCTGGACTTCGGGATGCTAGACAGCTGGTCTTAGCCGGAAGCAGGTAGGTCTTTTCACCAAACATCTTAAACCCCCCCGGCAGGCCGACGACCAGGGAATCAGGCCACCTAAAAACAAAACTTCTGCATATGCTAGTGTCCAGACATATTGCAAATTGGATTCTTTAATTTGTAAAGTATGCTTGCAAAATCTTCCTTTTTAGTTCTTTCTTACCGTTCCTCGAAATTGTCACACTGGTGACTAATGTGCAGATTTGATCATTTTGTTGTAGAGACGAATGCAGTTTTCCCCCAAATCGATGCATCCTAGCATTAAAAAATAAATTGGCATTGTAACACATTTTATATTATAGAGTTTAAAATTCTTAATTAAACAGAATACTTCAAATGATGTAACATTGGTCACTATGTAAACTGGAAACATCGCAGAAAGAATGTGATGAAAATGAAGACGGTTTGATTGGTTTTGCCTACTTATATTTCATATAACACAGTTCCTAATATTCTCTAATCTGATTTTTGTCAGCGCTGGAGGGACCGGTGTTTTGCTAAATGTCGACCGTGTGGCCGAGATGATGGCCGCAGCAGGTAGTTCTGCCTACGTCAGAGGCTTGTCAGACTCGGGATGGTTTCTGGAGACAGATTCCCTAGACTCGCCAAACGACGATTGTTCCGACTTTCTGTTCTGTAACCCGTCTCTTTCCATAAAACGTGGATCAAAGTAAGTTTCCCCAGGAAGCCAGTTTTACAAGTCTTAGACGGATTCAACAAAATGCTATAGCTCAGAAATAATGTCTATTAAAATGAACATAGCATTTGAAGAGAAAACTTGATATCTTGAAAATTAAAACCCTCCACTAAACAGTCGATTTTCATTTTCAAATATTTTCCCGATGCGGAAAGTCTGGCTAATGGTTTACTCCAAAAATTTATTTGCAAAACACTGATCTGTGATGTAATAAAGTGAGCAGTGTAATGACCTGACCTGACCGAGGTCTCTCTCACAAATGGTAACGGTTTTGTCAAAAGTTTCCTGAGACAGGAGTTGAGTCATTGAGTCATTAAAACCCGAGTTGTGAAATTTGTTAAAAGTCGCCTGACATGAAAATGACAAAATTGGGTATTTGATGTAAAAAGTATTTAAGTCCACGAAAATTGCAGCAATTCCCATCAAAATTTGTCAAAAATTGACCATTTTACTGCAGGTAAATTTGTGGTTAGCAGTTAATCATGCATAAACATAAGATCAATATTCAAATCCTGTGATGTCATGAGAGGGACATGCCATTTAGGGAAAATTTATCCTTTGTTTTTGCAATCTTCATTTCAACGAAAATCGTAACATTAGTTATTTCCTGAGGGTTTTATTTTGGAAAGTGTGAATTGTGGTCTGAAAAATCATTAACATCATTAACCAAATCGTAAAATATCTGATGGGCAATTTAGAGATAATTAGTAAAGAGTTATCAAAAGAAGTGTCAAGACTATGCAGCACTCCATATCATTACTTTACCATAAGCATCAAGTTGCAAGATACTTACGTAATTCCAAATCATTTTCGCTCAGGAAAGCTTACTCCTTAACTGCCAAGTAAAGTCAGGTTTTTTTTTACATGTCATGCTACCTTTAACACAATTTTGGACGTTTAAGTTAAATTTCCTAAAACTGAAAATTACTGGGAACTGAATTCTTCGGGCTCTTTCCCGGTTTCGACAGACCTGAGTGTAGAGATGGTGTAAGGACCTTGCGTACGTTCCTTTGAAACTGGTAACCATATTTTTCATGTGCAGACAGTTCGCTCTTTCACTACTCCAAGTGAGAGAAAGAGGGCAGTTCAGGGAAAACAAGAGGAAAAATGTGATTGTATCATGCATACAAGGTCAATACTGGGTCTTTCGATTTATTGGGAAATCTAATTTTCTTACATTTGTTATTTTTGTCAACTTTGTTTTGTGATTTTAAGAGTTTATCAAACTAACCAAGAGAAGAATTGGTCAAGAACAATCCATTTCACAACCCGTGCATCATAGGCTACCCTTCAGCAATTATTGTCTCAAACTACTATTCTTAGCAACGACATATCGTTACCATGGCAACGGCCTCCCTAATATAAACTGCACACTCTAAAATCAAAAGAGTGAACTTAGTCACTCTTTGGTCGAGTGAAAAGTGTAAATTCGCTCCATTAGAGTGATAATTCACTCCAAGAGGAGTGAAGTTTCCTCCAAAAAAGAGTGAAGTTCACTCTAAAAAGAGTGAAGTTCACTAGAGGAAGGGGAAAATTCACTCTTCCACGAGTGCCTCTAATGATCGCTCTTTTTTTAAGAGCGATCATCGTGGGCACTCCATCAAGAGTGAAACTTCGCTCGTTTTAAGGGAATTTCTCTCTTTTTGGAGTGAACTTCACTCTTTTTGGAGGGAACTTCACTCCTCTTGGAGTGAATTATCACTCTTATTGAGTGAATTTACATTTTTCACTCGATCAAAGAGTGAATAAGTTCACTCTTTTGATTTTAGAGTGCAAATATACTACTTCAATATAACATGTATCAATAACAACAAAACTAATCCATATTTTGATGTTTGTGTCCTTATCATATAGATTATGGAGAAGTTATACGCCTCGAGCGTGCACAGAAGTATACGGCCAAGCTCAAAGTTGGAAGTGTTTCTTTGGGTTTAGGATCCACGAAACATTAAAATGTAAGTTGAAGTCGATTGCTTCCCTTTGTTTTTTTTCTTTTTGTTTATTAAAAGAAAAGATCTTTCATATCAATTCCTCTCAAGTATTTCAATTTTAATCTAATGAAAACTTTAAAAGTAAACTTTACACCTCATTTTTTTTTATTACTATTCGTTTTATGATCTCAAATCTACGCTGAAAAGAGTTAAGTTGACTTTTTTATGTACACCTTAAAAAGTTAGAATTCGGTTTTAAAATATATGTTGATAAGGGTAAATAAACGCAAAATGTGAAAGTCCAAATTTAAGAATATGAACAATACTTTTAAGTCTTAAGGTATATACGCAATGTAAAGGCAATAAGTAAGTGGTCCCCAAACCTACTGAGAAAAATGAGCAAACTCGCGAAGGCGAAATGCAGTCATTCCAGTTTAGGCTGGTGAATTTGTCTGTCCTGTTTCATGATTGTTTCTTGAGGTTCATGTTACAATATTTTTGCCATTTAATTATGAAAGGAGAGGAACGCATCGGTTTACTTTGAATAAGGTCAAATCAAGTTTTAATATATTAGATGGATACTTTTAGCATTTCGGTGAAATTTGCATGGAAATTCGATGTGCGGTTCTTAAGATATGAACAGGTAAACTTGTCACATTTTCAACAAAAAGTGAGCTTGAAGCAAATACACATTTACACTATTTTCTCACATTTATGGACAGCCCTTTGTTTTTTCTTTAAAATTTGCGATCAATTTTCTGCTCGACAATCCTATATTATCAGAATGTGATCGCGTAAGTGGCATGAGAAATTTACAAACTTGGCATTTTCCATAATGGGGTCCTATCCCCTACTAACTTCAAGGTCAATACATCAGTGTGAAAAAAAACAAAGGAAAACAAAGCGTTCCTTGTCAATGTGAGGAAGTGATGTAACCTTTGCAGCCGGTAAGTCCACTTACGAACACAAATCTTTTGACTTCATTTACTGATATCTCGAAAAATACATGTTCGATTTAGACGGGAGTTTCTCCACACTTAGTTTATTTGGCTCCTCTTTCACAAAAAGTTGAATTAATATTTTTGCTCAAACATCCCCTTTAATACATAAGAGACATAAAATATTACATAAGCACTTGGAAGTTAAATAAGAAGAAATATGAGGGAAATGACTGTTGTTTGAAAATAAGTTTGGGCAACTGTTTTTGTCCCTTTTTAAAATGGATTGAACAAGACTCATTCTAAAAGGTAAAGCAATGGGAGACTCTCCTTTGATTTAACACTTAAGTTATATTGTTTCATATATGAGATAACATGACGGGATACGTTAATTTAAACTGGATTATTGTATTTTCCCTTCAAATTGTACCGGGGAACCTAAGCAAAAGCGGAGGATGTTTGGCACTTCGTTTGACCAGGGAGCTGTCCCTGGTCAGTAATTAGGTAAATGAGGTTTTACGACTCAGTTTTTTTAATCAATTGGTTTAAGTCCACGCCATTTTTCAATGATTTTTCGGGCGCATCTTAGTATGGCCATTTGCTTCAATCGTTTGCGACTGACTTGAATATTTTGTCTTCATCCACGCATTCAACACCATCCATTCCAAGAGATACCTTTCTCAGCTCAATGTATGCATCGCTCTACCAGAAAGCATAAATTTTATTTATTTCTTACTTTTACGCAACTCAAGTATTGTAACAAGTGTTTTACACATTTTTGATTCCTTGCCGAAGGCAGGCAAGGAATCTATGCGATGGTGATGTCGTGTGTATGTGTGTGTGTGTGTGTGTGTGTGTGTGTGTATGTGTGTGTATGTATGTGTGTGTGTGTGTGTATGTGACGCTTTGGCTTGTAAACACGATATCTCAAGAAGGGTAAGTGTGACTAACCTCATATTTGGTGTGTAGGTTGGTCATATTGAGTAGATGATCCCTATTGTTTTTGGTGGAGATCAAAGGTCGTTTGGGGTCACGAGAGGTCAAAAGGTCAAAACTTCGTAAACACGATAACTCGAGAACGGTACATGTGACTATGCTCATATTTGGTGTGTGGGTTGGTCATATTGAGTAGATGATCCCTATCGATTTTCGTGGAGGTCAAAGGTCATTTGTGGTCACGAGAGGTAAATAGGTAAATTCCTTAGAAATTGCTTGTAAACACCGTATCTCAAGAAGGGTAGTTGTGACTAATCTCATATTTGATGTGTGCATTGGCCATATTGAGTAGATGATCCCTATCGATTTTCGTGGAAATCAAAGGTCATTTGGGGTCACCAGAGGTCAAAAGGTCAAAACTTCGTAAACACGATATCTCGAGAACGGTACATGTTACTATGCTCATATTTAGTGTGTGGGTTGGTCATATTAGGTAGATGTTCCCTATTGTTTTTGGTGGAGATCAAAGGTCATTTGGGGTCACGAGAGGTCAAAAGGTCAAAACTTCGTAAACACGACAACTTGAGAACGGTACATGTGACTATGCTCATATGTGGTGTGTGGGTTGGTCATATTGAGTAGATGATCCCTATCGATTTTCGTGGAGGTCAAAGGTCATTTGGGGTCACGAGAGGTTAATAGGTAAATTCCTTAGAAATTGCTTGTAAACACGGTATCTCAAGAAGGGTAGTTGTGACTAATCTCATATTTGGTGTGTGCATTGGCCATATTGACTAGATGATCCCTATCGATTTTTGTGGAGATCAAAGGTCATTTGGGGTCACGAGAGGTCAAAAGGTCAAAACTTTGTAAACACGATATCTCAAGAACGGTACATGTGACTATGCTCATATTTGGCGAGTGTGTTGGCCATATTGAGTAGATGTTCCCTATCGTTTTTGGTGGAGGTCAAAGGTCATTTGGGGTCATGAGAGGTCAAAAGGTCAAAACTTCGTAAACACGGTATCTCAAGAACGGTACATGTCAATGTGCTCACATGTAGTGTGTGGATTGGTCATATTTAGTAGATGATCCCTATTGATTTTCCCAAAGGTCAAAGTTCATTTGGAGTCAGCATGTTCAAAGCCTGACAAGCTTTCCTGCACAGTCTTTCAAGATAGGTCACTTGTAGTGTCCTGTAACTTGTCATGTAGATGGCACATAGTGAATACATGGTCCCAGAAGTTTTTGGTGGAGGTCAAATGTCATTTGTTCACGACGGGCAAGGGGGATCTCAATGTAGGAAGATTGGATGCCTTGCATGTGTACTTTGTGGGCACTTTATGGAGCCCTGTTAATTGAAAAACATTGCAAAGCAATGTCAATGTGAAAAAAGGCCTTACATTTCAGCAGCAAGGAATCACTAAGCCTTTTGGCTTTCTGGTTATTGTGACGTGAAGGTATGTTTTACTGTCTTAGTGCTGAGGTCAGCAACGGGCAGATGTTTGGACCCATTTAATGTAGTTGACAGTTGACAACCGCCCGTAGAATGAAGTGAACTTTACTAGGTATAGAGTCGAGCACGTGATCAAGAATAAACACTACGTTACGAACCGACTCCCAATAGACCTTATACACGTGACGTCACAGAACAAAAATGGGACCCTCAATAAAGGCAAGCATGTATCACAGCAATTGATAGCAAAAAATGTACAGCTGATTTGTGTACCGGGGGTTACGCTTTCAAGTCTAATTACAGTTTCTAGAGTAACGCCAAAGGAGCCCTCTATTAGAGGTAGAGCTTTTCAGCCATGTCTGAGTACAACCAAAGTATACAGGTACAGGCTTCCGGTCAGACATGGAGGTTACTAACGAAGAGCTGTGACGTCACTCAGAACTATCTTTTATCCGTGAGTGAGAAGTCTACGTTGTGCGTGCAGTAGGCTTCTTTGTTTTTTCTCCGATGACTTACCGGTACCCAATATTTAGCTAGATCGTTCCTTCGTTCCTTTTCTTTCAGCACCGGTATTTATATTCCAATGGCTATACGACAAAGCTCAGCTAACGGTAGGAATGGGCGGTCCGCCGCGAGAAATACGTCACTGGAATTATATGCAGAAAATCGGACGATTAACAAGAGTATCATTACGCAATGCAACGTAAGTTTGGTGATAACAAAAAATATACAAAAATGATTACAGTCAAGCATTTTACTTTATTACTTAACTTCCAATATTAGATCTTTCGTAACTTTATTACTTAACTTCCAATATTAGATCTTTTGTAACTTCCGATACAAACAAACGCAAAACCGTATCCATTTCGTATTTCAAAACATATGAGTGTGACTGTTTTAATGTCTACCGTGCATTAAAGGGGAAATGCAGTAATCCCAACATGATGTAGTATAGTAAAATGTCGTGTTTCATGATTGGCTTTTGAGATTCATGTGACAATATTTTCTCCTCAAATGTGAAATTTCCTACAAGCAAATGCTTGGTTTACCTCGAAAATGCACCACTGAAGTCCTTAAAAATTACGAAAGATATACTTTGAAGTGAAATAAAGAAGAAAATTGCGAGATTTAGCTGTTGCTCCAAAATAAGTTTGGGGTTACTCAACTTGCCCTTTAAGTTGAGCTATTTAAACTTTGTTCTAGGGTCGAGCGTCCTCGGAAATAGGGTCGAACGTCCTCAGAACAAAGTTTAAGCTGCTCAACTTTAAGGGCAAATTCAGAAACCCCAAACTTATCCAGAGCAAGGCTTTTTTTGGAATATCGTATAATATCGTATACGATATTCCAAAAAAGCCTTGCTCTGGATTCATAATTTTGAAACCCGCAAAACTATTTATAAGAGGGAATAGGAATTTGAAAGGTTCGATTTCTTATCTTACTTTCCGGCAGTTAAAATGATTAAACTAGCCAAAGTTAAACAAGCATCATTCCCTCAACCCATTTAAAGGAAAAAGCCTTTGATAACTTCCAAGATACGCTTTTTGTCGTTTTACAACCAATATCTTCTCTATCTCAGCAATCCCATTTGAATCACGTAGGCAATGTATCTTTAACCACTCACACCGAAGTATTATTTTTACACACTTTGCTAGAAAGTTCTCGTATCTTCCAAAATTATTATTTCACGGATGGACAATAGTACATGTCAGCGGCATGTTTAACAATGTGCATTGGCCTTACGTAAAATTACTTACGTTCAGCTTTCGTTTTGTTCGTTTCAGAACGGTATTCGCCCCAGCTTGTTACGCTCATATGGTATTACTTCAAAGGTAAGTTAAAGCTGAAACTATAGAGGCTTTTCACATGACGTCATAATACTCTCCTGCGGCCATGTTGGAGTACATGTAACTACGTAGCAAACCATACGGGACGCGCTTGCTCGTTGAATTTGTACACACCGTGCATATCACAGTGCACACTGCGCAGTGTGTTCGGCACAAAGCCATGTGTATTTGGCATGAATGTCCTCCAGCATGGCGGTTCCGTGACGCAATTGCAAAGCCTCTATAAGGTCGCGGCCACGCTACAACGAATTCGGTTCGGATTCCGATCCGATTTTTGTGAGTTTTTGCTCAAATCTGTTGTTCCATCTCTGATCGGAAAGGGCCAAAAATTTGCCAACTAGTGTTAGTATATGATTTGTATCAGGAGTCAATGAAATTTCAACTGATTTTTCCGTTACGTCACACCGAAAGGCCGCTTTTATCGGACAGTGTAGTCCGATAAAAGCTGCAGCCAGTCGATGTTGACGTCACGAAATAATTAGCATTAATTTAATTTTCGTAGTCCTGCGATACAAATCAAATACTTACACAGGTTGACAAATTTAAGAGGTTGTAATAAAAATTCACATAAATCGGGTCGGATCCCAATTTATTCGTTCTAGTGTGACCAGGGAGATGTTATTAGTTACCCCTCCCCGGTGCGACCTCTTCTTAAAGCGGCTCATTGAGTTGGTTCATGAAATTTTTCCAAACCTATTAAGTTTTCTTCACAAACGAATGACAAATGGTCAAACTTAGACAATTCCCATATCCTACATACAAATAACTCTTTTATGAGTGAGTAATTAACGGTTCAAGTCCGTTTTCAAAAATTCGTGACCAGACACTTTTTCAAATTATGTACGAAACCGTTACAAGTCAGGACACCAGAAAATTCAAAAAGTTAACGTTTTCTGTGACTTTTGGACTTGAAACTTGACTTGTTGTGCTAACTTTAAGCATTTGTATGTGGTAGCCACCCTTTGAGACTCTCATTAAGTTATCAATATCCACTCAATGAGCCTCTTTAAGAAAGTATATGAGAGATGTCAAGCGGAAGAGGAGGGGATACAGGTCCCAGCTGCAACAATGGAACAAAAATTGCCAGTTTTCACATTACATTAAAAACTAGACATGGTTAAAATTTCAGGGAAAGGGTTCCCGCCTACCTGACGGTTATAGAAGACAGAACCAGTCAAGAACTTGGTATTCCACTGTTTCAATTTTTCAATCAGCTATTGATAATTCTCACGTGACGTCATAGCAGTCTTTCACGTGGCGTATTTCAGCCATGTTTGAAGGCAACCCCTATATTTACGCACAGGCTTGCCCTTAGACATGGCGGTTGCTCATGCCTAGTTGTGACGTCACTGAGAACTATCTATTCCTAGAGAGTGCTTTCACGCTACGTCACAATTGGTAAGCCACGCCCACTGCCTGGCAAAAATCAATACTATTTTACTGCAACAGTCACACGTGGGTGGTAAGCTGCTTTTCAGCCAAGTACACGAAATGCGTATGCTCGTTAAAAAGGGGTGGGGCTTGTGACGTAGATGAAAGCACTGCATAGCCTCCTGGAAATGTGAGTGCCACGCAGGTCCCTTCCCATTCCACTCCTAAAAAAGAAAAAAAAAAACTTTTTGTCCCTAGAATCCACCTCGTTAATTCAGTGCCTTTTCTAGCTACTGGCCTCAATATTGCTTTAAACTTTTACCCCGAAAAGAACGACATACACGGCCTAGAATTTTACCATCTTTCCGCTAGTCTAAACTGCTAAGACACACCAATTTGAATTAGTGAAGTAGACTATCCTATTTCATGAATGGCTCCTGAGAATTGTGTCACAACATTTTTCTCACTCAGTTGTAAAATTCGTGACAAGTAGCCGCTTGGTTGCCTTGAATATGCAATGTTTACGTCATGAATAAACATGAAAGAGAAGAGAGAGGATAATTTGTTTTAGAATGAGTTTGGTGACTGCTCATGTCCTTTAAAGGAATATTCTGGTGGCTTTTTACCTGGGTATTGTAAGAAAAGCAAAAATATTCTACACCATGTCCTTCAAACCCTGTCTCGATACCATTTTCCTAACTCAAGATATCTCACTTTAAAGATTGGGTATTTTAACAAAAATACCTCTGCTTTTCAACAAAGCACCTAGAAGTTATGTAATGTGGGCACATTGTCTCAAATTCCTTTTGCTTTTCTTTATAATTGAACCCACTGTTTGTTGTTGTTTGTAAATGTTTTGTACTTGTGTTTGTTGTTAGTTCCGGAATTTGTTTGGAACTTTGTTCCGACCGTGTCCGTTTCCAAGCAGGTAAAAACTGTTTGTCCTTGAAATTAGATACTGTTGACATGTTTGAATATCTTTTCCCGTAGATCTAGCATTACCCTTCACCATACATAGAGTACAGCCAAAAAGACCGCTTAATATTTCCTTCAACAGAATGGATATTATAAATAAATTGAATGCAATGTCAAAGTAATGTGCAACGATTAAATCACAGATTTCCCATGATGCATCAAATCTCAAGAAAAAATTGCATTACTTCAAAAATCTGTATCTTCTGAACGCTATATGCTATTGAGATGCAGTTTTCACCGCCTGAAAGAGACAATTGTTCTGCATATTTTGAATTTTGTCTCCAGACTATGCCTTTAAAAGCAGGTATCCTTTACCACAAATAGTTTTAATTTTCCTTGAGCCTAATAACTTTTGCCCCTCCTACAGCTGTCTAAACCTCATTCGTGTCAAACCACAACCGTAGTTTATATTGATTCAGTTCATACCTTGGTGAATATACATGGTCATAATATGAGTAACCACAGCACTCTCAGTGTTTGTTGTATAATATGAGCTACTCTACATTTGTTTGATCTGATGTCAATCAAAGAGCTGTACCGATAAAGAATTTTGATAGACTCTGGGGAAAAAGAAGTTTGGGGTGACGAATTATTATCTTAAATGTCTTTAAATCTTCCAGTAACTGGAAACAGGTGCAAGTTAGGAATACCAAGTTGTCTCGATGTATACAGTGCTGGTTGAAGAGTGCTGACGCCCAGCAACAGGAAATTGAACAACAGAGATCACAGGAATTACCATCCACAGACCCCACCCAACGTAAGTCTCATATGTCTTCGATATACCATTTCGCTACATGTTACTGTCAATCACTTATGCACATATGAATTCGAAGTCAGTTTCTGCGAATGCGTGCTTGACCCTTCTGTTCAGGGCAAGTGGTAACAAAACATCTGCGCGCTTCGCCGGTGGCGCATAGTACAGTGTTTTACGTGTGTTTCCCGCCATCAGATGTAAACACACCCATAGATGTGTTACCCTTTGACCTTTGACCTATTCGGTAATATTGCTCCATGAAGAAACTTCTAACTGGTCCATTTTGATACGCAACCTCTGACCTTCGGGCAGTGGTGAGTAAAATGTATGAGATGTTCAGTTGCTCCGGGTAGAGTTGTTATACAAAGGGCGTGTCAAAATTCTCCAAATGTAACGTCAAATGATCAATAATAGGTAAGTCACAGATGCGGAATAGGAGTACCATGTTCTACAGGAAACGTGGGTCAACGTTTATGAAATGTTGGTCAATTACGAAACGGATGCACAATGCACAAAAATGTTGTGGTTCATCATAAAATTGATAAGTGCTTTAAATCATTTATTTTACTATGGCAGTATCATGTTGCAAATTTAAATTCGGATAAACGTTGTTTAATACGAGTGGTGAAGCTATACACGCACCCTGTGGGTAGTGCACTGGTTGGGTATATTCCAACCCCCCCCCCCCCCACACACACACACACACACACGTCAAGCTATGTATGTAGGCTGTCACTCCGGGTTACATAGCATATTGATAGTCGAGATGGTTCCAGAGTTCTGATCAAAATATTTAAAGACACAGGATAATATGAATTTAATGTGCGTTTTGCTGACGTTCATCCATATTTTCCCAAACAGCTGACGAGAACGAAGTGTCGCAAACTCGACTGCCAATAGAAGATTCCCCGTTGGGGTCCACCCAAATAAGAGAAATGACAACAAGTATCCAACCCGACGAACGATCTCCAAAGAATAGTAGAAGGAGACGACAGCGGAGCGCAGGTAAAATTTGTAGTGACCTTTAAATAAGTCATGTGAAATTTGACACCACTGTTTAATCTCCTTGAAACTGTGACAAGTACAAGGATGAGCGAAGGGGAAAGAAGGTAAAGCTCCTTAGCAGTAGGGTAGCTACAGGGAAGACGCGATGGACAGTTCTCAAACTTGGTACGTAGATGCCCTATACTTAGAGGAAGGACCCTGTTGATTTTGGTATAGGTCAAAGTTCATTTGGGATCTCATTTGGTCAAACTCTGAAAAGCTCATGTACACGTCTCAAAATAGGGAGCTTAGATTTTTTTCAAAACTTGTTATTTTTATGGATTATGATGGGAGGGAGGACCCTATTGATTTTAGGTAGAGGTCGAAGGTCAACTTGGGTCATAGGGGTCAAACTCTGAAACCTTGTTTAAACAATGAATCAAAAGAAAGGAAGCTTGGGTTTTTTCAAACTAGAAATGTTGAAGCATTATGATTGGAGGAAGAACCCTACCGATTTTGGTAGAGGTCAAAGATCATCTGAGGTCAAATTCTAAACCCCCTTTTTACACGATATCTCAAGGCAGAAATCTTGGAAACCTGGTATGTTGATGCTTAATGATGGGAGGATAACCGCTTAGATTTTGGTGGAGGTCAAAAGTCATCTGGTGTCAACAGTGGTCAAACTTTAAAAACATTGTCAGCATGGTACTTCAAGGTAGAAACTTGGATAGATTTCGTAATTGGTATGTGGATGCGTTAGAAGACGGTAAACTATGTTTTGGCTGGCGGTCAAAATTTCATATGGGGTCACCCAAGATCAAACCCCAACAACCTTTTTAACAGCATATATTAAGGTAAGAAACTTGGATAGATTCTATGTATGGTGTGTGGATGGCCTCTGTTGTCTTTGGTGGAGGTGAAAGGTCATCTGGGCTGAACTGGGATCAAACTCTGAAAATCCTGTGTGCACAATATCTGAAGGTATGAAATGTGGATGGATGTGACACGGATTGTGTGTAGGTGTATTACGGTCAGAAGAAGAACCATTTAGTTTTGGTGGAAGTTAAAGGCCTCTGTGGGTCACCAGAGGTTAAATATGTCATTATTTGGAATAGAACATGTATATACGTGACATCAAAACCTCAATGCATTTTGGCATTTCTGGAGAAAATTTTAATTTCTTCAAAGAAAATTAGTTTGATTTTGATTCTGAAGAATCTGCCCTTCGTGGTAGCAAATTAAAAAGCAAATCAAGTAATATTCTAGGGGTTTCACATTTTTTCAAAGGAAGAAAGCTCTCAGACGAAATTGAAATTTAAAATTCCGGAAATTTGTTGCCTTCTTTACACAAATATTCAAAAACCAAAAGCTAATATTGGAATTTTATGAAGGAAAGATTGGGCTTTTAAGAAGGGGAATGTCATGGCGCATGAAGTGCGTTTTGGGTTTTATATGTTACATGTGCAACCATTAAGTGAATGTCCTGTTGTAAAGGACCTGAGTGTTGAAATTGTCCCAGTTTCAAGAGTTCAAGGTTTCGAATGTCTGCTGAGAGCAGTGAGAAGCTTTCATGAAAGGGAAATGAGCCCAATCTCTCCACACACTCGGACAGCTCACCTGCAATTAATTTCAATTGTGCGCGTCGGTTATGTCAGACGCCATTTAAATGTGGAAAAAGTCGCACTCCAACATTTTGTCGCACAATGCTATGTAATTTCAATTTCGAAAAGGCATGAGGTGGTAACCAACTGTTCGGGAATTCAGGAGCTTCAGATATATTCCCTTCGATTTGTTCCCCTTGGATCGGACGGCGTTTTCTTAGCTTCTCCCCTTTTAAAACCATGGATATTACTGAACAAGGAATGTACCGAACAGCTTGCTACGCAGGTACTTCGATCAGTGGATCTTTGTGTAAAATCTGAAATGAGTTTTCTTTCCCCGTCCGAAGATCACTATAATTCACTGATTTCCCGTTGGAAGTAAAAATCAATGATGATCCGTTCTTAGAATCCTTCACGGGCCCTAGTAAAGAGGCACGGACCAGCCCCTTTACACATAAACGCCCAAGTCCAGCTCTAGATTTCGAGCATTGTTTTCATTTTACTACGCACGGTTTGATAAGGTTCTTTCTTTTTATTTGTCTTGCAGACCCTAGTTCTGAAACAAGAAGGAGAAAGAAAAATAAAAAGAACAGAAATAATAGAAACAATAGAAATACAGCCCAAGAAAGTGAGGTTAGTCTCCAAGGAGACGAACCTGTCATTCCAGGTAGCACATCTGTAAGAGAATCAGCAGAGGTGACGTCTGCTCAAGTGACACGACCAACAAGAAAGAAGCCCAAGAGATGTCAGCATAAACTAGTAGAGCACGCAACGTGTCCACATTGTAATCCAACGTGTCCTAAACCAATGAATACATCCACAGGTAAAGGAAAGACAAACATTTATTTTCTCTGTAGAGACTTTTCAAATGACGTCATGATACTCCCTTGCATCCTTGCATGTTGGAGTACTTGTAACTACTACATCCTCGCTCGATGAATTTGTACCCACCGCGTATATCACAGAACACACTGTGCAGTGCGTTCAGTGCAAAGCCGTGTGTGCTTGAAATGAGTGTCCTTCAGCATGGCGGATTCGTGACGTAACAGCAAAGCCTCTGTCAGCTGAGTATAGACCTTATATGCATTGCCGTTACTTTGACGTAATGTTTGGTGGAAAAACATGAAACTCGGGGGTCGCACGTAGTAGCCTAAAGTTCGCTCGTGTAGGAGATAGGTGGCGTGTGTTGGAAAGTAAAGAAACCAAATAACAAAAGAACACAAAAAATGGATACATTCATTTCCAACTAAATTATAATATAAATCCGTGAATACAAAATATTTCGGGCTTAAATTACACAGCCCTTCGTCAGTTGTACAAAAACACTATAGTGCAAAAAAAGACTGTATACACGTACTCGTTCTGCTTCCTCGCTTAGGTATCAACTGCTTGGGTGCCCATGAACGCCAAATCCCTATTCAGACCCGATTTATGATTGTTAAGTGAGATGATGGTTTGTAACTCACGGTTGCATCTCTGCTGAGCGCTTTTAAAATTGCCGTACAACAAGGCACACTTTAAATGGGAAAGGTTATGCTGAGGGAGATTAAAGTGTTCGGCAACCGGGAATCCAGGGTTATTCTTTCTTATGCTGAGCTTGTGATTATTGAAACGAAGTCGGAATTTTGTGCTTGTTTCGCCTATGTACGTAGCTAAGGGACATTGGGTGCAGAAAAGTAAATAAACTACATTACATGAGTCACAATCGAAGTCTCCCGGTTTTAGAGTTATACCTGAAGCATGGTGGTAAATGGTGGGGGAAAGCTCTAAATGATTGCAAACTTGGCACCGGGGTTTATTACACTTCCTGTTGCCTGTTTTGGGATTGTCTACAGTGGGAAGGGTTTTGCGAACTAACATGGCTCTAAAATTACGTGGCTGTTTATAAGCAATCATCGGGAGGTCCCTGAAAATTTCAGAAATCGAGGGGTCAGATTTGAGTATTTCCCAAGATTTCTTGATATTGTGGGTAAGGGTGCGATTGGATGGGTGGTATGTGATGACTAAGGGAATGCGGTCACAGTTCGATTTTGTGCGATACCGAAGGAGATTATGCCTCGGTGTAGCAAGAACTTTATGAAAGTAATTGTTGAGGAGTTTATAGGGATATCCTCTGTTGAGAAAAAAGTTAACCAATTCAGTGGCCCTTTCCACAAAAATGTTATTAGTGGAGCATAAACGGCGGTACCGAAGGAACTGGCTGTACACAATAGAGTGTTTGGTATGACGGGGTGGAAACTATTGAAGTGGAGATACGTATGTCTGTCTGTAGGTTTAGTGTAGACGGACGTGGTGATCTTACCGTCTCCAATCATTACCAGAACATCTAAGAAGGGCAGAGTCTTAAAGGAATAATCAAAAGTAAATTTGATGGAAGGATGAAAACTGTTAGCAACATAAAAGAATTGTTTTAGATTATCCAGCCCTTTGTCCCAGATCATAAAAACGTCGTCTATATATCGTACATAGAATAAGGGTTTGTTTGAAGATTGCATCAAAATTCCCTCTTCCACATGATACATAAATATATTGGCATATGACGGTGCCATTTTTGTACCCATAGCCGTCCCATTTACCTGTAAATAATTAATGTCATTAAACTGAAAGTTATTGTGGCTCAAAATGAATCGAATTAAACTCGTTACTTCAGAGTACCCAGTGACAGAATTTTTCCTCATTAAATTTAAACAGGCCGTTGTACCTTCCTCATGGGGGATATTTGTATCGGTTGCCGAACACTTTAATCTCCCTCAGCATAACCTTTCCCATTTAAAGTGTGCCTTGTTGTACGGCAATTTTAAAAGCGCTCAGCAGAGATGCAACCGTGAGTTACAAACCATCATCTCACTTAACAATCATAAATCGGGTCTGAATAGGGATTTGGCGTTCATGGGCACCCAAGCAGTTGATACCTAATCGAGGAAGCAGAACGAGTACGTGTATACAGTCTTTTTTTGCACTATAGTGTTTTTGTACAACTGACGAAGGGCTGTGTAATTTAAGCCCGAAATATTTTGTATTCACGGATTTATATTATAATTTAGTTGGAAATGAATGTATCCATTTTTTGTGTTCTTTTGTTATTTGGTTTATATATATATATATATATATATATATATATATATATATATATAACGCTAATTCCCACCTTAGGGGGAAATTGTTATATCTGCGCGTACATAGTGCGAAAAATAACAATGAAATACATAAGAAAAAGCTTTCGCCCTAACGTCTAAAAATATAAACAACGTTATTTCAATGGCCAGCCATCCGTTCGTGTTAACAGTTAGGTGTCCGTAAATTTGACAACTTTGAAGTAATTGTATCTACTTTGTAAATCTAGGAGGGCGCCCTTGTCCGTTGACGTATTCCTATAGAAAAAGTGTGTAGAAACGTTACGGCGAAACTTATATTTCGCCCCCAAAAATTTTTCCCCTTTAGGTCGACTTTTCAACAACAACTTTTTCCCTAAGTGCCGAATTAGTGAGATATATATATATATACTGATGACGCATGACGTTCATGCGTGAGACATATTGCCTGCACATAAAATGTCAATTGAAACCAATGTTCAATATGTATAAGGTCTAAAGAACAAGTTGCCGACAGTTGTTGGGAAAACTGCCCAATGATTCTTCTTGTCCGGTGGCATAGCCTGGTTCTTTTGAGCAAGGCATACCGAGATTCTCGACCCTTTTCAGGGGGCACATTATCCCCCAATAAATTGACCACAGTGTAAAACTTATACTTTCCCAATTTTTCTTCGGGACACACCTGGGGGAACGGCTTTATTGTGGGGAGGGATCCCCTAGTTCCCCTTGTAGCTACGTCATTGTGCTACGTCTCGTCAATACGTAACTTTAAGTTTTTAAAAACATCTTCTCCCGCAGGTGAAGAAATGGAATTTCTGTATTTTTTGAGACTGGCTGGAATGGACCTTGGGGCTCTTGCTGCCGAACTTGGTCTAGACGAGAGAATTTTAGCGTCTATCGACCCAAATGAAGCAATAGCGCTCCTTGCGTCGGCTTCAAGGCGTAATAACGGTTGACGGTGGACGTCTTCGTCCCTCCCCTGGATAATGGGAGACGGAAGAAGGAGAGCAAACCAGAAATAACAACAACTAATTCCATTTTGAGCAAAATAAGTGGATGTTTATAACTGACGTTGAAACAATCTCTCGAGCGGTAATGTATTCTCATAGAAGTGTGACTTAATTTCTTTATTCCCAGCTGGAAACAACAAAATTCGTCTTGCAAAACCATGACATTCTACCGAAGGTAGACCACATGTCAAATGTTCCCCATTAGAATTTGGTAGCTTCTAAAAAAACTCGATGATTAGTTCACTTAACTACCTTCCTCTCACCAGGGAGCTGTTACGGCTCACTGCTCTCACAGTGCAATCATACACTTGAGGTGCCTTTCTGTTGGTCTATTTTATGATAATCCTACATAGCTGTCTAATCAGGTTGCATTTAACCTTTAAAAAACAGGTGTTACAAATGAGCTCTTACAGGTCGATGAGCATGATGTTTTTGCAGAGGAGAAAATTTCTGGGCTCAGGTTGTTTGCTAAGAAGGCAAGAGAGATAAAGTAACAGTGTTATGGGGACTAAGAGGGCTAAAATTTGACAAACGATGCTATCTGAATTCAATGGCTGAAATCTCCGCATGATTTTGTACCTCCATTAATCATAAATATCAAAGGCGACGATTTGTTTTCAACATTGGGTTGAGAAGGGGGGGGGATACCTCAATATGATGAAAATTAGAAAAATTAAGGAAAAAGACTTCGGGAAAATCAAGTAAGTGGACTATTTCTCAAATATTGGCTGATGTCCCCTTGACCTCCCTCGAGGTCGTCAAACATGGTTAATAGATTATTACTAATATCCTCTAGCCCACTCTTTTTCCTTCCGACTTTCTAATGCGAAAATGTGTTGGTAATGAAGTCAATAACTTTCACGCGTCGCCCTCCCGACTCCGGAAGATTTATCGTAATCTATTTGCAAATGCAATTCAGCGTAACCGGAGCGTAACGGAGCCTAACCCCTTTTTCCGGGTACAGGCCAATGTTTTCGCCATTTAGCTAAAAACTGTCAAGTTGTCATTGACGTAATATGTTTTTACATATTTGCTCCATCCTCAAAAAAGATGTCGCTCTCTTAACGCTGTGTCGCGCCCTTTTGGAACCATGTGCGGCTTTGAACCTGATTGCCTCTAGGCTCTAGGTGAAGTCGTAAATATTCACGTGATCAGTCCGTCCAAATGCTGAATCCAAAGCCAAGTTCACAGGAAGTGATGGGCAGTAACAGAACCTCGTATCTTGAATCGAATTTTAAAACATACGCTATATTTTCAAATACATTTTATTGGAATTTATTTGTTAAAAGGTTGAAATACATTAACAGATAACAAGTCACGAATGAATAAGACATCTGCATGCTTCGTAATGCATATTTTATTAATGGACGAGCATCATATATTCTCTGATCATTTCGTGTCATTGAAGTAGACCTATGTTGTATTTGATTCATGTTGAAGATACCGTATAGTTTTGAATTATAGTGTTTGTAAATTTCTGTGAACTGATCTAAAACAATGAGTGTTTTTGTTCAAATCGTTCAAAAGATGTATCTTACGTATGAGATATCACGTCACTATGAGCAAAGTCACCTTGATAACACTGTGTAATGTCATAGCTATATATGGACACCCTGAAAATAAGTTAGTCACAACGACTTTGATTAGTCATCATGTTAAACATTATTTTTAAATATATCATTTAAATACTATTTCATGATACTAATTTATGTTGCTTTGACTACCTTATATAGTATGTACATAGGGAAATGTCTTCCAGTTAAGTAATAGCGAAGTTTTACATCAAATTCATAACAAAATTTGCATTAACTCAGGGCAAATCTATATTTCTCTACATTTGTAGAGACACTTGTGAAGGAGAGGTTGAACATTTTAAAATATTTTTCTGTGTAAACAGACTTTTTCTATCTATTTCCAACGTGGAACCTTGAAAGGTTCGTAATGTCTTCGTTTATGAGTCATATTATGTGTCTTTAAAACTATTTTAACTATTTTATATCAACTTTCAAGAGAAAAGTTTGAAGGAAATGTAGATAGATTGACTAACCTTGACGTGAAGGGTGTAACAATAAATATGATATACAACAAATGACGCTGTTTTTTTAAGGTAAATTATGCGTCATTTGTGGTTCTGAATCATCACACAACCTAAGCAAAAGACTGACGTAAGCCCCGTCCATACTATGTGACTCGGTGCGACGCAACTCCTTGCGACGGGATTTTCAGACGCGTCGCAAAGTGTGGAAGTCTTTGCGACTAGTCGCAAGCAGTCGCGCAAACCAGTCTCATAAAAACCGAACATGTTCAGTCACATGAAAACTGAAACGTGCAACTGACACCATTGGTGGATTTCTGGAGTGAAAGCCCGTGACGATCAGTAAATAAAAGTGTGAAGAACGCGGCTAATCTCTTCGAAATAACGGATAAGGACAACATATGAATTTCGCCGGAATCTTCTCTTAGACTGCAACTGAGTGTATAGTGTGGCTAGCACGAGAAAGTCGTCAGTCGCTCAAAGTGACAATCAAGTCCCGTCGCAGTAAGTCGCATCGCATAGAAGAGGCGGTTTTAGTATAGCCTACCTAACGAACTTCAGTGGACGCAGGCCTGCTGACATCTATGCCTGCATCTTCACCTTACCATCGATACCTGAAGCGACAATCAAAATCTATGGGTGACTACCATACTAGCCAGTTGCTTAACACATGAATTAGCCTTATAGTTGTGCAACATCTTCTGGCCAGCCCTCAAACCTGTCCAAAGCATTCTCAAACTGAAAAACAGAAGAGGCTGAAACTACACTCTCAGGGAGGCCACGTTACCAACTCTACAAACAAAACTCAGATTTCCTATGTAATGTTTACCAAACTCTGTAAGTAACCTCCGACGTCAGTGACCACAGGTAGGAGTCACTAAACTTAACTTGACGAACCATACAGCTTAAGTATCCTACACACCTGGAACAATTACAACCAGAATGCAAAAATGCATTGAGGTTTCGATGATACATAAATTTTTCATTTCAAATAATGCCATCATGCACCGTTACTCTTCTCACTCAAATGTTATACTAGCATGTTCAAAAAATAATTTTGTTATTTCAGATGACCTTTGACCTCCATAAGGGGCATACATAGATAGATAGACAGACCAACATACAGACAGGCAGACAAACAGGCAGCTATCTTGAAAAATAACTTTTAAAAGGGTTTACAACTTTTACCCCTGGAGACCCCAGATGACCTTTCATCTCTGCCCAAAACAAGAGGAACCATCTCCTGACCATAATGCATCCACTTTCCCAAGTAGGAAATGTATCCAAGCTTCCTAAACATATGATATCACGTTAACAAGGTTTTCAGGCTTTGACCATCGGTGACTCCAGATGACTTTTGACCTCCACTAAAAGAAATGGGGACCATCTCCTAACCATAACACATCCACATAACAAATATGAACTTCATCCAACTTTCCATACTTGAGATATCACATTAAGGAGATTTTCAGACTTTGACTCCTTGTGACCTCAGATGACCTTTGACCTCCACCAAAAACAAAAGGGTTCTCCCTTACATCATAATGCATCAACATATCAAGTTTGATATCAATCCAAATTTCCTACCTTGAGATTTCGTGTAAACAAGGATTTCGGGGTTTGACAAAATGTGACCCCAAATGACCTTTGACCTTCACCAAAACAGATAGGGTTCTTCCTCACCTCATAACACATCAACATATCAAGTTTGAAATCAGTCCATGTTTCCTACCTTGAGATGTTGTGTAAACAAGGATTTCAGGGTTTGACAAAATGTGACCCCAAATGACCTTTGACCTTCACCAAAACAGATAGGGTTCTTCCTCACCTCATAACACATCAACATATCAAGTTAGAAATGAATCCATGTTTCCTGCCATGAGATGTTCTGCAAACAAGGATTTCGGGGTTTGACCCCATGTGACCCCAAATGACCTCTCACTGCCAACAAAATGTAAAGGGGTTCTTCCTTGCATCAAAACACATCAACATGTCAAGTTTGAAATTATTCCAAGTTTTGTATCTTGAGATATCGTGTAAACAAGGATTTGGGGGTTTCACCCCATGTGACCCCAAATGACCTCTGACCTCCACCAAAATAGATAGGGTTCTTCCTCACCTCATAATGCATCAACATATCAAGTTTGAAAGGGACCCAGGTTTCCTGCCATGAGATATTGTGCAAACAAGGATTTCGGGGTTTGACCCCATGTGACCCCAAATGACCTCTGACCGCCAACAAAATTTATAAAGTTCTTCCTTGCATCATAACACATCAACATGTCGAGTTTGAAATTATTCCAAGTTTCGTATCTTGAGATATCGTGTAAACAAGGATTTTGGGGTTTGACCCCCTGTAACCTCAGATAACCTTTGACCTCCACCAAAATCAATAGGGCTCTTCCTTACATCATAAAGCATCAACACATCAAGTTTGAAATTAATCCAAGTTTTCTATCTTGAGATATCGTGTAAACAAAGATTTCGGGGTTTTACCCCCTGTGACCCCAGATGACCTTTGACCTCCACCAAAATCAATAGGGTTCTTCCTTACATCATAACACATCCACACATCAAGTTTGAAATTACTCCAAGTTTCCTATCTTGAGATATCGTGTAAACAAGGATTTTGGGGTTTGACCCCCTGTGACCCCAGATGACCTTTGACCTCCACCAAAATAAATAGGGTTCTTCCTCTCAGTATGGGGTATCTGTGTACCAAGTTTGAGAATTGTCAGATACTTTAGAGTTGGCAGTTAAACTTATTTACGTTTCTTTAACCTTACTAGATATCTTTAATCCTCTTTAGGATGAAATCAACCTGGTTGCCCTCCTCTGAAATTTTCAACAGTAGTAAGGCGACCAAATAGAAGCAGCATATACCAAATGCGGTCGTATAAGCACCTAAAATGATAGCATTAAGGTTTGTTCGTCCAAAAATGTGTACGTACGCCAAATGAGGCCAATGATAGTGTTCGACTTGATCATTTGGTACAGAATGTGTTCCGAAAAGCCGAGACTACTGTTTACTAGAACGCCTTCATCCGTCTCACAATCTGACTTTTTTCAAGAGCACTTCATCCCTACTACCGTTGTAAAAATGATAACTCCGCGGGAGAGACCCATGATACCTATTGAGAAACATCTCAAGATAAAATGTGATCCCGGATGTTAGCGCCGTTAGAAGCAATACACACTTGAGTGTCGTCAGCTTAAAAGTGGTACCTCACATTTTATTGTCTAATGACATCGGCTAAAGATGCAGTTTACAATGTAAACTGTAGAGGCCCCCCCCCCCAAAAAAAAAAAAAAAAGCCGGAGAACATCAACATCCACTTTGATGATAAGATTACATTCAGTGCTACGAACAGTTACCCCTCGTGTTCTGTCATTCACGAAGGACTACATGTCCAATCAAGTGCTCGGCCATTGATGCCAAAACGTGTATCAAGATATTTTGCAACCTCTCCAGTATTGCATATTCTAGGTATACCAAGCAGTTAATACCAAAAATATCACATTTGAGGAGAAAAATATTGCCATATGGCTTCCATACTGTACTGTACGTCTTGCACCATGCCTTCCTCATTTGTTAAAAAAATTAAATCCAGCTTAATACGGTCACTGTTGTGTCTTTTACTCGTTAAATCCCCAACATGTTGATAGAGAAAATTACCTCAACTCATTCTAAAAACTTGTTACTTGCATAATCTTCACGACAGCATAGAAAGCTCCAGCTATTTGGAAAGATTAAAATCCCCATAATCAAAATATGGGGGTCGTCAATTTTGTGAATCTTCAAAATGAAAGAATTTAATATTCATTTAAATGGTCCAAATAGCCGCAGTTAGGGCTCTTGTTAATGAAACCAACCGACAATTTATCATTACCCTGTAAGGTTATGTTAACCCAAACACTTTCTTTGAAGTCAGAATTAAATTGACACTCGTCAGCTAACACCACCCCTCTCCTTATATACAGAGCCACCCCGCTTGATATATTACCGGCCCCATTTTTGATGAAACAAGTTTAAAACCTTCAATATGAAGCTCTGACGTCTTGCTTGCAAGAAATCTGCAATGTTTAGGGAAAACTGATCAGCGATACCAATAACATCGATCATACTACTTTGAACTCTCCATCTAAGTTAAAGTTTGTTACATAATGCCCTTCTGTAGGTATTTGTATAAAACAAGTTTTGCGCCAACCTAAGTTTTCTTTTCATGATACAATCTATTTACACCAATGCTCCTCGACTTCACCATAACTTTACCAGTTTACCTTTCCTTCCCTTCACGTTTCTTTCCCAAGGAGGCTCTCGGTTTACAAACTTGAAGTCAAACGATACCATCTCGTCCTCTCCTGCTTTGCTTCAGCTAATTTCTTTTTACATTCCCTTTCCTTTGGAGTAATATCCTAGACCACTCGCAAAGACCTTAAATCGCCGGGGCTGTGACTGAATTACGCAAGTTTGACATAAACTTGTTTTTCTATTTCATATCCTCGAATAATACTTTCACTGGTCTGCTTTCTACAAACGTCCTTTATTCACTATCCTCTTCCCCAATCTTCTTGCAATAATTAAATTTGTCTAAAATTCTTACAGAGATCTTGTTTGCGAGCTTCTACATCTCTTTTGTCTATCTCAAAAAGACAAGGACCGTAGGAAGACTGAAGGTCTTTTCCACGAACTGTACTTTTGGAGCAAGAGTTGCCAAACACTGTCATAATGCCCCCCCCCCCCCCCAAGAAAAAAGAGGAAAAATATATATGTATACAAGAACAAGAAACGAGCACCTATTCTTTCGACAAATCTTAAATTCTACATGAGCATCACAACATATATTGGGATCTCCAGTCTTACAGTCTTAGGAATGATCCTGGAGATATGGCCAGCAGGGGATGGGGAGCCCGTGCTAAAGGTCGAAACAGTGCCGCAACTAGATTCTTCTCCAAGGAGGAGCTCTTTGTTGTTACATAATGCTATTTAAGGAGTGCATGCGGAATGAGACTTGCCGGTGACATGAAAAGGTTCCGAAACGTTTGCCTCTTTTAGACAAAATATTTCAAAATTCAGAGCCTATGTTGAAGAAAATTTAGGAAAACGGCACTATACGTAGCGGCTCGTACAAGTTTAAAACTAGACTCATTTATGAACAACCACTTGCTGCTCTGGAAATGGCAAGCAGAAGAGCGGGGAAAATTTTGCCTTTTTAAAATAAATAGTTACAAATATGGAAATTTTATTAGAAATAATGCGGAATTTTCTGAAGGAAAAGTTGCGAAACCGCACTGTAGTTGGCTGGTGTCTCAAATGGAAAATTTCCGAATTTTCTACTTTTTCGATCCAGGGGGTCAATCTCCACCCATGCCACCGACACCCCCCCCCCCCTCCCCCCTTGGCTGGTAGCTAGGAACCTGAGTCAAAAAAAAAAAAAACTTCCGTCCGACAAAAAGTAAAACACGTTCAATTTGGTGAGATGGAATATTAAATGCCTGGCGCTCAATGTTTAGTGCCCACTCCAGACTAACGTCAAATAGTGGGAAACATTTGAATTTTACTCAGACTAACTTCACAAAAATGCATGGGCGGGTGAGGGTACAGAATACTATCAACCAAGGTATACCAGAACCAAGAGGCCTTGCTTCCAGGTGACGCCTTTTCGATTGTTCCGTACCAGTACGATTTTCATAATCCAATATGGTGAACCAAGACCTTATCATGTCACCGGGGAAGGCAATGCCTCAGTGAGCACACCCTTCGGTCCTGAAAAACGTTCCCCTCCCCTTCGTGAGTCTCTTTCAGTTTGAAAGGGAGTCTGGCTGGAAAAAATGACGCAATCATGTAAGTAAAATCAAGAAAAGCCTGTCACACGGTGTGAGAAGTACATGAAATCCGGATATTCTGGGCAGTTTTAGAAATCTTTCTTAACGCCACCGAGAACCAGTAAATGGAGGACATATCCAGGTAAATCCATTGAGGCGTCTGGCAACCCTACCTCTGTGAAGCTTGTCAACATCTTCAGTACCTTGTCTTGCTACGGGACTTTCGTGTACATCTTGGTTTTCCCACTTGGGAGTAACAGGGGCGTAGCTAGGGTTTGTGGCGCCCGGGGCAAGAAACGAAATTGGCGCCCCTACCCCCGTCTTCGGGGGGTGTCTTATGAATAGCCTACTTACACCACTCAAGATCTTAAATAGAACAAATGTTAAAGTCTGACCCAAAGGACTTCAATGATTGCATTATTTATGTTTAAAACCACAAACACAACGTTTTGATTTACATAAATTATTTACTTTACTTGATTTATTTACTTAAATGACGATTAGCTATAACAGCAGTTGATTACGGGTTCACCTTTCGTGTTTTTGCTTCTGCGAATACATCGATTACATCATCAAAATCTAATGTATTGGTTTCCTCAGACTCGAAGCTGAGGAGTGACAACGCAGTTAGTCTTGGCTGTCCCATGGCGGCTCAGAGATAAGGGGGAATAAGTTTCAACTTGCTGAAAGACCGTTCACAACTAGCTATGAAAATAGTCACAGTGAGCATGATCTGAATAGCAACTCGCAAATTTGGGAAAACAGAGTCATCACCATACTGAGCAATGAACTTGAGCAGGTCCATTGCATTTGTAATAGTGGTACCCTCTCTGTCTTTCAAAAGCATTCTACAATCCATCACATCATTAAATAGCTAGACTCCATCTAAATCATCGTTGTAAAATTTTCCCACGCAAATACCATTTTCCTTTAATTGCAACTTTTTTTTTGCAACTTTTTTTTTTTTGCAACTTTTTCTTCTTCATTTGAGCCTATTAAAACATTCATGTCTAGAAGAAACCCAAATCTGCAATCCAGATCGTGTAGTCTCTCCGTTCTTTCGTTGATCTCCGCCATTAGCCTATCGACAGCATTTTTCATCACCCTCATCATCTCGTCCTTACCCGACAGATTCGCGTCCATTGCTGTTTCTCCAGGCATTCTCCTTTTCTGTCTCTTTCGTCGATCAGTGGGTATTTCCCATTCGTTACATTTTTTCAGAGCTTCCTGCAGTGACTCATTACAAACCTTTTTCCCTACTCTCTCCAAAGTGTTGATGAAGCGCCTTGGTATCACAGCTTGGTTTTCTGTGTAGAAATTCTCCGGCTCTCTAATAAAATACGAAGGAAGTCTGTAGGGTGTATGGTTAGCTAGCGAGAAGTCTCCCAAAACATGATGGATTGTTGCCGATCTATGCGTTCATTTGCCCCTTCTCTAGTTTAGATTGACATTTAATTGTGTCAATATTACTAAATTATTTAATTAAAAGATGAAATTGCAATGGTAGGTCCAATTTTTTTAGTGATCTCGATCTGGCGCCCCCCCCCCCCCCCCTAGAGGTGGCGCTCGGGGCAAATCCTCCCCTTCAGCTACGCCACTGGGGGAGTAATGACAAATATGTCAACAGCAGTTAATCGAAATATAGCCGTGGTGGGTAGGGTTTCCAGACGTCTGGTTAATAGCGAGATATGTCTTCTTTACGCGGTTACTCTGGCGTCCAAGTGAATTTTTAGAATTGTCCACCACGTCCTGATTTCAAGCATTTACTTTTTATATGACCCGAATTTTTCAGGACATTTGCAGGACTTGAGTTTCCAAATTCAAAATATATCTCATTTACATAAAAAAACAAATATCGCACTATTTTGCATCTTGACAAAATTGCAACCCAAATGTTAAAAGGAGCTATAATAAATCCGGTATATAGCTCCCTACGAGGTGTGCAATACTATTCTACCAATACTGCCTGACGGTACATCCGAAGGGGGAAAACCAAGCAAATGGTTCCCTCGTATAGGACATTTCTCTTTAGAAGTGATAACAAAAGGGACCCGATCAAACCTTGGGCTTCCACATCCTGCCCCATATTTACTATGTCTTGCATTAGCAATATAGTGATACACTTAAATATGCACTGACTGAAAGTGGAAATACTACACAAGACGAAAGTTCACGAACGAATAGACTTGGCCAAGTCTCTCGTGAGTGTTCCCCGGGGAGCTGACAACACCAACTCGACACAAATCCAGTGCTTCAGCACAGTACAGCATACCGTATTTGCCTTTTTTCTAATACGCCCTCTATCGGTCTGTAAAGGTATCGCTTCTCGTTGAGAAACGATAGAATTAATTGACCGATAGAGGGCGTATTAGATAAAAGGGAAATACGATATTCTGTACAGTAGGGGGATTTTGAAGAGAAGGTTATCAACTCCCCGCGGATCACTCACGAGAGACTTGGCCAAGTCTAACGAACGAAGTCAACCGTAAGAAGGGTAAGGAGATCATAAGTATCCAGATGTTACAATGAAATTATTTTTCTTCCACTGAAGACCGTTCACCAAATAATAAATCACAACAAAATAATTGAGACATGATCTTTTTATTCTTAGCTGTAAAAGTAGAAAAGAATCATACAAAGGACAGATGACAGAAGAGATCCCGATGGCTGCCTTAGCTGGGGTCGATCTGGGAGGAAGGGCAAGGGGAAAATTGGCCCCCAATAACTAGGGCAGAAAAAACAGTCAGAATAAACGAAATATAACATTGAGGTACACAAATGAAATTGGGGTTCCGAGAAACGTTGAGCTTATTAAAGTAATAATACTGCATTCATAAATGTGCCATCTATATTATGTGTATGTGTGTGTCAAGGTTTGTATTCTTGTTTGTTTGTGTGTGCTCTCATTCTTGTGGGTGGATTGCTTGTAAGGGGGGAAGATCGAAACACAATCCAGGGTTATGGCTCTTGGAAAATTTTTGCCCCCCCCCCCCCCCCCCACTCTCCAATCCACAAACCAGATCAATGTCCCTCTAAGCCTTAGCTGCTCCCAAGTACAAATGACGATTTCATTTCATTTTCTAAGAAAAATCCATCTCACGACTGACAGCTGATCAGAAAAAGTTTTCAGTGCAAATACGTTTTGACGTTATCTTCCTCACCTGTGACTATGAAAACATGAAAATGTTTTCGCTGAATGTCCACAGATCTTCACAGATATACCTGGTCAAATTTTTAAAGGGCAATTTCCATCATCGCAGACAGTCCCATTTCTTCCAACTGTGCAATTCCAAGCCCTGCCCATATTTGTTCAAAACACCTCCTTGTGCACTATTAAAGTATCTCAAAGTCGCTCAAAGTCAGTTTGTTGATCAGCCTAACTCATCCTATCTAGACACAATCTTAATTTATTGTTTCAAAGGGTACCCTGATGAGCATACAAAGCCCAAGAGTGTAATCAATCCAAACCTTCTCAGTACATGATATATCGTATGAGCTACTCTGCCGTTTTTGACTTGATGTCAATCAAGGAGCTGTGCCAATTGAGAATTTCTGTAGACCACTGGCAAAATTGCAGTGTGGGCTGATATGTGGCTGCCTTAAATTCCATTTCCTGGTGAGCATACAATCGTTACCTCTGCATTTGGTGGAATTCAAGCTACTTTACATCTTTTGGAATTTCCAAATTTTGATGTCAACCAAAGAGTACTAATTTACTGAGGATTTTCATACTCCCCAACTGAAAATGTATTTTGGGGTGATGATAAAATGGCTTTGAGGAAATACTCTGGTTGTCCATCAAACAAGTCGGAGCTGAATTAAGGTTACCCACAATCCTTTTGGTTATCCAAATGAAAGTGAAAAATTGATATATAAACAAAATTGATGTCTCTACCATAGAAAACATCATTTACAAAACATACATATTTTTTATCCTGTATTTTCCCATTTCTACCCATGTTTCAATGATCAATGGCAGTCCATTAAAATGGTTTAAAAATACTTCTTCAGAATATTTTTTAACACAACATTCTTTTTTGCTGATTTGCTGAAATAGTTATACTAACAAATAAAATTTTACTTGTCCCTTGGGCAACCTCAAAGAGAGGAAGTAAGAGAAAGCAGATGCCTAATGCAATCTTTACTTGTCATTGCCACAGAAACTTGAAGTAAAGAATAACGAGAGAGTTTTTTTTCTTTTACTTCCTTTTTTGGCTAAGCGTTTGCTATTATCCATTTTCAACAAAACATTTGGTTGGACCCATAACAAAATCTTTAACAGAGGATTTTTAGATTTATGGGAGTACTAGGCAAATTCCACCCCTTTCCATCACTGATGAAATTGATTTTAACTTGCTCTAAAATACATACAGAGTTAAACAACAGTTTTATTTAGTAGGAAGCCTAAGTTGCTAGAGATATAAGGAAAGAACAACTAATTTTTCGAACTTTTATAAAATATTGAACTTTCTTGCAGGCCAGCAATCATAGAGACTATTGGCATGATCCCCTATGAAAGAAATCCTGGCTAGGCCACTGACCTTTCTAAAATCGATTCTAAGTAAAACACATTGGAATATTTCCAGCTGCTGATCAATGGAATAGAATTCTTCAAGGTCGTAGTACTGATGAACTTCCTTGCAGCAAGGATGTGCCAGCTTCCAGCTAGCACAGGTTATAGGGTGGGTTTTAAGATCACACCCAGTCCTCTGGATTCTTTAAAACTTCCATTAAAAGAGCTTCCTTAGAACCAGGCTCAGGTTTATGCATGTACTGCCATCTCTGAAAGCAAAAATATTAAATCATTCATGAAACATACGATTTATTTATAGAATTAGATTCTTTTTGTAACTTTATATAATCACTCATTCAGCTGACCTTAAACAAAACAGAAACATAAAACAGTCATGCTTTTCTGTGTATTTTTAGAAGTTAAATGACTCCATTTGTTTCATGAAATGTATTCAAAATTAATAGTGACCTAAATCAGTAAGGAATATTTTAAACCATCCGGATGGAAGCAAATTTGTGCTGGTACCCTAGCAACAGTAATTTTAACAATAGGTTGGTAATGATATCACAGACCCAAATCCAAATACCACTACGGAAAAATTAAGGGATGGAATTTCAAAATTTGTCAATAGTGTCAATGACACTTAACCATGGACAAAAATGGTGCCCCTTTAATAGATTAAAATCGAAATTACTGTTTGTTCAATGCATTTATTGGGAACCATGCCCCACCCTTCCTTAAATCTGTTTGCCCTTTTTGACATTTTGCCCTGGATGCAGGCCTGTTCGTTAACACTCAAGTGCAGTGTGACACTGGCCAACATGTCAATTAAATAATGTGAAATGAATATGCAAATTAATAAAATAAAAAACTTACTGCAGTTTTTGGGAGAGACATCAAAATACTTTCTATCCTGGCATTTGGAGTAAGGAGACCAAATTTTGTTCCTCTGTCATAAACTAAATTAAATTCTACGTATCTGTAAGAGAGGGGTATGACAAATGATTGAGTAATACATGACCAGGAACAACAGCAAAGATGGCAACTATAGCACTAAGCATACAGAAAATGCCTTTCATAATTCTACATGTATCACGACTGCAAGGAGCCATTCACAAATTAGGAAAAACGGGCATGTAAATTCAAATTAGGAGACAGGATTTTTGCTTAAATTTTCAAAACAAGATGGAAAAAAGACAGCATGTGTCAGGAATGTACCATGAAGACATCTGATAAAAGCAGTTGCAAATCCAAGGGGGGGGGGGGCTTTTTAAAGCAACAGCCCTCACTTTTTCGCCAGATCAGCAACAAAACATACGGGAAATTGGAGGTGGAAACTCCCTCACTTCCCTGCTTTCACTTAAGTCAGCCCCCTCCCCTTTTTTGGAATGTCTGGATCCACGCCTGAAAAGTACTGTATTACACCAAATACACTCTAAATGCAATGTGACTTGAAAGAACATATTTACTCTGTAATTTTTTTCAGTATAACATGGTGACTGGGCTAACCTTAAATTTAAGGGAATTATGAACAAGGAAAGGGAAAAAATTTGCTCACCTTCCTCTTCTAAGAAGTTGCCATTCCCTGCAAAAAATGTAATTAAACTATAATGATGGATAGAAATTAAACAAAACATATTATGGGAGGGAGAGAGCAAGTTATTTTAACAAATATGCCAAATCCAACAGATCTCTCATTTTGCTCACAGAGATAATTGAAAATAAGTTTTATTATTTTTCATTATAAAACTATTGAATATTCATGGTAGACCAGGGAATTATTCTGCATGAATTAAACAGATACAAACCTATCAACACATGATTAAAAGGTGCCATTCTTGAATTAGGATGGTATGGTTCACAGGTTCAAATCAGGGGGTACACACTGAACTAGAGCTAAAACTGACACATTGCTTTTGAATTTTTCAGGGAGGGGGCCCCTTTCCTTTATATTGCAACATCATGTTTATTGGGGAGGCTACACTTTGGATTATATTCTTGACATTAAAGCTGGAAAACTCAGTATGTAACATGGTAATGCAGGATTTGAAATCTGTACTGTTTTAAAAACAAAAGACAGCTGCTCACCTTTCATGGTAGCCATATCCATCATTCTTATGTTTATTTATAATTGGAAGATAACATGGTAAAACAGCATTGGCACAATCCTGTGAAAAAAAATGTACAGAAAAATTAAGTTGCCTTGACTAAAAGTCTACAATTATGCAGGGTTCATACAAATTCAAAATGACAAAAAATTCTATGACTTTCAAAGACCTTATTAAAATCATATTTCAAGTACCTTTTAAAACAGTCAGATCCCAATTTCCATCTTTTTTCCACAAAATAATAAATCTGAATATTAATCAGTACAAAGTAATATTTTCCTCCAAACAAACCTTTCTCTAGTGAATTTTAGGTCTAGTGGTCTTCTTCCCTTCACAGTTACTCCAGTCACTAACACAGCCAGTATTTTTTATTTGGGAGGGTCAACTATAGGGCCTGATTACTGTTCTGGGAAATGAATCTCCCCCTCCCCTTTAATGTTTGACCATTTAAGTACCTTTGGATGCAATTAGGTGTAACATTTAGCCTAACTTCCAGAATCTGATAGGGAAAGGGGACATGTCCCAATCTGGCTATGTCAATGACTCTTAAGCAAAATTTTAACTTTCAATATTATATTTGTACCTTATTCTGTGACACATTTGTTACATAACAATCATTACATATCAGAACGGAACTGATCTGAGTGTTCCACAACTGGAAAAAGGGCTGTGAGTACTCTTAGATCAAATCAGAAGGTATAAGTTGAAGTGTAAAATTATATCTACAGTATCTAACAAACTAAAACATAATTGAATTGAAAATGTTCCAGGGCAACCATTCTGCATAAAAACTTTTTGATCACCTTAACAAAGCTGAAAACAGATTCTTGATCTGGTTTATCAACATCATCAAAGAAGATCCCACCGACCCCACGTCTTTCACCTTTAAGAAAACAAGAGGAAAGCTAGATTAAGGAGCAGATGTAATGAGGAGAAGACATTATTGATACATTTATCACTTTCAAGAATCATATTTTTATAAACCAAAAATGTATTTTGTACAACATACTACAGTTGACCAAAGCATATTCAGTGTCAAAGTTGATTCCAGCAGCCCTCTACAGTCTGAGATTTCATTCCAGCAGCCCTCTACAGTCTGAGATTTCATTCTCCATAATCCATCTTCAAGAATGTTTTTCAGCGGAGGACGCAAATCGCAAAAAATCACAAATCAGACAAAAAAACTGAAGTTTCTCCAAAACTGCATCTCTTATTCACAGGGCTTTGGTGTGCAGTGGCACCTTTTAATGGAAGTCTGTACTTGTAAAAAAGTCCTGGTGAGAATTGTATATCTCATGTTACAAAAGAGCAAATGAACAGACAAAGAAGGACAAATGAAAATATCACAAATGACACAATGTACTGTAACTGAAGTTTCGAAAAAGATATATTTATGGTAATATATTCTTTCCCAGTAATCTTTTTATAATGAAATTACAGCAATGATACAATCCACTCTAATAAAGTGTATTGTTAAACTGAAAATGGTCAAAACATTGATACAGTCGAAAGAAAATTAACCTAAAGTACAATACAAAATGAGTACAGAGTAAAGTCATCTCTTTTTGAAGTCAAAAGGTTCTAAATCATGAAATTAATTTAGGCCTACCTCAACCCTGAAGGGAACAAAAAGCAAGTCCAGAATATTTTAGAATCTCATCACTCCTGTGTCAGTAATCAACAAATTTGTAAAGGAATTTTTGGCTTTCTTGGCATCATGTCAAAGCACTCCCACCAAGAAGACTAAGGTCCATGCTAAAAGCCACAAACCTCCCACCCGAGTGGAGCAGTTTTAGTTCAAACAGAGATGAAGCTTTGCATTTGGCATCAAAATATTGTTATGATTACGGCACAAAAGTTTCATACGTAAAGGAAAAGGGCAAAATAATCTTCTCTACAGAAAAATTAAGTCAGCAAATTCCATATTGCTAAAGTTTACATGAGATGTACCAGTCATTGCCAGATTGGCCATCACCCTTTGACAGAGTGAACACTAAAAAAATCACTACAGCAACAGCTGCAAATGACATATCAAAACTGAACAAAAGATTGACTGTGACCCTTAGTATTTCTTTTCATGTCAACAAAAATGCTTAAAAATTCATTCTTGTTTTATTTACATGTCATTTTTCAAACTACAATTGTCTCCAACAAACAGCATTTTGTTCCATTTGAAATTTGATGCCAATTCTAGATCAAAGATCAAAGATTACTCACAGGTCACTCCAAGTACCACTGATATCAGACACTGCATACAGTACTTACCCCTGTGTTGAACAACAAAGTAATTATCACACCATTTCTTGAAGTTCTCGTAGTAACTTGGGTCATGTTTGTCACAAGCATTCTTCAATGTTTTATGGAAATGGTGTACATCCTGGCATGAAGAGGTAAAATAAACTCCTAACAAACTATTTTTTTTAAGTAGCACGCATTTCATCCCAACAAATGTTCCATGAACTAAGTTAAATTCCTATACCAGAGCTAAATTAACATTTCAATCATTTTTGCACCTTGAGATAGCTAAATACAGAGCTGCCAACATTCAGGTCTTTAGTTCAGGAAGATTTACCTCATAAATCAGGAAGATTTCAGGGATCCGTGTGTTTTTCAATGGGGGAAGTTATGTTTTCAATCAGGAAGATTTTATATTTTGCATGTTTGAAGGTGAAATTTTCAGGAAGTCTTCTGCAGAATCAGGAAGACTTGGCAGCTCTGTAAATACATTATTCACAGGAATGTTGATCAAGTAAAACAAGTATTAAACTTTCCTTTTATCTAGGGATGAGGAAGAAGAATGCGTGGCCATGACCAGGTCATATGTTGAGGTAGAAAATGAAAGCAAAAACAACAACTCATAGGATAGGTTGCTAAGTTCTGTCCATGAACAATTAACTATAACAGGTTAACAATCATACTTATATCCCGGTGAACTAGGGGTTGTAAAATATGCCCATGGTATTCCCCACCTGTAGTAAGAGGTGACAAAAAGGAGAACTTGAAACAGATTTGAAACTGTAAACTTTTTTATCTAGTGGACACTATTTAACACATTCCATGTTGGTGTGTCATTAAATCTCATCCAACTCACTAATGAAACTTATATTCAAAGTATCATTCAAGAGAACCCCTCACTGCATATTCATGAGATCAAGGACCTGCCCAAACTTGAACAAATTTTTGAACATGCTTATCATACCTAGGTAAATGTACAAGGTGGAACTCCTACTGTCTTCAACACAATCTGATTGATCACTATATGGAAAAATTTATCTGGAATCACACCTCTTTCGATAGAAAAGCTAGAGAAATTACTATACAAATGCAAAATGAGCAACAAACTTTTTCTATACAAGCCCACTGACTTCCGAATAAAAAATCTCCAAAATGCTAGGCAAGTTTTAAGCTTCATATAATCCCTTCAATGGAAGTTCTCCCTATTTGATTTTTACAGAATGACAACCTGCATTATGACCACTGAAAACGCTGCCAGTATATTAAATGATGACTGTTTTTCTTCAAAATAAAATGTTAAGCAAATCACCATGGTTACCAAAGACTACCTTACCTCTCTGTCTAGGTAATATGGAGTAAGATCTGTACCACCTCCAAACCACCAAACTGTCTTGCCTTCTTCTTGGACCTCAAAATATCGGTAGTTGAAATGGAGCGTTGGAATCATGGGATTACGCTACGGGTAAATTAAGGAACAAACGCAATAGAAATGTCAAGGCATGAAGTGATTGAAAGCACTTGAAATCTAGATATTCCTGTGTGCTATGTAGTCCAATCCGGACAACAAGTGATGGGGTAACTGAAATAAGTTTTACATACTACGAGTAAAACGCAAGGTTTGGACAGAAAACATAGCTATTGGTTAATCAACTAGAACAGATGAGGTTTCATAGATTTGTTTCAAACCAATCGGTGCTATTCAGTCCAGCTACATCCATATGTCCAGTTGAAGCTCACTGACTTAAGCTTACTTTTGGAATATTCTGCAATTTAAAACTACTGCAGTCAACCTATGTGACACTTGTTAATGTTAGCAAACTTGTCTCCATTTAACACAAAAGTACATTAAAACTCACTATCAACTTGGTGCACAAAGACAAGAATACTGATATCAGAGTCCCATCCTGTTTACTCTCATACAGTATCAATTTCATAAATTACAGTAAAAGTAGAGCCAGTAAGCTACAAGTGGAAAAAAGGTTGTGGGTGGCTCAACTTGAACTAATTGGTTGAAAACTGGGCCATAAAGTTAGGTAGTTAGTTAGAGGTTTATGACCCAGTTTCCAACCGATCAGTTAAAGTCCAGCCGGCCACAGCCTTTTTCCAGTTGTGGCTTACTGGCTTGTTTTTCCTACTCCATTGCTTATGTTGAGCACCAAGCACAATGACAGAAGGTTCTGTTTTTAAAGTCTGCAGTATGACCTGGCCGGGACTCAAACTCCCAACCTCTTGACTGCAAGTCGGATGCTCTAACCACTTGACCATGCAGTCGGTCAACTGGGCTGTAAAACTCCATCAAACTAACTAACTACAGAAAAAGTTGAGATTGTAACTAAAAAGTATAACGTAATCTCTCTTTTCCTTCAGAAACAAAACATGGTCACTATTTTATGTGATAGCTGGCCAAAAAACTTAAAATGTGTCAATCTCAATCATCACTGAGATAAAGTAATGCACAAACATGAGATTTTAAAGGGAAAATGCTGCCACCTCAGTTCCGGTTAGGGTAGTATTATAGTATGCCCTATTCCATGAATGGCCCTTGAGAGTCATGTGGCAATATTTTCCTCACTGAACTGCAAGATTTACAAGGAGTAAGTATACATGTGGTTTATATCGAATAGGCTTACGAAATCTTTAAGTCCTGAAATAAAATGAGAGACTCTTGGGGAGAGAAAAAATAAATTTTTTACACTAGATGTTGTTTCTAATTTAAGTTCTGGAGTGACTCATTATGCCCATGAAAATATTCATTTCCAAATGATAGTTTAAGAATTTTAGTAAATAAGTTCAAAATCACAGCCATTTTAGGTTTGTTGCAAAAATGTTTCTTAATATGAAATAAATGTTATAACTAGTTATACTTTTGACATCATTCAAAGGAGCATCAAAACTTCATTGCAAGCTGAATGAACAAGCTTACTGGGTGAATGACAGAGCTGATACCAGCTGCAAAAAATGGAAGTGGTTTTGTGGCATCTAAAGGACGTCCTCTGAAAATACAAATAGCAGCTGATTATAAAAATACATATTACATTAACAATGAAGATATTCAAATGATCACACAAGTACACTACACCGTGAATAAAAGTTAAAATATCTTTGTTCCTTGTTTGATGTACAGAAGCTTAAAGTTACAACACAAAATAAAGTGATTTGGTTTTATCTCTACCAATGCAATTTGCTTTGAATGAAATAATTATGCAAGATCAAATGCAAAACTTTTACACAGGCCTGTAGCCAGACAAGGCACTGAACGGGGGCCAAAACCTTTCCAGGGGGGCAGAAATTTTTTTACCAAATGTGTACAAAAGTATTAAAGTCAATGGCAAACTTCCAAGTATTGGGGAGGGGGAATTTTCAGGGAATCCATTTTGCTAGACAAAAAACTTTTGGTCAGGGCGAAGGTGTAATTTCTAATGCATGAATGCATTTGAAAAACAGAAAAAGGAAACTATTTTGCCCCTAGCCCTCTTCTGAGAAAAGTTATTCCAAATTAGAACCCTCCCTTTAAACCACTGAGAAATTTTTCACAATTTGTGTGTGGGACATAGATTGGTGGGAACCATGCAGTAGAATTTGTGCCACATAAGTAGAAGAAGACTTACGTAAGCATCCAATTACTTTACCAATCAGCTGTTCATATAATTTGGTATTGTTTTGATATTACTCAAATCAAGGACCCACTTTTTGCATTGTGACATCATATGCATAAGGTTAGGTTAGGTAAGATGGAGCCTTTTTTCCAGTTGCCAGTGTGGCTCAGAGGTTTGTTTTCCCTACTCCATTGCTTATACTAAGCACCAAGTACAATGACAGTAGGTTTCATTTTTAAAAGTCTTTGGTATGACCTGGCCAGGAGCATAAGGTCCATTTCCATGAGCAATATGACCCAAGGATGTAAGCCTGGCGGGGGGGGGGGGGGGGGGGAAGAAGAGAAATGAAGAGAAGTGAGATTCTCATGAGAAATCATGATATTCTTGTGAAAAATTGGACATATGAGAAATGATTTTCATGAGAAATCAATAATCCCATAAAGTTCTTGTGAGAAACATATCTCAGTGGTTTAAGGGGCGGCTTCTCATTTTGAATAACTTCTTGTAGAAGAGGCCTAGGGGCAAAATGATTTCCTCTTTCTGTTTTTCAAGTATGTTCATGCATTACAACTTGTACCCCACCATTGACCAAAAGCTTTTGTTTAGCAAAATGGATTTCCTGATAATTTTGTTAAGTACTTTCAATTACCTGAAATCAGGAAAACTGAACTTTTCACATCTTTGAAACACTGTGGTGATAAAACATAACTTGTTTATAACATCAACACTGCATGAGTATTTACTTCCCCAACCTCTACACTAAGTAGGAAACATCCCATACATACCTTGCTCTCATCTGCTGTGCTGTCTTGGCTGGTAAGGTACCATGTACTACTGATATATTTACACCAGCCCTCTCAAATACCTGACCATCTTCGAGAATACACGTAACACCACCACCTCCCTGTTGAAGAGAGTACAACAAAATACAAATCATCAACTTGATTGGTTTTACACACTTATCTTCTTCAAAATTCATACTAGTCTGCCATACTACACTTATGCTTATGTGTAACTTTACGATAGTCCAAGAACTGAATTAAAGTAGAAGAAGCAAATTAAGATAATGAATAGTCATGCAGGTAACCATAGCAACAGCCATGTGGTTGTGACATAACATATAATTCTACAAAATATCAAGTTTTTTTATTAAAGCACTTTTTGATGAGGTAAATATATGTTTTCATGTAGATACAGGGCAAAAGAATTTTACCATTACAGGCTATTCATGAAGTATGACTCCCTCTATTGTGTCTTGCTTGTTTCCATCAGCACAAGGCATTGAACTGGTAATCAACACTTTATAACATCTATAATATCACACAAGGAGGTAAAATTTCTCCCCCTAACTTTCTTACCCTTGTCTCCAAGTTACACACCACTAAGACAAAGCAAACTAAGTCTAAACTGAATTTAAATTGCTGAAGGTCCTACTGACATACAAGTGTGTATGAGCTAAACTAGAAGCACAGTAAGTGAGTTTTGTAATTAAATTCATTGCTGCATGGCACACTGTGGGATAAGAAAACCAAGCTCAGCAAATACTGAGCTGCACTCCTTTGCTTTCATGCATACAACCTTTAGAATAGATGCAATAATCACCCAACCAAAACAGGGTCTCAGCCTTCCTTTACAGCAGATTAAAACAAATTTTAACACAAAAAAACAATTTCCTGTACAAACAGTCTATTGCACCTTAGATCCCTAATATCTTTAAATTTTTGAGCAGGTACTGTATCTTTTAGGTGAGGAGCATTTTGCTTATTCAGACAATTTGAAGAATGTGAGCACATGCATAGGTCCCAAATTGAATTACCAAACTCTTTAATTGCCATTTTAGCCATCGAGGTATGCTACTAAGTGCTTCCTGAACTTACAGCATTTCAACAAGACCAGCAGAGGGAATATTCATTTGCAGGAAATTCCTGCACTCTGTCTCTTTCAACATAACATACATGATTGAAGTATTGCAACATAGAGATTTCCTTTATCTCAAAAACTTCCCACCTCGCTAAATAAGAAATAAAATTTGGAAATCTCCCCCCCCCCCCCAAGTTTTGAGCCTTGAGCCCACACTGGTCAATTTCCAAAGTTACAGTAGGTCATCAATTGCATTTATTACTGCATACCTCTTTTCCCCATGTTGTAACCAATAGCCTAATGACTTAAGTCACAATTTTCAAAAGGGAAATGCCTTGAGAAATTATACCAGAGCCTTCTTCACAGAAATAACACAAAGTCTTCAGTTACTGACTGGACTCAAGTCACATCAGAAGTAGTAACTACGACTCAGTGCAGATCTGAATGACTTGTTATAACGCTGATCATTGCTTAAATGTCTGGGGGAATGCTTGAGTCCCTTTAAAGAAACTGTTGCATCAACATCATCATCCTCACCATCTTCACATGCTACCAATCAAAACTAACAATCTGCTTTATGGTGGCCATTTGTCCAGCTTTTGGACATGTTATCCTTTATTTGGGTTTACGCGGCTGCGAACTTTATTGACATTTTTCCTGTCTATTTTCTGAGATAATGTCACTTTTAGACTCAGTATCACAATACAATTTCTTGAATCTAATCATGCAGCTCAGAGCACTAGCAGTGACTTTCTGGCCATCTAAGGGGATTTGAGAAGCCAACAAGTTTCTAATACTGACTGGTTGGCCTAGTGGTTAGAGCATCTGCCTCTCAGCCAGGAATCAGAGGTTCAAATCCTGGTTGAATCATACCAAAGACTTTAAAAATGGGACCTGTGGCCTTCTCGCTTGGTACCCAGCAGATTGGGACAGTAAAAATAATAATGAATGTGGATTTTTAACTGGTACCACTGCAATGGCTGCACTGGCTAGTATAACACCAGGGAGCTTGGAAATATTTACGAATGACAAGATTGTGATGGTTCATTTGTGAAGGGCATTGATATGTTTGTAACATCTATGTGCATAAAAACCTACCAATTACCATTCTGATTACCATTACCACTACCATCTTATCATTATCATTATCTTTATCTTTACCATTACCATTACCATTATCATTACCATTATCATTATCATTATCATTATCATTATCATTATCATTATCATTACCATTACCATTACCATTAACATTATCATTGTCATTATTATTATTAATTCACTAATCATCAACTGACATTGCTCTCCATTGATAGTATGCCAAGGTAAAGAAATTTTCCCCTCCTTTTCTGTCATCAGGGAATGGCCATCCTAGTTGGGATGTGATTGTGCACGGAAACCACCAAAAATTTGTGATCATTAAGAGATTAATCACAATAGCTGTGTCTATAAAACTGTAGCTCCACATAGTATCAGGACTTGCTTAACCTTCACCACCTGCCTAACACACGGCTCGTTCCATGAAACAGATCCACACACATAGCAGAGTACCATAGGTCAGTCAACATACATATAGCAAACATTTTGGCAGTCCTGAGCGATTTTATGAAATAATCCTGCCAAATTGGATGCAGTACCAGGAGAACAAAACAAAGATTCGGAATGATAAAAATAAAAGCAATGATAGGAGGCTAGGCTGGAACTTGCTTAGTAAGAGGAGGGTTTGGGAAAGACACAAGTTGCAATTAATCTCAAGGAGCATTTTGCTATTAACTTTTGATAGCAAATAAGGTGGTTAAGTGCTCACCACATGGTCAAATCTATAACTGTCGAGTAAATGCTATAAAAGTTACTTTCTACGATTTACTTCATTATTTACCAAGAAGGATGACCTCTCTTACCGTCTCCCTTTCCCACCTGTCCACTTTAAATTTGATGACGCCCTCTATATCTTGCAATGCATCACAAATTTCTTTCTAGAGAGTAAAGAAAAACAAAGATTTTCAACAGGCTCCTATATCTTGCAATGCTTCACAAATTTCTTTCTAAAAGAGTGAAGAAAAACAAAATTTGTCAACAGGATTCTTCTACTTTTTCTGACTGTCTCAGGACCAAATAGAGAATTTCTATGACCTTTTGCTTGATTTCTCCCATAGAATATCATAAAATTTTTTGGTGAGAACAATAATTTTAATATGACAAGAAAACATACATTTTGATATTGAAATGAATGTTAGATTGGATAAATGTCACTTTGTGAATATTTCCATAACTTTGCAAGGACTTCACACAATTTCCCTGAATTTCAAATCTTTTCCAGACCTTGAAAATATTTTCCTAATTTTCATGGCTTTTCAAGTTTTCCATGACCCAGGAACCATGTGCCAACAACACACGAGACATAGTTTGATCTATAACTTACTTGGAAAAATGTACAGCGTTGTAGCTACGTCGATCTGGCCGGTCAGTTGAACCAGGGTTACCAAACTTACCAAGTTACCTAATCGTCACAAACTGTTCACTACAACTCATTTTGCAAACTTCTCTGTTAATACCAGGGATTCCGCCAGAAACACAAAAAAGGGGGGGATTTATTACTGCTAAACCCCAAGTCCAAATTGATGCTGTCCTAGGCTTAAGTTATGAGTGGGTTCAGGGGGACAAAAGCTTGCTTCAAGCCCCCTGTAAGGTGCAATTTGAAGGTTTTAAATGCCATTTATTTGTGTAAGTTCAAACATTGCTGCAAAAGTGCAGTCTTTTAAAGTAAGACACAAAGATATTGACAATTTTCTATTTTTTATGGAAATGAAAAGGGGGGGGTGATTTTACCCACCTTCTTCTGGAAAGGGGGGGACAAATCCCCCCTTTCCCCCCTCTGACGGAAACCCTGAATACAGACTATTCCAAACAAGCAAGTGATAGTCTGATTAATTCTGCCATACCTGGGGTTCATCAGCTTTAATCTTTCTTATTATTTGCTTACCTTTATCAAGGTTGGTTGTACACTACAATACCTCTTGATATCCCCCTCCCCAATTTCACTCAATATGAGAGTTTAGAATTGCATGTAATCCATAAAGTTAAGACAATTTAAAACTGATGGACCCCACTCATGGCTGACTTCACTAGCTGTTTAGATTCATCTATAAAAACCCTACATCTGGGTCTTCTCAGGGTACTTCTACTTCACTAAATGCATAGCAACATAGGGTGCATTTACACTACATTTGGACCTGATCGCAGGATCACAAGCAGTTTTGTGTATCTTGTTTGACCTCTTTAAGCAACAGCAGACATTCATGACATAACTTAGGGTCAGATCTTTGGATGAGATGTCTTACCTGTTTCTCCAAGATGAAAATTTCCATTCGACTTTTCATATCATTGGATGTCTGAAAGCAAAATGACTTACAAATTAAGCCCTCAAGTTTCACAATAATAAGAGTTTTACACACATTTCTAGACATAAAACCACCACACTAACTTGAATCAGGGACTCAAAATGTCATATGGGGTTGACTTTAAAGAATCCTGCATTCAAAACAGCTAATTTAGTCAATGATTTGGATAAAGACATGGTACTAGCTATTGCTGTCTTGACCACAAGAGAAATAATGCATTCCAGCTAAACCACGGACTTCCTTAATATATGGCAAAGCACACTGCACTAATGTCCTATGCATAGATCATCCCAGCCAAATATCGACTTAGGAACAACGTAGCTAGTTAGATGGAGTTTTACGGCTCATTTTCTGATCAACTGGTTCAAGTCAGGGTGTCCACAGCTCTATTTGACAGTTTGTGACTCACTGGCTTGTTTTCCCTACCCTACTCCATTGCATATGCTGAGCACCAAGCATAATGGCAGTAGGTTTCATTTTTAGTCTTCCATATGACCAAACTCCAAACTTCTTGACTGCAAGTTGGATGCTTTAACCACTTCACCATGAAGTCAGTGCTATAACCATGGGCGTCCGCAGGTATGGGCAAGGGGGAGCACTTGCCCCCCCCCGGAAAATCAAAAATTTGAAAAAATGTATAAAAATCAAAGCAAAAACCTGAACAGAACATGTTTTCCAAGTTTCTATGCCAAAAATAGGCTTTAGAAATGCCATTTCCGGCGATCTGGGAGGCATTTTGGGCTGAAATTTTCGCATGCTTTGTGTCAATTCATGGTGACTTGGAGGTTTTGCCCCTCCCTAGAAATTTTGCCCCCCCCCTCACTTTTTTCTGCAGATGCCCATGGCTATAGCTGCAATCTTTGTTTTTGTTCCTCATGATTTCTGACACAATTATTATCGTACATTTTTAATGTCTTCCGAATGACTTGGAAATATAGCTACTTGGAATGATCTTGTGAGTAAACATTTGGGCTAACTGGAGAAATTAAAACTGACAAATTTTGTGACAAACAATGCTACTTTGGGTAAAATCCAACCAACACATGGAAGAGCTATGATATTATTCTGAATTCATGTTGAATTTTTGTCTGAAATCATGCAGATTTATTGCCAATAAACACATACAGTATGGCAGCATGTGGCAGTATTTCACTAAGGCTATTGATCAATTGGTTGCATAAATGTTGTGCCCATAAAATACTGTATAAGAAGTCCAACCCAGGTGTGACAGAATGGGAAAATGTTGGGGGAGGGGGAGACTGAGTGCCAACAAGACCATCTACGTGAATTGCCACCACAGGTTGGCAAGGAGCATAAAAAAAATGGTTTTGAAAATCACTCTGAGGTCCAGAAAGGGCACTTCCTTAGTGTTCCAAGCTGCCTGGGCATTAGACCAATCAAGAATATGTTTAGCACCCACTTTGAAATATCCCCCCCCCCCCCCCCCCCCGGGCTGTCCCTTCTTCTTGAAACACTTGGCATATATTTGGGGAACTCAGCCAATATTTTTTTTTTCATTTGTGACACTGAGTCCTATGTCTCCTGGTTTTGCCACCACTGGTGCAGTCCATGTATTCTCACGTGAGGTTCTCCCTTCAGGCTCAGGGTTGATACCACATATCACATCGGTGTTGGTGGGACTAGGAAAAATTGAAGGGATATTAGGTCTCGTCCTTGCTCCCCTGAGAGAACCAAGCCTGGATGTTGGCTGCATGCATGTAAACTTTCATTGTGACTTGGGCCATTACAGTCCATAATACTATTGTAAACAGTAAAGGACACTGCAAATCAAAACTGCAGGATCATTAAAGTACAGATTAAATTCTTTGTTTCAATTATTTAAGAAGGTAAAATTTCACTAAAATTGTACTATTTTTTAATACAGAATTACCTGCTACTTCATCGATTTTGTTTGTGCCTCCCTCAGTTCATATTTAGAGAGAAATTACACTTGAATAATCCTACAGCACAGTGACCGAAGTCCCAATTCAAAAAAGTGGGGGGAGGGAGGGGGAAGGGGGCTTATCATTAAAGTGACCAAATAAACATATGCAAATAACAGCCCCATTTTAAGGTGTTCCAAAATGCTTAGAGCATAAAAAGTGTTGGGTAAAGCCCTGATAGCCTCTTCTCTGTACCCTGTATATTCCTATACTTAAGTGCCAAAACGCAGCATTAATTCTAAATTGGTTATTCATAACTAGCCTATCTGCATAAAATTGCTCAATGTCTGAAGCTCAAATTACCTCCTGAAGTTTTTCCACCGAAGTCACTGGTCGTGTCATGTATTTGCTCAAGTCAACATTGTTCTTTGGAAAAACAGTTTTGGCATGGAGAACACACTGCGACCTCTGAAAATACAAAACAGAGATGTCATAAGTGAGTAATTAATCACCCAGCAAGCTATACATACTGCAGACAGTTGCATCTTTGACCTAAGAAGTTTAAAGGCATAAGTTTAAAAGTGTTCATATCATTCTTTTACTTGTAAGTTTTATTCACAAATAATTTTATGATTTTATGAAGCAATTCAGATCTTGTTTTCTTAACTGGAGCAAGCTACTTGACTATTAAAATTACACAAAAAAGTTTAAAGAGGCAGTCAACATCAGAGAAAAATAAAATTTGCATGCATGAAACACGTAGTCCTTAACTCAAATCACCAGCTACTATAAAACACAGTCTTCACTTACAATTTCTGGACTGAATATGTAAATTTTACTTCATATTTTTAGTATATACGGCTAAAAGCAATTCCAACATTTGTTGTTTTATTATGTGATAGTGATACAAGTATTCACTACAGCAATATTCAGATACTGCATTAACTTCATGTGCAGATGTGACCACTGTGGCCATTTAATACCGTCTACTCACCTAACAAAAGTACCACTGTGTATGAAAATTTAAACTTCATTCCCCCCTGGTTTAATGCAATAAAGACCTCTCTAAATTCATCTCAGTGAGGGATTTCAAACTATATTTATTTCAACCAGATGCTAACACTGGTGCAGACACTGCAGAGATATAGTAGATTTTCAAGGGAAAGTGCAGTAGTCCAAAATTTTAAAACTAGTGTCTACCCTCTTTCATAAATGTCACTTGGAAATCATATCACAATGCATTTCTCACTGAATTGTGAAATTAAAAAGAAAAAGCTCCTTGCTTTTTTTTTTCTTGAATGCAATATTTACAGGCAAAATGCAGTCATCCTTATTTGAATTAGTGTAGCAAACTATCCTGTTTTATGAATGGCCCTTGAGGATCATGTGACAATATACTGTGTTTCTCACCCAATTATAAAATTTTCAGAGAGACACTGCTTTGAATTACATGAATACCATAAATCTACATCCAGAAATATCATGAATGATACCCAGAAGAAAAGTAGGTGACATTTTTTTAAATACTTCTGAGGTGACTGCTCTATTTTATTTTTAATTGCCCTTTAAAATAAGAAATATTACGAAAGATACTTGAAAGAGAAATGACAAGAAAGTTGTGAAATACAGTGTCTCAAAATCAGTTTTGGGCAACTCCTTCTGCCCTTAAATAGTCCCAAACTGACAAGAAAAATACCCCTGAAGGGTGATGAAGTGATTGAGTAGCCTGAGGTGAATATAAAGTGCATACAGTGCCATCATTGGTTCACTTCATGGTTGTCAATTTTTTTTATTTCTCAAACAAATCATACAGGCCTTCAATTTTGAGGTATGTACAGTAAGTGCATTCACCCACCATCCATCACCTCAAATTACTGTGAGGATTGCAATTTTTTGCACACCTACTGTAATAAAGATTTGGAGTTCACACAAACCTAATTCTAATTAAGTTAAATAAAACAGCACACCTACCCCACTCCTTAATTTTCTAAGAGGAGTGATTTGTAGCACACCTAGAAAATCTAAAACTCAGGGTCTGATCATTATTTAAATCAGTGATTTATATCAAATAAATTGATTTCAATCAGACGTTTTTTAATTCAAATCAAACAACCCTGTTCACTTCAATTCAAAGTCAGTTCCTATGACTATGTGAAAAAATGATAACTATTGCACCAAACTTTTAATTAAACCTTTAAAAACATTTGAAGCTAACTTTTTCTTTATCAAAGCTGCCAATTAAAATTTTATCATTTTAAAATAAAGATACTAAATATTAAATTTGAGAGACTGTTTCATCTACCTGTCTGTGTACAGTTCCAGCTCCAATAACAAAAGTGCCAACGCCAACACATACAAGTCCCGAGTGCCGACTAAAAAAGAAAATCAGGGAAGATACGTTGTAACGTATTGTTTTTTTGGAAAGATATTATTAACAATCAATTCAAATGTATTCAAATGTAAATTTTTAAAATCATAAGTTTTGAAGTGCTATACCATATCAACCATAGTAATGTTACAATCCAACCACATAAGACAGGGCTGAATATTAATGATTATGTAATTTGCCTTGGTCAAATAGAAATTACTTTGGGCAAGTTATTTCTTAACAATTTATAGGTCATGGGTACTGCAATTACTCAGAGGCACACACAAGAGAGTATTCCATACTGAAAACACAATAACCAAAAGCTGATACTGTAGGGTCACATTGCTCAGCAGCAAATTAGTCAGTGCAATTTCCAAATGGGACAAAAAACAAAATGGATTAAGAATATCACTGAATGAAAAAAGGTTTCACTTTTGCAACTCGAAAAAGTTCTATAGTATGTACGGTATGTGTGTGCCTCAACTGCAGATTGCTTGACAGCCTTGACTATGGTTTTAAGGAAACTCGGTTGAATAAACTATTGTTCAATTTTCAGCCATTTTTGGGAAAAGTATGGTAAAAATTTATTACAGCAAGTCAATAGTGGAAGCTACTGACTCACTTGGTAAATTCTTTTTTTTGTAAAGTTAATTTCAGCCCTGTAAAAGTACTCCCATAGTTCTAAAAACAAGTAATTCTTACTGCCAATACAAGCCCTTGATTAGAATGCAATAAATGGAGGGCAACTACAGTACAGCAGGGCAATATGCATCAATGTTCAGCACAAAGTACTGTAACATTAGATTGGGGCAGACACTCCCAAAGCAGGACAATCTGCTAAAAGGACAAACACACCAATCAACACTATGATACTCTAGCCGTGTTCAAGACTTTGCAAGTTAGCATTGTCTTTAAGAGCTTGAGAACACAATTTATGGGTGAATGAACAGATACCTGTGTACACTTCGATGTATACAAGCCAGCCTAAAACTAACATAAATAGACATACAACTTATCCTATTGACTTCAGGCTGTCTCCTGCCAGATGTCTATAGATTCAGTTTGAGGTAGTCTTAAATGAGGTACTGCAGGCATCTCCCAGGAAAGCTGTTTGATGCCCTGATGCCACTGGTAGAGACAACAAGACACCTAAGATGATACTCAAATTATATTTCTGTTCACACTATCTACTAAAAATAAATTATCACCTCATATTGCCAATTATCCAGGATGCCATGGTTGTACAGGAAATGTACCTAGAGGAGGAAATATTAAAAAAATATACACTTAACATTATAGCTTAGGATAAAGCAAAATCGAAGTTCACCATCTAGAATTATTCCAAAACAAACACAAGTTTGTTCATTTCTTAATGTTATACTTTACTTCACATCACTTAATTAATACCTGTTCCAAACAAGAAACTTTCCACATTACGATAGCATTTCCTGCACGTTCAGTATACAATGGTCATCAGAGATTCCTCCAGAAACTCAAAAAGGGGGCAGGGATTCACTACTGCCAAACTGACATTGAATTGATCAAATTTACAGGTGGTTCAGGGGGCAAAGGCTTGATTCCAGGCCCCTATAAAGGCAAAGGGTTTTAAAGGCTACATGTTTACATTTGTGCAAACATTGCTACAAAGGTGTCTTCTTCTTAAAGAAAACCAGATAATGGCATTCTTTTGGTCCTCTAAAAATAAAAAGGGGTTGAATTTTACTTTCCTCTTTCTGGAAAGGTACCAAACAGGTACTAGCAGAATCAATTACTGTACCTGCCAAAACCCAACAGTCACCAAATACCATTACTTGCAAACTGTACTGGAATTTTTTCCTGGGTAAAATACGTCACAAATCTGAATCCGTCCCAGTATCATCCTTGAATTCATCCTCAGATTTATCCTAAAAAAAGTTAATCCTCAAATTCATCCTTCTTTCTCAGAACTAGGATAAATCCAACTGATCTGAAGATGAATAAGAGTATACTGTGCATAGATAAAAACTACAGTAGGATGAACCTGTGAATGAATCTAAAGATTAATCCAAGCATAAACTGAGGAGTAATCCTTTAATAGCTTTGGGATGGCATGAAACTGATCTTCTATTGCCAGTCTGGCCACTGATCATCCTATCCACCAGTACAAGGCGTTTCCAGATTGGCTTTTGCCAGAACAAGGCATTTCTTGATTGGCTTTTGCCATTGTATTGTATTGTATCGAATATTGATTGTATTCTTTGTTCGGGTTAGGGATTAGGTTAGAGATTAGGGCAATCCTTAGCTAGTTAGGAAATTTCTTGTTAAACAGTGGGCATCGCAACAAATATACTTTTCAAAATAAACATTGCATGACTAGGCCTGAGCAACCTAGTGGCCTATTGCCAAAGTGTGTCTTAAACTTTTTACAAGCCCTGCAATGTTGTCAGTATATCCCATCAGAAGAGCAGGTTGTGTTTGGTTACTTGTCAACTTGGCCTACGGCAGACATCATAAATCTGCTATTTTGTGGTTTAGTATTGAGGTGAAATATTTTTGAGAAATTGTACTGAGCTATTTTTGGCTAAAATAATCTGCAATAGATAATTCTAACTAGAAGCCTGATGGATAAATCTTTGCTGGCACTGGGTAAAGAAGGGGGATTTTATTGCATTTTACCTCTTAAAAACTAATTACAAAAGCCTGCAGCAAGGAATCAGAATTAGCCATTTTCAGCTTTATATCTGAGGATCAGGAAGCATATCGGCTCATCAAGGACCCTATACCAGAGTTGAGCATATTAATTATTAATGTTATGTATGAAGTGAACACCTGCAAAATCTTCTCAACTAATGACATCCAGATGCTAACAAGGTAGGCCTATCCGTTGGCATCATTTGTCAGGCAACAAAGAACCTCCCAGAGCGGACTCCATTGCTTAACATGTCTCTAGCTCATGTGCTTCCCTGTTGATACACAACAAGGACTTAACTCTTCAGCTTGCTGCTGTGGATAACTGTATAGGCCTACTTTAGTGTAATTACACTTTCAAAGATTCCCTTATTTAGTGGGTGGAGATGGCTCGGTGGTTTGAGCGCGTACTGCCTTGCATACTGAAGGTCCCCGGATCAAATCCCGGTGGAACCACTTGGAAATTTTCCGGGGTCTAAAAATTAACTTGTTCAGCATAGCTGTTCACAGTGATGCTGAGGGGGTTTAAAATTGGTGAATTACAAAATTGGGTATTTGGTTGTCCGTTTCAGGAAGTTGTCCGTTTCAGGAAGTTGTCCGACTCAGGAAGTTGTCCGCTTGCTCAGTTCAGCTGTTGAGCAGTGGTGCAGAGCAAGTATAACCTCCACCCCCTCCAGCCTTTGGGAAAGTGGCGAAAGACTGGGGATACGCTCACGTCCGTCGGATGGGGACGTTAAATGGCGGTCCCGGGAGCAGGATTGGGAGCTATTAGTACACGCCTGCCTCGTTACCTCTGAGCACTAGTCGAAAAGTGAAGGCGAAGTTCGCCGGTGTTCATCCACACTCACTCTGGCATTGGATCTTCGAAGAGTTAATTGATTTGGGCCTGGACTTCAGGGCATCTTATGGGGCTTTGGCCCTCCTTTGCCCTTCAACCTGTTATGTTATGTTATGTTATTTCACAGCTTAGCCTAGGCCTATAGTATAGGCTGTAGGCTACTCTGTACTACAATGTTGTGATGCAAACTTGTCAAAATAAAAAAAAGGAGCAATGCCGAACTGTTTTTAATTGTTTTATTTATCGCAACCGGCTTTTTCCAGCTGCATGAAAAGAGTGAGAATATTTACATGTTTTGATAATTTTACCTATAACTTTATGTTTTAAATCTTCGTTTCGGACGGCACCAATACCGCAGAGACATCAGATGTTGGGAAAGGGATGCTCATTACACTGGAGTCTAGCCGACGCGCCGCTACGTGACTCTTCCAATGTTTACAATTTGTGTTACAGTGCTTCAACTACAGCCAGTCTGCACAGCCACCAAAAGTCGCTTCTTTTCTAATTTGAGTATGCATGACGTCACAGCCTTTGCATATATAATTAGCAAAAACTTACTGTTTTCAAATCCAAATTTCGACATGAAAAACACAAAATCTTACAAAATCATCATTAAAATAAATAGAGAACACATTTTCCGATAGTTTTGCAACATTTTTGAAGTATTTTATACACAAAGCAATGAATTTGAGACGATTTTTCGAACTCGTAAAAACAGTTTTCATTCTGTTCGGAAAATTTGGTTTTTTCTCGAAAACAAGTTTTTTGGCACGGTATGCCAGAAAGAGGGTACATCAGAAATTTCCTTATACACCTAAAAAATCTAACATTACCATGAAATATTTCTGAATACGGTCAGGTATTCGCAAAGTTTAGAGCAGGTATTGACACTGCCTTGCACCGTATGTAAAAAGCCCAATTTCCCGTACTGAGGTGTTTGCATTAGTTGCGCGAAAATGGAACTACACCGAGCGAGAAAATATCCTCCACATAAGTATTAATCATGTTAACCTCGTCGAGTCTTCCTTTACGTTTGACTTACATATATATGGCAGGAAAATTACATTGAGAGTCAATTTTTGAAAACCTTGTAACGATTAAGTGGCTACCGATGCAAGGGTTATAGTGATTGTATCTTAAGTACGTCAGTACCTTGAGTCGATCACCACAGTGTTATACAAGGTATACGGCACGATGTACAACACCTATTAATTGACCGACTCATGGTAACCTTTTGACATACATGGCCATAGACTTTGCACGTTACCACATTATACAATCAGTAAATCACAGTTATTGTACTAGACTCATAAATTATTGCAAACAATAACATGACAGAAAAATTGTGGCATTAAACTAGACAATAAAGAGGTAAAATGGAGGGATATTGGAATGTATAGTTCTCTTGTAAGGCTTGTTAGTGAACTCTGGGGTAATAAACGCTATACAGTCAGTTGATCCTTATCCTTAGGTGGTGAGGTCGAAGAAATGACTAAGCCTCTGATCAGAAACACTTTGTTTAGTAATATAAGTTATGAACAGCATGTGGAACTGGGTGGGTCTTAAGTTTTTTTAGGGAATTGGGTACTCAGTACACAACCCCCACCCCCATGCACAACTGGAGACATATCAACTGAGAGTAAGGTAATAACAGGCCATCAAGTTAATTCAAGTTAGTGACAAAAATTTTGACTGTAATATGCCATTACTATGTGATGGGGCAATTGTTACATTATTCATCTCTCCTCTGCTCAGTTAGTGTTGTAAAATGACAACAGTTTATACTTCAAATGAGAAGGCAGTCTCAGAAGAACATATGAGATTTCATCCATCAGAATTAACAGCTGATGATACAGGACACAAGTGCACAACCAAAATTCTTTAGTCAGTAAATTGGCATTTTGCTTGTGTAGAGAAAAATTGTCCTCTAGGATACACTGACTCAGAATCCCATTTGTGCCATTATACAAGAAAAGGGTACATAGCAATGCTGCCTCTAATCTTGACCTTAACCCCCAAATGGGCCTAGAGCACTAGTAGGTGTAGGCTATAACTAGCAATTAAATTTCAACAGGAACAGGCTAAGAACTAAGGCACAATTAATTCATTTGTGTAGAAATATGATTCAGCACAACAGTACAAAAATAGGGTAAGTAAGAAAACTGAGAACAATGGCCCAGGCAAAATAATAAACAAAAAAATCCTGAAACTGATGGAGCTCTTATGGTGCGCATTCCATTGTACTTTAGGTATATTCCTCAAGTCATTTCCCTTTTGAAAATTCTTGACTTTGTCTGGTAAAACCATGTGAAAGAACCGACAGGCTGGTAAAGTGTGTGTGTAAATAAATGGCTATAGGGCCTATATCAATTGTTTCATGTAGCCTGCAATACCTGTAAATGTAACACTTATTTGCTTATTTTGGTTCTTCAGCTTCATCGTTGATACTGCGGTACATTGCTCCCCGATTCAATTCACAAGGTGCATATGACACAATAATTTTGTGCTACAGGCCTCTTAAAATTTTTTACAAGCTTTTTCTAAAATGAAAACTCACTCATACAGCAAGCAAGGACTAGTAAAGTAGTATCTGTATGATGATCACAGATCATCAGGACACATACATTCACTATGTACCACAGTGTGCAGTCTTAGCATGCATAGGCCAAGGCCTAGTATAGACTAGGCCTGTCTGTAAAATTTTTATGTTATTTGTTAGTGGTTTAAAACCTTAAAAGGGCCTGTCAGTCGTATTAAGATTCACTTTATTACTTGACATAAGGACTAAAATAGTATCCTAGTTAGCAGCCTAGAATCAAAACACATAACAATAGCTTACCATATGTTACCATATGTTAACCATAACGTTACCGCCTTGTGCGATGCTCTACGTGGCCAAAAAGTGCAAAATTCCAACTTGCAAAACGTTCATTGCGACTATTTTGTTGTTTTGCTCGTAGTGTAATAGGTATCAGTAGTTAGCTTTATGTCTCAAACACTCGATTTTGGAAGTTTTACACCCCAATGATCCTGAATACGGTCAGGTATTCGCAAAATTTGAGGCCAGTCAAAAAACACCACCAAAAGTTGACCTGTTTTTGATGGAAAATTTCCCTGTGAAATTGCGAAAGAAACAATACCTCACGATATTTTTAGTAAAGAAAAGACTTTCAAATTTCAAATAACCAAGGATACAGCAACAAGGAACGCCTTTTAATGCATTATTCAGAAGCTTGAAGTTCCCCCAGCATGTTAGGTACCTATTCTGCGAAACTCATGATTTTCTCTTGTGGGCGGAGTTTCCATTTTAGAGGATGACGTCACAAGCCTTATTAACGCTTACAGCGAGGCTTGACTGACTACTGAAAGTAATCATTCTTAATTTTAACCCAGCTGAAGTTAGCAGAATATTCTGCCGCAGATTTCCTGAAGTTAGCCGAATATTCTGCTGGCAGAATATTCCGCCTTATATTTCCTTAAGATAGCCTGATGTTCTGCTGGCAGTATTATTTCGTACTGTGTAACAGGAAAATGTGTTCCCATGGAGGGTCTGTCCCCTGTGAAAAGTGACCTGACGCCAAAGGAATGTTTCAAGCTAGAAATTAAGAAAATTAGAAAGAGACAGTTTTTAACTAGGCCGGCTCTTTAAACTAACACAACTTAGCCCATATCTAATAAGGGGGAAATAATAGAAGTACGATGTACCCCACTTTTGCCCATCGTACCCCCTCCCAATTAAAAATGGTAGGCAGGGATTCGGCTAGCAGTGTTTTTTTTTTTCAATTTAATTAAGAGGAATGAGAAACTGTATATTAATGGATACAACAAGGTTGGTGAATTTAAATGAATCTTTTTTTTTGCATAACTTAAGCCATTATCAATGCAAATATGCAAATTAGGTGACGTAATCATTTTCGTCATTTCTTCATACAAAAACTATCTACAACCGCATGATTTGTGTTTAAAGGTACAGGATATTATATTTAAACGGTTTTTCTTTCATTCCTAGTATAATCGAATTTAAGGTTGTGTGTTTATGATTTTATTTTCAGACCCATAGTTTTCTGGTTTAAAATCACAAATTTTGAAAGATTTTGACCCAATTTGGAAGATTTTAGCTTAAATATCACTAAAGTCCCTCCCGCCCTACCACTAGTTCCTCTCTCGTAATATTCAGAAGAAAAAATGGGTTGGGTAACCTATTTGTTATTCCCGAACCTTTTTTTTTTCTAATTTTGGGACCATTTTTAGCACTTTTTCAACTTTTTTACCTACTAAGTGAAATCTGTTTGTGGAGTGTACGGCATGACAAGTTTATTTATTATTTTTTTTTTTTTTTGAAAAATGTCTCCTTCGGGTAACTTTTCAATGCCCTCATGATTTGCATAAAATCTTAAATTATCACTCAATAATTTTTTAAAAAGACCTATAGGGTCCCGATGCTCCAGACGTCCTTTAAAAAAATTAGCTAAATAAACAAAAAAATTCACTAAATAATTTAATGATTTCAAAGTAATAATACTTAGGGTATGGTAACCAATATATTTGGCTAACAAATCGTCTTTGTGCTGGCTTTTCGATACCCTCATGATTCACATAACATCATAAATTACCATTCACTAAATTTTTGGAAAAATCTATAGGGTCCCGATGCCTGAAAACGACGTTCAAAAATGAGGGCGTACTTCAGCATTTACCATGAAAATTATTTGATTGTATTTTGGGGTAACCTTTGTGTGGCCTTTAAGCTAATATATCGTGCTTGTGCTGACAATTCCATCAATTCGTCATCAATTCTAAGTTCAAAATAGTCCAACTGCACCAAATTTTAATATATTTAAAGGGTCATGATATGCAATAACTAAATTTTAAAGACAGTGGACCGAATTTAAATGTCCTTTTAAATTTCCTAAGTAATGATAATTGTTTGGTATGTTTACCGGTGTATTTGGCTAACAAATCGTCTTTGTGCTGGCTTATCGATACCCTCATGATTCACATAACATCATAAATTATCATTCACTAAATTTTTGGAAAAATCTATAGGGTCCCGATGCCTCAAAACGACGTTTAAAAATGAGGGCGTACTTCAGCATTTACCATGAAAATTATTTGATTTTATTTTGGGGTAACCTTTGTGTGGCCTTTAAGCTAATATATCGTACTTGTGCTGACAATTCCATCAATTCATCATTAATTCTAAGTAAAAATAGTCCAACTACACCAAATTTTTATACATTTAAAGGGTCATGATATGCAATAACTAAATTTTAAAGACGGTGGCCCAAATTTAAATGTCCTTTTAAATTTCCTAAGTAATGATAATCTTTTTGTATGTTCCCCGGTGTATTTGGCTAACAATTCGTCTTTGTGCTGGCTTTTCGATACACTCATGATTCACATCACATCATAAATTATCATTCACTTACTTTGTGGAAAAATCCATAGGGTCCCGATGCCTACAAACGACGTTTAAAAATGAGGGCGCAACTCAGCATTTAACATGAAAATTATATGATTGTATTTGGGGGTAAGCTTTGTGTGGCCTTTAAGCTAATATATCGTGCTTGTGCTGACAATTCCATCAATTCATCATCAATTCTAAGTAAAAAATAGTCCAACTACACCAAATTTTAATTTATTTAAAGGGTCATGATATGCAATAACTAAATTTCAAAGACAGTGGACCGAATTTAAATGTCCTTTTAAATTTCCTAAGTAATGATAATTTTTTTGTATGTTTACCGGTGTATTTGGCTAACAAATCGTCTTTGTGCTGGCTTTTCGATACACTCATGATTCACATAACATCATAAATTATCATTCACTAAATTTTTGGAAAAATCTATAGGGTCCCGATGCCTGAAAACGACGTTTAAAAATGAGGGCGTACTTCAGCATTTACCATGAAAATTATTTGATTTTATTTTGGGGTAACCTTTGTGTGGCCTTTAAGCTAATATATCGTGCTTGTGCACATTAGTGGTAATATTCACTGATTTTTAAGTTCAAAACATGAATTTGATATTGATTGTGAAATAATTTTATAGAAATTTGTTAAAATCATTTTATCATATGAATTGTGAAAATGCAAAATTTTGTACCTACTTTCCTCCGTCCGAATGCCCTTGAATTTGTGGATTTGTTCCAATTCAATTTCCATCCACAATAACTCGACCTAGCCTAACGTAAGGAGTAGGACTAGGAGGACGGCGATGACAACTTAGCCCCAGGTTACTGACTGAAGTCTATTCGAGGAGTTCATCCTGTATGATAGAGTAGGATAGAAGGTACTCTATCTCGTAAAAACACAGAAAATGCTTTGATGCATTAGGTGCAATTTTACCTGCTAGGCCCTATCACCTGCTGGCCTACTTCTTCATCAGCATAAAATACTTTGATAAGTCAGCCTAACAAAGGTTCCATGACATTGACCAAACGATCATGTGTAACATTAGGCTCATATATGCTCTAGGCGTACGTATACCATACGGTATAGACTAGGCCTTGGCCTATATATATCTTTATATCTGTAACTAGTACTGTTAGACAGTACATTATTTGAAAACCCTCCACCGTAGGGTTACCAACGTCAGCCTTTTTCCAGTAGATTGCGTGTGGTGTTTTTTTACTCTTTAAGCATTTAAGGGTAGCTATAGACCTTATGCCAATTAAATAGAGGGCGCTTCAAAACTGCAACATGGGAAGGATTATTCCATGTATGGGACCACAGAAGTGAATCGTCACCATGGAGAAGGCCAATGGTCACAATGCTGATTGGGAACTGTGTTGGAATAATCCTTCCCAGAGTGCAATATTACAGCTAACTGGCATAAGGTCAATAGGCCTAGGCATAGTCAATGACCGTAAATATCGCGCACCCCTTTAAATAGGATACCATACAAATTTCACTATATTGCAGTAGCAACCCAAAAGCCTAGCCATTTGATGGTTAAATATTAAAAACATGACATTTTTCATCAAAATAAATCCACTTTGAGTTCAATTTCGCTTTAAGGTCGTTCAGGATTTGGAAAAATATTACCTCATTTTCTAATACGATATTTTTTTGAAAAGCTTTTAGAAGAACACAAATCGAAACCGCAAACTGATAGTGAAAGTGTCTGGAACAAACCTAAATAGCTTAAATAGGTAAATTTTTGAAGGCCCTTTTTCAAAAACAGCCCTCATTATAGACTGTTAAATAACTAACCCGGTGTTGAATATGCAATAGTATCGAGATTTCACCTGGTTAAAAACATTCCATACCACTCACACTTGGCTATTTCTCACTGTACAGCACATGCTCAAAAACACTAACTTACTTGTGATCTCTCAATATTGCTTTCCTTTACTACTGAAAATGTGACTGTCTTCCACTCTTTGGTACTTACTGCTAACACTCTTCTTGCCCTTCGTGTAGTCGTTGGCCTGTTTCTCTTACAATGCCGTTTACGTGAACTCATTGCAAAGTCATTGTGAGAAAGTACAACAGTAAACATGGTACAGTGTGTACATGCACTGTATAAACGACATCATACTAACGCTAGTCTTGTTCCCTTTTGTTCGTTGTGCCAATTTGATCAGCTGCTTACACCTTCGTTCTGATTGGTCTGCTTAACAGATGACCCATGAGAGTTTGAATAATGTTTGTGTGGAGCACATTTTCTAATTCCTCAAGTTTAGATGTTATTTTCACCAGACTTTAAAGGCTGATGAAGGATTTTGCAGCGTAGACCTTACTTTTTCTCATTTATTATTCAAATGGTTGTCTCAGACGAGTCACTTAAATTTTAAACAAAAAATTTTAATGTATGTTTCCTTTTCGCAATCTCAAGGCATCCCTTTAAGAAAGTAATAATCAATTGAAGTTAGGCTCCCTTGTGAACTTTTAATGCTTTTTTTCCACCCTAGGGCCTAAGTTTTGTGTCGAGACTTTGTGTCTGTGTCTGCATCCCCCATGGGCTGCCGCTCCTGAGAGCCTGCCAGTGATAGTCAAAATTTCCTTTCAATGAGTCCAAAACTTGATGGCCGTAATGTTCATGAGCATTCACCACAATCACCACAATTAGTTTATTCCTGAGGTAGGCAGTGCTCAATGGCTCTGAATATCTTCAATGCTGCATTGACAACAAAGTTGTTTCAACCAAACAAAACGTTGGTTAAAGCTTCTGATTCAGATGGAAGTCTTGATCATGGGCAGCCTCTTACAAAGGATGACAACTTTTCATCAAGGAGTTGGTTTAAATGCTGCCAAATAATCTTTGGTTGCAAAATATCGAACTGTCTGTCTTTTCTCATACAGTAGCTGTGTGCTATGTTAGTAGTCACTGTACTGTTTGTGTACAGTATGCTTGCACGGTACCATACAATACTAGTGTCAAATTACATTGACCGCTGTGACTTCGTGTACTGTTGTACGAAGGTAGCAGTCTTTCTCTTATAAATGAACATTTAATAGCTGTGCTTAAACTAATCCAGGTACAGCTTTGGAAATGAAGTTTGCGTTGGATTTCTACGCAGTTGAAATGATTTTGGCTCCAATGCCGGTGGACGTCCATTTTTCGTAGCGATGAGCTGAATGAAAAGATGTCCGTTCTGCAGGCTAAGTAAATGAAGTACTGAGAGAGAAAATGTCTCTGCATATTTTGAAATTCATGAATTTTGTTTCTGAAATATGCCTTTAACTGTTCAACTCTGTTTTAATATATGTGATCAGACCTTTTACAAATTATGCACAAAAAGGTTACAAGTCAGGACACCACAGAATTCAAAATAAAACTTTTACATCTGATGGATATGAAACTTGGCCCATTATGCTAACTATTTAAGCATTATCATGTGGTAGTGACCCAAACACTCTCACTAAACTATCTTATTGACATCAACTAAATGAGCCCCTTTAATTATTCCTTGCTGTGGCAGGATTATATGTGCGGGAGAACAGCAGGTCTAGGCCCACAGAAGGTAACTTATTGCTTCATACAAGTAATGTTAGTGTTTGGTCTGTGCTGTCATGTATACACTTTAATATCTCCTTACCAAATTGAAGGTTTTAATATACATTTTTGCGTTAATTTGATTCCATACACAGGTCTGCATCTGACAAATTTTGTATAGATTTCTTCAAAAACCAAGTGACTACAAGCAACTAGTGGGATGGCAAGGCAAGGTGGTCGTGCCACAGATCCAAGAAAAGTGGTATGTATGTGTCTGTATAGTCCATTCATAAATGTCACCAATGCATCCATGTGCAGAACTTCTTAAAATTGGTTTGGTTTGTAAATTGTTAGAGTTGTATGTCCGAATTTCTACCATTCTGATTTAATCTAGTGTTACCCATGCAGGCATTGATTTTAAGAAAATATCATGCCATTCTTCAGGCAGCTGTTTCACTATTTTTAGTTGTCCACAAAGATCTTTGGTCTTCGAAACATTTTTTGCACAACTACAAAACTGTGTGTTTTGTGAGTATGTTCCTGTTGTGATATTTTATCGCTGGAATTCAATAAAGTAAGTGTTTTTATGTATTACAGTACAGTAGCTGTCAAGTAACATAATAAATATGTGTGATTTTTGACAGACTAATACTATGTTAATACTGACATTTAATCATAAAAGTTGAAAGGATCAGTATCAGTAAGCAGCAGTCTTGAAACAAATAAAATCAAGCTGCTTTTTTATTCTTATTCTCACCACCCAAGAAGTGGTTTGTGGGACAACCAAATTTTTTACTCAGGGCAGTCCATATGGAGTTTTAGTTATCCTGGGGCCCATTCCACGAAGAGTTACGCACAATCTTTAGTTTGATTCCCCATACTTAAGTCAACAGTAAATCAAACTTAAGATCGTGCGTAACTCTTTGTGGAACGGGCCCCAGGACAACTATGAAAATCAAGCCCTGTCATGGGTCGTTTTTCAGTTGTAAATCACTGGATTATCTTTCCTACTCCATATTGCTTGTATGCAAAGTGGTATGCATTTGGCATTTGGTGCAGGCAAAGCAAAATGCCTGTACCAATACCACCTTACTGTAAGTGCTGAGAGTCTAGCTCAAAACTCCCACATGAACAATTTTTCTTTTTTTTTTTGAAAATTTTTTTGGAACAGAGGGAGGGATGCCTTTGTTGATGGTATGTTCCAGGGTTTCTGAAATAATATTGACCCACCAATTTCCATCAAGGGAGGAAGAGGGGGTGCTTTTTCAAAGAATGAGGGTTACAGTATTTATTTTTACCTTTGAAATTCACAGTCCAACTTCATATCACATTTTGATGAAATGACTTTTAGTGACTGTCCAACGGTTTCAGTATTACATAGTTGGTGTGTCTATTTATTCCCATACATGGTACTGTACATACTGAAGATGTTGCCATGTAGTGTAGTAGTAGATATGTCATTATGAACTGCATTAAAGCAATGCTGTAATAACAAATACTAAAACTGTAATTTTTACCCATGGTGAAATATTTCTGAATATTTTGTCAACCCTTTGTTACCTTATTGTCACCCAAAATTTCTTCATACAGAGTCAAGAATTGTTTACATTAACGTATGGTGCCCTCGTTGCTCAACTCATAAAAGACTATGAGCAAGATGATGAAGTTAATAAGCAACTGGATAAAATGTGAGTACGTACAATTTGCTCGGGAACAAGGTAATGTATCAGTTATAGAATTTCAGAGAGGGCACAGCAAAAATGTGATGACCATGGTGGAGGGAGTGTTTGAGGGTCAGGGGTCAGCACGGGGGAGAGAGAGACACTGGAAATCCAACTTCAACTTTTGCCTTGGTGCCTTCTTTAGGCACTACATCATGTAGCAAGAACAAAGTTGAATTTAACTTAAACAGGTTGTAATGAGTTTGAAATAGTATCAGAATATTTTCATTTTTTCTTTAAAAACCTATATTTCTGTATGAAGTCTCACTACTAGACAGCCTTTAAAAAAGCATACTAGTAGCACCTACAGTACTATGTAATGCTCTGAACTTTTCACAAAATAAAATTACCACAACATTGGCACAGACAAATTTTTCATTGCAGGTGTCCAAATGAAAGGCAAATTGTCACCCCTTTTAAGATTTTTTTTTTGTAAGTACCCATGCAGTAGATGCAATCTGGTGGAACATTTAAGCATCATTTGGAATCTTTTATTTTATTCATTTAAAAAAAAAAAACTATTTTCAGAATTTGATAAGGGCAGGCTATGGCCCAGGTGCCCCTCCCCCTGGACCACACCAGTGCAGCTCACAGAGTGGCTGTCCTCGTTCACTCTATTGATCTGGTAATATATTTTTCTTGCAGGGGATATAACATAGGTGTGAGGCTTATTGAAGATTTTTTGGCACGGTCTGGAATAGGGAGGTGTAATGATTTCAGGGAAACAGCCGATGTCATAGCAAAGGTATAGTTTGAACTTGAAACATCTGTTTTATTAGTGTTGTATTTTGTGGAAGTATTATTTAAAGTATAATATTTTATTATAAAAAATATATAACTGTAGTATTTCCTAGTAGTAGGTTGCCACAAAACCCAAAATGGGTCTTTTTCATTGGAATTAATTTCAGCATCTTTTAATCAATATCGGTAAGAATAGGAAGAAGTGGAAGGGTTTTGTGTCTTTCTGTTTTCTTTTCTCCCGATAATGTTTGCAGAACTTATCTTTTGTTAAAGTTTTTGTCGTAAATTCTACTGCCATTCCTAGATTAAGTTCGTTTAACAGTGAGCACAGTATAAAGTGAAATGAACAGCTATCCTAAAGCTTTAACAATGTTAAAAGAAAGAATTCAGGCTATTGAACTTGTTATTTGTCAATGGATGAGCTTTTATGGCTATTTCTAACAAATTGGTTTTTAAGTCGGGTTCATCATAGCCTTCTTTCCAGTTGTGGCTCACTGGCTTGTGTCTCCATCGGAGGATGTGATTTTAGAAGTCTAAATTGTGTCCTTCAAAATGATCAGTATCACTTTATACCAAAGTGTAAAGTATTGATGGGTTATTAAGAGATAATAATTACAGGGTTAACAAAAGGAATTCAACAATTTGCAATGCTTCACATCACTTCTTTTTCATGGGAACCAAGAACATTACATTCTTGAAGATTTGTGTTTCAAGAACCATTGCAGGTGTTGCCATAGTTCCTAACAGATTCTTTGGGAAATCTTACGGTATTCTCAAGTATAGTCAGGGCACTTTACTTGCATGTCACCATACCCTTAAAGGACATAAATGTTTAATATTTCCTCAAAATTATCCTTGAAATGACAGTTGAAAGGAAATTTTAACCAAGAAAATATGTCTGTCACTGTTCCACAAGAAGGATTTACATATTGAGCAATCAGTCATGTGCATCACATAAAAACAGAAATGATATTGTAAATTTGTGTCAATATGTGATGGATTTGGACAGGAACCCAGTCTATGGCAAATTTTTAGTTTTATCATTCTTATTTTTAGGACAGAAATAGCCATAAAGCATTTAACCTGTAAATTGGGAATTAGTATGTATTGCATGAAAGTGAGAGTAATTTGTTACAGCTGATGGGGCTATTAGTTTCAGTCTGTCAAGTTTTTATATCAAACTAAAATTTTATTTCAAGGCAGGTGATTTTACCAGACTATTAATACAAGTTCCAACTTGTCCATTTAGTGTATTAGGGCTGTGAACGTTTAGCAAAATAACTGAACGCTTAACCTCAAAAATTTGCTATCGTTTAGCGATTAATCGCGATTACCTTATCACAAAAAAAATAATTTCAGTATGTAGTGATTGATACTAAATGTAATGCAGAAATAATAACAGTTGTTAGCTTTCATGGAAAAATCATATTATTGTGAACTTTTAACTCTACATGGTTCAAATATGCCCAGAATGTTCCATATTTAGCAAAATTCAGGGATCATCAGAGTAAACAAATGGATAAAAAATTGTCACAAAAAGGTTTTGCGATTAATCGCTTGTAGCTTTGTACCAAATGTTTATTCCACATGCGATTGTTTAGGGATTAATCGCTACACATTCACAGCCCTATAGTGTCTATGTGTTGTGTACAGCATGCATATTTGTGAAATCACTGGACCACATGATACCTTCAAAGGCTTAACTTTAAAAATAAGGCTGCCACAATAATTATGATATTGGGCTATCAGCAAAACACTTTTGCTATGATAATACCAATCTAGTGTGGATCCAAGATTGTTGGTTAGGAGGGTGCACTAAATTCATTAATAAGGTAGGGTAACTCCATCATGTACAGGGAAGGGTTTAAAATAATTGAAGACAACAATATAGGATAAGTCCTTCATTCACAAAGGTGTTATGTAGTGCTAGTCAATTTGTCAGAACACAGTTTATGCTCAGAACCATACTTGAAAATTGTAGTCCTTGAAATTTTGGAGGGTGCACCTGTACCAGTGGCAACCTCTTCCAGATCTGCTGCAGATCCAATTTTTTTTTAGTTTTTTTTTTTTTTTTTTTCATTTTTTTTTTCATTACATGATATCACTTAAGGACAAAATAATAAATTAATCAACCTATAGATGTTAAATCTCTTATTTCTTTTAATTTTGCTCCTCCACTCCCCTGACATTTGATCTCAATATGCAGGTTTTAAATATTGGTACATACAGTATTGGGAACATCACTATGCACTGCACTGCTGACAGAGCTGATGCACTGTGTTACTGTACATGGCTGATTGAGGTTCTGTGCAATGTACACAGTATTGATAGAGACATTAATGTGAGAAAATAGGCTAATGATTATTAGCATGTTTATGGCAAATGTTAAGGCCAGAGTGTTAGCTACGTGACATCACAATATTGTTGGAGAATTAATGGCAATATCGATAAAGGATATAGGCCTATAGATGCAACCCTACTGTAACAGTTCTTGAACTCTGTACACACTGTAGATGTGCCATATTAAGAAGAAGAAGTAAATTGTTTCTGGTGGGAGACAAAGATGGTCATAAGTAACCGAGAGTCAAACTCTGAAAGCTTTGTTAGCACTAAATTTTTTGGAAGAACGGTCACATTTCATCAGTGTTTTCTTGATACCCAATGGGTAAAAAGAAGAACAACATTTTTTAAGAGCTCAAAACTCAGCTAAAGTCATTGAATGTCAAATTCATTAGCCTTGTTTACACCATGTCCCAAAGTAGGAAATTTGGATGCATTTCACACAAAGTATGTGGATGGCCTATGACAAGAGGAAGAACCTTGTTTTTTTGATGGAGGTTAAAGGCCATCTAGGGTCACCAGGGGTCTAACTTAGAAAACATGTTATCATGATATCTCAAAGTAGGAAGCTTGGATAAATTTCATTCTTTTAGTATGGAAACATTACAGAATAACAAAGAATAACCCAATCATTTGTGTTGAGGGTCTAAGATCATCTGGTGTGTTTTGACAACCTTGTGAACACCTTGTGTCATTTTGTAGCCATAAATACTTTGCTTATTCATGTTGTGATGAAATGCATTTGTTGAGCGGCCAACCCCTATTGGCTTTTCTGGAGATCAAAGGTCAACTGAGGTCATAACAGGCTGAAAAAAAAAATTCTAAGAATTTCCAGGGTCAGATTTAAGCAAAAAACAAATTTTTCTAAAAAAGGAAATATTGTATTTCATCAGTGACTGAAAGGAGTGGGACCACTTTGCAATCTATAAGCCAGTCATGGAAACAGGCAAACTACCATGCAGTATATTCCTTCATTGTGGCTGAGAAATATACTGGTTGGGAAGTTTGGTACTTCAGTTGAGTCACTAGGTCAAAGGTATTGTGACAACCACTCTCTTTGCCTATCCTAGGCCTATGTTCACTCTCTCATAGTTATTCATTTCATTCATTCATTTCATTTATTTTGTCCACACAAATACAAGTACATAATCAAAAATGGTACAGTAGAAGTGACACATAAGTGTCTAACAAGGCTAGCAACCTTCAGAAAAAAAAAACACTTAATCACAAAGGTTACAAAAACAAAAACAGAGAGGAGAAACAGAGTGAGAAAAAGAGGAGAGAGGAAGGAGAATGAAAGGAAGACTTACAACACAAAACTCAGTATTTATCAAGTAGTAGAATCTTCAATTGTTTCTTAAAGGTTTAAGTTGTTTTAAGCGATTTGGAAGGTTGTTCCATAATCTAACACAATAGTTGTTCAAAAGAAATTTTCCACGCCTAGAGTATTGCCTAGTAACGGAGAAAAGACTTGTTTCTTGTGCTTGTATATGAAGCCATATTATGATATGTATGAACAATAGTTCTAAATAAAATTGGGCAGAAGGTCGTTGACATATTTGAAGATAAAGCTTTGCATCTTGAAAATGTGAAAATCTTCTATTTTAAGTATGCCAAAGTTACACTAGGCTGCTCAGCAATTTCATTAATCCTGCACTAACATTGACTGCATCGATAATAATAGTCTGCAAAATCAAGACTTTGCATTAAAGTGGGACAACTGGTATAGGTACAAATTTGTCTTTTACCCATTTCCAAGATGCATTGCTGTGAACATTTCCCAACATGCCTATCAGAATCATCTCCAACTGTAAATACCTTATAACATATTCTTATTGTTTATTATTTCAGAATGGATTTAGAATGTTTTTAGGAATCACACCACTTGTGACAAACTGGAGTTCAGCAGGAGATGAATTTTCACTTATTATGGATACCAACCCGCTAGCAGACTTTGTTGAACTTCCAGATGATCATAATCAACTCAACTACTCCAATATACTGTGTGGTGTTATAAGAGGGGCTCTAGAATCAGTAAGTCAACAGGAAGACAGAAAATGCTGTATAGAATAATGAATGTTTATGAGTGTAATAGCAAGGATAATTTCATGAGTTTGATAGAATTTTCAACCTTTAAAAATTATTCATGCTGCTGCATGAAGGGAAAACATTATTCTGTTATATACAGGTAACAGCTAACTTCCTAAAAGAGATTTAATAAAGCTTTAATTGTACAATGCCACAATGCTGTGTTTTATTCTACACCAACCTACATGACTGTAAGTTAATGCAGAATAAACCATGAAACGGGGAAACTAGTTGTCCAATCCGATGCAGAGGAATTACAACATATTTAATGAATTATATTGAGTAAGAAAAGGTTTTATGGCTCAGTGTCTAACCAGTTGGTTTAAGTTGGGCCTTTCTCCTAGTTCCTACTTCATTGCTTATGCTGAACACCAAGCACAATGGCAGTAGGTTCCGTTTTTCAAGTCTGTGGTATGACCCTGACTGAAATTTATTACTTTCTAGGTTTTTCTTTAATTGGAAACATGAGGGAACACTGACAGGAAACATTAGGTATTGTTAAACTGACAGAAAATATTTGGCATCAGTTCAAAAATTAGGACAAATAGGTGTGGGTACACTGATACAACAAATAAGTTTCACTAACAGGGAGTATTAGGTATCTGAACAGTGAACACCAGGCCTTGATGTTGAGATTTTACAGGTGAGTTACAAATCACACTCCTTAGAAAATTAAGGGGAGCGGTAGGGGTACTGCTTAATTGAACTTTGATTTGTATGAGTTTGTTAGCTAGAGTTTTATGGCCCAGTTTCCAACCTATTGGTTCAATTCAAGCCAGCCATGGCCTTTTTTCCAGTTGTGGCTCACTGGCTTGTTTTCCCTACTCCATTGCTTATGAGGAGCATCATGCACAACTAAGTGCGCATTCTTCATCTAGGTGTGCAAAAAATCACACTCCTCACAGTGATTTCAGGTGCATGATAGTGGGTGATTACACTTGCAAGCCTCAAAATTCAAGGCCTGGGTACACTGAATGGACCCAACAAGTATTGGTACTCTAACAGAAAACATGAAGTGTGGGTGCACTGGTAAGACACATTAGATGCACTGTCAGGTAACATTATGTACCAGCACAGAAACCTAATAAAACATGAGACAATTAAGAAACACCTATTGTCTCTTTGATGGCATTTGATCTCAACTTGACTCCCTATGCCTCTATGGAAAAACTAACTGCATCGTCAAATAGTTATAGCATCTGACTAGTACCTGGTAGATTTAGAGTTTGCCTGTTGGCCGAGTCATGCCGAGGACTGTAAAAATGGAACGTACTTTCATATTGCTCAGTGCTTAGCAAAATCATTGGAGTAGGGAAAACAATTTGGTGAGCAAAAACTGGAAAAGGGCTGTGGCCTTCCTAACTTAAACCAATTGTTTAGAAACTTACCTGTAAAATTTCATCTAACGTACTAACTCTAAGGGAAAAGATATTGTCTTTATTGAATGTGATATCAGTCTATAAGTAGAAATATTTCTGATTTTTTTTTTTGATAGGTACAAATGGCTGTGGATGTGAAATTTGTGCAAGATATTCTGAAGGGAGACAACCAGACAGAACTCCGAGTGAAATTTATCAAGAGGTTAGAGGATGCATTGCCTGCGGGTGAAGAGTAAAATTTAACAGTTTGGAGTAGAACTAGTACTCCAAGGACTAATGGAGCAAGGATGTGGACTGTATCTCTGTGTGCATTTGCATAGGGTCCCATGGTCCATTGTGCAATGAACTTTATATCATATCAGTGAACCAGTGTTCCATACAGTATGTCACACTTGGACCAGAAAGGTTCTAAAGACTAGGGTGATGGGGAATTGTTCATATCAAGCATTGATGGTAATACAGTATATCCACATCAGGATTTGTAGTTGGAAGGAACGGTTGAGAATGTCCCCATAAAATTTTAGAAAAATTGAGCGATAACTGTGATGCATGAGTAATGACGCAATTCACCTGTTATTCACCTGTGTGAGTGTGTGTGTGTATAAAGTTGCAAAGGTGAACAATAGTCAAACCAGACAATGAGAACTACGAATAAACTGCTGATATGCCAATGGGAGCGTTCACTGCTGCTCAAAAAGAAAACACCTAGACTCCTTGAAGCTGGGAGATGCTGATGTGTCTGAATGTAGAAGATTGAATACCATAGATTAATACACCAATCATCACTACTGATGCTAAATTGACATTAACAATCCCTGTATCTGTGGTCATTGTCAAAAGACATGAGGTCAAATACTGGAAACATTGTTGACAAAGTATAAATTCTATGCTTAAAGCATAAAATCTCTTCATTCTTCCATTTAAATGCATTATATTTAATAAAAAAAAAGAAAACTTAGGGAAAAGTTTTTCTTTTGATGTCTGTGAAGATGTCTTATTAAAGTCATTAGTGGTCACCAAAAATGATAAACTGGAGACCTTGGTATCATTCTTTTATGTCATAAATTAATGGTTATTTTCGTACATGGCTACTAATTCCTGGAAATATCGGCGAAATTTTTGCATTCTGGTTGTCATCATAGAAATTGCCCTACATGGCAATGCAGCAAGAACTTTCTGAAAAAAAGCACTAGGAAACTCATGAACTCACCTGTACCATTATTTCTTTAGTTTTAATATTTAGTGATTTATGTGTTTCATAACTTTCTGAAAATTGTTTCACTGTTAGGCTTAACCAGAAGGTCATAATTTTACATTCCACATTTAAAAATAAACATTTTCATTATAAACTTTGTTGAAGGAAATCGGTTCTGTATTCCTGAGTGTAAGCTGTTTATAAATTTGTTTGGTGAAAGTTATGACAGATAACTAGCCAGGAAGTTATTATTTTTAAAAAGCAAGAATTTGTTTTAATCAGGAAGAATCTTGCAAGAGAAATTTTAGGGAAGCATTGTGTCTTTTATTGTATTCTGTGAGAAGGGGCAAATTTTCTTTCCTCCTGGGATATTTTGGTATAACACTGAAAAATAACCATATGAATTGATGTTGTGGTCTTTTCATTCCTTAGAGCTAATTGTTACTCTACCGTTCAGTCCGGAAAGCTGAAAAGTCAAATATTTGGAACATTTCTGTTGTCTAAAAACTGTTTAATTTTGGGGAGATATTCTGAGAAAATGGCTTTTGGTTTATGGTTTATGGTTTCTGAAGATGGAACCCCTTCTCTTCTGCAATTTTGGGTGTGTTATTTAGTTAGTTAGATGGAGTTTTACAGCCCAGTTTCCAACCAGTTGGTTCAAGCCAAGCCAGTCACAGCCTTTTTTTTCCAGAATTGGCACACTGGTTTGTTTTCCCTACTCCACTACTTATGCTGAGCACCAAGTACAATGGCAGCCAGGCCAGGACTTGAACTCCCAACCTACCGACTGTGGGACCAGTGCTTTGGATGGGGGGATAAAGCCAGTGGCATTTGAAACAATGAAGCTTAGCAACCGGAGGGTTCAGGGTTGGATATGTGGCCAGTTCAATGTAACGGGCAGGGCTGTACATCCTCAAGCAATCTAAAAGGGAAAGACAAGCCTCCCAAATTGTCCCCGCCCCCCCCCCCCTCCCACTTCCATAAAATATGTCTATCCACATCCATCTTGAGAGTCCTGTCACAATTTTGTTTTCTTGAGTTGAAAATCCATGAGGTGTAACTTATTTCTTTTCCTCAGATATGCAATATTTTAAGCCTTGAGATATAAAAATGGTGAGTGGAAGAGAAATTAGGAGATGTAAATGAGAGAAAGCTGTTGTTTTGAAATGAGTTTGGGGTGGCTCTCCTTGCCCTTAAGTTTTTCCATTTAACTGAAAACCAAAACCAACCAAAAACGAAAAAATTGGAAACCGTTGATCTAAATTGTTATTGATTATTAGCCACAATATATGAGTTAATTTATGAAATGTAAGATTCTTCCACATTCAGGTAGTACAAGGCCTGTGAAGGTCTGAGTGTTACTTGTTGTGCCTGTGGTGTATTAGACGTAAATTCTGACTCAGAGGAAAAGTGTGACAGTTTGTACACGTGCAGTGAGTACTTGCTAAAGTGAGCTCTCCTTTAGGTGCAAACATAATTCAGTTATACCATCAGAAACACAAAAAAGCAGAGGATTTATTACTGCTAAACCCCAAGTCGAAATCGATGCTGTTTAGGCTAAAGTTATGAGTTCAGAGCGGAAAAAGCTTGCTGCTATACCCGTGTTAAGAACAATTTGAAAGATATTAAAGGCCATTTATCTATGTAAGTTCAGACATTGCTGCAAAAGTGTGTTCTTTTTATGTAAGAAGCCAAGACGTCCTATTCTAATTTTTATCTCAATACATAGCATGTACGTGTACATACCACAAAATAGCTCATACTGTTCTTTTTAAGTATTGATGACGTACTCTATGTATGGGATAATGCTGTAGAACACAATTATGTGACCTAAAACCGGAATGTATTTGTTAAATAATCTGTGAAATAAAAATGTTACATATAAGATATATCACTTGGAACAGTCTCTGGAGTTATTTATATGTATCATACAAGGCCCGCAGCAATCTTATAACTGCAACTTACAATGAGTGACGGATTGATGAAGCAGTCTGATTTGGCGGGAGGTATTTCATGGCCAAAACAGACATAGGTCCTACCGTGGAACCACACTTGATTGCAGTAACCACATACTGTAATCAAGTTAGATGAGGTTTTACAGCTCTGTTTCTGACCAATTAGTTTAAGTCAACCGGCCGCAGCTTTTTTCGAGTCGTGGGTCACAAACTTGTGATGGACAAGCGACCGACTGCATGGTTAAGGGGTTAGAGCATCCAACTTGCAGTCAGCCTCTCTGGAGGTCGTCCCTGCCAGGAGTGAACTCCCAGTCCCCCACTTGCAATTCGGATCAGTGGAATACGCGGTGAGGGGCTATGGTCCTCTCCTCCTCACGAATGCCTTGTTTTTAGATCCTTGTAAAAGTATCACCAAATTTTGCTTCAAATGGTAGCATATCCGCCACCAGATTTCATGAATGACACCCAATTTCTCAAAACATTTCAAAGGGAAATATTGTCTCGATACCCAAGGTCCCTCGATCGTGGATCGAGATATATATATTAATTAACCAGCAAGCAAGCCCGGTTGGGCCCCAAGTGGGTTTTACTTGGGAAGCTTGGGCTTAGTTGGGCTTGGGCTGAGTTTGGTTTTGTCATCAGGTCCCAATAGGGCCCCAACTGGGCTTGCCAGAAAGATGGAAGAGATGCTGTAAATTCTTTGGGGCCAAATTGGGACCCAGTGGGGCTTAATTGGGCTAAGTTATCCCAATTGGGGCCTAATGAAAGCCCACTGACAAAACTGATTGGGCCCCAATCGGGAGCCCAATTTGGTCCCAATCGGGACCCAATATGGTGTGCTGGCAGGATCAGTGACACCATTTTTCATATATCTCTAAAAATACACAAATTTTGTCAAATTTCAAATTTCACTTGAAAAGGTAGCATCTGTGGCACCAGATTACATGTAAAGACCTACCACACTGTTTCAACAATTCCCAAAGGGGTGGAACCTGCCTCTTACACTCCTTTCCCGGCCGGCATATACGTTCGAGACGGGGAAGGGAGCGAACGGTGTTCAGGTGGGGTGAGTAATAGTTTGTCATTTATCATGCAAAAATGTTAAGAGTTACATCATTTATAGTCTAGAGTTCGGGCAGTCACAGACAATTTCATCAATTCAGCCGGCGGATCTAATTTAGCTAAGAGTCACAATAGAGAAACATTGGCATATTTTCAATTCCGTTGTTTAGTTTCCCTCGAAAAGATTCATGACAGCTGTACATTTTATGTGATTTTCTCATTACTTAGCAAGTTGCTGAATTTTTATTATTCAAAATGAAAGCTAAAAATGAAGACTGTTTAGATTCTCTTTACAAGTCTAGGAAAGCAATTTTTGGCCATCTGAGGGGTGGCGATTTTTCAAAATTTTCTCTACGCTCCGCTTACAACATAGTATTTAGGAAAAATTCCCTTTTTCAGTATCTTTTAATAACTTTCTGATCACTTTGAAGTTGCGAACCTTTTGTTAAGTGAGCATTTCATGGCACAAGACGAAATATAAAGATAACGACTGCTCAGATTCTACGCGTAAGTCTGGAAAATGCTATTTTCGGCCATCTGAGAGGGCCAATTTTCGAAATTGGACCCCTCAGATGCGCCACCAACTGAGAATGGCGCTCCGCTTAGATGGTCTTCATGGCCGAATTACGTTAAACTTTTTCGAGCAACGAAACCCCCAAATCTGAAATCCTCCCCTTTGCCTATGCTGATCACTGATGCCCTTTTATTTTGACTCCTAAAAGTATGCAAATTTAAAAAAAGATTTTCACTTCGAAAGGTAGCGTACATGGCATTAGCAGGGAGCTGTAATCTCCCTGGCATTAGATTGCATGTAAAGACACAAAATTTTAGTTTTATCCCCATTAACTATCGCAGTTCAACTTTCAACACTATTCCAGTAAAAGTCAAAAATCCTGCACATTTTGCTTCTAGGTTCTCTGAAAAGGTCAAAACTTTTCACAAGGGAGGGGAACCCTCTCCCCCATGCTGACGATCACTCAACATGACTGCCCCCCCCCTTTTTTTTTAAGAGAAAACCAGCATATACCACTGAGTCGGATGCTCTTACCACTTGACCATACAGTTTGACAAGAATTGTGGCAAGGGTCAAGTGTTTGCAGCACAGTTATACTCTCTTGCCAGTAGCTATACTGATGTAAATTATACACTGCTAAAAAGGTCAATTCACTACAAGCAGGGACGGAGGCGTCCACTCCTGAGACGGAGTGAGGAGACAACCTAACCCCACTCCTTAGCACATTAGAATGCAGAAAATAGTACTGAAAGGAATGACTTGTCACCATATAGTCCTCAAGTACACCAAGATGGACAAGTGCAAAGGGAAAAAAGAGACAAATTAGGGTTACCTATTCGGGATGTCCATGCAATAATTTACCACTAGGTACTAATCCTCGGATCGATCGGATCGACGTTTTTGGTTCCTTGCGGTAGCAAAGGAACCTATGTAGTCAGGTTGGCGTGTGTGTGTGTGTGTGTATGTGTGTGACACTTGCTTCGGTACGCTCTAACTCAATAAGGGAAGGTTGGATGGAACTTGGATTTGGTACAAAGATTCGTCATAAGAAGAAGGTGTGCCCTATCGTTTTTGGTGGAGGTCAAAGGTCATTTGGGGTCAGCAGAGGTCAAAAACTAAAAACCTTCTCAACACAATATCTCTAGGTAGGAAACTTGGATAGATGTCATACTTGGTGTGTGGATGTGTTGTGGTGTAAGGAGGAAGTTGGATATGCTTGGTGAAGGTCATTAGGTCATCTGGGGTCACCAGGGGTCAAACACTGAAAACCGTTTTAACACAGTACAGTATTTCAAGGTAGAAAGGACAGATTTCAAATCAGTCTGTCTTTGGTTAAGGTCAAAGGTCATCAAGGTCACTGGAGGTCAACTGCTGGAAATGTTATTTAGAAAATCTTGTAAGCTAGATAAAGATAGGTTCCATAGATTTTTTATCTCACCTTGTTTTGCATGCTCACACACCCAAGCACCTTAGAAATTTTGCCTTTATGTTCGTTCAGTAATGATAACTTCAGGTTGTACACATATCTTGGATCATTTAAAGTTTTAAGAGGGCAATAACTGAAATCTGTAGATTTCACTAAGCACAGGACACTTTGCATTAAACTGGTCTCTCTGCCAGTGGAAGCAATGCGTCGATTATACAGTATGTATCTTTAATACTGTTGTGCCCTGTGGGGTAACCTAATCCTCATTCTGTATCACACCCCATTAATCACTTGCTTTCTGCTTAACTACTGAAAAATCCCTGTTGTCTGTGTAGAGATAGCAAACAGGACAAATGGTAGATTGTTTAAAGTAATAGCAAGTTTTATTTGAGAGCAGACCTACTTACCAGAGAAATACAAGGGTTTTTTTTTTTCTCTCTCTGACCACATTGTGTATTGTTTATTGGTGATAGTATCAAGTTTGATTACAAGCATAAATACATATGGAAATGAGGTGGTGTTTTTGAAGGATCACCAAGCATTATAAAAGTTGAATGTAAGTAAGGCCACAAAAATTTAATCATTGATTTCATGTAATATTAGTACTAAAATACCCCTTGTGAAGATGTTACAAACATTCAATATGAACATTTGCTTAGCTCTATGTCGGAGACTGCCTGTACAGTTCTCTTATAATATTCAGCAAGGAACCACAGTGCCCATTGGGCTCTTGTTTTCATTGTCATCCCTTCTTTTCCCCTCAAATTGTTCTGTGATGTACTTACTAAGTTTCTAATGATTGGTTGATGATTTTCCGTTATCTTGGAAATATCTAGGCTACATAGAAATAGTTTCTCTAAGAGAATGTTTGCTGAGCCTAATAAATATCAACGATTCACCAAGAGAACCCTCTGCAAACCCAAGAGTTTGACTGGCGAGGATACCCGTAAGAGTGTCAGAATGAATTCGTAAACGGATCTGATCATGGATCCGTGGGAGTAGGGCGCCCTAGCAAGGACGGCGATCACAGGGAGGGGCATGTCCTAATATATTTTGAGGGGGACATCATATAAAATGTCTCCCAATACTTCAGACATGATGAAAAATATGTGAAGCCAATTTAAATTTTCCAGTTTGTTATAACCTGTAGGTATTTTGCGATTGATGTGACATATAGTCTTGATTACGGAATCATTTTGTACTTAATTACAAAATTTTTCGCGCGCTACGCGCTTTCAGTTTACTCCGCAGATGGATTAGTTAAGACTGTTTAACTGGTTTAACGCGAGTTTCAGACATCTTCATTGAATAAAAGTGTAGTTTTCCCAAACAGCCTATAAGTAGATCGTGCGGATTTTATTCCACCAAACCACCATATGAAATCTTGGGAATTATCCCCTGAATCCGGTGATCATGGGCGTCCGGAAGGGGGGGGCAAGGGGGGCACTTGCCCCCCCCCCCGGAAAATCAAACTTGTGAAAAAAATAATTAAAAATTGAAATAAAAAAAAATTAAAAAAAAAAATCATCAAAATATCTTTACTCACAGCGTCATTTTCTACTCGTGAAATATGCGGACATTTGACCAGGAGTAGCAAAAGAGAAGATGGTATGCTGAATACTGAAATCGTAATTTGGGGACCATCATTCGTGACATCTATTGGAAATTTGTAATTGTAAAAACTATGCCAAAATTGTACTGGATTTCAATTATGTAGTGTGCATATGGCATCTGACTATTGATGAATGCGTTGGTCTTGGTTTGGTCCCATGCTGATCTCAAGTGGCGACGCCCGGGTGTAAATGGGATATACAAGGTGAATATGAGGGGGGGGGGGTGATTCATAATTGGGTAACAGATATAGGCCTATACAGGCTGTTTGACAGCGTAAGTTTTATCGTGCATAGGCGTCCGAGGCTGTGACAGAGAGGCAGATTTCCCTTCAACAATTTTTTACACTGAAAATTCTTAAAATCTAAAAATTACAGACATGAAATTCCTGTTTCAGGGCTGGGTACATGCAGCTTATAACACTCGCCAAGTGTCGTTTCCGGCCATCTGGAGGGTTTGTAAGGCCCAAAATTTTCTTGTACGCTCCGCGCCAACTCATGGTGGCGCTCCGCTTAGATAGTGTACACAATCAATCACCCATGAATGACCTTGCCCCCCCCCCTGTAAAAATTTCTGCGGACGCCCATGCCGGTGATTGTTTTTCACCCCAACTATATTTTTTCGAGGGAAAGCAAACTTCGCAATTGCTGAACGATCTTTGGTTATCATCAAATTCAAAGGTGCAGTCTGAGGAAAGCTGACATCAATTTTAACAAGCCCAGAGAGTTCGCTAATCACATATTATGGACTTGCATGCCCTCATGGTAATTTGGGGCTACTATACAGCTATAATAGGGTTTGAGTCTGCACAGGTAAGAGCCCAAGACAGTTTTGGGAGGAACTAGAAATAAGTTAGTTGGGAAAATTGGAATTTTGTGGTATGTGAATTGGTAACGTTCTTACATTTTATTAATAGGAGTCAAACATTTTCAAAATTTCTCGAGTAAAACCCTCAAATTTTCGACGCCCCTTTCGCGTCTAAACTGTTTCGTTCCTGACATTATTTTGAAAAACCGTCACTTCTGGCACTTCTTCGGTTTGGATCCTTAAAGGGGTAGAGCTGCCCACCCCTATGTCGTCAATATCCAGTATGGTTTCTTCTAGGCTATATGACAAGCAAATATCTTGCAAAATGTCGGCATTCTTTGCGTGTAGCGTGTAGTACTCACAGTCGAATTTGAACCAACTAACTATAAACTTTATTAACATTACCTTTTAGCAGTAAACTTTAGCCAAAGCTAGAGAGTTTCTCAACACTAAGGGCTTCATGTTGAAAATCTCTTCATAATGAAAAAAAATCGTTCAAAGTAAAAAACACCATTATAACAACCTGTTTTGAAGACTGACTACGGTGCCATTCAATGTCCTGCCCAAAGTTCCATGCTATATGTGCAAAAGGAGGCGGAAATTCTTACAAAAGAAAAATTTTGGAGCGCTTTTCTGCATATCATGCATGTTATGAGCCACATCGACACCGCTACTATGGCAGACTTGAAATACTGCATCGTGTGATTCTTGCAATCGCCGCCCTTGCGCGCCCCTTCAGCTTTGAAACTTGGTTGGGGTGAGTTAGGTTGGTAGGTTCCTTTTCTTAATTCCTCCCGAACCACTGTTAAAGAGCAGTTCGGCGAAACCAAACCAATGGTGTAGCAAGACATTTTTCCACGGTGGGGGAGGGCCGACCCAATATTTTTAATTTTTCACGGGATGAACACCACACTGCTAGGGACGACATTTTCGGAGCCCTTTGCGCGCTGGAATATTCGCCCTTCCAAACATATATTTGAAAACAATGAGCTTGTTTTGCGCAAAATTGTGGATCCTGGGTTTCCTGTAATGAACTTTGAAAAGTTGGAGGATCACAAAAAACCTGCATTTCCTGTTGGCAAATATGATATAGCACGGCGACCAAAGAGCTTATTGCTACATAATGTTATCTAAGACCTACGAACTGAGGCTCCCCGATTACATTTTAAAAGACATGTAGTTTCATGAATTGGAGAAAATCAGAATTTTATGAAAATTTATGAAACAAGTATGAAAATCAGCACTCTGGTAGCCGAAATCAGGCACGGATACAAGAAGGGGGGGGGGGGTAATTTTAGGGACTTAGCCTCTCCTTTTTTTCGGCGCATCAACAATAAAACATTCTGTAAATAAGCAGTGCAATTACTCCCTCATACCCCTGTTTTCTTTTAGGTCAGCCCCCCCCCCCTTTTTGGAATGTCTGGATCCGCGCCTGGGTATTATTTGATGATCTGGTGTTACATATGGCATACATGGCAAATTTCCGATTTTTCACTTCCAGTGTTCGATAAAGTTAACCGATTTATGTTAACTGATTTATGAGCGAGCACTATTGCATTAGGAATAGCAATTGGCGGCATTTTTGAAACAATTACAAATATGGGGCTTTTTTGGAGAGAATTCGGAATTTCATGAAAAAAGACTTAGGAAACTGAACCACACTGTAGTTGACTGGAGTCATAAATGGCAAATTTCCAAATTTTTCACTTTTCGGAGCCAGGGGCGATCTTCCCTGTCCCCCCCCCCCCCCCCGTAGCTACGCCACTGAACCAAACCGACTAGCCTGCCGCCTTTAAATTATTCTTCAGTTTTGATCCTAAATGGACTGGGCTGGATGTCGTTCGCAATCTGTACTATAATGACACTACAGCACTTAGACCCTTTTCTTCAAAATGAAACTAGTTGCAGATTCCTGCTTGGTGTAAACGCACTTTGCGTCGGTTACCATACGTCTTGAAACGATATCTGTGATATCGGCTGTTGTTCCCTGAAAGTCACGTAGACCAGCACTGAAAATATTTAGAGAGCTTACTTCGACTTTCCATCTCGCCGCCTTGCCTAGGGTGAAAATGGCTCAAATAATTATGTGTGTTATTGCCTACATGCAACATAATAAACCATACCTGTATATAGTCATAGCTACCTTCAATTTATGCAAAAAACGGTTACCAATACTTTCAGCATCTGCCTATCATCAGCTTGCTCGTACATTAAAATCCTTGGACGATTACAACATTTAACTACGAGCTATAAAGACATGATTACCGCTTTAATGAATAGTGGATGGAAAAGTAGGACTTAATTCGTTATTACATCAATCAAAATACCCAAGGAAATTCATTTTGAAAGTCGTGATTTAAAAGCGTCGTTTGCCATTGCAATAGTCAATACAACTACGTTGTGCTTGGTCCTTGAAGCTAGTTATCAACAACTCTCTGTTGTTGATGAGAAGTGACACGTGATTAATTTCATGCAATTGCAGCTTGGGTAAGTTGAGAGCATGAATCCTTATCTGTAATGAGCTTTTTTCATCTAGAGCCTTCCAGCTATCGGCGAATGAACGAAGGAATCCATTGTATATAGATAAGATATTTTAAATACGTCTTTAGCTCTTTTGTACAATCTCTCTTGGAGGGATATGGTAACGTGTCCCTTCCCCATCTTATTTTCTTCAATAAATGAAATACAATGCCAATGTCGTGACGGTCAAATGTGTCTTCTTTCCAAGTTCGCAATTTTTTCGGCCTGGTTCGGATAAACCTACATTGGCTTCCAAAGCATACAGATTTTTATGCTAAATAAGGTCTGTTTTGCATTTCTAACCTAATGTAGGAAATAAAAATAATTTAAATACTTTTTCTAAAGTCGTTCCGACTCTTTGGCAAAGAGTCGTTCGGCGAAACCAAACTATTAAACTGCTTTCCAAGGAAGCTACGTCTACTGGAGGACAACTTCTTCTCAAGACCTCCCGATGGCAAAGAGCCGTTCGGCGAAACCAAACTTTCAACTGCTTCCCAAGGAAGCTAATACGTCCACTGAAAGACAATACGTGACCAACCTCACGACCCTCAAACCATTTACATCATGGGTCTGAGTGTCATGTATGGCAGCTCCATTCTAGACTGGCTGTAAAGAACAGATACTACACATGATCTAAGCCAAAAGGCCGAGAAGCCAGTATAATTTAAGGACAATCTGAACATCTCTAACACCACTGAAGGACAACACTTGACCAACCTCACGACCCTCAGACCATGCACGGTACATCATCGGTCTGTCACGTTTAATCTCAGATGTGTGTGCCTTGGAGCATTGATTCAGAGAACAGTTTCATCTGCTTATACCCCACAATTCGGACTCATGCAAATTTGTGAAAGATACGTTATGTAAGTTTGTGACAGGCCCGTAGCCGGGTGGGGGGGGGTTGGAGAGTTCGAACGACCCACCCCAACTTGAGGGAGGTCCATTTTCCAGCCCTGTGTTTGAAGGGTTAGCTATGAAATATTTTTAATCTTGACATTTTGAGGACGAATTTCCGTTCACTTCTTTAAAAGTGGTGTACTGTGTGGAATTCCTGGGAAAAAGGACATCTGTTGTGTTCAAAACTCCTCTAAAATGCTCCAGATTGAAGGAGATCTTCAGATTTCAAAATTTTCCGGGGAAGCATGCCCCGGACCCCTAGCAACTACATGCTTACCGTGACGGCACGTGCCAGCCGCCTCCATATTTGGAAAAAGGTCCAAATCTTGGAAAAAGACCCACCCCTCCACTTGGGCTGGCTACGGGCCTGTGTGAAAATATGGCACATTACCCCTCTAATAATTGAAAATGAGTCGTTTAAAAAATACATCATTATAGCCAGCACCACCGCGACATCACCATTATGGTAACGGACATGTGAATCATGCAGTATTTGCCTTTATGATGATTAAAATATCATGAATATACATAAGTCACGTATGCAAATTTGTGACATCTGAAGAGAAACTCATGAAGTATGTTTATGCTATCTTCTTGTAATCTTTGTTCTAAGGGCGATTGTGATGTAAAACCATTCCCTGCTGAGAGTTTATTTTTGAAGTAGCGACGGATTTCCCTTTTTGAAATGATTTATTGGAAAAACCACCACTCATTAGCCCTCCATTTATAAATAAATAGCTATTAAGATGGAACTAATAGACCGCCGAGGACATTACTTCCTTGTGCAGTTTTCACTCCTGTTATGCATAAATGATATTTTTATCGTACCTTCTTTAAAGGGCAAGAACAGTCCCTCCAAACTTTTATTGAAGCAGCAGTTAAATGTCACAATTTTCGTCTTATTTCTCTTAAAAGTACCTTTCATAATATTTTAGACTTCAGTACTACATATACAAGATAAACCAAGCACTTACATAGAAAGTTTCACATTTGAGGAGGAAAAAGATTATCACATGACTCTCTACCTTCTCCTGGGCATGACGTTAAACTGCATCCAGGGTGTGGCTGCTGTTCTATTCAGCCAGTCTAGAGCAGGACCACACATGTTTGCCCTTTAGAGGGCGTACTTGTCCATATGGGACGTTTAGCTCCTTAAGGGAGCAGAACTCCTTCGGGAGTAAATGTTTCGTTTTCGCCCCTTAGCTCTTCGACAGAGAGTCAAGGGGACTTTTAGAAAAAAGCCTCTCTACCTCCTCGTTTGGCTAAGATCATATGTAGTATCATTTTATCACCAACTACCTCTGAATAATTTTAAATCTTTGCTATCTGTTCCATTTATTTGTGTTTTTGTGTTTCTTTTTCTGTATTATATATGTGTTTTGTAGTAATTGTTTTCTGTTAATTTAAGTCTCTGTAAAGGGGTGTCAACGTACATAAGCTCCCTGGAGCTTCTTGTTGTCACTCCTCAGTCTCTTCAGTACCCTGTACATACAAATAATTCATAACATATTTCTTTATATGAAAGACTGAAATAAAGTTCTATGAAATTGAATTGAATTGAATTGAATTCTTTTCATCCAGTCTACAATGGAGCCATGCATGACAGACCAATGATGTAAATGGTATAAAGGCCTCGAGGTTGTTCAAGTGTCGTCCTTAAATGGACGTATAGCTTCTTCAGGAAGCAGTGTCAAGTTTGGTTTCGCAGAACAGCCCTTGCCAGAGGGTCGGGAGGACTTTGGAAAAAGTACTCTCGAGTGCCAATCAAGAAGCAAGACAGTCTGCTTCACTTCTTCAAGTTTGGGTGACTGCACTTCCCCTCTAAAGCTAGCCCCTCGGTCTTTCTTTGAATTACTTGACCTCCCTGCCTTGATGAAATTATGTTTAGTGAGTGATAGAAAAATTGTTTTGGGCACATCTGTATGGCTTTAAAAATAACTATTTAGTTAGGGTTCCGCTAAACATCCGGTGTCTCAGTCATGATGTTAGCCTGATGTACCGATATTTAAATCAAAACCTAAGTATGAAAAGTTTCCCGAAAGAAGGGAGAAATATTTCTTCAGATGTGGGCAGTCCAAAATAACCTTCAAGGGATGTGTTCAGGGGAGGGGAGACGGAAGAGATATACATGATAAATTACAGGCCAAGAGCGAAGTCATAGTTTCTGAATGAATTTAAGGTGTAGATGAGCTTTGATTGCCCACTGTTTGCAGTCAGTTTTTGTGAGTTGGGCTGAACTTGGCTTTGAGGTGTTGTTTAAAGGAAACAGATGAACAATCTGTAATGTTTGGGCTGGTTGAAGTTCTTATCTTCAGAGTTATTGAACCTGAAATGTGATTTGTTGGCAATACTTGGGAAATACATGATATTGAAGTACAAACCAGGGGGCAGACAATGAAAGACACATGAATTACAATTTCTAATTATATTGTCATATTAGCTTGTGGGACATGATAAAACAATCAGTAATACAAAGAAAGGTTCGGGTTTGCAAGGCGATGAAACTGGACGGCTTTAAATACTTGCAAAATGTGGTTGGCAAGAAAATCATAAGAAATACAATGGTATAATTTTCATAGTAACTAATATCAATGGAACCCTTACAAAAACAGGTGAGGCAATTAGTCCCAAATTTGCAAGTTTTCACATGTTTTTTTCCAGGGGTTATCACAGGTTTTTGCATGAAAACATGTGCTTTCCCCTGACATTGACGCGGAGATTCGAATAACAAACTGCTTATCAAACAAAGTAGCCTTATTGCAAAGTTTTTCTTCGGGTCTAACTTTAGGCTGTGAAAACAGCGAGTGAGACTCAGTAACCCGATCCGGTTTAGTACTTCCATGGTTTAAGTGACGCGACGAAATGATTCAATGAAAATCACCCCTGTGTTTTCACTGCGATAAAGAATAGAAAGGTCGACCGGATAAGTGACGTATTAGGAGGTCCAGTGTCTTCTACTTAATCATAGGGAGTAAAGAGTGTATCTTGGCCAAAAAGTTCCTAACAATTTGTACCAAATGTATCGTTGAAGTTTCCAAATGGAAGACAAAGCTTTAAAAGTAATTAAAAACAAAATTTTTGTGGAAGTATTGATGTACAAATCAAAATAAATGTTAGTCTCTATGCAAGAAACACTGCAATATTTAACTTTGTTCTCTGTTGATATAAGGTCACAACCACTAACTGACCCATGCTGCTACGTAACTGCAGTCGAAAAGCCGGCCCGACGTGTGACGTTTTACGTCGTACATTGGCTTCCACTTAAATAATAGGGAGTAATCTGTATCTTGAACTAAAAAAATACCTCACAATTCTTAGCGAGAGCATCAAAGTACATTTACCATGTGTAACAAATAGTAAAATGATAATTCTAAGCAAAAATGTTGACAAAGTCCTGATGTATAAACGTCAGTCACTTTGTAAAAACATTGCAATATTTGACTATGCCCTGCTGTCAAGTAATGTACAACCGCTTAGCGAAACAAAGCTTTATAAAGATTGCTACATTTTACAGAAGGTACACATATTTCTGACGGCCCCATGTGGACATATTTTCGAGACGAAATTTGATGTCTATGCAATAATGCAATCAAAAATTATGAATATACCCGATGAAAGTCACAGTATTCTTTCAAAAAGGAACAAAAAGCCACACAATGTATTCAATATATTTTTGGTGTCCAGTAATACCATCCACACAGCTGTCCCTTTTAACAATGATCTACCCTAGCAACAACGACTTCGATGATCCAAAATGAAGACAGGCTTTGGCTTGGTACTATTCTGCTGAAAACAAGGCGAAACAAAGAAATAATTTTCAATCGTTGAGCTTACAAATCATAGCTTGAGCCAACACTAAAATGCACGATCCTACACATGTTTTGCAAAAGTGTTGTCTGCATGAGTCCAAAGGATTTCCCTTTCGGGAAACCAAAAAGGCCTTAGAAGCACATTTATTGTGCGGCAATTCACTTTTATACCTTTTCCATATCGAAGGGAAAGAATTTAGGTAAGTGTGGTAGGCTATCGATCAATTGCCCTTGGCAACATGTTACATCATCATTCTCACCCAATTGTGAAATGTAATAGGAGTCATACCCCCAGTAAGCATGCAATATTTACACTCTGAAAAAGATATCTGGAAAAGAAATGAGGAGGGGGGGGGGGGATTTGTGAAAACTTCGGTTGCTGGTTGCTAAATATGTCTGCGCGACTGCGTTTGCTCTTCAAGAAATCTCACCGTGGAGGTGATAACACATTTAAGATGCATTATGAAGCGTACAGGCTATTCAAGTAAATAAAACCAACGTATTTTCCGTCGGACCTGGGATTTTAATTCAAAATTGTTTAATAAAACGACTGATTAAGTTTCATGTCCTCATACCTTTAAACCTTGAAGGCGATTTATGTAAAAATGCATATTTTGTGGCATGATAAAGAGTCAGTCATATATTCTGTTGCTGAACCGTTTAACCTTATGAGTGAAACGATTACTTTTTTAAGTCTCCTTTTTATCTGAACACGTTGAAACCTTTGATTGTCGATCGATAGGTTAAGGCATTAGATTTTACTTTTCGACACACACGAGAGAGAACATGCGAAACACTTATTGGAATATTCATCTGTGCGTAGGATGAAGTTTTAATCTGTTCTACGTGAGGTCTTTCCTGTATGCATTTGTTTAAATTGCTTCACTTAGGAATCGAGGATTGAGGAAAATACCAGATTAATCCAGTAAAGGACAAATATGACTTTCCTGTATGAATATGTATAAAGGTTTATTAAACGGATCTTTAAACTTAGGTAACAACTGCATGGTAACAGCGAATCACATCGCGTTCGGTTAACAGATTGCAGAGAGGGCAATTTTCACGTTTCTCATGTCACAAAGACGTTTTTTGTCTAATCAATTTGTTGGGAATGTTCACAGAGCGGAGGAATTCTATTTTAAAAGTAACTGCTCTTTTGACTGGTATAAGTTTAAAGGCGTCAAATGTACCTTTTGATATTTCTGTGTACATTATCAAATGGACGAATTTGATGATCGCTGGTTGTTGTACTAACAAAAAGCTCGCGTGGATCAAAATCATCATTTAATTTGAAACTAACACGTAATGAGCAATGTCTTGAGTCGTGGCTATCCAGAGTAAATCGGAGAATTGGATTTTCAATTCGTTACAATTAGCTAACTCACAGTAACGTTTAAGAAAAAGTAGACATACGAGATGGAATTTGTGACTGAAAGTCCTGAAGAAAACGACCCAAACGGGGGCTGGTCTAGCGATCAGGATTCTTTCGATGACGCAATTTGGATAAGAGCTGCATACGGTATCATCGCTGTTTTGGGCATTATTGGTAACTTCTTGGTGATATTTACAGTAGCGAGGGTGAAAGCTCTTCAAAACCTCACCAACTTTTTCATAGCTTGTTTAGCTGCGACGGATTTTATTACTTCCGTATTTTTGATTCCACTCAACATGGGTAAATATTTAATTCATTTCTTTGTTATTTTAACTCCTTTACTTTCAATTTTGATAATCTCTTTGGCTGATCTTTCCTCTCCATAATTTCCCCTGGCCTGGGATGGGGATTGGGGCAAGGAAAGCCTGCTAATTGGCGAATGAGTGCGATTTTTGAATGCTAATTTCTTGACTCTATGTCTCTTTTTCGAAAGAGAATATTTCGATACAAGAGATTGGAAAATTTTCTCCAAAAGATAATTTCAATTATTGGTTTATTCTATGGTCAATGAAAATATTTTGACTTTTCTGACAGGTATAAGGAACGTAGGCTCATACTTTATCTGTGTAATAATTTCGAGCGACTAGTGGTGGGTAGACAAAATCTGAAGGGTCGCAGGCAATGGGGGACGGTCCCTGAGATTTCCAGATCGTACATACACCACATGCTCCCCCTGTTTATCACCCCCCCCCCATCAAATCGTAGATACACTTCGTGTAAGTGATGGTGGCGTTCTGCGGAGTGTTTGATCCCCCCCCCCCCCTAGAAATTTTGCGCAGACTACGGTCCTAAAGACAAAGTACGGTATCATTCTATACGTTGACACACACATACAAGCAGAGACCATCCTTTGTGGCAAGCAGGGGCGTAACCAGCAGTGGGGAGGGGCGGGAGCCCCCCAGCAAAATGCCTTGTCTCCCCGCTTGCTCCCCCCCCCCCCAAAGGAAATTCGCAGGTGGAAAAAACAGGCAAAATTTGTATGAGACAAAAACTTCACAAACATTGCTTGACTCTCACGATTTCTTAGTATTTGCACCGAAAAATGGATACTACAATACAGAAGTTCGGGGTTTTGTAAATTAGAAGTACTTCTCCAGAAGTTCAGAGGGCACCGTCACAGTGACTTGAAAGTTGTATTCGGAACAGGTAGCTTACAAGTTTATTTAGATCCCTGTTCGGATGTAGTACAGTACTTACATGCTCCCACAGCACATTAGCGGTCGGTCGGTGCCTCATATATGTTTCACAGAACACTTAGGAGGGTTGTCCATGCGCACTACGTGCACAACAGAACCGTCTCAGCACCATAACTAGATAAAGGGCGGACTCCCCAAAACAGCTGTGATCGCATGGGGGCTCGGCTGCCATATTTATGAGTGGCAAAAGCATCTGTACGAACGCAGAGTTTGTATTGAAACACGTACAAATTACACCGATTTTTCGTGCATGTTTTAAAAATGAGTGAAGATATTGTACAGTAGTTACTGAAACCTTATTGGTTTTGTTCCTACTAATATATTTTTTCTTAAAACCAAGAAATAGCCCCAGCTTGCTTTAGTTCTTTATTGAAGAAAAGTTAAGACCAAAATAAGAGAGTAAAAGCGATAATTAATTTTAAAAGCCAAAAAAATTGTTAAGGTCCCCACACAATAGCATTTTTGATAGAAAAAATGGGAAATCGTCATTCTGATAAGGCATAAATCAAACTCAATACAAATAAGAAACATGAGTCATTTAATTGAGAAATTTTGCATCTGCTTTTCTTGACATGTGTATGATTAATTAAACATAGTTCATGTGAAGGTTCCAGATTTTCACAGTATAAATTAAGGCATTGTATGACTATTTCCACAGGCACAAAGCAATAAAATGGTCAACTTATGCAATAAACGGAGGAACAAGCGACGCTTTCACACAGTGGAACACCTTTTCGACCAACCTATTAACTAGACTCTAGCAGGTCCCTCTTTGGCATGTAGCAATTATTCATAGTGGAAGTATAAATTTTCAAATCTGTGTTCCAAAAAATAAGGGATATTTTGCTGAAATTCACAGGGACAAAGACATTGGGAAGTGCCATTTCCGACAGTCTGGGAGGCATTTTTAGCCAAAATTTTCTCTGAACGCTGCGCCCCAACTGATGGTGGCGCTCCGCTTAGAAAGTGTTATTCCTGTTTCCCCTCCCCCATGTCAACCTTTGCCTCTTCCCCCCCCCCCCCCTCAATAAAAAAGTCTAGTTACTCCACTGGTGGCAAGTAAACCGGTATCACTATTTCTTTGTTTTATCCTCCCTGGTTTTATTATAAGTCTTGAGGTAGAAAGTTGAATACGGTTACCTTTAAATATCTCTTTAGGTTAATTAGTTAGTCAGTCAGCCAGTCAGTCAGCCAGTCAATCAGTCAGTCAGTCAGTCAGTCAGTCAGTCAATCAGTCAGTCAGTCAGTCAGTCAATTAGTCAGTCAGTATTTCAGTTAGTTAGGTGGAGTTTTACGTCTCTTTACGGCCCTCTTTAGGAATAATATGTGTTTATCGAACGGCACTGCATGGGACCGATCTATTAGGATTATGGAATCCTAAAATTATGGTAGTCCTGAATTAAACCAAACGTCATGCTATTTGTCTTGAATATACAAAATTGTTAATTGGTGTAAAGGTACCAAACAATATAAGGGACAAGGGACACTCCAGTGGAACGTAAAAAATTAGCCAAACCCAATCAGTTATTTTCAAACTTTGAAATTCAATTTTCGAATGTAAGGCTAGTCAAATGTCACACAAACTTTAATTTTTTAGTAGTCCACAGAAATTCTTAATCCGTATAGCTCTTTGATTGACAGCAAGTGAAGAAATTGCGAAGTACTTAAATTAGCTCATACTACACATCACCGTATGTACTGTACTGAGAGTGTCATTTGGGGTCTTGTATACTCACCCTGAAGCAATAAACTGAGATTGTGTCTGTATGAGGGTGAGTTTTAGTTAGTTGTGGGGGGGCTTATGTAAGTAAGTTAGGAGAATTCGAACTGTTTAGACTGAGTGGAATAGGTCTTTAAATTTCTGGGGAAATTTGTAAAATAGAGGAAGGCTCTAAAATTGCTTCAAAAAGGCCTAAAAGGAATCGTCATGATGCAACAGACTTTTAGCGGATCGAGAGTTATTGCGCTAGCACAATTCCATGTATAGTAAATGCATGGAAATCTGCAAGTCACAGCTAAACTTCGTACGTTACGTGTCAGGAAGGTAAGGGCGTTTTCGTAGGAAACTAGCAGACGCCAACACAGTCAGAAAGATGACCCAAGGTTCACCAAAATATATTACACTTCGGTGACGTTACAATTTTTGAATTGACAAGCGATAATCGATGCTAAAACACGGGAACTAAACGACATTTCTTCTTTATAAATTGACTATATGAGGTTCATTTAAACGAAAAAAAATGTAACTTACAATAAGCAATTAGTCAGTGGCGGAGCTGCCATATGGTCAGGGGAGGCGGTCGCCCCCCCCCCCCCCCCGACGGACCAAGATCGTTTGTCGGCGCCCTTTTGGGGTTTTCAACATACTTTACTCTTGCACCATTTTTGGCAAAAGACAAAATTTAATAGCGTTGTTTTAAGGCCCAGATAACAAAATGCTCACACAGCCACCGATAAATGTACTAACTGCACTTCATTCTGATTAAAGGGTAATCTTCTGTAACATAGGGTTATGTTTTGCCGCAAACGTATCTTCATGCTTTATACGCACTAATGAATGTTGTCGCTGTGCTAAGTTCATTGCTTTCACACCAAGAGTGATTATAAGCTTACAAAATACACAGACTGACATTAAATCAACTCTCCCGGCCGGTAAAAGATGTTACAAAGGGCGCAGCAATAATTGTAGCGCAAATAGCCCTCTTGTTGTCGGGGGAGGGGGCCCATTATTACATTAAAATCTTAAATCGAGACCTGACAATAACACACAAAATATAATGACTGCCTTCATACAAGAACGTGGAAGGGAAGGAAAGAAACATGCGCGTCCGCAGGTAGGGGAAAGGGGGGACTTTCCCTCCCTTGGAAAATAAATAAAAAAAAACTGAAAAAACCAAGAAAATATAAAGAAAAAGACGAAGAAGAATTAACATCAATATTTCTTAACAGTTCACTCAGTGTTTTCCCTATTTATATGTGGTAAATAGGCTTTAGAAATGTCATTTCCATCGATCTGAGCTGCATTTTTGGCCAAAATTTTCTTGCGCTCCGCGCCAACTCATGATGGCGCGGAGCTTTCCCCTACAAGAATTTAGTCCCCTTCCCCCCGAATTTTCTTCAGCGGAAGCCCATGGATAGAAGTTTGAACATGTTTTAATAGAAAAACTTGCTGAGGAGAAATGTCAAAGTAGTCTTCTACCAGGTGAAAATCAAAATAATGGAAAATCTGAAAAGCCGTGGCTTCGATCGTGCGGGGGATCAGGGTATTTATTCCTTCGAAGCGCCCCTGCAGACCATTCTCGCCCCCTCTGACCGAAATCCCTAGCTCCGCCACTGCAATTAGTTCATGCACAATCGCTCAGGGAAAGTCTTGAAAATACAAACGAATTTCAGGTAACACTGACGAACACTTTCACTGAGCAATGAAATAAATGTTTCAAGTTCCATGTTTGCATTTGTTGCAACTGTTTTTTTTTTTCAATGTTTTAGAACATAGTGTGCAATCCAGAAGATCAAAAGGGGTTTTTGTAAATTTGAAAATCCAGTTGAAAAAAGTAATATCCCTCATTCATGTGACGTCACATGCCAGAGGAGGGCGCCCTTTCTAAAGTAAGTGTGTAGCGTTACAACTTACACCAGGACAAATGCAGACACCTAGTTGTAGGTATGGGTAGGATAAACACGTAAGTCTACTTCGCGCCATTAGGAAGAAGTCTCCCCAGCGGTTAGGTTAGATTAGATGAGGTTTTACGACAAACTTTCTAATCAATAGGATTCATTCGCAGCGGGTCTCGGCCATAGGTAATAGCGTGACTCGTTTATTGCCATCGAGAATGACGTCACCGACGTCAATGCATGAAGTCTACTTACTGCCCAGTCAACATTGCACCTTGGTTTATCATGTTTTACCATGGTATATCTGTAGTTTAACCATAATTTTACCATTGTTTACAATGGTGCATTTTTGGCTGGATAAAAGGGATTTACGAGTGCAGTTTATCCATTAGAAAAGTCAGGTAATACAAATTTGAAGTGACTACTTTTTGTTTTAGGTTTCGTTGAATCCTCCTTGCTGAAGATTGGTGGCTTCTAGCAAAAACCGTTACCTTCAAGTCTTAAATTATTTAAGTTAAATTCGTCCGACCATTGATCCAGTAGCGGTAATGGGGATTTGGTTAAAAAAATTTAACACTGCCACTTTCAGAATTTGTTGTTCAGGTCTCCAATGTTCGAGGCATGTGAGGGCCGCAGCTGGGCTGTAACATCCGAGTGTCAGACTCGAACTCTATTCCGCCGACTGCAGTCCTCTTTTCTTCGGACTCGGAATTGATCCATTATGGAAGACATGGGACCGAAATGACGTGGAATTGGCTGCAGTTGGGCCCAGAGTTTGTTCCAGCCTAATCCGTTTAAATTGATACTTTCATATATAGGTAATCCAAGCACTCTCTTTGTACTTAAAGGCCCAGTTCTCTCATCCCAAACAGTACCAATTCTCCTAACCTTCTTACTGAAGCCCCTCCCACAATTGTCTGAAATTCATCCTCATCCAGACACAATCTCAGTTTATTGCTTCAGGGTGAGTATAGAAAAACTAAATTTATATAATCAAAACACTCTCAGCACCGTTCATGCTGTGTAATATAAGCTTTGGAACTCTGCATTGTTTGAAAAAGCGGTCAATCAAAGAGCTGAACAATTGAGAATTTCGGCACCCGGGTACCAAAATTGTAGTTTGGGGTGAGAGGTTTGGTCCTTTAATGGAACGTAAGCTACTGTGCGTCTTTTAAATGATTAAAACGTGACTAATTCACTCAAAGAGCACTTACCGACTGCGAATGTTCATACCTACACTACACTAGAAATTGTATTTTAAGGTGATAGTGCTGCATATTTAGTTTGAGAAAAAGCAATATTCTACATCAAATCAAAAAGATGCAGACAAGCTCACATTTCATGAGCGCAATGCACAGAGATTATTCTTATTACAGAGTGAGTGCTTGTAAGCTCACCGGAATGTGACCTAGAAGGCAGTTTTTCATTTTCTGGGGTAATTCTCCCAACTTTATTACTCCTAGCCACTCCCACAACTATTTTAAACTCATCCCTGTTTAGACGTTTTGTAATCTTAGATTATTATTTCGTGTATAGACGAATCCGGTTTGCAAGAGATGGTCTGATCCCAGTTGGCTATTGCTGGGGTCTATCACAGTCCTTTATAATCTTTCGATTTCCTTGCTTACCTGTAGGCCTATCATGGATGCATGCACACTAAATCGTATATTGATTCCCCCAATTTTACTCAATATGAGGGTTTGAAATACATGTATACGCAAAAAATGAAAACGATTTAGTCTGATGGACCCCATCACTATGATGGCTGCCTACATTCACTAATACAAGCGCTGATCGGATTCGTCTATGGAGGTTATGCACGTGACGTCAGAGCGTTTCAATTCGGCAAACTGAATGGAACTGATCATGCGCAGTACGTGTGTTTCAAATACGCGCGCACTACAGCACCTTAGTAACAATTGTTGTACAACGGACGCCTGGATGGAAAATGGAAAGACGCGCAACGCAGTGACGTCGGTGCATAACCTCTACACCCGTTGGTGAACATTCAAACCCCAAATATGTGTTCGAAACGCTCTTAGCACATGATATGTAATAATGAACCACCGTGCATTCATTTCATTTCATTTCATTTCATTTATTTGTTTCATCGTAACGACCAATAATAACAAATATTTACATATATACAGTGTTGTAACAAATTACGTTTTGAAAGTTACGAAAGGAAGTACTCTAAAAAACCTTGGTAGGCTTATGGGACAGAGCACTCCCTGTGAAGCACAAAGAGGAAAATATGAACATTAACCTAAACGATATACAGTGAACATAAGAATGGTGAATGTTATATGAAGTACTTCGTTAATCAATACTTTTCAATGCAGTGTTTGCAATACTTACTTTTGAAACTAGAAATTGATTTACAGAGTTGGACTTCATTAGGGAGGGTATTCCAGGTTGAGGATGCTCTTACGTGTAAACTTTGCTTCAGAAAATTTGAATTAAAACGTGGTAACCGGAGATATCCGGACTGCCTTGTATTATGGTCGTGTGTGTCATAGTTAAATGAGAACATTTGTTGAAAGTACGGTGGAGCAAGATTATGTACGATACGGTAAGCAAAGATTGCTTCTTTGAAGTGGATTAAATCGGTGAACTTCATCAAGTTAAGTAGAGAAAAAAGTTTACTGGTATGTTCAATTGAGTTTGCCGAGCAAATGTGCCGGATTGCCCTCTTTTGTAATGTAATGAGTTTGGTTAGGTGTGTCTTACTTGTCCCAGCCCAGACAGACAGGCAGTATAGAAGGTGTGGCAAGAAGAGGGTGAGATAAAGGGAACGAAGGATATTCCTGGGCAAATAGTGTTTAAGCTTAGACAAAATTCCAGTGCACTGGGCAATTTTTACACTTATGGCGTCAATATGTGGTTTCCAAGTTAAACGATCGTCAATTAAAACCCCTAGGAATTTAGTACAATCAACTTTTTGTAATGATTCACCATTCATGAAAATTCTAATACCACTTATATTAGGTGTATTACTGCAATTTACTTTACTAAATAGCATAAAATTTGTTTTCTTTACATTTAAAGAGAGCTTGTTAGCTAAAAACCATTCATGAAATTGACTAAGTTCAGTACATACAGTGTCTTTTAACTGATTAATATCATCACCTGTAAAGAATATACTAGTATCATCTGCAAAAAGAACAAGAGTACAAGCATTAGAAACGTTTACTATGTCATTTACATAAATTATAAAAAGTAAAGGACCTAAAATGGATCCTTGAGGAACACCACATGTTAAGCTTAATGATTCAGAGTTGGTTCCATTGTAATTCACAAACTGTTTCCTGTTGGAGAGAAAACTCTTAATCCACTCAAGTCCTAATCCCCTTATACCATAGTGGAAAAGTTTTTTCACCAAAATGGCATGGTCAATTGTGTCGAAAGCCTTCGACAAGTCTAAAAAAATTCCGATTGATGTTTTGTTTTGATCTAGGGCTATATTCAATTGATTTATTGCGTGGGCGAGAGCTAGCTCAGTAGAGTGGTTTGGCCGAAATCCGTATTGTCCGTTGTACAAAACACTGGATTTTGTGATAAAGTTGTAAAGGCGATTATGGATAAGTCTTTCAAATATTTTGGAGAAACAAGGTAGAATGGAAACTGGGCGATAATTATCACAATGCATCGGATCGCCTTTCTTGAAAATAGGTATGACTTTGGCTACTTTAATATGATCCGGTACGATACCGGTCCCAAGCGACCTGTTGATAATATAAGTAAGGGGTTTGGATATGAAATGTATGACTTTCCTCACAATACCAGGCTTAATCCCATCAAAACCTGCGGCCTTATTGGGCTTTAAACAAGACATAGAAATTTTGATAACTTCATCCTCGTCTGTTGGAGTAAGGTACATAGTTGAAGGATTGCTATCTTTTAGATATATACTAGCATTCGCATTACTCTGTATTGTAGAGGCAAGGTTAGGGCCTACATTAACAAAGAATTCATTAAATGCATCTGCTATTGTCTTCTTATTCTTTGAATTGCATGTCAATCAAAGAGCTGTGCAAATGAGAATTTCTGTAGATTACCCGCGGTGAAATTAATAGAAGTTTTGGTGACAAATGACTTCATTAAACCAATAAAACTAGGCCTGTCCCTTTAAAATGACAAGTTAATTAGAGGGAATTGGATGAGGCCAGAAAAATATCAGTTTAAAGAATTGGAATCGTCTGGAATAATGAGATTTACTCTTCAGCAAAATGATGGGTCCAAAATTCCAATATCAAATTTTCAAAAAATATAGTGTTTTAGCTACGTTGTTGAAATTTCAGCGAAAAATGATGTCCAACTGAGGTTTACATTTTTTGTACAACTTATTAAGACATCCATGTCACATTCAGTAATCATTAAGTACATCTTTCCGCAGCTGTGTACATAAAGTAAAAATAAAGTAGCTTGCCGTTACAATGATTTGTTAATTTTTAATAAAAAGCATCTTCGAAGAAGAATTTATAGTAGTTTGATAATAAAAACGGGAAACTTTGCAAAGTTGTTAGTTGATAAGTTAATCATTACTTATTGGTATAACTACCTTGCATAGACCTGTAAGATATATGGACGGACTCTACCGGCTAAATAATGGTTAGGTTTGTCGCAACTACTAGTGACCACCATGCAGCGACACCAGTCTGGTTTGTGAATTGGAGGCAAACATTTTTCCAAAATCCGGAACCTAAGATCGTGTCCCCGAACCGGATTCATCTATACGCGAAAAATACATACATACACACACATATTGACGTGCACATACACAAAACATAAATAGATGGTCCATTATAAATGCAGTATTTCATATAATTATAACTAAAATAGGCTCAAATTGTTCGTTTCATCGAAACCCTGAAGTTATCTGTACTCCAAAATGTTACATTTTGTTTATTCTCTGCCTGTTATTTTTTAACTCTGTCTGAATTATTGAAACGGGCAAAGCAATATGTTTGTCCTCCAATTGTTTCATTGGTGGGGAATTGCCCCCTGCACCCGGATCGACGTCCTTGCCACCATGTCATGTACCTAAAGGTTGTGTGACATGTCAGCAAAAAGACATGTTGTTTCTGTGCAGTGAAAGGGTAAGCTTTGACAAATAAAATCCTGTTAGAATTATGTCAGTATCTTTTGCTGTTTTCAAGATACACCTCTTCAAAGTTTGAATGTTTCAGAGACATTTTGTTGTTTATGCAAAAATAATGACACGAAGTGTTACCCAGTGTTGATATTTCTTTTATTAACATTTTATTAATTATTTCCTAATTACCCATCAGATAGTTTACGTTTGGTAATTAATACTGATGATTTTGAAGGACACAATTTAAAAACTTCCAAAACACGGCCCGCAGGACGAACTAACTTTCCTTGAAATGAAGATTGTAAAATAGAAGGATAACACTAGCCATATATGGCATGTCCCTCCCTCGGGATTTTGATGATTAACTACAAATCAGAAACTACCGTGTAAAATGTTCACTTTTAATGGATTTGAAGAGGGTGGAATTTTAGTTGGCTATTTTTTCAGGTTTTTATAATGTTCTTTAGGTCAAATACCCAACTATGTCATTTTATTGTCACCAGACCTTTAAAAATCCTTTCGTTTTTTTTTTGACAATGACAGCTCCACTCAACTGAACGTGCTCAATGTACTGTTTCTGGATCGCTGTAGCATTCATGGTACACATAAACAAAGAATCATAAGATGGAGGCTAATGGACCCAATAATGTCCGTCATTAATCTAACTCTCTCAATTCGTTCATAAGAATACCACGCAAGAGCTTTTGATTTAGGACAAAGTTATATGATGTACGCATGCCATGCTCTCGCATCGGTGTTTTTATCTTGTTATGGGCAATACACAAAGTTATTAACAAAACAGTTTACGAACATGTTGGGAACGGTTAAAGTGTACCTCAAGAAAAAAAATTCAAAAGTGTATACTTAACAGCATGAAAAAGGAATTCTAACTGTCTAATTCCCATCTTCATATGGCATTCTTGAGCAGAGAAATAAAATGTTGAAGTTTATTCACTCAAATTAAAATGGTGCATTGCACAATAGTTTGTGATATCATCGTTGTACCACTCAAATAACAATCTTTGTATTTCTTTATTTTTCTGAAAGTTATTGCACTTTGTCCCAAGGTGTAATAGATAGCACTCTTACTCTTACGAGGTGATGTAACTAATTAAGCCCTCTCTGTGCAACATGTGTTCAAGGTCATATTTTTTGGTTTAAAGGGAAACAAAGCTGGTAATGTGAATTGTACAACAAGAAAGTCACAAATCATTGCGCAATCGTCTACCGGTAATTTGTGTTAAGTGAATAAATTTCAACGTTTTATATCTTGACTAAAGAATGTCGTATAAAGGTGGGAGTTGGACTTTTGGAATTCGTTTTTGATTCCTTGCCGAAGGCAGGCAAGGAATCTATGCGATGGTGATGTCGTGTGTGTGTATGTGTGTATGTGTGTGTGTGTGTGTGTATGTGTGTGTGTGACGCCTGCTTGTAAACACGATATCTCAAGAACGGTAACCCCCAGGGATCTCAAACTTGGCATGTAGATTGTCCACATTGAGTAGATGGTCCCTATTTTTTTTGGTAGAGGTCAAATGTCATTTGGGGTCACCAGAGGTCAAAATGTAAATACCTTGGAAATTGTTTGTAAACACGATATCTCCAGAAGGAAAAATGTGAGCAATCTCATACTTACCTTGCTGATTGTCTATATTGAGTAGATGGTCCCTATTGTTTTTGATGGAGGTCAAAGGTCATTTGGGGTCACCAGAGGGAAAAAGGTCAAAACCTTGTAAACACTGTATCTCAAGAAGGGTAAAAGTGAGGGATCTCATACATAGCAGGTGGATTGCCCATATTAAGTAGATGATCACAATTATTTTTGGTGGAGGTCAAAGGTCATTTGGGGTCATCAGAGATGAAAAGCTCAAAAACTTGTAAACACCACATGTCAAGAAAGGTAACTGCCAGGAATCTCATATTTACTAAGTGGATTGTCCATACTGAGTAGATGACCCCTATTGTTTTTATTGGATGTCAAAGGTCATTTGGGGTCATCAGAGTTCAAAACATCTAAACCTTGCAAACACTATATCTCAAAAGAGTATATAACTGTTGAAGTTAATATCCATGAGTGGTTAGGGTGAAAGGGTAAGAATAATTTGGCATGTGTAATGTACGTAATAGGCATAGGGTATATAATTTTTTTGGAACAGTTTATTAACTTCATTATGTAAATTCTTTAGTGAGGTAATTTTGAAAATGCATTTGTAAAGTACTGAAGCAAACTCATAGGAAGAAGGTCTAAGGTGCACAAAAAGGCACATCACATGGTAGTTACTGTACAGTATGTTGATTCTGGCATGAAATTGTGCCCTGTTATTACATTAAGTTCCAAGTATTAATACATGAAAAAGTGGGCAGAGCAAAATATAAAATCTTAAAAGGCAAAATCTGTTCATCAGGCTGGCATACATGCTTCAATGCTCATGGGTATGCTGATTTTGCAGCCACAAGTAAATAGATTTTCATGAAACTGATGTGGAACATGTGAGTTCTGTATATAAGTGAGTCTGTATATAAGGGTCATTTAGGGACATAGTCTGAAAATATTAGAAGATGCTTCTGTGCACACTAAGTAGATGACTGATATATGGAACTTCAAAAGTATAAACTTTGAACAGAGAGTACTCTGTGTGATGCACAAGAATCTCTTTTATAACATGCCTACATTGCTTTTTCAATAACCTTAAAGAAAACCTGAAGAAAACATTAAATTTAGTGGCAAAAAGTGCTAATATTTGACAAACCTTGTGCCTACTGTCCTCATGAGGACATTTGCATGCAAGCATGCATTAATTGGAAGTGGGAATTGATTAATTAGATATACCACAGTTAGTTAGTTTTACAAAAAAGAACCTAATTTACACTGATCATTTGGTATCAAATACCCTTCAGCGCACATAAACTGTCATTGCCTAATAGAGTGAATCAAATTGTGACTGACCCATTCTTTGCCATTTGGTCACAGTTATCTCGCCCAATTTTTCACAGTTGACTGCCAGTTATCCCCACAGTGTCCTGAAGGATTACCTCATACAAACATACAGCTCAATTGACTTGAGCTTTTTACTGTACAAGTGGTGTTAATTGCCTCTTATAAACCCTCTGAAGAAAGCTTATTTTTATCTCAGTACATAACCATGCCAGCCCAGTGTTTGTATATACTACTATTTCCTGCCATTCCCTGCAGGCATTCAGTACCCTTTTTGTGGTCAAAATGTCAGACTTCCATGAAAGTCACACCTCTGCTAAATCCAGCATGAAATAACTGTCCACATTATCTTGTCTCATCTGACCACAAATAAAAGTTGTTTGCTTAGCCATTGTCTGGAGATGGAGAAGTTCATGTACACTGATCAAGTTTCTAAACTGAAAGTCATCTTTGAAATACTGTAGATTGACACCCTTCAGAAATTAGTGTCCTTTACATAGAAGCTGGTGGAATTGAACAAATAGTGTGTTTGTATAAGGAATTTTGTTGAACAAACTTTAAACATTGGTGTCTGTCTAGATTGGTGTTTCTGCTTTACAGTTTCAATATGCTCTACAGTGATTATTTGTCACTTAGTTTCATTCTAGAATTTGTTTTAAATTTTTGATAGCATAAAATGTATCAGCATACTACTTGCCTCATCTCTGCTTATATCTGGATAACTGCACCAAAAAAGTAACCCCTGTGCGAAGGATTATGTAGCTATGTCAAATACCATCATCGAGTGGGAATTCTTGTCTCACATTTCATTTTTATCCATGTCACTATCCCCCCCCCTCCAAAAAAAAAAAAGTGTACCATAAAGCTTAATGCATAGAACCATTGCTTCAAGATTACCCTTTATGACACTTTTCAAAAGTATTAAGATTTTATTTTGCATTGCTGCTGTCATTTAAAAGTAGTTCAGGTAATAAGAGCAAGCATAATGTTGTATACTGTGTATCAAACAAGGAAAACTTGTACTGTATGTTATGCTGTACCTACAGTATAAGTAGACAAAAGGCGAATTAAAAGTTTTGTTAAATTATGGATTAATAGGGATATCTGCTTTTGTTAATTTGCAAAGGATACCATAGACAATGGGTGGGGCATTTCCCCCATAAAGCAAAAATTGCTGTCAGTAAAAGCCAAGGTTACACATCTCTGTTCAGATGTCTCTTTAGGCTTGGTCTCACATACCCCGCAACACCCAGTGTTAACTCGTGTTTACAATCAGACAAAACCACAGGCTAACCCCGTGTTTTCCAGTCTGTGTTCTCACGTACCCAGTGTTTGGTTGATTGGATAGTGTTACCATAGTAACGAGACCAAATATTTCACACACCGATTACAGCAAAATGTAAGAAAGTACCCGTCATCAGTGCTATAAATACCTGTGACCTTGCTTGATTAAAACAAACACGATGTTTAAAACTGCTTAACCTTGCGATTTGAGGTGGACTGAAATTTAAACACCGACCCCGCGTTAACCCGCGTTCCCATGTTACTCGAGCGTGAGGTAATACAGTGTTACCTCGAGCGCGGGGTATGTGAGAACACAGTATTTGATCTAATGCTTGTAGGAGAGTGTGTCGATGAGGGCTTGTTTAAACACTAACCTCAATGCAGACTTTTCGAAACATAGAGGCATCGGAACATAGAGACTTCAGAATGGAGAGCTGTCCCCATTGACCAAACTTTTGATAAAAATGGTTTCAAAATACCGCTTTATCAAGTAATGAGACAGTTTTCTGGAATATTAAAGCTGTGTGAGGAATTCCTCTTGTGTGTGGAGATCAAAGGTTTGAGGTGACAGTAAGATCAAACTTTGTAGACATAATATTTTTAGGGGGATAACTGTGAGGGATCTCATACCATCATGGTGGTAGTACTTCCATACTCATTCTGTACTAAGCTTAATTTTGAATTACTCATGTTGATGGACGTGTTGGTAAGGGTTGGTTAAGATGTCAAAAGGTCATTTTGGGTCACATGAGGTCAAAAAGTTTTGACCCTACTAGTATTAAATCTCAATTAAGTAGGATAATTGTATGGGATCTCATGCATGTCACGTTTGTTTCCATGTTTGCTATGATATATCATACGGCAAGGAATCACTAAGCCTGTTGGCTTTCTAGTTTCATGCTGTTTAATATATATATTTTTGTATTTTTTGACTTGAGGTAACTTTAAGATGTAGCTGTATCACCGTCACAGATAGCATGATGTTTTTTCGCTCATCGCTACGAAAACCCGAGATGGAGCCTAAAGGAGGCGAAGTCACAGAGCCGATACGCAGGCTACGTCACGGACTGCTTGAAAAGTCTTCTGCATAAGCACACAAAATGATTACATAATATTGACGATTATAACATAAAACCCGGGATAAAGAGAGCTTGACTCGATACAAAATATTATTTTGAAGAAAAACTCTTCATAGACTGAAAGTAATTGAGCGTGGGTACCTTAACATTTCTACAAAAAAAAGAAAATAGTAACAAAAAAACAGAGAAAAAATCGGTAAGACTTTTTCTTGCATGCAGGTCTGCATGTCAATACGACCAGAAAATGTAATTTGCCGATCTCAGCATAACAAAATTCCCGGCATGCTGTGTGGGTCTCTTTCTCGGAACTCACTTCTTTAAATAATGTATAGGGCTTAGTTTTCTGAGTAAGATAACTATATTTTGAAGCAAGTAAATCGAAGCAAATGTTGACTCTGGCTTTATTGGTCAAATAACCACAGGAAATGAGGAGACGAGATCTAGTGGTCGTGATCTCTTGGGCAAACTCCTACACTAATAAACGATATTTGACAAGTGCGATCGTATTGAAGTTGCTTCGTTTGTTTGCCGAAATTCTAAGTTGGTGTCCAAGACTTGTAAAGAGACTCCGGGAGGGAAGAGCTGTTTTCGTGGATTTTGGAGCAATACTGAAATTATCTTTGTTATCAAACAAATGGTAATTGCATCTTCAGTCTGGAAAACGTTTCAGTTCACATTTAGCTGTTTTACTTTTAAATGTACTAACTTATGGCAAGCTCAGCTTTAAACACATACTGTAATATTGAGATATATTCAAGCCTAAAAGGATTGAAACTAAAGAAAGGAGATGATATTACCAGGGAGTCTGTTCCCTGATATTACGTAAAGTCGCCTCAGAAACGCTTTCTTTGAACCTTTCTTGTTGCCGACAATTATTCCTGTCTTTTCTCTATTGTTTATGAATATTCAAATGGATTTAAATGCAATAGGGACTACACGCAGGTCAGTCACTTGTTTGCTTCATTTTGAAGAGCATGTCAAAAAAACTCCGGTCCCTCTGGACTCGGAAATTATTTTTCTGTTTTCGACGCTATTTACAAAATATATCACGGGACCGGACCTAAGGGGGATTCATTGAGAAATGTAAGTAAATCATTTCATCACCGTGACGTCAATGTCAAGGAAACCTAAGATTACAATTTTCCTTTTGAGGTCCATTGTACAAGAGCTGTCTAGGCGCATGCTAATCTTTGTTTTCACCAGGGACGGCTCCAGAATCTCTAGACTCTTTGTTATTACGCGACCTATCCGCTATACTGGAGCTTTAATCATGCCAAATACCCGTGGTCAGTTTGTGCTTAACGCACTGCACGGTGAGCACTGCGATAAGCGCGATGTGTACACATTCATCGAGCAGGTGTGGTCCACTACGGCCATTAACATGTACTCCAACATGGCAGCCGGGGAGTATTGTGAAGTCATATTGTCTCTATTAACTTGGACAGCGCAAAGTGACACATGTCAATGGCAGGATTTATCTATGCGGTACTCCATCATCAGTTGGCATGAAACGTTTCGGAAACACCGCCATATACACATTGAAACTTATATACATGTAAGTTTCAAGTAAATTCATTTTAGGACAAAGTATGTTCTAGATGCCCCGAAGGTAGTAACATAGTCAGAGTAAACAGCAGACATTTCGCACTCACAAATAACGTTTTGCCTCTTTATATGCCATTTTCTTTAAGGAATACAAAGCATTAAAGGGACAAACCTCTCACCCAAAAGTACAATTTTGGTACGGGGATACCAAAATTCTCAATTGGCTCAGCTCTTCGATTGGCAGCTAATTCAAACAATCCATGAGTACCAAAGCTTACATTACACAGCATGAACGATACTGAGAGTGTTTTGATTTTATAAACTGAGTTTTTCTATATTTACCTTGAAGCAATAAACTGAGATTGTATCTGGATGAGAATGAATTTGAACCAATTGTGGGAGGGGCTTAAGTAAGAAGGTAAGGAGAATTGGTACAGTTTGGGGGAGAGAACTAGGCCTTTAAAGGGAAAAAGTTTTGGTAACCGTCTTGGAAAACAGTTACTTCCAATAGACGTCAAAGAACGGACACGGAGGAAATCTTTGCTTCAGGGAAAGCACTATACATGTAGATCAGGAAGTTGTCTTAAAGTGGCAGGGTAAAACTCCATCCAACTAACCAACTACAGGAGCGGAATTAAGCTTGCGTCCTTACAATTGATTTGTGCGGTTGATGGGATTTGTGCGGATACACGTATTCGTGTATAACTTAACGCTCGTGCATTTTGTTGGGCCACGCATGCAATATACATTCCTCCAAAATGAGTTCCAAGGGAGATGACTCAGTCACGATTACCAACGGCACTCGTGTGAAAAGATACAGGAGGGTCATGGACGTGCCCCAACCCCATTATTTTAAGATCAGTGAACCAGGAATGTCTAACATTTATGCAAATTGTCCAAGACATAAAGTCGCATACGGGTAGTCGAACGGTATGTCCCCGGATAAATGTTTATAGCACTTTCGTCGGACTGAATTATTTGTAACCACGATGTCTTCTAAAAGGACAACAATATTTCATGTTAAAGAAGAAAAATGAGTTATACTTGATTTTCACAATGTCAGTCAAGTGCAATGGGGGAGTATTCGTACACTCTTAAAAAGTTGGTTAAAAAATTCACCAACACTGGTCACGTATGTCAAATACCTGAAATTGGGTAAAGTTTCCCCAATATGTGTTGTTTATTTGCTTGCCCCACAGGCTGGTTACCCAATTAAGTGGTAATAAACCTCTTGAATAACCCATTAATCAACAACAATTGGGTAAACTTTAACCAATTTCAGGTATTTGACATACGAGACCAGTGTTGGTTAGTTTTTTTAACCAACTTTTTTAGAGTGTACCACACACAAAAACCTTCAAAATGCGGTTGTAGGCGATATTTGAAGGGTTCTCACGTTAGAACGCTTGTAACATTCACTACAGACACGGAAACTCAATTCCAAACGCAGCAACCCAAATTGTATAATGCCCCTTCCCTTCCCCCATCTTTGGCGAACAGCCATGTCCAAAATCAAGCGATCTTCCCGACTGGCTAAGGAAACTACGTTAACGAAATGACAGCACACTTATATTTACCCATCTCATCCTCTGAAACCATCAATTACACATTAGATTTCTTTTATTTGACAGATGAGCTAGCTCAGCCGGCTCAACCATTACAGATTTTATTGCAAATTAACGTTATATGAATAATAATGAAAGAATAATTGTCATAGCTGGACTCTGCTTTAAATATCAAGGAAATTACAAAATGTACAGTACAATTCAGAAAGTAAATTGAGACCAAAACAAAAGATAGATGATACTATGCAAAATTTACATAACAACATTAAAGGTAATTGCATTTTTTTTTGAGAAGAAATGAGTAACATCAATTTACAATTAGTCCAACGAATCGTTCATCAATCATTCATTACCATACAGATTGCGTTTTGTTAAAAATATCCAGAGAAACGGAGTAATATCATTTTTGATAAGGAGATGATACCATAAATGTTATTTTTCTGTAATTTAGAAAAGTAATTCTCCATCATTCTATGATGGTAAAAAACATTTTCCAATAGGTAAGCTCATGTGCTTCGTAGTGCAGGTTTGTAGCCCTCATGAGTGGGGGACACCAGACACCTGCCTTCCAGAATTTTCTAAAAAAATGTTCGCTCTGAAGTAAAACAAATATTTCCCAGAAAACCACCTCAACGAAACTTTCACAACTAATCTTGTAAATTTTTGAACTTTTAAATCATTTTAAATCCAGAATTCTTAAAATTACACAGAACTTTTCCAAAGAAATGGGGATAACCCTTCCCCTTAGACCCCTACCCCAATGCCGGCGAAGCTCCTACATGTATTCGGGCTTGGAACGTTACAACCAGGAGCGCCGATCCTGTGTGGCAAGGGGAACATTGCCACCCCAATAAATAATGGAGGCAAATATATCGTTCCCCCAATTACTTAAGCGGATTTAAAAAAAAAAGAAGAAGAAGCAGAATACACAAAATATATAACTCATATAGATAACAGATGACTTTAGGCCAGAAGGCCTAAAGAGTGTATGGGCGTGTGAGTGTGTTCGTGTTTCTGGAGTGTGTATATACGTGTGCGCCCGCGTTCCTATGGACAGATGGATGGATTGCTTATAGCCAATTCCTGTCCTGGACACTATCCAGGGTTCGACCAGCTGTAGGAAAATTTTGCCACAATCCACAAATTAGATCTGACCAATAACAACTGTTCTTTTCCTTACTAAGGGGAGTTACAGAAATCTATTCATGCATATCACCATCACAAGGTACGGTACGTTCCAAATTACTATTGATGTCAATTCAAAGTTTATTAACAATGGGACACTGGCTGATCCAAGGGGGCAACGTCCATTTGTCCCACCCTTAGTGATTAGTGCTTGGTAATTGGTGTAGGGGAAACAAGTCAGTGAGCCACAACTGGAAGAAAGGCTGTGACTAGCTCGACTTAAACCATTCGGTTAGACACTGAACAGTAAACTCCATCTAATTAACCAGGCTAACCTACCAAGTGGGCCAAAAATTGTTTCTCGAAATTCGCTTAGTTGAATAAGTGAATTAACTTCAATATGTAGACTTTGATAGTAGACTTTACAGCAGAATAAGACTGAATAAAATTGAGACTCTAAGTTTAATGAATAGGCGTAACTGACGGACGAGGCTTAAAACTGTGTCGGTTATTTGGCTGAATTTTTTATTCGCCATCAACTGTAGTTTATCTCTATTTTTCAATTCCAAAAAAGACGGAAAATTAAAGTCTTTTATTCATAAAATTCCTTAAATTTGATGAAAAGTGTAGAATACAGCAATTTTATGCCATTCGCCACCACAGTAGATAATCAGTCAATACACGCACGTATGAAAGTATCTGGACCTTCGTGATTTAGACTTGGAAATGTGCATAATGGCTGCAATTTGCTACTCGAGAAATTCCTAACATGTCGTACTATCCTTTTTGACAACGATAGGACCCTACACATACAGCAAATATCAGGCGCGTATTCCGGGGGGGGGGGGGGCTTTTAGGACCCCAGCCCTCCCTTTTTAGCCACATCAACAATAAAAAATACTAAAAATTAGCATTGCAACTCCCTCAAACCCCTGTTTTCTCTTAGGTCAGTCCGTCCCCCCTTCTCTTCTAAATGTCTGGATCCGCGCCTGCATATAGTACACTATATACGATGCTTTATACTTCAGCAGTCAAAGAAGAGTAGTGGAGGTCAAAATACATATGAAGCAAAAGATGAAATTTACACTTTTCTGAAACTTGTGCGAAATTTGAATATTCCCTGACTTTTCTTTACATTTATGAATAAAAGCGAAAATTGTCTATTCCCTGTTTTGTAGCAAATATCATCAAACAGGACAAGTCTTGATCAGCATAAAGTATCTTGCATTTTACTTTGATGTGACCTCAATAATAAAAATAATAAAGAAAATTTAGAGGCATGTTAGGAGTATCTTCAAACAACCGGTAAAAAGAAATACAATCAGATGAGATAGGCATTAAATCTTCTTTAATTCATCTCGAATAATTATCTGTTTTATTGAAGCCAGTCTCCCTTTTCTGGGCCTTGATGAATTAGGCTACCTCTTGTTTTAATCGACATATACTTAGTTGGTTCAACCTCTTTTACAGGTACTCGAGCATAATGAAGATTTTGATCAATTAAGCCAAATTATGAAAAGCTACCGTAACAATTAATGTCTGCCTGAACGATCGTTTTATTGCAGCCGTTATTTAGGAATCTAAACAAGAATTTCCTTTGGAGAAGAAATAAGCCTAAATTGTCTGTTACACTGGTCATAATTGAGTCCGAAATCGTTTTAAAAAGAGTTCATTTCTAAATGGATCATTAACTTCAATTAGATTAGGTGCGATGGATAAGACTTGTTTCTTTAAATATACTTGGGCAGGTTAGACTATAGTTTTTCGTCCGTTAAAAATTACATCGATATAAAGGGGTCAAAATAAGTGTGATCGTACAAAATAATGACCAGAGAAGGGTTCGTTATAGCTGTTTAGACCATGTTCCAAAAAGAGATTCTGGGTCAAATTTTTGGTACGCATCTTTTTGTCAAAGACTGGTTTGTAATAGATCATCTTTCCAAATAGAGATTACAAAGGATTATGGGTGAGATTTTTGGTACGCGTCTTCATGTCAATTTCATTTTACCACGGACTTCCTATATACATGGACACGTCCTATCTGAAGGTTGTCGCCACCGACTGTGGCAAAAAAGGAGCACCAAGATGGCCGACATGAAGCTATAATATGGACCCCCAGACTCTCTCCTCACAGTGGCAAGTTAGTCCACGTCTACAATGTATTGGCTGTGAGTGGTCGATACGTTGTAGTCTGTTGTCTGTGCAGTTTCCAACGTTGATTCGTTATATAAAAGAGGTATGCGCAAACTTATGGAACACAAGGCCAAATCAGGTCGCAGCTTCTTGGAAATGGCCATGTGACCCCGTATTGAAACCAACAGCATTCCGACCCCCTTTTTTTTGTAAATTTTGACATTGATTTTTGAAATATCATGTTACATACCATTTTTGCACGTAACCCTAACCTTATTTCTATCGCTAATCATGCATGAATTATGACACAAATTTAAACTTGTTAAAATCGATTTTCCTTTCAAAGTCCTACGAAGGAGAAGTCAGATGCGCTGAAGTCAAAGGAAATTCCTATACAGAATCATGGCTAGGCCAATTTGAAGATTCAAGGTCATTCTGTCTTCAGCGGAAGATGGATCTTTGCATAAATATGTTATGTTGTGTTGATGCCGTTGTAGTTTGCTTATATATCAGATTGTTTTACTGTAGCCTTGATATGCCATGATTGTTTTAGAAGATAGCAATTACATCGAATATATTTCAGGTTAATCTGTTGCTACTCATTTTTACTGACATTGACAAACCAAGTTTTATTTTTAAGATCTTAAACAGTTTTATTTATATGTTACTGACTAATTATAATTTAAATGCATATTTCTTAGTACAGTTCTCTGCTTCAGTGGTTCAATTACATATAGTTTGTAACGAGTGTGATGGAACGTTCCCCTCTGATAGAAATCTTTAGTGCGTATTTATTGTGATTAGAGACGTCTTCACATCCGCTTGTTGTCAGCAGCGTAAATTTTACACATTGGCTTCACGCGACTTCCATGGGAGAATGGCAATGCATCGCATTCCGGCTGCCTATAGACCTTATGCATATGATGTCACAGGGCAAAAAGTATGCCCTCATTTGGGGCAAAGCAAACCAACACCGACAAATGCAGACAGCTGATTTGTCAACCAGTCAAATACGCGCATAGTCTACTGCACGTGCAGGGCGAACTCATATACTTGCGGCCACGTGTTCCATTGTTTGGCCTCCAAGGATGACGCCAGTGTGTCGTCAATGCCAAAGGCCTGTTATATTTAAAGTGTACATCAAGTCTGAAATTTTAAAAATATATATTTTAAATATTGCAAAATGAATCTTATTCATCCAACTCCCATTGTCATACAAACGGGAAGTTTAAGCAAAAACTCAATTCTCATACCTAAAAGAAGAATCAAATCTGCACAGTATGGTGAAACTTCCATTCAAATCAGACATGCATTTCTCGAGATATCAGTAAATGAAGTCACTAGATTTGTGTCCCAAAGTGAGTTTGAGGGCAGCAGACGTTTTATCGCTTCCCCACTTTGACAAGGAATGCTTTGTTCCTCTTTGTTTTATTTTTTACACTGTCGTGTTGACCTTGGAGTTAAAAGGGATAGGAACTCCGTGTCAGTGGCGTAGCTAGGATTTTTTCCAGGGGGGGGGGGGCAAAGGTATGAAATTTCCCCCAAAATTTTCCCGGTCAATGTGTAAGTATTTCATATAAAATATGCAAACTTACAAGTATAACAACATTACCATGTCATTTTGTTATATTACTTGCATTTTAATCTTAAAGTATAACATAGAGCAATCGGAAATAACAAAGTATATTAATTTGGTAAGCAATATTTGGTTAATTTGTATGTACTAACGCAGTGGCGTACGCAGGATTTCTCTGAAGGGGAAGGGGCATGCAGTATGGTCTAAGGGGAGGGGTGTCCGGAAATTTTTTGACGTTTTCAAGAAGCCTACATGCAAAATGGTGCAAAATTTTCGACTTTGACAGGAACAGTGTTAAAAGTTGAATCGTGGTGGTTCATGAGGATAAAACTGGAACTTTTGTGTCTTGACACGCATTTCTTTATGCCATTTATGCTACCTTACGAAGAAAAAATTGTCATTAAATCTGCACACTATTAGGAGTCAAAATAAAAGAGCACTGATCGGTATTTGTGGTTTTTCTTGGCCACAAAAAGTTATTTTGTCTTAAAGATTATCTAAGCGGAGCGCCACCATTGGTTGGCGCGGAGCGTAGAGAAAATTTGGAAAAATTAGACCCCTTAGATGGCCGGAAATAGCATTTTCTAGGCTAATACGAAGAATCTAGCCAGTCGCTTTCTTCTTTTGTCGTTTGCAATAAAATGCTCACTTCAAAATATGTTTGCAAACTGCAAAGTGATAAGACAGTTAAGAGCTTATTTTAGCCCAGATATGTAATTTTGCCTAAAAGACCGAGCGAAGCGCCACCATTGATTGGCGCGGAGCGTAAGGAAAATTTCGAAAAATCAGACCCCTCAGATGGTCAAAATAGCGTATTTATGCTTGTAAAGAGAATCTAAACATGTACTCTTTTTTATCGATGCCACCAGTGGGAAACAGATTCTACCTTTTCATTTAAAAATTGGAATTTGACAGAATTTGCCTAGGTCTATTTGTAGGAATTAAAAAAAAAATTGGCATCACTGAAAGACCTTGCAGGGACAATCCTTCCCCTTTGAAAATTTTTGAAAAATTGGGTGTCCTTATAAGCAATCTGGTGCCATATATGCTATCTTTTGAAGTAAAATCTGTGTTAATAAAGTTAGACTGCGTATTTTTAAGAACAAAGAAAAAATGACATCTGTGAGGGGGGCATGACCCAATGGTCTTCTCTTCGCACGCCACTGAGGAGGCCTAATAGTGGCTCGATCACACAGGATATCCTGTGAGAAAAGCAGTCTGTTAAGTGTAGAAGGCTACAAGGTACTCATTGTCCATTTATTGTTACACTGAAAGTCAGCAGAAAGCTATTTTCCCGAACTAGCTTGTAAGCATCGTTATGTACACAGAGTAAAACCGTAGAGCTCTGCTAGCTTGTAGAAGAACATAACAACCTCGGGGGTCTACGCTAGTGACTTGTCAGTTTTCACATCCTTTTACTGAATTCCCAAAGTATCACCTGAATAACAGCTTCCTGTACACTGAAATGCACTGATCATAACCCCCGTGCGTATACAAGCACAAGGCCAGGGAACATTCAATCTGCTACGCAGCGAGGACAATTCTGTGGAACGCGAATTGGGCCGGTTCATGCGACACTGACGAAATCTGAGTTAATTTGTTGCATGAAAATACGAATTATGTATGAGAAATGTCTCACAATTTCTTATTCTAACAAAAATTTTGAGAAATTTTCGTGAAATTTTTGTAATAATAAGATTCATCAAATTTCCCCATTTTCATCAAATTTCCCCAAAAATTTTTCCAGGGGGGCAACTTGCCCCCCCTGCCCCCCCCCCCCCCCCCAGTAGCTACGCCACTGCTCCGTGTGGCGGTAAATTCAAAGTTTGTTAAGTTCTCATGACACTTATTTAATCGCATTCTGAAAATGAGGGATTGTTGAGAAGTTGACGAATATGATATTCTCGAAAAATCGATGACGTCATGAGGGAACTTAAGTTTATAGAGCTTACATTTTTGATTGTATTTATAAGGGCTCCCCTACGAAATAGGATCATCTCCCCGACGGGGACAGCCTTCCTCGACGGTGGGCCATTCGACGATCTTATTGATTTTGCGTACGAGAAGACCATACTTGACAAGGAATTTGACCCCCCAAATTGTATTTGTTGTATTTATTGTTTTATTGTGAGTTCAGTTTTCTTGAAGAAAAATTTAGAAAGGTTTCCCCTAGCAACATTATAGGCCAAAACTTTGCCCTTTTTTTGAAAAAATACGCTCCTTCGAACAAGATTGGACCTATACGCAGCCATCGAGGGTCTTTGCAAAGGTGCTACTCATGCATCCATTTAAGCGCCTGGGCAGTAATGATGATTTAAACCTGGACATTCGAACATTTCACTTGCAATGTTTGGCGACAAGTTCACACGAGTGCCAAATTTTATTTTTTCTCTCCGATGCCGATAATATATATGTAAATGCAATTGCAAACAAATTAATATTATTCCTTCGATGTGCAAGAGCGTTAATGACGTAGTCAATTAAGATGAAGATTTACATAAAAGTGTGATGGAAATGTTGTGAAAAATATAGATTCCTAGTATCGTATTATGGTCGTTTTCAGCATCCATACTTTTGTATCATTCTTTCTACAGTACTTTGTATCGATTTCTAATTCGTTAAGCATATATGGCATACTTTAAGAGCAATTTAAAAAAATGCATGTCTGTAGGTCGTCGGAAATAATCATCAAATGTGTTTTTTTTAATAGACGCGTACATGGTAACAAGTTACTTCAATTGCCGGAAGTTTTTTTTTTTCATTTTGGAAATCGGTAGCTACTTGTAAATCAGAAATGTAGGAAAGATTTAAAACTAGGCGTCCCCTTTCTGGCGTACTGACGAATCGCAAAATCAAGAATTTTATGAATCTGTGGATCTTTTGTTTCACATAGTGACGAATGTTGTCTTATTTGGAGAATTTTCGCCATATTCATCGCCTTTATGTTTGGAATTGTAGAAAATGATATATTTTACAAAGTCGGTGCGATTTTTAAGGCTGAGGTGAACAGATTACGGCAAAAAATGCATTCGTCACTACGCCAAAATTTCCAAATTTGCACATTCGTCGTTATGCCAATTTGCGATTCGTCAGTACGCCAGAAAGGGGACGTAGGGTGAGGCCGATTATCGCTATTTCGAATATCGTTATCTGCCGATATTAGTGATATACTTCGAAAATTGTCTGGCGATATCGTATATAGGAATCTGGGCATTTTACTTATTTTGTTGAGGATAGCCATGTTATTCAACCTGGGGTCTGCATACTCTTAGGGGATCCGGCGTGAAATTTACTTGGGGTCCGTGAGGGCAAGAGGTTTGGAAGAGGTCCGTAAAAGTCAAAGAGTGTCATGAATAATGAAACAAGAGATGAAGTCTACGCATATGACAAGCCAAGTGCCCAATAATTCCATAAACTTGGTTAACCATTCAATAACGTTGATTTATCAGTCGATAAACTTGGTTTATCGGTCGAAAAACCAGATTGATCAACCGATAAACTAAGTTTATCTAATTACTGGGCATTTGGCTTGCCGTAGACGTAAGTAGTATAGAAATGAGTAATAGGTTAGCGGCAATTGCACCAGACGCTGATGATCAAAAAGTATCAGTAGTCAATAAATGTTGAGCCGTGAGTTTTCAAAGATTTGACAAAGATGAAAGGCAGTGTAGTACACTTTCAAATTAACTTGGATCTGACAGAAAGCAGTGTCATTTTCAGCCATTGCAGACAATGACAGAACCCATATTTCCGCTGAACTCGTGTGAACCAATGAGAATTATGTTTGTATCTGACAACTCATCGTTATCAAGTGAAAATTTAATGGGAAATACATCTTGTACCAGTAACGTGCGGAATTAGGTTGGGTACATGGTCTTCGTCTGTAAATAGTCGGTAGTATATAGAGGCACTATTTTACGTCTACCTGTTCCAATGACCCTTTTTCTAGTACATTAAACCATTTATATCCCTAGCTTTCCATGGCAGTCGGGGCTGCAGTCTCCCCCTCCACACATACACACACACACCTCACATTTCCTGAGTAGCCTCTGGTTTGTACTAATACCAAATTGTGCTATGCAAACAAAAAAGGGCATTTTCGGCCCTGAGAGACTGCATTCTCAAACATTAATTGTTGAACATAAGTTTATCTCAAACGTCACATCAATACTGCAACATTTTCGTGTAAGCACCCTTAAATATTGCAAAAACACAAAGGGGAAAGGAGAAGCTCCTCCCCCACCCCACCCCCTTACCATTCGAAATCGCTTTCTTTTTGAGGTCTTTCGAACCTTTACTTTTACCAAAAGGGCCCCATGGAGAGAACATGGTTGAGAACCTAGGTTTAGAGTGCCAACAATCATATTATGGGCACAGACACGTACACGTAATACTAGATTTGACATGTGGTACACAGATAATGATAATGCAGTGGTCAAGTTTCTAAACTGTGGGCCAAGGAATAATGTGCAGAACGGGAAGGCTCCTGGAAGCTGCAAAGTTAAATTAAGCGGCAAAGTTGAATTAAAAAATAAAGCATAGGTCGTTATTTTAGCATGTAATTTAGAGGCCTATTCGAAAATTGCAGTCAAGTTCATTCGAAGTGTATGGAAGTTTGAGTTAATTCCATTTTTAAAGTCGTCGGTATGACACAAGTAAGATGTTTTAACCACATGATCATGCACAGTCGGTAGTCCTTGGATAATTTCAGCAAATGTTGAAATTATTCAAGGACTACAGTTGTTTTCATCCTGTAAAATTCTGTAGTTTTAGTGTCAGTTAATGTAGATCAGTAAAACTGTAAAATTCTAAAGGGTGAAAACAGCTGTTGCAATGTATTTATACTCTGGTTACTGTTCTAGCTTAATGCCAACCTCATTTAGGGAACACTTTCGGTTTCCTGACGTCCAAAGCAAACAATACATATAATTGTCCGCTGTTACCAGGTTACGCAGCAATATTTTTAATGCCAAAACGGAATAGCAGGCTGCTGTTCTACCTTTTAGCTCCTGATCACAAATGCATTATGTGAAGTATACTGTTTAAAATGCCTGTAAAATTACCGTAACAAACAAAGAAATACATGTGAATTTCTAGTGTACATGGACAACTATTTGAAATAATGTAATTAGGTTGCCTTTCCGAACTAATAACTCCCTGAAAGACCTCTTACCCTTTGGACTTTTCCAAAAACATAAAACTCAGGTTTATCTCTTTACTTGTGTAAAACTGACCACCAGAATTTTTCCAAGTTTGCTGAAAATTCATTCTTGAAAACAATGGCAAATGGGCTATAAGTAGATTAATTTAATATAGACCTGCCAATTTGCGGAAGCAAAGAGAGAGTTTTTAAGATTTTTTTTCTTAGAAACTTTAATTAAAATTTTGCTCATCGACGTTGGTTTTCGAAGGGACCTTACGATGAGGTGTTTTCTTTTGGAGACCACGCGTTGGAGATGTATTTTATTAGCCCTAAGAGCAAAAGGTCATATTCGAGATTATGGACGTGATCAGTAGAATCTCTTAATATTTATTTAATGAGACTTTTCTGTTCTTGTAAAAGGAACACACGACGTACTGATAATAATGAGAAAAATTTCTAAAGATCACAGAATGAGGCATGCATAAGGGTAAAGTTCTAGAGGTGTGATATACTTTAACAAGAATTTTTGTCACAAATGCCACAACAAGAGATAAGCCAATGCCGGTCTGGTAAAAGTTTTCCCCAGAATGCGAATGGCCAAATAGACTTTTTCAGAATTTTTAAGGTTTGTTTCAAAAAGTAACTATAGGGTTTTATTTTAGGTTAGGTTCAGGTCAGTTAGGGATATTTGACTTGTTACTTCATAATCCAACATCGAAATAAAAAAAAAAACCGTTAAAAACTGCCAAGTTAGATTTATGGGTATGATCTGATTCCAAAAAACTTGCCAAGTTCGTCCATTGACATGATTTGGTCATTCCTACCCCAGAAAAAAAATTCCAACTCGCCTAAGTTCCATTTGCCGATCAACCCCAGCGAGGTGTTGAAACCTCCTCGAAAATATCACCCCCTGAAAAGATTCTTTGAACAAAAGCTGAGGCACAACAGACCGGAAGTCTTGAAAAAATTTTAAAACCTTGTGACCTCTTGCCGCCATGGATTGCTATCTACGAATCTCCTGTGATATCTTGCGACCCTGAATTGCTAGCTACGAATCTCCTGTGATATCTTGCGACCCCAAATTGCTAGCTACGAATCTCTTGTGATATCTTGCGACCCCAAATTGCTAGCTACGAATCTCCTGTGATATCTTGCGACCCCAAATTGCTAGCTACGAATCTCTTGTGATATCTTGCGACCCCAAATTGCTAGCTACGAATCTCTTGTGATATCTTGCGACCCTAAATTGCTAGCTACGAATTTCCTGTGATATCTTGCCACCATTGATTGCTGCTAACGACCTCTTTAGCGCCCTTGAGCAAGATACTACGAGCGACGCTCTTGCAGGTGATTTCCAGGGGTCGCAATAACTCACCACTCACAAGAGTTCGCCAACTAATCCACTTAACCCTGAAATTATATCAACGCAACTCTTTCCACGGGCTGGGGCGGCTGAAGCGCCCGTTTACGAATTGCAGGTTTTTGCAAAATTTTCGACCAGGAGGTGATTTATAGTTTTTCCTAGTTATAATATTACACACTTAATAATCTGATTTAGCGATACGCAACTTCAGTAATTGGTTGCCGCATGGGTTAGTTAGTTAGTTAGTTAGTTGGATGAGTTTTACGGCCCAGTTTCTAATCACTTGGTTTGAGTCGGGCCGGCCACAGACTTTTTCAGTAGTGGTACACATCTTTGTTTCCCCTTCTTCATTGCTTATACTCGCAACAGGCACAATGACAGTTTATTTTAAAGTCATTGTATGATCCCGCCAGCTCAAGAATCGAATTAGGATCTTCCGTGACGAATGTCACATAGAAAAGAGGTCTCAGATGTCTAAGCCTGTCACCTTTTCTTTTGGAGCCTACGGTTCCCACCCTCTTCCCGGAGGAAAGGTTTCTTTTGTCTCCAGATGAGAAATTATGTTTGTCCCTAAAACATAATAAATAGTGATTATTCTCTAACGATATTTTGCTATTTTTTGTTTTTGAAACCCCCTCCTCTTGGAGACTATTCCCCTGTGTTGAAACAGAAGTAAATTACAAAAATGTGATATATCTACGGTTGAAATATTAGTACACGTTGTATGGGGTATTCCTTTGAGAACGATATTATTAATAGGGTTTGGGAAATTACGATTTGGTTATAGTTCTTGATTGATGTTCTGTGACTAAGTTCTATGCGTCCGTGACAGAGCAAACGCAGAGTTTGTTTGATGAAACCATTTCTAAGCAGGGAACTCAATTCTTTCGTTTTACTCAAACAGTGAACTTTTAATAATAAGTTTTAAATTGAGTGGCTGCTTTTTATTGAGTTGGAAATATACCGACAAGACACGACACTGATTAATTGCATTTTTCACATTTTAAGTGCATATGCACTCTGAATAATTAGAAAGCAACCCACTGATCGAAAATTCATTCTGTTGGTTTTTGGTTGATGCGCTCATCAAAAAACGACAATTCGACGATAAACGCAGTGCACGTAATTACAACTTCAATGAAGTGTGCGCAGAAAGAGCACATAAATCGATAGGATATGTACGTCACAAAAACATGAAAAGAAATAGTTCTAACTGCTAAGCCTACTGTGAAAATACTTTTACGTTAAGTTAACTTGGCAAAATACACTTTCGTTAATAACAGGATACACTTAAAGGTAAGGAGCAGTCCCTCAAAAATATTTTGAAGCAACAGCTAAATGTCACAATTTTCTTCTTTTTTCTCTTCAAACTATCTTTCTTAATATGTTATGACTTCAGTATTGCATATTCAAGGAAAGCAAACAATAACTCTTACTTAATTTCACATTTGAGGAGAAAAAATGTGGTCACATGAATCTCAACAGCCAATCATGAAACAGGACGTTCTACTACACTACTTTAAGTTGGGGTGCCCTTTAAAACGACCACATAAATATAGAAATGTTAGGTTTTTTATTGACTCATTGATTTCACTTTCAAAATTGGGACGTTGCAAACATATAAAATGCTGCCAGGCAAAAGTGGGGTCAGACGCGTAGAAGTTGAGGGTATAGGATGAGTGGTGGAGCGCCGTCAACACAACCGTGTGGAAAGAAAGATGATGGTTCCATCCGAATATTTTAACATTACTTTGGAAACAAAACCAAATCATATTTCCTACAAACTGCCAGCACGCATCGTTCTTCACTGAGGAATGACATACTAAGAACATTTCTGCGGAATACTTTTGTTGGTAATCATTTCATAGGTCGAATGAAAAGACCGGAAAAAATTGCACACCACCAGCAGGCCCGTACTTCGGGAGGAAAAGGGGCAAACGCCCTTGCCCTTTTACAAAATCGCCATCTACATTGCAAATACTGAACAAGCTTTTGGCAATAGACGTTGGATGAATAAAATTCGTTTTCAAATCTCTCAAATTATATGTTCTCGATTGAATAGTTGGTCAGTCAGTGAGTCAGCAGGTAAGTAGGTCAGTCAGTCAGTCAGACTTTAAGTAAGTCATTCAGTTAGTCAGTCACTTCAGTCAATGAGTGAGTTAGTCATTCAGTCAGTTAGTTGAGTTAGACAGGGTTTAACGGTTCCGTTTGCATCCAACTGGTTACGTAGGGCTGTTCACAACCTTTTCAGTTGCCGCTCAAACCAAAAGACGAAATTCACTCTAAAAGAGAGTGCCCCGAGGGATTTCATCCGGAGGGAAGTGAAAATTCACTCAGGGTAATATTTTATTCCATGCCTGTGCAATGTCACTATTTTTGGAGTTGATTTCACTCTTTTGATAACCGACTGCATACGCTTCATTTACCTATGTACACGTTTTTCATTACCTAACTACTGTTACGTGTTTAAAACTTGTCACGAAAAGAATGACCCTGAAAGGATTCATACATACATAGACGACGATCGTTAAAACATCAGTATTCCTTTTTTCTATTCAAATAACAGGTATAATTTATTCTCAACCAAATACAAAAACCAAAAGATTACGAATTTGACTTTTTGTCACGCCCGCGTAAGACAACAGCAAGAGGACATAAACCTTACCTAATCTCTCGAAAAAGCTTTCACGGTTAAGAATGTATAATATGCTATTAACAGCGATAAAGAGGAAATTTAGCTTTCAAATTACTCAACTGATTAGTTACAGAAATGCATTTTTCAACTTCCATGTCTCCTTTTGTTTATTGTTACCTTGAGCTCATAATCAATCCCTTAGGCCTGAATGTATTTTGAATAAACTATTCTAAGCTAGACTTTCAAAATCAATTGTTTGCAGGTTCATTAAGTCTCTCCTCCACTTCACATGGACTCAATGGACTGTAAATGAACTATAATTCAGTGATATCTATATGCTAGTCATAAAAAGTAATACATCGTGAACTTTGGTCTCTTCTGTGACCTTGTACAGTTGTATGGCCGGATTAAGCTAGTGAGGAGCACGTAGCAATTAACTACAGTCATCCAAGGCCCGTGGAACATTTTGATAGTATAAAAACATATTCGAACGTTCACTAATCAAGTTAGAAAATTATTAATTAAAACGGTATCCAAAAATTTTCAGAAGACATTTTTTACAGAAAAGAATTATTGATATGCTCTCGCACAGCGGGCAGACACGGAGCCTGTAGCACCGGGCTACTTTCAAGTTTGCCCTACTATTCTATAACGGCCATCGTTGTATGACTTTTTAGCGCGTGACACACAACAGTGATATCAGATCGGATTACAATCCAATTTTTGTGGGTTTTGGTCAGGATATTTGTCATATCTAAAAAATAAACCCCCGAAATTTAGTACCAGCTCGAGTAAGTATGAGGTCTGCAGCACAGTACTACGAAAATCAAATTGGTTAGTCAGGCCGAGTGTCTGGCAAAAACTCAACATCAATCAGTCGAATCCTTCTTAGTTATGTGTAGAGTGATATCAGCTACGCCACAAGCTCTACCCCTTTTGACGGGCATACGCGTTCAGTGGCTTTCTGAGGAGCAACTGACGACCCACGTTTGAGTGTTGCATTGGAACACTGTTAATTTTTGCCCGACGGTGACCCTAGTTTCCCAATTGTGACGTAACGTAAAAGGTCTCTATACGTACACTAAAGGTGTGTTCGATTTAGCGACAGAAGCCAGCTCAACCTGTCAACTGGCTCAGCTGGCGATCGATCTTTCGGAAAGGTGATCTTAACGTCATCAAAACGTCACAACTGGAGCCAGCCAAAACGGGTGGTCTAATTGGGCCGTGTGACGTATTTTACATCAGAGATGTCGTCCAGTCAAGGAACTGGTTGAGCCAGTTGAGCCGATTCGAGCCGCTAAAGAGAACGCACTATAAACTACGGTTCTTGTCCGGCAGTCAAGAGAGGTGAAGGGCTTGGTGACGTCAGTGAAAACACAATGCATTCGCGTACAGACGAATCCGATCAGCGCTTGTGTTTAGTGGTTGTAGGAAGCCATTAGTGGGGTCCATCAGCAATAAATCGTTTTTATTTATTGTCTTCAAGAAGTTCAAACCCTCATATTCAGTGAAATTGAAGCAATCAAGAAATAATTTTTGTACAACCATCCATGATACAGGTAAGGAAGGAAATGGAAAGATTTAAAGGTGATAGACCCCAGTTTATGGCCGACTGAAATCAGATCATCACTTGCTGACCGAAAAAGTCTATGAATAGTAATGTGGAGGTAAGCATGTGTGTATTTTGTGAATGGTCCGCCTTCCCCTTCCTAGACCCTTTACCCCTCCATCCCGACCCAAATCAAAATATCCACGAGGAAAAAGTTGACAACTAGTCATGGACGACAATACAGTGATATGAAATGCATACGGTACCTACAATTTCAAAGTAAGGGTCATAATATAAACGTAACGTTTACCATGTAAATATTTTGTTGCAATATTTGGTATATATCCGGCTTAGATGAACCAAAATACATATAATGAACCCGTTCTGAAATTATTGGATAAGAACTTCAATCTTGGTGTAGATCTGAAATAAATATACGCACAGTTTGGAACAATTTCAACAGGGAGCGTCGATCAATTCAGCTAATATGCCATACGAAGAACTGTAATATCACAAGCCATCAAAAAGCCTGAGCGAGGATTGGTTTGTTTTAAAGGTCATGTTCCTGTGCAAGAAGTTCCTATATACACAAAAACGTTTTTTGAGAGGATGATTAATATCAGGAAATAGGCTCTCCCTATATGTGAGTGCAACGCTGCGAAGTTAAAGTGGGAATGTAGTAAAGTGTTGACTCGGGTCAAGGGCGGCGCCGCGATCTGTATCAAATACTTGGGAAGGGGACATTTGTAAGAACAACATCACGCCGGTAACTGACAGGAGCTCGGATATGAAAGAGGGGCACAGGCAAAGGGTTATTTTTGAATTTAGTACTGACACCACGTGGTAACCACTGTTTGCGATAATTACATAATATGTCAAGCTAGTCATGGATCGCCTATCCAGGGAGGTGTTACTAGACCTCCCGGGCCTATCTGTGTCGATGCGGTTCATGATGAGCACCAGCCCGCATAGCCCGCGAAAAGCTTTATCCCCCTTTTTCAAAACACATGGGGCTTTGAGCAGGACATTGCTAAGTGCAGAGTCAGTCTTCAGTACCACATGGTTATTACAGTGTTTTAACTTTGAAAGATTTTTTCATAATAAAGAGAAAGGGTAAATTTTGCCTTGGCTTGAGCCAAATATTTTTTTACTTGAGACCATACTTGAACTTGAAATAATGACTTGAGAATTGACTTGACTCGACAAAAAATGACTTGTCAAATAATTATGTAATGTAGTTCTAAACATCTCTCGACAGATGCCATACATTTTGCAGTTTGGAAAGAGATTAACTTTAACATTGTGGATGAGTTCATAACGTAAGGAGAAAACGTAGTCACCCCAAATTAAATTAGAATACATATTTTCCTAATCCGAGAGGGTTCCTTTAAACCACGCGACAACAATTTTGTAAACGAATTTTAACTTTGTTCTAAACAACATGGGACCTGAAACATTCAGTTCATGTATCGAAGTTAGCTTGGAGCAGGCGCGTAGCCAGGATTGTGTCATGGGGGGGTTGGGGGTTGGTGCCACGACATGAGGGAAAATTCTAAGGACAGACAGAAAAAAACGTTAATTTAGGTCTTTTTGAATTGCAAGGTTGGATCATTGAGGGGGGTTTAACCCGCAAAACCCTCCCCGTGGCTACGCCACTTTCTTGGAGTGACTAAGATAGTTTGTTCGGGCTTCTGCATGTAATATCCATTTAGTCAGGTAGTGAGGTGCAGTTTTACGGCTCAGTTTCTAACCAATTGGGTCAGTATTATTCATGTAGTTTACTGTTGTAGTTTTAAAAAATACAGGGAGTCGTCATGTGTATTCTTCAGAAATTAACTATTGTTTGCAATTTCGTTTGTAAGTGATATAAAAGCCTTCCACGTCGTTCTGCGCTGAATTCATTGGCCTAACCAGAGGGTGACTTGGAATCGTGCCTCCCAATCGAATCCTAAAAATGACTTCAAATGATGCTAAATGTTGCAACATTGCATCTGAGGTCACTTACATATCACAACATTTCTCAAAGAGGATGGGACTCTCCTTACCCACCTCCCCGCCCCTCCCGACCCCCATGCAGGCGACCAGGCATTGCAGTTGGTCACCTCCAATCGAAAATTGTGAATCATTAGAAGCTTAATCGCCGTAACAAAATCGTGTGATGGCCTATTGCACAGCTTTCCTTAAAGTTCTCGTCTTCTGTAGCTGAATAGGTCTCGCTCACAACATGTCTCTGTTGCTGGAATGAAACAAAAACCGTTTCATAATGCGAAACATACGACATAAAATCTGCTCGATGAAAATGGCTCTCAATAAATTTGTCTGTAAATGTCAGTCTATAAATTTCTTCATAAAACTTGAAGATGGGAATCGAAGACTAAATGCAGAACTTTCCTGTCAACCGCCATTGAATCTTCTCACTTGATTTTTCATCACTTGTTCACATTTTAAGCGTACATAGCGATGTTTATGATGCAATGAATTGCAACACTGCGAAAAGTCTGTCACATCAGCGGTTTGTACTTCATATAAAATAAATTATACAAAGCTTTCGATCTAACACAAGTAATTATTCCTCCCATCATGCACTTTGTTTAACAGGAAACTCAATGTCTTGTCAAACTTACCACGGTTGAGATCTAATTTTGACTTCGATGCTACATTCTTGATAACTTTATTGACTATGTTTAACAGGTTGGAACTTCGTCTTCATGGAAACTTGAAATACAAGAAATAACAAACCAGTCATAGCCAAGAACGTCAATAGTGAGGACTGAGATCCGTTAGGCGGTAAAAGGTTGACGATAGGAATATCGAGAGCGACGATTCGTTCTCAAAAATACTTGGAAACATTCATCATTTAAAAAAATACTGTTCGACAAATCAAAGTCAATGGGCAATTACTCAAATATTGGGGGACATGCCCCACCCAGAACGCCACTCATGAGTAGTATGCACTCTGAATATTTTGATACGCCAGTATTGGTCATTTGCACCCATTACTTTTTTGTAATGGGTAATCATTTTTGTAACCCTGACGGTGTCACTACTTGTAAGCCAACAATGTAGGGGCTGGATCTGAGAATGTAAATAAGGGGACTGTGATTTTGTCTGCAAACCCTACTCGTAGGCTTGCACATGTTAAATCTGGGTTGAGAAGTTTATTGTTTTGCGAAAATAGGGGCTCAAGAACAAGATACTGTACTCTCGGTGGATAATTCTAACCCTGGGCCGGGTCATATCGAAGTCTATAACAACGGAATTTACTGCCGTTGTGATCGGTGCTCAGCATACGCAGGAGGAGTAAAACAAGCCAGTGAGCTACACCTGAAAAGAAAGGCCGTGAGCGACCCGACTTAAACGAATTGATTGGAACTCAATCTCCATCTAATAATCTAACGCTGTGCATCACTCACGTCCAATCGTTCGTAATCCCGTATTTATGAACGGAAACCCTTACTGATTTATCCTTTTTTTTTTTTTTTTTGCAGGTATTGAGATAAATGTTCCATCTGGCACCGCAGGTGACATCTTCTGCAGACTTTTCTTGTCGAAGTTTCCGCTCTGGACCAGTTTCGTCGCCTCCGTTCTTACGTTGACCTGTGTTACTCTTGAGCGCTATGTAGGAATAATGTTTCCCCTGCGATACAAGGCTTTATTTACCATACGGAAGGCAGTTGTAATGATTATCTTCGTGTGGCTAATTGCTTTTATTACAAATATTTACATGCTATATATATTCTTCGAAGAGGACGGCCAGTGTATAGTGCAATGGCCGAGTAAATTTGTCCAAGTGTTTGACGGGGTTTTGAATTTTGTTGTCATTTATTTTATCCCATTGGTAGTAATGGGAATATCTTATTATCGCATCATAATGAACTTACGAAAAAGTGCTGCCAACCTGAGAAAAGATGCAATGAGCGGAGCAGCTGATAAGATGGCGGTGGAGCTCCTGGAAGCGAGGAAAAAAGTAGTCAAAATGTTGGCGACAGTCGTGATAACCTTCGCCATCTGCTGGGCGCCTAACCAGTTCATGTTTCTCGCCTATAACCTGGGTTGGAACCTTGATTTTCGAAGTTCGTATTATCACGTGTCTGTTCTTACAGCATTCTGTAATTCTTGTATGAACCCTTTCATTTATGCCTTCAAGAATGGTCGTTATCGCAAAGCTTTACAAAAAGCCGTGTTCGGCAGATATGTGTGCTCGTCGAAAGTGGGTGCAGGAGAAGATGATGGCGCCACCATATCTGTTGTGAACACAGATCAAGTTAATTATAAGCGAAATGAGAAACAGCATGAGGTTGCGAACGGAGGAGCCAATGAAAACTGATTTTTCCTGAATTTTAACAATGTAATGTCAATAGTGTTAAAATAGTTTCACGAACTAACTGCTTGGACCCTAAATGCATGTGACGTCACAAAGCAGAATCCACCCCTCGGTTAAAAAAGGGTTGTATCATTACAACGTTAACGAACACAAACGCAGACATTTTTGTACTCGAAGAGATGTTGTAAAACAGCTGATTTGGCTTTTGGTTAGAGGTAGGACATGCCTTCAGGGAGCACACCACCATTAATTTCTCCATTGACACACTATTTTGCCTTCATTAAATGCCCCCCGCAGCCCAGTCAAAGTTCACACCCCACTAAAGTTACCCCTCACATGAAAGCCAGTGAGTTGGCCAATCATGGCATCACAAATTCACCATAGCATGACCGTTTAGATTTTGAGATAAAAGGGGATGAAGTTTTGGGTCTGTACACCCTACCCTATTAATCCGCAAGGTGACGGAAATAGCGTCTTTTTCACACCAAATTTTTAAACAGTCTAAATCACCTTCAATTCTTCCCAATTTGGCAACACTCACACATTTACACGTCCCCTTTCATATCCAAAACAAAACAACCACATCTGATTAGCTTAACTTGAGCAATTCACACTTAAAGAGGACCTAAAATTGACGGTGTACTTTGGAACTACATTTCCCGGCAAGGCCGTTCTGCTAATGGTGGTGTGCTCCCTTCAAAGCAGGCCGGGTGCCTATTAGGCACTGTTCTTTTGAGGTACTCTCTTGTACGATATGAGTTCAATATAGGTACAGAGGTAATACAGGTCTCCTGAGCGGGCAACTCACCGCGTGACTCATTCGCCCTCGTGAGATTCTTTAGCTTTAAACTAGGAAATCCGTTATCTGTGTTATTTTATCTACATATTTTATATGTTAAAACGTGGGATCCTGTCGTCATGTCTCAATCCAAAATCGCATTGGTCAATGCAAGTATCATCAATGTTTATGATTAGGGAAAATCCCATAAAAAAGTCATCTTTTTGACCGTGTTAGACCACTGGTTAAACCAAATTAATATAACGTTATTTTTCATGTGCGCTAAGATACTTCGCTGATCGACAAACAGTTGTAAATACTACCAAAATGTCTTTAAAAATGGTGGAATGGCAAGATCATCTTACTCTTAAAACATGCATGGACGTGAACAGAAATGTCACACCATTCCATTTACGGTTATTCGTAGTACTTTGTCGTATACAGTCCTCCCGACTCTCTACAAAAGTACCGTTCGGCGAAACCAAACTTAAAACTCTTTCTCGAAGAAGCTATTACGTCTACTGAAGGACAACACTTGACCAACCATTTACATCATTAGTCAGTCTGTCATGTATGGCTGACCAATGACTGGGGCCTGCGTGAAAAGAACAGATAGTAGCAGAGGCGTACGGGGAGTAATTTTTTTTTGAGGCGGCAAAAACAATTTTTGCCCAAATAATGGCACCATTTATCATGTTTTGCTCATGTCTTGTCCGAATGGACCAGCTGTTTTTGCCCGAATTGGGAGTGCCCCCCCCCCCCGCACCCCGCCTCGTACGCTCATGGATACTAGCCAAAAGTCCGAAAAGCGATCGCCGCACTCTGTTAATACACAGTAAAGTGTGTCGTTAACGTTATTAGTAGTATTAAACATACAAATTGCATTATTTTATACCTAGGCCTAAGTTGCTGCGACTACCATGATGATGAGTAATTGCAAGTTGATCTCGAAAAAGGCCTAATTATAAAAGTCGTATGCAGTCAACTCATTGGTTGGCCTTCAAACTTGCAATGATTGTACCACTCTGTCGAGAGCATGTTTTAATTTAAACTTTCCATACTGCGTTGGAGCTTATACTTTTAAGTGTTAGCTCCATGATACTACTAAAGGCATGAAATACACGAACGGCCCAATTGAAGCATGCCCTCGACCAAGGGTTGCCCTCACTAGCATAGAACGTAGATCAATGTATGTAAAAATAGGCCTACCACCGGTAAAATTCTGTTTTTGTTATTGCTCACACGGGATGTTCAGTGATGAAGTGGAAAATGATGCAGGCATTTTGCAAAGGAGCAACGTAGGTCCAAAAAGTGGAATTAATTGGAGAAATCGAGGACCCTCTTGATGGTTCTTAACTCGACGCTTACTTACTGAACGGCACTGTTGGAGTAGATTGTAGAGAATGCTGGGAGCGTACACTGTTAAAAATTTCTCTGTAAATTTACATAATTTTTATGGCAAATTTTTTTCCAACCAAATAATGTTTTTTTTACAGCCAGACTGTAATCATGAAAAAACATTAAGTGTTTGTTTTTTCTTTACAGTTTTTTCATGTAAATTAGTTTACAAATGTCTACTGTAAAATCGAATTACAGAATTGTTCTGTTTTTTTTTTTACCTTAATTTTATGTGAATTTACAGCCTACTGTTTTCATTCTCGGCGTTTTAATATTTATTATAATATCGTTTTTTTCCCTTTCATATGTTATTACGTAACATACACTTCACCATTACGTAGATCAGATATTTGCTTATCAACGTAATGTGTCGTTACGAAGTTGTTTTCAATCAAAACACAATGAGGATGCTTTGTTGTCATATTGTTGTCAGGTAGACTGCTATCTCTAGGAACTTTGTAATTGGAAAGTCACATTTTTTGTACAATATAATAATTGTTTTTAAAATAAATATGACAAAGAATGCAAATACATTGGTTGCAAACATTTCCAGACAAGGTAAACAATAAGTTTATCACTTCCTGATTAAAAACACCAAAAAAGATATTATTCAAAGCAACAGCAATCCTTTTGTTAGGAAAATGCCTACAAAATAAGCTCCACCCATTTATGCAAAATGAGATATACGTCATAAAGTGGTAAATTTACAGACTCTTTCAAGTAAATTTGTGAAACGTTTTTAATTCGATCAAGTGCATGAGCGCCTGTGGCGATGAGTTGACATCAGTATACCAATTGTCAGTATAATAAATGTAAGTTAATTTTCAAATAGGGCCATAAATTTGCCAAAAATGTTTTCTTTTTTAACTGAAACTTCGCAGAACGATGCATATTATATATTGAAAATTTTCTGGCTATTTCTTATTTGTTTGTTTGTTTGTTTGGGCTTATTTTTGTTTCTTTTTCAGCTTAAAAACAAAATGAATGTTTGTTAAATGACAGTATAATTATGTGAAATCAGAAAAATACAAAATACTGTTAAAATTTCTGTAAATTTACAGAAAAAGTTTTACAAAGCAGTAAAATTTGGTTAAAAAAGCAGACAGAAATGGTTTTTCAAATAAAAAGAAAATACATGTTAAACAACCTTTTTTTATTGTAGCAATACAAAGTGTCTGTAAAGATACAGAAAATCTCTATTAAAAGTAAAATACAAAAAGTTTAAGTTAAAAAAAGTCTGTAAATTTACAGAAATTTTTAACAGTGTAGTGGTTTCTCCAAGCAGTAGCGTATCCAGGATTGTGTCATGGGGGTGGGGGGTGGGGGGTGGGGCCACTATATGAGGGAAATGTCTATGGGGAGAGAGAGAAAACCGCTATTTAAGATGTTTTTTGCATTGCAAGGTTGGGTCATGGGGGAGGTTTCCACCCCCGAAACCTCCCCGTGGCTACGCCACTGTCTCCGAGTAACTATTTATGAACTGAACCCAAGGCTGATTTAAAATGTTTCGCATTCCAGATAACGTTTTGGACAGTGGTTACTTATCTTCTTTTTCATAGTGGGTGTATTAACACTTTTACGAAAGTAACTTTGTTTTATGAGGAATGCAATGGCTAGGCCATGCAATGTTCCCACCTCTTAGGGGACGCTAACACATCCCCTCCAATTTTCACTGAAAAATGAGGTATTTAAATGGGTTTCCATCAAAAGGTCATTCCTAAATCATCAAATTTAACTTGCGCTCTTCAGTTCTATATTGTTTCGTTCCAGGTTAATATAGTCTTTGCAGTGGCCGTACCAGAATGTCAAAATTGGGGGGGGGGGGTTAGTAAACTAAGGGCAAAGATAATGTTGGGGCAAAAAGCAGCACGAAACCGCGGAGCCCCAGGCTCCCGTTCCTGGGGGGTGTGGGTCCAGGTGGAGAAGTTCCCAGAAGCTCGGAGCTTTTTTCATATCTCTGGATGTACGATCCTCTAGAGAGGTACATTAATTTTTACAGTTAGCACAACTCGTAACTGACCTACGTCATGTGCGGGCAACTGGGACGCAAGGCCAATATCTGGGGGAAATCACCCCTTGTTTCTCCCCGTAGCGCGGCCACTGCGTCTTTAACTACGATCTCTGATTGTTCAAGGAACTAACAACAGTTAAAACGTAAAATTTGAACTGCTTTGCTTGCAATTGTCACGATCTACTCCCGTGCCTCAGGGACACCTGCAAGGAAGAAATGCCGGTCTGGGCGCACTCCCCTAGTATTAAATCCCGACCCCCCACCAGAGGTTTAGAGCATGTAGATTCCTGTAGGATGAAGTGAGTTTTTTGACGGTGTCTTTTTTCTGTTTGAGCCATGTTTATCACAAATGGTTTTCAAACCATCAGAATTTTCGCAATCTTTTGCAAACTATCAAAATTGGCAGGAAACCTGTCGTTTGTATAGTAAATATGTGACATTTAAATTCAAATGGACCGTAGTCAGAAAAAAATTACACTGTGACCTCTTTGAAACCACAGGCGTATTATTTTTAATGCAACCATAAAAAAAATGAAGCTTCTTTTTAAAGAACCCTCAAATGTTGAAACTTTTGGCATGATTTCGCATCTGGGTCCCCTCCTCTCAGAGTCCTCACCAGAATGGGAGAGAGGTTTTAGGTCAGATGTGCCCCAATTTCAAAAATCGAATCAACGCCTCTTGACCATGCTAAATCAATCCTTTATCAGATGATATTTTCTTTAATATAAATGTTATGTATGCTGGCCCTTTCTGGTTTTTTTTTTTCTTTCAAATCTAAGCAATAAAAGTATGTATGTTATTGCGCTGTGTTATAGTCTGAAAAAGGGATTCTGCTTTTAGTACTACAAACTTCACTTTTTAAAGACCTCTAAGCCTTCAAGTCTCAGCGCATCACTGTGTGCCTGTTCTATGTAAATGTTGGTAATATTATAATAGTTCATATAATTTGATATATCACCTGTCTGAGACCATTTCTATCACACGCACACAGCCTCAATCACTCATCAAGTGAATTACCTTCGGGTATTTGCATTTTTTTACTGTCTTTTACTAATGCGAGAACATTGAATCTATATGTTACGCCTTTAAAGAGGCAAGCAGAGTTTGGCAGAGAATGTTAATCTTGCTCTGGCGCCTCGTTTTCCTTTCTGAACTTTTTTTTACAGAATGAAAAACATTACATACATTCATATAATATTTATAATGCTCTTATATCCACAGATCTAAGCGCAATACAAGCATAAAAAGTAAGACAAAAGAGATGTAAAAACGATATTAAGCAAAAAAAAAAGGTTTTTAAACTCTTCTTATACACCTTCAGTGAGGGGGGCTTCTCTGGAAGAGAATTTTAGAGACGTGGGGCTGCTACTCTACAGGCAGAATCACCACTTCTTCCATTTGTTTTCAGAACATGAAGCCTAGTATACTACGGGTAACAAAATACTACACAGATGCGAGACTAGGCAGCCGCCACTTCCATGTAACCAAACACAACTTTAGACCGTGGCTCTGGATCATTTTTGTTAGTTTTTAGTCAATGTACAATTGTGGTTCAGAGTTAGCTGTAAAAAAAAAATGTACAAAATAAACTCTGATTGCCCCCTTTAAACTTCATTTTCCCGACTCTTCTATGCCGCAATGGAACTTCTTTCTGCTGCTTTTTAATAAAATTTTAATTTAAAAAAAAATAAATAAAGCACCTGCAAGCAGACATTTAATTTTAAAAATCGAAGTTGGCCTTAATCCTCATCTTTTTGGCAATTATGACAAACCAACATTAACGTTATTCATCAAATTGTAGTTTTCAAAACCGAAGGATAAATATTTTAAATCAGACAAAGATATGAAATATAATCACCAAACCACCTGCCGTTTTATTGTTAAAACTAAGTGAAAAACATGTGTCATTTTTTTATTGTTGATAGCAATAATATCACTGAGAGATAACAAATATGACGTTAAAACTGCCATGGGAAGTGACGGGTAGGGTACTTAGATGGATTGCAGAAGCGTAGCCAGAGGGTGTCACTGAAAATTGCCTTTTACCAGGGGCGTATAGATCTGGTTTGCTGTTTGGGGGCAAACATTTCTAACAGCCAGAACCTCAGATCATGTCAGTGATTGGATTCGTCTATAGACGAATCCGGTATAGACGAATCCGGTCAGCGCTTGTGTTTAGTGACTGCAGGCAGCCATTTATGGGGTCCATCAGCCTTAAATCGTCTTCATTTATTGTCTGCATGAATTTCAAACCGTCATATTCAGTGATATTAAAAGGCATTAATATACAATTTAGTGTACATCCATCCATAATACAGGTAAGCAAAGAAATTGAAAGATTCAAAGGTGAAAGACCCCAGTTATGGCTGACTTAAATCAGACCATTACCTACTGTCCGGATTCATCTATAAGCAATCCATCCACACGAACGGGAGCGCACACTTATGCACACACAACTTAAACACACATACTTACATTGACATGCATACATGCATATTGCAAAAACATAGATGAATGGTGTCATTGTAAATACAGTATTTTTACTAAAATTTTTTACCAAATGACTTTTTTCGAATCCCTAAAGACATCTTTATACCACAATGTTTTATTTCATTTATTCTGTCTGTTGCTATTAAAATCTACCTGAATTGTTGGGGGGAAACGATATGCCCCCCATTTTCATTGCTGGGGCAATTGCCCCTGCCCCCCCCCCCCCAGTATCGACGGCACTGTATACCTTTCAACGGTTCAGGTACATCACATTTTTAGCTCCTAAAATTATGATAACTATTTTAACACATTTTATTTTATAAGGGATAGAGTATTTGGCACCAGATTGTATGTAAGGACATCCGATGTTTCAAAAAATTTTCAAAACCGAGTAAGAGGAATAAAAAATTCAAAATGACAGGTGTTGGAATGTGGGAAAATTCCTTTACACCTTCAGTTCACCTTACAAATTTCCCCTCCCCCTTTTGCTTCCTTTGATCCGTGTCTGATTCTGCTTTTCAAAAAGAAAGGATTTTTTTCTTTGATTACACACATGGCATAACTCGCCGACATATTCCTTATGGAATCTTATATTTATGATCATAAAGGGATAGAATGTAAGCTAATGATTGATGAGTTTGTTTCAAAGGGACGATCAGAGTTTGACAGGGAATACCAACATTTTGCTCCAGCAGCTCGTTTTACTTTATGAATTGGTTCTTTACCAGAATATATAGAAACATTTTAAGAGGTTTTCAGGTTAGAAGAAATGTGAATATGGTGTTAATAACTGTTGGATGATAATTTGTGAATATTTGTAGTCACGGTGCAACTTCAATTCCACACAAATGCAAGACTAGATTGCCTCCACGAAACTGTTAATAATCTCAACGTTAGACCGTGTCTACGAATCAGTTTGTGCTAGTTTTAAGTCAATGTACAAATCTGATGAAGAATTAAAGTTGTACAAAAAATTACAAAACAAATTCAGATTACCCCTTTAATTACCATGTAATGTCGCGTTATATACTGAGAAGTAAATTTGCTCAAGGAAAGAGACCCCAGCAAAGGGAAAGTTGATTCTACACATAGGCGTATGAGGCGGGGCGCAGGAGGGACACTCGCCCTCCCAATTCGGACAAAAGCAGTCGGTCCATTCGGGCAAAACATGGGCAAAACATGTTAAAAAGGTGACAATAGGGCAAAAAATGCTCTTGCCCCTCATAGAAAATTACCCTCTTACGCCTATGATTCTACACAACTTCATGAATTTTTTTATTCAACTTGTCCTCATTTTTTGTTGATGAAGGTCCTATATATTGGTTTTGTATATTTTTTTCCAAAAATGTCTGGGTCAGTACTGTTCGGTACCATGTAGCCTACGTAATCAAGATGTTATCAAATCTTGACTTCGATAAGCTAATTGATTTAGCATACATATTTAGAGGAGAAAGTCGAAATAACATGAGGATAAATGAAACTCATATACAGTAGCATTCATGGATATCAGCAATATTCCAAAGAAAAATTTCCACACGATTCAAATTTGGCAGGAAATTTTGGACCATTCTTCGAGACAACTGTAACCGGGCCTCGTCAAGACAGCTCGTCAAAAATCAAGAGGGACTACCATTTCCAAAATGGCGACCTTTTTTTACATAGGCTCGCCAGTTTGGTTCCTAAGTCTCTTCTATTGTTAAGAATATTTCTACAGTTGATGCTGACAGGCTGAAGTGACAAAATCAACGTCTGGTGGAATCGTTTATGTACAGCACTTAATTACGCGACGAGTGGACATTTTACTCTAGCGAGCAAGTCTTTGATCCCGTTTCCGTTTTGATATCAACTGGCGAGTTAAAGATTTTGGTCCAGGCAATACTTCAACTGTTTTACATAACCATATTTTGACATGCACGCTGATCCAATCGTTTCCGTTTTGCTCATTTCTTCATTTAGCGTATTTATCTGCCAAATAATTCTCACAATAAATTCATATCCCACCCATGATTCGGCAGAGCGTCTGTCAAATTACATCGCATTAGGTATACTTACGTTTTCAACCTACAGTGTCATTTAAACTTTCCATTGCTTAAAGCGGTTCATTGACTTGGTTCATTAAACTGTTCAAAAATTTTTTTCTCAACCTTTTAAGTTTTCTTCACATACCAATGACAAATGGTCAAACAAAGACTATCCCATACCCTACATACAAAAAATGGTTTTATGAGTGAGTACTTGACGGTTCAATTCTGTTTTCAAAAATTCTTGCCCAGACACCTTTTAAAATTATGTACAAAACCATTAAAGTGAAGGACACCACAAAATTCAGAATTTTAACTTTTTTCTTAACAATTGTTTATCAAACTTGATTCATTATGCTAACTGTAAGCATCGTCATGTGGAAGTGACCCTTTAAAACTCTCATTATGTTATCGATATGAACTCAATGAGCCCCTTTGAACAGGGAACATTTAATTTGTAATTTTGTAAAGCCATGCATGACCCCTATTGTTCCGTGGGCTATATATTAAGTCTTCTGTACAGTATTAAAATTGGCTGTATAAATACAAAATAATACCAAAGATCTTTAATCTTTCGGGGATTTGGTGCCATGGGGATGTTAATCGTCGATGTTTATAATAATTCTAACCATTGAATGTTAATCCTTTACTGCACGCCTTCTACGTAACCATTAACGTCACATGCTACAACCTGTACTTTTCTCATATGAATTGGACAAAACATTCTGTGCAGAACAAAACACTGTCGTATAATTTTAATCGCATATCCTGACGATCTATTTAAAGGGATGGAACAGTCGCCCAGAACTTATTTTGAAACAAAAAATAATTCTTACTTATTTCTTCTTATATTTTTATTCTAAGTAGCTTTTAGGACTTTAACTTGAATATCCAAGAAAAGACAATGACTTCCTCATCAATTTTACAACTCGATGGAAAAAATATTGTCACATGAATCCTAAGAGCCATTCATGGAATTAGATTTAGGTTAGACTACTAGTAACACTTTAAACTGGGATCGCTGCAATTTCCCTTTAACAACAATACCTTTGGATAAAACTGTAAGCAGAAATACATTATTAAACATCCATCATAAGGGGCAATGCTAGAAGAATTGCGTTCTGTAAAATATTTGCTTTTATTTCATGTTCGCACCAAACGAAATATTACTACTGAATTTACATGGCGACGGCGAGAAACTGTCGTCTCCGTCTCTTAGCGACAGCCAAGTAAATGTGAGAAAATGATTTTGAAAAGGAATTTACAGAAAAAGGGACTTGATGAACAGCGAAAGTACTAATTACAGTAATAAGGCTTATTTCAGCAGGTACATCATGTTCTGGGTGTATGAATTTACTTTTCTGAAGTCGGATGAGAATGATAAAGCTTTTCATTGGATAGAGGAAAACGAGACTGCAGTTTTTACCCTTTGAAAATTTCAAGTGTGTTCAACGCATAAAATATCGTGTCCTTATTTACAGTCCTTGAATTCGCTAATTCCAGACGATTTATAAGCATTTCGCTGGTTGAAAATAAGATTGATGTAAAAATTAACCGGAGCGTCTACAAAGTGGTGTAGTTTCGAGGCCTCAACCCCCGTGCCCAAGGTCGAGACCCTAAGGCAATCCGTTTTAATATTTACTTACCTAGCAACTTCACTTTAGTGAAATTCAATTCACTTAAATGCGTTTGCATCCCACTTAAGCGGAATGTATTCTACTTCACTTGGGTGGAAATGCGAGGTAAATTTTAAAACGGCTCGTCATAGGGCCCTACAGGTCGAGGCCAGATCAGCCGAGGCCGAGGCCATCTTCTATACTTACGCTGTCAGTGATGTGCACTGCAGAACATTTACTATATCCTTCCCCGTGGTGTGCACCTTCCTTCATAACCGTAAGAGCATGCCACCTGCATGACCCCTCTGGACACGATGCATATGCTTACAAAGTGTTGAGGGAACTTTCTAAAAATCAGTCTTTTGCGGAACCGATTTTGTGGAAATATTCCGCTTTGTGGAAAATAATTACTGTTTAATAACCAACACTGCAAATGTGTCGACCGAATTTGCGAGGCCAGAGGTTACAGGCAGAGACCCGACAAATTGGCGTCCGGGCCAGCCGAGACCAGGTCGAGAGACCCCAACGTTGTTTAAACTACCAATTTTATTCCTTTATTTTTCAGTTTTTACAGCATTTGTATTGCTTCTTTTGAAAAAGATTGTGAAATATTCTGAATGTTATATTCTTAAATGTTAAATGTCAAGAGCAGTCGCCCAAACATATTTTGAAGCAACAGCTAAATATCACAATTTTCCTCTTATTTATCTTCAAAGTATCTTCCATTATATTTCCTATCTTTAATATTGCATATTCAATGTAAAAACACAGTTGCTTCTTGAAAATATCACATTTGACGAGAAAAATTGTTGTCACATGACTTTCAACAGCCAATCATGAAACGGGACAGTCTGCTACACTACTTACAGTTGGGCGACTTCTTTTGCCCATTAAATCTGTAACCTGACTTAACTTTTAGATTCACAGTGTTTTAAAGAAAGTTATTTTTTCAGCTTAATCACACAATGATTTAACGTTCTTCTGCAGAGAGAGTGCTTCATAAGTATTATCATTGTTAAGACCAGATCTCAAGCATACTATAGAACCTATTTGACATGGATTATGGTTTATCTCCATTCCCCGCCCGTCCTCTTCGGTCGGGTCATCGGGTCTGGCAAAGAATGAAAAACTCTCATACAGATGCCATTATTATAATTATTTGCTGTTATTCACTTATTTGACTGCCTACTTTGATAGATCCAACTTAAATATAAACAGAATTGTGGTCACTGATTAGCGTGGCCTTGTTACTCCTCTTCCCACACCCCACCACCCATCAGTCTCTCGTGCACTCTGAACTTAACCAGCTGCAAAATCGAAAACTAAAAACATATGCAAGGAAGCATGTGATGACCCCATGTAGCACGAAATGAAATGTTGGAGATCCCTAGATCCCCCCAGTGGCGGAGCCAGGATGGAATTTTTGGGGGGCTAGGTAACAAGTGGGGGAGGGCTGGTATCTCCTAGGGTCAGGCGCGACAAGACTATCTAAGCGGAGCGCCACTATCAGTTGGCGCGGAGCGTACAAGAAAGTTTTGGGCTTTACAAACCCTCCAGATGGCCTTTAACGGCACTTCCCACGTGTTTTAACAGTTTAAGCTGGATGTATCCAGCCTTGAACTACAAATCTTATGTCTGCCACTTCTCAATAACGAAAATAAAAAAAAAATTAGTGTATGAAAAATGGTAATACACTTTTAGGAACCCCCAAAGTGGGCATTTCTGATCTGTGGCATGGGGGATGAGACTAAAGGGAACCAGTGTCCCCCTTTCCCTTGGGAAAATTTGTAAACTTCAGGAGGACGTAGATCGCAAATGCGGCAATGTTTGAATGGATTCAGCTTTAATAGGAAAACCAAAAGTAGTTGTGTCCCACTTGTCTAAAAATCGTTCTACAGTGGCACTTGTCATGGGCAGGAGTGAGGCACGACATAGGCTTACTTGTTAAGGATGGAAGGGAGGAATTATCTGAAGGCATTACCTTTCATTTACGGCATATTTTGTGTATGATAAAGTATAGGATTGGTCGTGAAAGAATGGTGTTCAGTGTATGATTGCTTTGTTTTCAGTGAATCAACCAGCCATTCGAAAGGCAGAAAGGGTCTTAACCTAACAAAGTCACATTCGAGTTTGTCGTTGAGACGTTTGTTTGATCTTCGAAGTGAAATGCAATAAATGACAGTGCAGATTATATACGGTATCTAATTTAGTGAAAGCAGGCATTTTGAAGTTATTACTTGATTTCATACGTGCCCACACAATGTGTTTGACAAACATTCATGCACGTTTTCTTAATTGTTGCACATTTTATTTATTTACTGTTTTTGAAGGAAATACTTCAAAGTTTATTTCCGTTCAAACATTTCATTTTTCCCAATTACTTTCTCAGGAGGCAAAAAAATCTGGGGAGCTTGCAGAAAATCTGGAGGCCTAGGCCCCCAGCCCCCCCCCCCCCCATGGCTACCCCACTGGATTCCCTCTGCACAAAATTATTTTGTGGTTACGCCACGCCGGCGGATTACTCAACCATATTGAAGTAACCAGGAAATCGTAGTTAAATTTTACTGAATAAATATTGATTTATGTCAGAATATTTCAGCAGATACTTATAAAAGAAAGAAATTGCTCATTCCGAAGAAAATCTCCTTCTGATTTCAATTTTGAAATGAATACGATAATTTGTGAATGCGACCTGCATGTATGTATTCGAATTTTGAAGAATAATATAATGTATAAACGATTACTGCGATAATTTTCAATTTTCAAGAACTGTATATATATATATATACTGTATGTAAATAAATAAATATTCACCTCACCATTGGATCCCTCTTGTTTTGTGTTTTCCTTTCCTTTTTAATCTAAAAGGCTTCAGACCAACAGCTTTCCTTCCCAATGGATCGATGCAAATTTGAGCATCACCAAAGACAGGATTTCTTATAGTTCTTCGCTGACCACATTTTTCGTCGAGAAAATTCACAAAGGGTCACGTAGATTGATTTGGTCTCAGCGGGTTTAAAGGCCCAATTTTCACTACAAGTTTCTAAAATTTCAATATATCAATTTTTCTTTAAAACAAAACTTAAACATTTTGGGCGCGCCTACTTTGCATTTCCCATCTTTAGGCATCCCATAGTTGTCTATGGGCTGCTGGCTTCATCCGTAGACGGAGAAATCTGACCGCAATGTTTGGTTACATTCTGGTCCCAATCGGTTCGTATCACGGGCGACAGGCGGTTCTTATTGTACCACATCACCTTATTGGGCCATTTTTGTTGTGTGCAAAATCAAAGTCAATGAGTAAATGAGCAATTTTTTCAAATGTGGGGGACTAGTCACCTCTGTCCCACCTGGGATCATCGCCAATGGTTCGTATACACTCAAACAGAAGAATGCTCAGACGAAGCCATCATTTGCAGATGAAGCCAATCAAAACGTAATAAGAATATCATTTAAGTGAAATTGATGATGATTTCATTGCAAATACATTTTCTCTACCAGACAGAGAAGCATGGCTCGGTAAGTAGATTTTATGGCCTCAAAGCCTTTGAAATAGACTTGGCCAAGTCTTCCATGATCAGATGATACAATTAATAGAGGGATAGAGGGCGTATTAAAAAAGACAAATACGGTATGCTGTAATGTATTGGTGAAGGTCGAAAATTTTGTAGAGGTTGTTGGCAGCTCCCCGGGAAACACTCATGAGAGAGTTGGTCGAGTCTATGGCTTTAAACAGGAGTTCCATCATTTCAGTGAATATTCTATAGATTGCTGGGTTCTGCAGCTGTGTGAAGTGCTGAGAAAAGCTTCTATGACTCGGACAGTAAACTGTGAGGCATTTATGCTAAGACACTAATAATGTAAAGGATATAAACCTATTTCAGTTTACAATCATCTCCAGAAGAGTATAATCATTAATCACTATGTGAGATTTTAGAAGTTGAGGGTTTGAGCAGCATGAGTCGGGGTAGCCTAATCGAATTAAGGATGTGATCGACCTATCTTTTAATGAAAATAATGACTGCCTACTCGCGTTCGGTAAATTGGAGAATAACTTTTGTCAAAAACGGTCGGAGTGTTCCCGCCCTGAATCAAATATACCAGATGAAGAGTAAAAATGTAAAATTGTAAAATCGTTACGATTTTGGTATTCAATTTTACAAAAATTATACAAAAGACATTTCTTTGAAGTATTAAGTTTCGCAAAGGATGGATCTAACACGTGTTAGCTCAATGAGGGGAAGAGCATATCACGCATTTTCAATGTGAGATACGGTAGTTGATGGACGAATTTAAGGAAAAGTAGGTTAAGCCTATTGTACATGGATATTATGCACAATACAACAGAATCACACAACGTGATCTTTCAAATGCTAATAGCCTGAGCAATGGGGAGGGCATATACCCCACTTTTGGAAGCCTTCGAGGTCAATTCAATCAGAAAGCTGGGGGAGAATGCCTCGGAAGTATAGTCTGAGTCTAACCGAGCAATTACAGGAGTGCATCCCCTCCCCCATTAGACGACATGCGTGTTGCCTGCATAGCGCCTCTGTGGCTGCCGCCCCTCAGTTGGTTTTTCGTAGCGATGGGCTGAACGCATGAAAAAAGACTTCGCCCGCCTCGCGGGCTAGCATGCGTGATGCAATATCCTTCAAAATGTTTAAAATTTGCACCATTTTGCCTTTCAACTCTCCTAAAAAACAAAACAAAATCGTTCAAGAAGAGGAACACCGCCTCCCTTTGGGCCTCCTTTCCCCCCAAACAACGAATATTCAGAACTTATCAACTCCTATTGAAACTTTTCTAGATACCTTTCTCTTTATTGGAAATGACCAAATAAACAGCAAATTCCTAACATTCCCATCATCATGTACCAATTCATATGGGCCAACAAGAGACAAAGTTTTGACTCGGAGACACTTTGACGGACCGCGTTCAGTTAGGGCCATACCCATGTCAGTCGGGGGGGGGGGGGTTGATTCCAGAGCCGCCAACCTCACAATTAGCAAAAATTGGATTTACATGAAAAAACCTAGAGATTGACAGCTTTCACCTGACATGTATTAAAAAATTTTCCGCTCAAACTCGATGCGACCTTACATGCCACGGTTGCGTGCACATAACATCGTTACCACTTTAGAGATGAGGCTTGCCCGACTGAAGTGGACTAAGGCGCAGGTCACACTACAGCGATATCGGATAGGATTACGGTCCAATTTTTGTGAGTTTCAGGTAAAATCTCCTCCATCCATTGTCGAAAAGAACCGAATATTCGTCACGCTGTGTAAAAATATGATCGGTATGAGAGGACCATGAAAAGTGAATTGTAAACAATTTATTTCGTCACTGCATGTTGATAAATAGCTTTTGTCGGACTACGCGTATCCGATAAAAGCTGTCTGCGGATGTGACGTCACGGAATAATGAATAAAATTTCGTTTTTCATAGTATTGCGGTACAAGCCCTTGTGCACAGGTTGGCAAATCTTTTTCCCTTTTTGTCAAAAGATGGAGGAGTTTGTAAGTAAAACTCTCAAAAATCGGAGCGAAATTCTATCCGACATCTCTGTAACCTGCGCTTAAGCCCACTGGTAGCATCTCGAAGCCCTGAAACAAGGCAATGGGAGTTGCCGAAAAGGCCTGGCACACTTAGCGATTTTTTCACCTTTTACAACAAAAACCGAATTTAATCTTAGAAAATGGGTTTTTTGTAGGCAGCCGAAGGAATGTGAAAAATTTGGGGTTTTTATTGAATTATGTACTCCTTCAATTAGTAACTTCAAATAGATTGTCGAAACGACTGGTTAGATTTACACATTCTTGTTTAGGCCAAAGTAATTGATGCTCTCGACGAAATTGAAAAAAAGTCGGAAAACCTGTGTCCCTTTTTAGACAAAAGTTTAGAAGAACGAAAATCAAGAGGCAACATCGAAATGAATGTTATTAAAGGAAATTTTGGGTTTTAGGGGTACATATTTTACCTTATTCCACGAAATTGAAAAAAATTCCTAAACTGCTTTGCCCTTTTATAAAATGTATTTAAAAATCTGGCATGAGCTCTTGCATTAAAAAGCAAATGGAATTTTATGGCATGACAAATAGAAACACACAGATTCCGTTGTGACAAAAATTAGATAATTTGAAGTCAAACTTTTGGATTTTTGTTTTGAAGAAAGTTTGGAATTTCTGTGAGGAAAATTGACAAATTTAAGGTTTTATTGAAAAATCTGCTTTTTTGTAAGGAGGGTCGAAAGACCAGGGTTACTACGCCTTTGTTCCACACGAAATTGAGAATTGGGAAAGTCCAGTCTCCAATCGACGTATGATTAATAGGGCTTAACTATTATTTTTTGTATCGGGCCCAATTCTTTGGCGATTACGGGAAAATGGAAAGACAGAACTGACGATTCTGCTTAAAATTTAACGAAATTTGGCCAGCAATGATCTTTCCCCATGCAGATGCGTGTAATTATTCAATAAAAAATGCGTGAAAATATTCGTCAAAACCATGTTACTTTAAAATCTGTCTCCATTTATATAAATATAAAAGAGCAACTTATCAAAAATCAGTAAAAAATTGCTGGCATTCACTACTAATCTGCTAATAATATATTGGCCACACATTCACAGTATTGTGTCTTACCAAAACAGGAAATGCCGGAATTTGGCTATGCCTGAAACGGATTTTTGGCACTTTCGATAGTTAAAAATGAAACCGGAATTATGATGCAAGTTAAAACCGGAATTATGACCGGTGGAAAGACAAGGCATTATACCTACTGTGAGACTTATTGTATGTATCTGTTTGAATGATGTTATTTTACCGTGAGATCTGAAAATTTTGCCGTGAGAACGACTGAGATGAGGCCTAAGACCGTGGCATGGCATACCTTACTCCAGGCTCTAAATATAGACGAATCCGAGCAGCTACGTAAGTCGGCCATTAGTGGGGTCCATCGGTCTAAAGTTGCCCCAGCTTTATTTTCTACATGCGATTCTAAACCCTAATATTCAGTAAAATTTAAAAAATTGTAGTAGGTTTTTTAAATGTACAGTCATCCAAGATACAGCTTATTAAAGAATTTGAAAGATGAAAACCGATGTACCCCAGTTATGTGGGACTAAATCAGACCATCCTTTGACTTTTCGGATTTGTGTTCAGTGATCGCTGTTTCAGTCTCAAATCAAATTTAATGACAACAACTTAATGTAACTAAAATACAATCTGTAACATAAAGATTGGTACATTTTGTGAAAAGGGAAAATACTATATATGAGATGAAGAGATGCGATGGAGGAGTGGCAACTGAAGCTCCTAAGAGCTTGTGGAGAATGATACCCCTTAACAACAGAAATAAAACAAAAAAAAAAAATAAGCAAAACTAGAAGGGAAAGAAACAAACGCGGAGAACAATCACTACAAAAACAATTGTCTGTAGTTGCTCAGTACAAATGCACAACGTGCAGTATCGTAACATTTGCATATCGCACCTTTAGCCATCACTTAAGCAACCAATGACGCAGCTAGATATTTTCTGCAGGAGGAAACGGGGAAGCACTTAAATTTTCCCATTTGATCAGTTCATTTTACGCGTGAGCATTGCTACATCAGGAAACCCAATTTGCGGTCGGCCAAGCACGCCGAAGCAGATGTTTTTTCTTAAACAAATATTTGAAAACTATGAATCTTGCAGTGAAGAAAATTTTTGACTCCTTCCAAAGAAAATTTAGGTTTCTTGGAAGGAAATTTGACTTTGATAATTAGTAGTTATGTGTTTACAGTTTAATATAATGTGTTTACATAATATGTAATAAGAGAGTAGTAATCTGGGAATACAGATTTAAAAATCGGTTATTACAGATTAGAAATATTTGTATAGGTGGCACTACTAATAAGCTTTAGTAATCAGTGGTGCATTTTCAAAATAACAGTGAGATGACAAACCCTTTACGTCATATTACATCTTTGTTACGTCCATGGTAAAGTTTGTCTGTTATCGACATTTAATCGGAGTTGCCATGTTGTGGTAATTTCAAGGAAATTAATTTCCGAGGTCTCATAATTACGTTGTAGTTAAGAAGTAATCGAGATCATGGTATCATTACACCCAGTGTTGTAACAAGTCACGACTCGAGTCACTTCCTCTCAAAATGACACTGACTCGATAGAATTCAGGAGTAATTTCCTCATTGAAATAGCACAGTGACTCGAGTCAGTGACTCGACTCAAGTCACTTAAAACTTTGAAAACTGGTGACTCAAGTCACTAATCTAGTGACGCGATTACAACACTAATTACACAACGGAATTGCAAAAAGCAAAAAAATTAAGTCACTTTTTAGTAGAGTCAAAAATGTTAATGCACTTCATTGTCTAGTGTTCCAAGAACAGTTAACTCTGAAGTCCACTCCAAAAAGAGTAAAAATATATTCTGCAATTAACAAGTGCCTGTAGGGGTCACTGTTTTTTAAGAGTGGCTCATTAAGACACACTACTAAGAGTAAAACTTCTCTGTTTTATACTTTCAATCTTCTAATTAGGGAAATGTCTCTCTTTTTATTTTCAGAGTGATATATGTCTATAGTCACTCTTGTGGAACACACTGGTAGGTTTAGTCCACGGACTTCCTATACATGGACAGAGCATATAACGTGTACGTCCTATCCGTAGATGGTCGCCACCGACGGGACAAAAAAACGCGCACCAAGATGGCCGCCGTGAAGCTATAAATCGTCTGATTTGACAACGTATCTGTAATACTTCAAACAAAAGTTTAACTTGAATGAGGAAAAATATCATATTCCTGCAATACGTGTCGTGATTTTGACCTTACCTTGCCTTATTTAAGAAATATTTCAACTTTCTTGCAAAATATGGTGATATACTTGAGCAAGTCCAAACTTTTACTTAAAACCACAGCAGACTGCCATCTTGGTGCGCTTTTTCTCACACTACGGTAGCGACAATCTACCGTACAGTATGCTCTGTTCGTGTATAAGAAGTCCGTGGTTTAGTCATATTAACGAACAGTTTGGAAGCAGTGTGCACCCGGCGAAGAAGGCCAGAGGGGAGAAGTCCCTAACATATTTTAAGATTTTAGCTTTTCAAAATTACTTAGCCCCATCGAGTTCCGATGATTTACTTCATTTTGCTCCTATGAAGGGAAGACCTTTCAACAAACACTACGAAATTTTTCCTTACACAAAAACCCAAATGCGTTCTAAAATATTCCAGACATTTTCCAATATCAGATCACAATTTTGAAATACCTCAAAAAATAGGCAAAAATGTTTGGCGCGCTTCACATGCCCACAAATTGTGCTTCACATTCCTTTTCGTAATCCTATACCTTTATCGAGTTTTCAACATGGTTCCTCCCCTGTTGGGGAATTTGGTCCCCCTATCAGCCTGAGGTAAGTTCGTTCATCGTCCCTGGCATTTGATACATGTGTCTTCAGCACTTGCCAGTTACACTCATTTGGTATAATGTTTCACTCGTGGGATAGTTGAACCTCCCTCACTGAAAAAGCAGTATGCAGGACTGCACGTATTTCTTCACAACTTCTCAGCCCTTACAAATTTCCCATTCGGCGTTTCAAAAACATCAAAGTTTCAGCCTTCTTTTTAATATTACACATCGAGTTTGCCGTAGAGGTTCATTGATGAACCACCCGGATTCCTATAACCAGGGAGCTGTTAGCAAACATTGCTAACAATTATTGCTCCTAAGAGTCCATACATAAGTTGTGTCTCTTTTCTAACATCATCCTTCTTGAACTGATTGCTTCTGAGGAGCCAGTCCGAGCATCATCATTTTGATAATCAATTACGTTCTTTCACTTGGAGCTTGCCCAGCAACCTACAAATACCAAGCTATAAAGGATATAATGAAAATAGTATGATCGAAGACAGCCGCACAGGCGTATTTTCATTTTTCTATGACTCTCGTAGAGTGAAACTAATCACTCTTTTCGCAGCCTCTGCAATATATTTTTTACATCTACCGCTTTCATCCAAAGTCCAGACACTTAAATATTTTATTTCAGAGCATTCAGAATTCGGAAAGTATAAATCTTTGTAATGCATGACTGTTTTAGGATAGTGCAGAGAATGGAGTTCTTTTAAGATTTTATCATTTTAACACATTAAGAGAAACACACAGTTACTCCCAATGAACCATAGTGCAAGCCGTCATACTTAGTAATTAGGGAATAGCTCCTTCCAATCACGTGACAATATTTTTGTCCTTTATTTGCCGCTGTTCAAGGAGATTAATCCCTTCCTTTTTTCTAAGTAGTAATGTTTAAAAACATCTTCAGACACATGTGTAAGGAAAATAAGAAAGATTTGCAAGAGTTTGTTGACTTCAAAGTAATTTTGAGGGCGACTCTTTGGTGCCTTTAAGTACAAACGCCGATCGGCGGTTTGACTCTCAACCAATCCTCACAGTACGTCATATAAAATAGTACTGTCTCGAGACATTCCACCTCGAACCTATCCTCATCCCTTAAACAGCGGCGTGCGCAATAGGGGGACCGGGAGGCCATGACCCCCAACCTCTATATGCAGTCGGGGGGAAACAACCCAGTCGGGAGGATTTACACGGGAGCAATTCCCTTTGAACTGATCTCCACCTCCATATCAATCGGAAGGATGGACATACATAACCTAACCTTAAGACATGATGTCAGGCATGATACATATTCTCGAGATATGAATGTGATACCTTACACATCAAAATTTTGAGGATTTAGCTAGTGCTTTGCTGCTTTCACTTCGATTGTACAACTAGAAGGACATTGCCGTGAATTATTACTGACTGCACTGTTCATACAACGTTAGAGAAGACACTTGAAAAAGTAGATCTGTGACACCTGCTACAGTACGTAGCACAGGAAGATAACGTAGAACATGGAGCTCTGCGGATACAATACGTCAAATCGAAGTGTTTAGAGACTCAAACGACTCCCTGGTCAAATTTTAGTGTGCACTTTAAAGTGGTGGTGCTGTTTTATTTTTCGTCTTATTCACATTAGTTGTAACATCGGAAACATAAGTTAGTTAACATGATGGAGTTACACAGCGCAGTTTCCGATCGGTTTAAGTGACACACAGGAAATCCACGTACTATAACTCACTAAACTGTAAAAACACTTGGGTCAATTTGACCTAAGTGGACCCTAGGGTCCATTTAAGAACCGCTGCAATAGGCTACTTAAAGATTTGGCGGCATGATGTAACGATGGTCGGTTGCTTGTACCATTATGGAAGCTTTGGTCAAAGGTCCAATCCGGGTCCCATCGTGTGGCTCTTATAATGATATCTCCACAATGCCGAACTCCTACAAATTTTCTTGTGCAGCGTTAACCAGTGAGTGGTGCTTTTGAAGTGTACACATATTATACTAAAGATAGTACAGAACAGTTCTGAAAGCTGCCTTCAGAGTGAGTGTGAACACTAAAAATTTCGAATTCAAGATTTGAATTCATGTAACTCACGTAATACTTGTACTAGTAAAGTCACAACAACTTCTATGAAGATACAAAACAAACATTTATTTACTCTGCACTGAATATATTGCATAAATTGAATTATGGTATGGTAACGAACAACAAGTTGTAAGCATGTACTTTTCAGTATACATAAATGATTTTAATGCTCAATTAAAATTTTAGCTGTACACCAACTTCATTTTTAAAATATTTACTGTGAAAGGTATACCTCTGAAAGATAATAATTAAAATGCCAAAATGCTTTTGTACCCATAGTACCTTTTCAGTTTATTGTTGAACACAGACAAATACACGGAGAAAAAATGACCTAAACATGAGTCAGTATTCAGTAATGATCAGTTTCACATAAACGTAAGTCTATAGTGAACCGACGAAAATGATCAGGTAAAAAATGACCCCCATAAAGTTACTTTTGATCCATTTTGGGGTAGAATTTTACTAAACACTGAAAAATATTTTTCTGTTCCCTCGTGACTCAAGTTCCCCTTTTCTGTCGATGAATACAGACCAGTCATGGTAGGGCGTGATGAAATCTTTTAGGAGTGAATTGTAAATGCATTTAGGTGGATAGTCACCATTTTCCAAGGGAGATGATTTCTGGTAGAGGTCCCTCTCTACCATCTCCTTGCTTGAATAAATGAGGCTTTATTATTTTTTTTAAGTGATATGTGCGTTTTAAGTGCTAAAACGACACGGCAAGAATGACCAAACGATGTCCTGAGGCCAACAACGAAATAATGGAACACCAAGAACACCGTGACCCGCACAAACGAAACAAAAACCACCAACACCCAAAACGAAAAGGCAATACCAAAGTAACCAGACCAAACTACCACCCACAAGCAAAAACCGAATCATCACGAAAAGCAGACCAAACGACCATCACCACCAACAACAACATCAACCATCCAAAAGGGCCACAATTCGAGAGGGAAGGAGGGGCCGGGTTCCAATTGCTGTATTTACAGTATGTACAGTATATACACTATTAACACCAAACCAAAAACCCGAAGAAATCCAACCGTAGCACATCCGCTCGCTTCCGAAACCTGAACTGAAGTGTTAGTTAGATAGAGTTTTACAGCCCAGTTTCCAACCGATTGGTTCAAGTCGAGCCGGCAACGGCCTTTTCCAGTTGTGGCGCACTGGCTTGTTTTCCCTACTCCACTGCGAAGCATCACGCACAACGGCAGTGGGTTCCTTTTTTAGAGTTTTTGGTATGACTCGACCTGGGAAGCGAACCCGGGCCTTCCGGGTGAGAGGCGGATGCTCTTACCGTTCGACCAAACACACGGTCCTAAATTGAAGTGAATGACATACAAATGATATGCTGAATTTAATGTTACCATTGTCTCTCTGCAGATATAGGCTCATTTCAACAGCTCTGTTTGTAGGTAGTGCTTAAGTCACTTAAACTATGCTTCGCTTACGTGGGTCCAATGTGTGTGTGGGGGGTGGGGGGGGGGGGGAGGAAGGGTGATGTTTGCATTCGGGATTGGACCCGGTGGCCCACAATTCAAAGCTGTGTTTTTCTCCATTTCGACATTTTATAAAACAATTTATAGGACCATTTTTCTCCTCAGAAAACGTTAAGTTCAAAATAAACAAGTACCGTTTCGGGTCAGCAATGATGACGCGGTTTTATCAAAGCCTACAGACTGGTAAGGAAGAGACATTCATTAAATAAAACCGCGGTCAATTTTGACGGAAAGAAGCAGTTTTAATACACTTCTCAAGCAGCTATAAGATCTGTGTGACATTTGCACAACCTAGATTTCAGTTCGTTAACAGAGAAAATAAAAGGTGCCTCCGTAGTCGCCTTTGCCTGCCTAATTTAATAATCTTCGGGTGATCATGGCAAATGGAAACGGCTTTCCAAATATATATTGGACAGCTGATAGTGATGCCAATGCAATGTCAACATAACGGTGATTTATAAATTAAAAAGTTACGATTACTAATGGTTTCCTGGTACAGAATTTAGACATTCCTTATGTTTGTTCAAAACCCTTTCTACTTTTACATTTGAGACTTTCAAGCGACAATCAGTTTGTTTTTATCACTTTTCACAACTTTAATTCTGCACCACATTTGTTCATTGACCTAAAACCACGGACTTCTTTAATACATGGACAGAACATGCAACGCGTACTTGATTGTCGCCAGCAGCAGGGACAAAAAAGGCCCACCAAGATGGCCGCCGTGAAGCTATGATTTGTATGATTTGATGACGGCTCTGTAATATTTAAACAAAATTTTAATTTGAATGAGAAACAATATCATACTCCTGTAATATGTGTTGGAATTTTGACCTTACCTTGCATTATTTTGAAAGTATTACAAGTGCAAAATCTGTTGACTAGAACTACTTGAGCAAGTCCAAACTTTCACACACAAAATCATAGCAGACAGCCATCTTGTTTGAAGTTAAATCAAAATATAAAGCTGGTGTTGCAGAAATTTGGGGATTCTGGCAGTGGCGGAGCTAGGGATTTCGGTTAGAGGGCGCGAAAGTAGTCTGCAGGGGAGCTTCGAAGGAGTAAATACCCTGAGCCTCAACACGATCGAAACCACGGCTTTTCAGACTTTCCATTTGATTTTCCGCACCTGGTAGAAGATACTTTGACATTTCTCCTCAGCAAGTTTTTCTATTAAGCCATGTTTGAATTTTCTATCCTTGGGCCTCCGCGGAAGAAAATTCGGGGAGGGGGGAACTAGATTCTTCTTTGGGGGAAATTTTGGCCCAAAATGCCTCTCAATTCGCTGGAAACGACATTTCTAAAGCCTATTTACCGCATATAAATAGGGAAAATACTGAGTGAACTGTTAAGAAATATTGATGCTATTTTTCTTCGTCTTTTCATTTATATTTTCTTCGTATTTTCAGGTTTTTTATTTTCCTGGGCAGGGCAAGTTCCCCCTCGCCCCTGCCTGTGGAGGCGCATGTTTCTATCCCTCTCTTTCACATTCTAGTATGAAGGCAGTCATTTTATATTTTGTGTGTTATTGTCAGGTCTCGATTTAAGATTTTAATGAAATAATGGGTTGCTTTGTGAAGATAAAGATTAAACCTGCTAGAGCTAAATAGCAAGCAAGCCTCTTACGGAGGGAGAAAGTTATGGATATTAATCACCGTTAGGTGCACATTTTTGGCATCTGGAAATCAAGATAAGTACACGAAGAAACATTAATTGACGTACTTTACATTACGTGACCACTCTGAAGTAGTAATTAATTAAGTACATTTATAGAAACAGCCAAGACAAGAGGTCTGCTTGGCTCTCTAGATACCGAATTCATAATAAATAAAAGTAGTCTGAACTTAAGCTTATTTGATGCAATTTTCTGGCTTTTGAGACCACGGAAGTACAGAAAGAAGCATTTTCATGGGATTATCGTGCAGTGTCAGAAATAGCCATTTATCATGAGAATGGTCACTTTAAGAAAAGAAAAATGGAAACTGCTCATTAAAACTCTTAAACCGTAACCACTATGATAACAGTTTTATTTTATTTTAACCTGAACGCTCTCTTCAAATGATTTTGAGAAATGTTGTGAAAGCTATTTTGGCATCTTTATAAACTCTTTTTATTGCTTATGTTGACAATTATCCCCGACAACAAGAGGGCTATTTGCGCTACAATTATTGTGGCGCCCTTTGCAACATCTTTTATTGGCCGGGAAGGTTAATTCAATGTCAGTATGTGGATTTTGTAAGCTTATAATCACGCTGTGGAAAGAATGAACTTAGCACAGGGACAACATTCATAAGCAGTGGCGTAACCAGCGGGGGCAGGGGGAGGGAGCCCCCTCCCAGTGAAAGGCCTTGGCCCCCACCCCCGCTTCCCCCCTCCCCCCCCCCCCAATGAAATTGGTAGGTCGAAAAAAATAATGAAAATGGGTAGGTTGTGGCATTACCTGATACTACGTATCAGGTGGGGTAGGGTGGGAGTAGAAGTTTTATAAATTAGTGAGGATATTGTACAGTAGTTACTGATATCTCTTGCTCTCATTCCTACTAATATATTTTTTCTTAAAACAGAAAGAAATGGCCCTAGCTTAATTTATATTGAAGAAAACTGAAGACCAAAAATAAGAGAGTGAAAGCAAACAAACAAATGATTTTAAAAGCAAGCAAATTATTAAGGTCCCCATACAATAGCATTTTTGATAGGAAGAGTGGCAAATTGTGATTCTGATTAGGCATAAATCAAACTTTATACAAATAAAACACATGAGTCATTTAATTGAGAAATTTTGCATGTGCTTTTTTTGAAATGTGTATGATTTATTAAATATAGTTCATGTGCAGTTTCAGATTTTCAAAGTTTAAATTAAGGCATGGTATGACTATTTCCACAGGTACAAAGCAGTAAAATGGTCAACTTGTGCAATAAACGGAGGAACAAACGATGCATTGACACAGTGGAGAACCTTTTCGGCCAACCTATTAAGACTCTAGCAGGTCCCACGTTGGAATAAAGCAAACATTCATAGCGGAAGTATAAATTTCCAAACCTGTGTTTTAAAAAGTTAGGGATATTTAGCTGAAATGCACAGGGCCAAAGACACTGGAAAGTGCCATTTCTGACAATCTGAGAGGCATTTCTAGCCAAAATTTTCTCTGTACGCTACGCGCCAACCGATGGTGGCGCTCCGCTTAGATAGTGTTTCTTGTGCTTCCCCCACCCCATATCAACCTTTGCCCCCCCCCCCCAATGGAAATGTCTGGTTATGCCACTGTTCATAAGTGCGTATAAAGCATGAAGATGCGTTTCGGCAAAACCTACCCCTATATTACAGAAGATGACCCTTTTCATCAGAATAAAGTGCAGATAGTACAGTTACTGGTGGCTGTCTGAGCATTTTGTTATCTAGGCCTTAAAACAACGCTTTTAAATGATCTCTTTTGTCAAAAATGGTGCAAGAGTAAAGTATGTTAAAAACCTAAAAAGGGCGCCGACAGACGATTTTGGTCCGTCAGGGGGAGGTCGCCCCCTGACCATATGGCAGCTCCGCCACTGGATTCTGGGTTCCCTATAAGAAACTGAAAAAGTTGGGGATAATTTAAAAATCTGTCCTTCCTTTTAGCACATTTGCGAGGGCGACTGATGATCTTTGTTGTTACTAATATGTCAGTCTAAGGTTTGCGAATGGTTCTCGGCATGCGTTAAAGGTTTCCGAAACTTTTTAGACAAATAGTTTAAAATCAAGAGGTTATATAGTTTCCGATTTGTAGTTTACAGTTGTCAATAAGTGTTCTGGTATCACATAGGACAAATTTTCGATATTTTCAATTCCAAAACTCGGAAAAGTTTCCAAAACTGATTTTTGAGCGAGCATCGTATGGCATCAGGGATTGCAATTTGCGGCGCGAGAAGCTCGTCGAAAATTTTGCTATTTTAAAACAAAGAACTTCCAATATGGAGGTTGAATTGGGGAAACCGGAATTTTATGACAGCAAAGTTGGGAAAATCGCACTTACTGGTGCACTGTAACAACGCTATATATGACCATAAGCATGGTCAACTATGCATCGACTCAAACTATGGTGTAAATGTTGATCTAGACTATGGTCAGAGTTAACCAAATAATGGTCCGATTTGACCATACATTGGTAACTTTTGTAAATAGTGTAGAACAACAATTTGACAATAGTTTGAGTCGGTTCATAATTGACCAAACCAATGGTCAGATCGACCATATTGTTTTTAGAGGGTGTTACTAGATGATCTGGTGTCGCATTTGGCGATTTGCATATTTTGTCATATTGCAGAGCCAGACGGCGATCCCCTCCCCTCCCGTAGCCATTCCACTATGCCGACTTATTCTTATATCATGTTTTATAGCCATAAATTGTTTTTAGATCTGATGTGATCAGATAAGTCCACGGTTAAGCAAAAAGTCAAATCAGTCCATACCATGTGATCCTGGTTGGTGTTAATTTGTAGGATTGACAAGGGACCATTACAAGCTTGAATTCAACCTAAGGCTGTGTACATTTAGTGACAGTGGTCACTAAAATTGGTGAAAGGGTGAAAGTGAGACTTCGTCTGAGGGAAACCGTCGGTTAACGCGGAGTGTCTCACCATTGGGATTTTTTCCAATAATACCCATAGATTGGTGAAATGGCAATCCACGTCCTCATTACTCCATGCATACCCAGAGTCGTCAGTTACCATGTTCATGCTTTATGTTTCCGTAAGAATTTTTAAAGGCCCAATCCTCCCACCCCAAACAATTCATATTCTTCTTACCTACCTACTTAAGTTCCTCTCACAACTGTCTAAAATTTATCCTCATTCAGAAACAATTTCTCAGTTTATTGCTTCAGAGTGAGTATTACAAGATCCCTGCCCTGTGAGTAATAAAAAACTCTCGGTACAGTATGCATATTGTGCAATATGAGCTTCGGTACTGTGCATTTTTTTTTAACTTCCTGTCAATAAAGGAGCTGTGCCAATTGAGGATTTCCGTGAACTGATCTACAGAAATTTTAGTTTGGGGTGAGAGGATTGGGCTTCTTACGGAAACAATTTGTTAATATTTTATATGAAAACGGAAAAGTGGAAACTTCGCCTTCTAATATACATTTCCGACAGCCTAAAATTATCTATTAATGGCGGTGAAATAAAACCAAGTGGAAATGGTTATAATCGGATTCGTTGAAATGACTGCCACGGTGCTTTAAGCAGTGCTAAAGTCAGACTTCGCGGATATACTGTTTAGCTCAAGTTTGGGGCAACGGGACACTGCTCATTTATCCGGTGGGAAAGGCTATCCCCTCTGAAAAAGTCTAAAAGATCCAATTATGTCGGGGACCCGTGGTCCCTACAATAAAAATGTAACACCAATTAGCTAATCCCCTAAACTATCATTCACATTGTTGGCCAATGTTTTGTTTGTCTTTTTATTAGTTTGACCTTGAGTTGATTAGGGATACCATCTTGCCCCCCTCCCCACCAAGGCATATTATGTTTCCAAATTCCATTGCTTAGGATGCACCAATGGTATCAATATAAATAAAATTGGTTGTTAATTATAAATAAATAATAACATTGGCCAACAGTGTGAATCCATGACATGAGGCATGCTTGCTTCAAGTTGATTGTTTGTAAAAAAGGCTACATTCAATTGCTAATACCTCAAGAACTGATCATGGGAAATGAATAAATATTTTACCAGAATACTTTATAGAGGTAGATATATTCCTGTTTAGATGTGAAGTTTTAGCAAAAAAATTAATTTTCACATGTGAAAGAGGAACTAAATCTACTCAGTGTAGTAAAATTTCCATTAAAAAAGGACCTGCTTTTCTCAATTTATCAGCAAATGAAGTAACTCGAGTTGTGTTCCCAAGTGCTGTTGAGGGCAGCAGAGATTATATCACTTCCTCTCACTGACAAGGAATGTTTTGTTCCCCTTTGTTTTGTAAGACTGATGCGTTGACCTTAATGTTAATTGGAATAGGGCCCTGCAAAGGGGAATGCAGAGTTTGAAAAGTTCTCATGCCATCTGTGAAATCACATTTTGGTAATGTGTAATTGTTGAGGAGAAAATAGGCTGTAAAGTTTAAAGAAAGGAGAACGGCTTTCCATAAATGTGCTTCAAGTTCACTGTTTGTTGAAAATGTGACAACTTTACTTGCTCAAATCTTGAGAACCACACACGGGATTTCAATGCAAATTTCAACAAAATGCCTATAATTAGTACTCCTCTAACATATCAAAACTTGTTATGACCTTAAACCCTTCTTTTAACATATCAAAAATACATTTGGCTCTGGACTATATTCTTTAGAAGTATAATTGCCGTTATTAAGGTATCCGGCAATGCAATTTGTGAAACTGCTCAATTCGTGTGCACTAATTAACATGATTCTAGATTGGCTGTTGCCATTTTACTGCATCGATTGCATTCTTTGTTTGGGTTAGGGATTAAGGCTAGCATTAGCCAATTAGGAAATTTCTTGTTAAGCATTACGAATCTCCGTGAAATTTTTGCTTAAAAAATGGAGAGGTTTTGGAACTTCTTGAATCGCATTCACTTCGTCAGGATCGGGTTGCAGCTGGCTTTGGCCCTTCAGGGGTTTTCCCAATAAGATGTAGGTTTGTTGAACAGGCTACCCCACTTTGCAGATCGTGGCGACCAACAATACCGCAAAATGCTCCGTTTCCTTTAAATGCATGAAAGGGCGGTATAATCGTTAATAAATTATTTGCCAGCAGCAAGGACAGGAAGGGAATTAGTATTGGTGCAACACAGTGTCATACAACGTATATAGCATTATATATTTCGAGTATAACAAGTACATAATGCTAATATAGTGTTTAAACTTTTTGGAGTTCATTATTATCGAAGACTGCAGACCATGTAGTGATGTATGTAATTACAGCTGCTTCGTACTGATCGTTATTTTTATTTTAATTTCACAGAAAAAATAGCCCGAATAAGTTCTGATTAAAAGTTGCTGAGGGAGTGGTAAACTTCCCCGCAATGAAAGACTTTCCAAACTAATTTATGGACAAAAATAAAGATCTCCCCACCTGCAAAGACAAATCTTTTGAGAATTACATCGTTCAAGTTTTATTTTTCAATAAGCTAAGTTTGCACAGGTCCTTTCAGCCAGCGACTGAAATGGCGCAAAGCACGGTTAACCATAATAAGTAATAATTATCATGATTAAGATGTCCCTTTAAATCAAACGCAAAAGATCCAAAAATAATATAAAAAAAAAAAAGGGAAAACACGGTAGCTATTAAAGGTTTTCGATGGTACAACAAAGATCATTTCATTGAAACACATTGACTTTATGTTGCTGAACAAATGGCCGATGTTTGATTATATCCGTATGTTCTACGGCGTTGGACTGACATAACGATGACTGAGGGCACTATAACGACGTATCTAGGGTTTTTTTACGATGTCTTTGATGACAATGGCGAGTGGTATGCTGCGAAACTGGGTTCATTATCTGTCATGACTTCCCCACCGCTTCTACTTTATTACAAATATAAAGCCACATAAAGCTTAATGCATGGTCGCGTAGCATGTTAGCTTTTTCTCAAGTTTTTCCGACCCTCTGGAAAAGAACCGTTTGGCGAAAGCAAACTATAAAACGAGACGCTCGCCAATAGAATATAAGCTACCTTAGAATACGCACTAAACTAAATGTATACTGGGAACACATCTTGGTAATATGATATGGCATAATATACAGTGCGCCATCTATAAAGTCGGCTACAGCAAGTCTACGTCTGCCCATCAAGTGAGGGGAAGATCAATTTTTATTTTTTCAGATTTGTTTTAAAATCATTGTTAGGGTTGAACATGGGGTTTGGGTCTGAGCGGAATGGATCTTGGAGTTCTTTTATTACTCCACGGAATGGATGATATAATCATCATAGGCGCACGAGGCGAGGAGTGCAGGGGCGGGGGGGTGGTACCACCTTCCCAATTCGGGCAAAAGCAGTTGGTCTTTCGGGCAAAACATGGACAAAGCACGATAAAAGGTGACATTATTCGGACAAAAAATACTCCTTGTCCCCACATATTACCCCCATATGTATATGATGATCATTGTATGTCCCTTGAAGTCTATGTGACTCCAAGATTGTGACCCTTTTGTCCAGGTGATAAGCCTTTCTACGTAAAGTTCACACATCAGCTTAGCAAAAGGAGAAAACAAAGAAAACTGATAATCAAGGTTGGTTGATTTAATCGCACCGTGCCATTACCACTCAATTGATCTACTCGCTTGTTTTAATAAATCAATTTCAAACAAAAAATCACTTTCGGTCTGAGTTCAAACACTCTGTGAGGTCGAATTGCGTTCATGTTTAGAAAAAGTTATTTAGAGCTGATTTGTTTCTTGACTTTGACAACCAACACAGTTTAGAATGTCAGTGCACCTAATACGTGCGATGCAAGTATGACTCCAACTAAAATCATCTCACAATCAAAAGTGAGATGTATGTCATTGAGAATCGCAGACTTCGATGCCTCTGTTTGGAAGAGATCATTATGCCCTGGTTGGGGATCTGCATTCGACAAAAAGTCACCCCCTGATGGAAAGGGCTCCATACGGTCAGTGGCGGAGCTAGGGATTTAGGTCAGAGGGGCGAAAATGGTCTGCAGGGGTGCTTCGAAGGAGTAAATACCCTGAACCTCAGCACGAAAGAAGCCACGGCTTTTCAGACTTTTCATTTGATTTTCCGCACCTTGTAGAAGACTACATTGCCATTCCTCCTCAGCAAGTTTTTCTATTAGGTTTAAATTTTCTATCCATGAACCTCTGCAGAAGAAAAGGCGGGGGGGGGGGGTACATTTCTTTTAGGGGAAAGCTCCGAGCCACCATGAGTTGGCGCGGAGCGCAAGGAAATTTTGTCCCAAAACGCCTCTCAGATCACTGGAAATGGCATTTGAGTGAACTGAGTGAACACTGAGTGAACTGTTAAGAAATATTGATGTTCATTTTTCTCTGCCTTTTTTTTTTTATGTTTTCTTCGGTTTTTCAGGTTTTTATTTTCCAGGGCAGGGCAAGTTCCCCCTTTCCCCTACCTGCGGACGCCCATGTTTCTATCCCTCTCTCTCTCTCACATTCTAGTGTGAAGGCGATCAATATATTCTGTTTTACTGTCAGATCTCAATTTAAGATTTTAATGTAATAAAGGGTAACTTTGTGAAGATAAAGATTAAACATGTTAGAGCCAAACAGAAGGCAATCTTACAAGGGGAAAAGGTTATGGAAATTAATCATCTTCGTACATTTTTGGTATCTGGAAATCAAGATAAGTACACGAAGAAACATTAATTGACGTAATTTACATCATGTGACCACTCTGAGTGAACTTTAGCCATTAAGTACATTGCAAGAAATAGTCAGAACAAAAGGTCTGCTTGGCTCTCTAGATTCCGAATTCGTAATAAATAGAAGGAACCTAAACCTAGGCTTATTAGATACAATTCTCTGGCTTTTCAGACCACGGAAGTACAGAAATAAGCATTTCCATGGGATTATCTTGCAGTGTCAGAAATAGCCATTTATCATGAGAATGGTCACTTGAAGAAAAGCAAAATGGAAGCTGCTCATTAAAACTCTTAAACCATTACCACTATGATAATAGTTTTATTTTATTTTAACCTGAATGTTCTCTTTAAATGATTTTGAAAAATGTTGTGGAAACTAGTTGGGTATCTTTATAAACTCTTTTTACTGTCTATGTTGACAATTATCCCCGACAACAAGAGGGCTATTGCGCTACAATTATTGTTGCACCTTTAGCAACATCTTTTATTGGCCGGGAGGGTAAATTTAATGTCAGTCTGTGTATTTTGTAAGCTTATTATGACGCTTGGTGTGGAAGCAATTTACTTAGCACAGCGAGTCACAACATTCATTAGTGCGTATAAAGCATGAAGATATGTTTCGGCAAAACCTATCCCTATATTACAGAGGATGACCCTTTTCATCAGAATAAAGTGCAGATAGTACAGTTACTGGTGGTTGTTTGAGCATTTTGTTATGTGGGCCTAAAAACAGCGCTATTAAATTATGTCTTTTGCCAATAATGGTGCAAGAGTAAAGTATGTTAAAAACCTAAAAAGAGCGCAGACAGACGATTTTGGTCCGTCAGGGAGGGGGCGACCGCCCACTGACCATACGGTAGCTCAGCCACTGCATACGGTCATGCACTGGGGTCTTGCACCCTCATGCACCCTGAAGCAATAAACTGAGATTGTGCCTGGAAGAGGATGGGAGATACGCTAAAGTAAGTAGGTAAGGAAAATTGGAATTGTTTTGGGTGAGAGAATAAAACCTTTAACATTTACAGCGTAGGCTTACCAATAGAACTCTCCCATAAATCCCTTTGGAAAAGTAAATGGGATCCCGAAAAACTCAATTGGATCACGTAAAAAGTAATGGGGTCCTATTATTTCATTTTATTTCATCTATTTGTTTTTCACATAATCATGCATGTATATAAACTTATAATATAGGCATGTATTAAGTTACGTCAATAAACGGAGCCCATAATGATCTAAAGTAACGAAACAAAACTAAACCCTCAAGGGTTTGACAAAGTACTCCACCCCCTCAAGAGCAATAGAAGAAGTAAAGAAAACAGTTAAGTACTAGAAAATTGAATTCTCCAAAGGCTATATTCTAACTTCTAACCGCCCAGCCCCGCAGCTGAACATGTCCAGAACCCTCATCCATATCCAGGTACAATCCTAGTCTACTACTTCAGTTCATACCGTAGTGCATACAAGACCCGTTGCTAACTGTTACACTCTCGGCGCGTACTGTGTACCAGAAGCTACTCGGCATTTTTTTAAATGTAATGTCCATTGAAGAGCTGCGCCAATTGAGAATTTTGCAATACTTCGAATAAATTGAAATTTGATGAGGTAACGAAATGGACATTACTGCAAATAGCTGTCTTTATAAATGTGGTACGCTTCTCTTGCCAAGGTGTGTCAATCAACCTGAACAATAACATTGTTGTCATGAGCATCATGGGAAATATGCTAATATGTGAGAGAAACACCCCCCCCCCCCGGGCCATCGGCTTCGGTATGAGTTTTTTATTTTCCCAGGGATTAAAAAAATAATGTTAGGGTCGTAGCCAGACGAGGTTCTGAAGTAGAGCAAAAGTTTCTACAGGGCGAAAATGTTTATAGGGGGCCAATTTGTAAAATTGTATGAAGTCAATGGCGAGTTTTAAAGTACCCTATAGTCAGAAATGTTTCGAATTGGGCATATCACCCCTCGCCTAACGGCCTTTATAATCCGATCAGTATGTCATTTTAACCATTCCGTCGGCAGAGGTAAAATTATTGGAAAAAAACTTAAACGCCCTTTTTGGACCATCAAGGCGACAAGGTCCCTCTGGTCAGGAGGTTTTTCTTCCAAGTGATTACAAGAAATGAACGATGCAGGGTTTACAGATAAGTACGGCCTAGGGATATAACTAGGACGACTTAGCCGCTCCATCCGAGTAAAGAATATTTTTAAGCATTTGTCTTCATTACTTTTTGGAGTGGTTGGGGGGGGGGGGGGGGTAGTGTAAGTTAAACATTTATACCCGGACTTTTGTAATGAAAAGGTTAGTTTTCTTCAATTTGGTTGTGTCATACATGCTGGTGACACAATCCTGTATTTATTAATTTATGAGCAATGAATTACATAAACAGCTTGGCAATACCATTTAACAACAGAGCATTTCAATGACTGTTCTCTTTGCAGTACTTTTGGCGACAATCGTAAGATTTAGGTTAATAATATTATTCATAAAAGTGAAGACAATTTGGAGAAGGAAAATTATGAAAATAATTTTTCCATAAGAACGAAAGTTATACGTGCTTATTAGACTTTTTATAATTTTTTCCCACCAGCTCTATGGTTTACTTTGTATTTCTTTTGTATTTTTCTTGTTTCTAAATAATATCTCCCCCAGTCATACACTCCTGCTCCCTATTTTTGTAGAGCAAAGTATTTTTTTGTAATGCAACATCTCACTTCCCGTTGGCGATCCCTGCAACCACAACTCTTTTCAACAATCTTGGATTCGGGTCCCGCCTATTAGTACCACAATGGTTAACATGATTCAGGGTTCGCACAAGTCCTTACGTCCCGTGAAGTCGGGAAATTGAATCTTATTTCCAGAACTGGAAATTAAGGGAAAATTGAGCAGTTTTTGAAAGGTTCTGAAAAAAGTCAAGAAATTTAAGGGAGTGGACTCATTGTTCCAATATTAGTCCCAATTTTCAGTTTCACTATTTCGGGAAGAAAATGACGAAATAGTGAAAATGACTGTTTTAAAAGGTCCTGGATGTATTAGTCAGGTCTTAGAAAGTCACGGAAGAGTCACACCCCTAATTTCAAAATGACGGTTTCTTGACCTATTTTGTAATTGTGATACCGGATTATGGAAAAGTGGGTTAGATATCACTTGTTCATCTAACGTTCTGAGGAACGTTAGATGAGGCTGGGAATGTATGGCGAACCCTGTGCTGGGCGAATGTGGGGCCCAACCCTGTGCTGGTTTCAGAATGTGGGGCTGAATGTGAGGCTGAATCCTGTGCCTGCTTCAGACTGTTGAAATAGGTTGCACACACATATACACACAATAGGCTATATACTTTCGTGAAATTCATGCTGCACTAACAGATCATATGTCGATACTTGGTCTTTGTGTTTGCGTCGCGTTGACGTGAACCGTGAAAACTCACGCCAAAAATATCAAGCCAAGTGTTGAAAAGGCGGACGAAGATGTAGGCAATTCAAAGTGTAAAAATCTCTCTCTCCTATTTGTGCTTGAAAATGTCAAATGTGATCGTTGTATGAATGTAGAATTGATCAGACTGAAACCTCAAACTCAAAGGCCACTCAACCCAAATTTTTGAAGATGGATATGGACACCACCGAAAACAATGCATCCGAAGATCGCCATGAACAAGGGTCAGATGTGAAAAGGTCTCAAAGTGACCTCATAGAGGAAACGATTGACTATTCTGTCATCCCACCAACTCTAGTAGCTACAAATGTATCAAATTCTGTGTTTTTCAACGAAAATGAAAAGGTATGCCAGTGGGAAATGTGGTTCTCCAAAATTTCGCAAAATCGGTACATACAATAATATCGCTACGGGAAAGCTTTGTCCTTTAGGGCCTTATAAAGTTATTGTATGTATAGGTAGGCTAACTCGTAAAGTCGCCAGTGGGCTCTAGAATCCGTGCCCGGAACTGCGTCATAGCTGTACGGTTAGGGGTTACGTATGCATAGTAATAGGTTAGGGTTATGTACACATAGTAATAAGGTTAGGGTTATGTACGCATAGTAATAAGGTTAGGGTTACGTACGCATAGTATAATGGTTACGTACGCATAGGTATAGGGTTAGGGTGGGCCATATGCAGGTGAACGCATGCATAGGAACTGTATACGTAGGGGTATATAAACATTTACGTATACGTATCTCATACTGTACATATATATAAACTCTCAAGTACATACAGTTAGCTTTAGGTATACATAAATACGTATACCTACAGCTATATGTAATAGATAGTATTATTAGACAGTACTTATATTATTTTTAACCCATCCACCGGCAACGGCGTTCGTAGCGCAGTAGGCAAGCGCGCTGGTCTTCATGCTAGAGTCGCTATACCGCTAGGGTCAAGGGTTCGGGTCCTGGTACTAACAATGCTTTTCTTTCTTCCACAGCTCTAATCATTCACTTCTTTCCACAGCACACACTTATAGCGCTGTTCCTCGAGTGAAGAAAAAAAGAAAAGGGTTTTTTACTTAAAAAAAAAAAAAACTTTAACGTTTCAGCGCCCTCTTTTGGAAGTTGTGAAGTGAGTAAAATTATGTCTACTTCCGGGCACGGATTCTAAATTAGCACCGCCAGCTGTAGTATTTTACATGTAGACCTACATGCAGTAACTGCCAGCTTTATTACCCAGTGGATGAAACAGACTTGTACAATGTTCAATAGGCCCTTTGGCTAGATCCTGCAGATGACTGCTGTAGTGTAGGTGTACAGACCATATCAGTCCTCAGAGATTCTAAATCTCAGATACCTGTTTGATTAAAAAAAAACCTTAGGGACTAGATCTTTTTATTGAATATCAGAGAATACCAATTCTGCTTTGACAGGATTAACCTTGAAGGTTTAGCAGTGATAGTACGTTTGGGTAATATTTCATTTTTCAAGATTTTTTACTGAAATTTTAAAATTTTTGTAGGGCACAAAAAATTTCCCCAACATCCTTCCTTGGATTATAGGCCTGCTTCTAAGAGAAACAGTGGAAAATTGTGTACTTTAGAGTTGATATTTTCACCTAATTTATCACAAATGAGGTACTGTAGTTGAGGTGACTACTTGTCTCTTTGAAAGAAAGTGTAAATTGACAAAGGTTAGGTTGTAATGTTTAACTTAAAGTCATTAAACCCTTTGTAAACATCTTCAGATGGTTTGTTTCCATCCATTTGTGAATTTAATTTTGTAGGGACCGAGTTCTGAAAACCAAGAAATAATGGAGAGCAAAAGAGAACATGTACACACTCCGGGGTCTGGTGCAACTCTGTTTATTCAAGGTTCAGTCACAGTGCATGCAGTACCGTACAGTACAAGTAAACACAATACATATAGTGCAAGGATACAAAGGTACACAAGGGACATGCTCAGTGCATGACCACACCTAGAAGACATTTACATATACATACAGGAAGATCTACATAACACAATGAGACCCCAGGCCTAAGCCAGCAGTGGTATGATGTAATACATGCAGCAGCCAGTAATGTAGAAGCACTGCCTCTTACTGCCTCTTTAATACTATAATAGACTAAAACATTCCAATCAAATAGGTGACAAAGGGCTAAACGTCAAATAGACTTAGACCCTACAATTTTTTATTTAAAGTGTTGATTTTCTTTTTGTTTCTTGGCAGCTTTGGTTTGAAGGACAGTTCAAAAAATTTGGAGGTCCAGTAACTTTCCAGTACTTTAAAAGTTTTCATCGTGTCAGGATCAATTACCAATCGGGTGAGGAATCCCTAGCTGCAAAAATAGCTTTACACAAGAGAGATATTTGTGGTCAGGAGATTGGAGTTTACTTCATTCAGGTGAGCTACACATCATGCAGTCTAACAGCTGTATTAAAAATTTTACAGTGTTTAGGTTTTCAATCAAAAGTTTTAAGTGGAACATTGAGTTGGTTCATGAAATTCATGAGGAAAAACTCCTCTTAGCTTGTTTGGAAAAATTGAGGTACCCAAGCAGAAAAAAGATAAATCATGAGAGCCATTGCTTTTGTATTCAGTGTCACAGAAGAATACAATCACAATGCATCTGTAGTGCTTGTCACTGGACATTTCCTGAGGAGCTTCATGGATCAATGCACACACACAATACTCCATTGAAATCAACTCTCCAATCGACTATCCATCTTTCCTGCCATGTGCCTTCTATAGTGGGTAAAGGGCTTTTCTCAGCATATCACCAACAGAGCTGCCAAGTCTTCCTGATTCTGCAGAAGACTTCCTGAAAATTTCACCTTCAAACATGCAAAATATAAAATCTTCCTGATTGAGAACATAATTTCCCCCCATTGAAATACACACAAATCCCTGAAATCTTCCTGATTTATGAGGTAAATCTTCCTGAACTAAAGACCTGAATGTTGGCAGCTCTGCACCAAATTTGTCCAAATCAGGCAAGTTTTCTCCATGTGCTCATGACAAAAGCTTGAAGTTACACAGCCCTTGCACTGTATTCTACATACAAACAATTATTAATGGGTGAGAAATAGCTGATTTATGTCTCAAAAGTCTGTGACCAGACACTGTGCCAAATTATACAGGCAATTTTTAAAAGCCAGGGTAGAAGCAAATTCAAAATAAACTTCTTACTAAACTTTTGGGGGTGGAACTTAACTTGTCATGCAAATTATAGGCTTTGTCATATTGTTGTATTTAATTCTAATCATATAATCAATACTCTAATTATGATAGTGATGTCAAAACTCAATGTGTCCCTTTAAAGCTTACTTACTGTGTAGGGAAAATGTACTCATTTTCATTTTGCAGTACACAGAGCCTAAAGCCTGTTGGATAAGTTGTTGACAAATGGAATTGTGGGAAACAATCAAGATACACATGCATATACACTGTACCTGCATACTTCTTAAAGTGTACCTCAAGTCAAAAAAATCAGTAATATACATTTAAGAGCAAGAAGAGTTATAACTGTCCAACTCCCATGTTCATAGGGCATTCCTGAGCTGAGATATAAAATGTTGAAGTTTATTCACTTAAATTAAAATGGTACATTGCGCAAAGATTTGTGATGTCATTGTTGTACTGCTCAAATTACAATCTTTGTAATTTCTTAGTTTTTCTGAAAGTTCCTGCACCTTGTACCAAGATGTAATGGTACTGTGATGGGGTGATGTAATTAATTGAGCCCTCTCTGTGCAATAAGCTATGCAAGCAAACAGTACAGTATTCAAGGTCAAAAAACATTTTTAATGCTAAAGTGAAAAAAAGCAAGCAGGTAATGTGAGTTGTACAACATGAAAGTCACAAATTATTGTGTAATGGACTACTGTAATTTGTTTTCAGTTAGTAAATTTGTACATTTTACATGTTAGCTCTAGAATGTCCTATTAAAATGGGAGTTGGACTGTGAAATTCATTTTGCATGCTGTTTAATATATATTTTTGAATTTTTTTGATTTGAGGTACACTTCAATCCTGATATTGTAATTTATATCTAGCAACAAACGGTAGCTTATTCAGCTCCAGTCTACTGTTACGACATGGCACCTTGTAAGTTGCTTTTATTTTTACCATTGCTTGTTAATATTAATTATTTTGTCCAAAATAAATCTTTATTTTAAAGGTGCAACCTCTTAGTGGAACGTCTCAAAGGTTAGAGCCACCAGAACCAGACAAACAGTTCATGTTGTCCCCACCAGCTTCCCCTCCAGTTGGTTGGGCTCCAATACGAGAGGCGGAACCTGTCATCAACTACGACCTCCTGTCTGCTCTCTCTTCTCTTTCACCAGGTAGGACATAAGATGTGCCAGTAAAGGTAGTGTAGCATGCCAGCAAAAAGCTCTGCCTGTACTTGGCAGTTAAGGAGAAAGGTTTTCTGGAGAAAAAATTTTGAACGTTTCAGGAGCAACCTTTTGCTCACACCAAAATAATGACGTGGAGTTTGGCACAGTGTTGACATTTCTTTTGGAATTATGCTGATGATTTTCAAAGACAAAATTCACAATTCCAAAATGAAACCTCCAGGACATACTAATCTTACAACTGTCCTTAAAGGTCCAATTTTCTTACCACAAACAGTACCAATTCTCCTAACCTTCTTACTTTACTTAAGCTCCTCCCACAATTGTCTGAAATTCATCCTCCTCCTGACACAATCTCAACTTACTGCTTCAGAGTGAGTATAAAGCCTCCTCCTTACTATGCGACTTGATGCAACACAATGCATTGCAGCAAGATAGTTCAGACACATTGCAAAGTGTGAATTTCTTTTAAACTAGTTGCAAGCAGTTGCACAACCCAGTTTCATGAGACCGAACATGTTCGGTTGCATGAAACTGAAACATGCAACTGACAGCAATGGCGGACTTTTGGAACAAAGTCTGCAAAGTTCAGTTAATCTTAATGGACAGAACACATTCCTGTCTCTTCAATGTAACAAATAAAAGAGTATGTTACCTGTTAGAATTTTGCCGGAATCTCTTCATGGACCTTTTGTTGTATAATATGGACACTTTGCTCATAAAACTAGTTAGTGGTCAGTCGTTTATCACAGCAAGATAGTGTTGTTGCAGTAAGTTGTGACACATAGTGTGGACTGGGCTTTAAAAAGCTCAATGTGTTTTAACCAAAACAGTCTCCAGTTCATGCTGTGTAATATGAGTTCTATTTCCTGTATTGTTTGAATTAGCTGTCAATCAAAGAACTGAGCAAATTGAGAATTTTGGTAAACTCAATACAAGAAGTGTAGTGTGGGGTGAGAGGATTGTTCCTTTTAAATGCAGGTTACAAAAACAAATGGTAGCATTAGCCATTAATGGCATGTCCCTCTGTCGACATCGCAAGGCTTGCATATGAGTTAATGTTATTCATAATTAAGTGCAAGTCAAAAATTGACTTGTTAAATGGTCAATGTTTCTGTGGATTTTGATGGAGATTGTGGCTTTTTACTGCTGGTCAAGTGGTTAGAGCATCTGACTTGCAGCCAGGATGTCTGGGGTTCAACTCCTGGCCAAGTTACACTGAAGACTTTAAAAAGGGAACAAGCTGCAGTTGTAATTGGTGCTCAGCATAAGCAATGGAATAGGTAATATAAGCCAGTGAGCCACAAGAGACAAAAAGGCTTTGGCTGGCCTGACCTAAACCAGTGGGTCAGAAACTGAGCCATAAAATGTCACCTAACTTACAAATTACAATGGCCATCAAGGTAAAGATTCACTTTACCTCTGGCCCATACTTTCCTGCTATGTATTAGGTTACCAATCAGCACAATTTAAGGAGGGTGCTGCTTTGACTCTATTTTCAGTTGACAAGTGTTTGTCTTAAATTGTCTGTTGTTGTCCTTTTATTTTCAGGTGAAAGTCATGAATTACACCCTGGAGATGGTGGCAAGCCCAAAATTGTGGTCCACACTTGTGAAAATGTGGACCCAGCTGGACCTAAGTTGAAGATAGTCCACACAAAAAGACCAGAAGTTTGAAGACACTTTCCAAAAAGAAGGAGTTTTGTCCTGTATACACAAGGATGGTGCCACACCTTTGGAGAATGTCTGTACAGTGGTTGTTTTTGGTTGCAGATGAGCCATGCCTTTCTGCTTATATATATTTTATCATTTGGACTGTGCAATAATGACAAAAAGCATGGTAGGGTGTAAATACCTTCTCAGTGGCATTGGGTATATGGTTGAAAGCAGTTTCATTGAAGTTATTTCACATTCTAGAAGGTTTCTAGAGGTGGGAAACTTTATATCTCAAGAGAATGTGAGATAATACAGTGATGCCATAATTGTTGGAGATGATGAGGTGATATCACATCTTAGGAAATTCAGTTTGGTTAAACCACACATTTCTTGGAGGTGTTTTGAGGTGATACGACTGATGACATCGCTTGAGAAGGTTCACTAAGTTAGTGTTACATTATTGTAGGAGGTTTCTTGAGGTTATGTCACATCTTTAAAAGGTTTATTTATATTAGAGTTTTAAAGGTGATTTCTTGGGGTGATATCACAGCTCAGGAGTTTTATAGAGGCTGTGCCACATACCATAACTGTAGAGGTTCTTGAGGGGAAACCCCATCTGAGGAAGCCTTTTTAGCTTGACACTAATACTGTGGAAGGCTTCCTGGGGTAATGTCAGACCATAGGAGGAGTCATTAAAGCTGTGTCCAATAATTCTGTGCAGTTTCTTAAGGTGATATCATATCTCAGGAGTTTCATTCAGTTTATTTTAAATACAATCAAAGATGCTTTCATGAGATGGTATCACATCATCTCAGGAGGGTTATGGAGGTTGTGTCACATAAATTGTAGGAGGTTTCTTGAGGTGATATCATATCGTAGGTTCAAAATGTTTATGTTACATAATTTAGGACTGTTATCACAGTTTGGGTCATTTAGATTACACTGCAGAAGTTATTGTACGTTTTTCAAGTGATTTTACATCTTGCAAGGTTCATTGAGGGGAATTATACCAAATGTCAAATCTGTGAGAGGTGGATTAAACCAAATGTTAATGTATTTATTGTTATCACAGTGGAGAAATTGAGTATTTTTTTTTCAGTACTGTGTGTGAATGGAGTGCAAGGTCAAGGACTGTTTACTGTCTGATCCAAACCTCAGGTACATTATTGTTGGGGGTATGAGCTGTTTGATTCTGGAACCAGGCATGAGAGATGGTGCACACTTTCCTCTTTGCTCTGCATAGCCCAAATTTGTGTTCAGTTTTCAAATGTTATCTGAAATAGCCCTCACTGAAACTGCCTACCACTAAACAGTCTAAAACCAGACTTACGGGCAGCTAAGTGGGGTTTTTAATTGATGTTTGCACCTACAGTTTATAGCCACTCCAACCTTAAAATCAATTAAAATATGATAAAACCCAGTAAGCATTGGATTGACTGTAAACTGTAGGTGTTAACCATCAATTAAAAACCTGACTTATTACCCAAAAGTCTGGTTTTAGACCATTTAGTGGTAGACAGTTTTAGTAAAGGCTATTTTACATAATGTTTGAGAAAAGCTCTTTGTCATGTATTCTGGCATTAGATGTTTTCATTTTGGAAGTGGGACTTGCAAATGTGTTTGACAGTCCAGTTTTACATGTTGTTTGTTAAGATTTTATACATCACATAAATGTTGTTAACTTTTAAAGAATGACTGTAGGCAACCCCTGTGGACTGGAGGTTATAGAATATGCCCACAGTATTCCCCACCCATTGTAAGAGGTCACTTAGGGGCTACTGTAGCTTGAACCCAGGGACTTATATACATGGACAGAGAATGTAACGTGTGCATCCTATCCGTAGCTGGTCGCACCGACTGGGACAAAAAAGGCGCACCAAGATGGCTGCCATGAACCTATAAATCGTCTGATTTGATGACGACTCTGTAATATTTTAAGCAAAAGTTGAACTTGAATGAGTAAAAATATATTCCTGCAATAAGTGAAGGGATTTTGACCTTACCTTACCATATTTCAGAAATATTTCAACTTTCTTGCAAAATATGGGGATGTACTTGAGCACGTCCAAACTTTCACACAAAACCATAGCAGGCAGCCATCTTGGTGGGCTCTTTCTTGCACGTACGGTAGCGACAACATACAGTGCAGTATGCTCTGTCCATGTATGGAAAGTCTGTGCTTGAACCACATTGGAAACTTAACTTGATTGTAAAGTATATTTGAACTTCATCTTTATCTGGCTTACCTGGCTGACACTATATAACGTATTGGTGATGGTGCCTAACAAATTTATAGAATTACAGTCAGTCGATGTTTGCATTGGACCTTATGCATTGCCATCATCCAGTATTATTTTGTAGGCAAAACAAAGCATGCGGCACCAATGAACTGGATTTTGTGCTTGTTGTGTGGACTACATGTATATGAAATTATGTGTCCATAGAGTGATCATTCTTTATTTTCTGAAAAGAAGGACAGGGATTGCTGGCTTAGAGAAGCGGTCTTAGGGAGTTAAAATTATTTTGGTTTTAAGGTTGTCTAGATGCAAAACGGTTCAATGTTTGAAGCAAAATCTTAAGAAAACTTGTCAAATTATTTGACAAACTAATGAAATCCAGACATTCTGGTCATTTTTTAAGAGAAAAAACTGCCCAGATGCCAGTCAAAAAAGGTTATGTCTGGGAAAGTCTGTACATCTGGTAACCCAAAGTGCACAAGCTGCCTGCATTTGTTGATGAAGGTTGCGATGATAGATACATGCTTGCCTCCAACAAATGAATAATGGAGTTGTGACCACAGCGTGGCATTCTATGCCAATGCCCTTACCATTCACTGTTAAATTTTAAACAGCCCAACCATCCTGTTAGTGACAGCTGGTACAGTCTGACTAAGAAATGGTCCATCCGTTCTAAATCTGGAAACTAAATATGGGATTAGTGGAGAATTATTTTGAGAAAATTAATGAGTACTGTTGAAACAGGGGTGCAGCCAGGATTGTGTCACGGTGGGGGGGGGGAGGGGGCACGGCATGAGTAAGGATAGAGAGAAAAAACCACTATTTTAGGTGTTTTTTCCACTGCAAGAGGGGGTCATGGGGGGTTCTGACCCCCAAAACCCCCTGGGCTATGCCACTGTGTTGAAATGTGTGCATCCTGGTGAATTAGAAATGTTTCGCAAAAGGTGCAGTGTTGGAACAACTTCTTTGTGGTATTGAGTAATGTTAGCTTTAAGGTGCCCGACAGAGCTATCTCGCCCTGAATCAATAGACGAGCTGGAAGTTTGTATCTCTGCATGTGTTAGTGACCCTTTCCTTCAGGAAGCAAAACTTTTGAGCGCTGCCAGTCTGCATACTATTTTATGTGTTTTTACATCCATCAGCTTAAACACACAGAAAAGTGTTACCTGTTGACATTTGACCTATTGCATACCACTGCCCCTTTAAGAAACTTTGAACTGCTCTATTCACAAGTCCTGCATGCAAGGTATTCATTCCTGGGAAACTTTTGCATCTTTTTGTATGCACTATCTGCCATTGTGCTTGGTGCTCAGCATAAGTAATGGAGTAGGGAAAACAAGCCAGTGAGCCACAACTGGAAGAAAGGCCATGGCTGGCCGGCTCGACTTGGACCAATTGGTTGAAAACTGGGTTGTAAACCTCCATCGAACTATCTATGTACTATCTGAAGTTCCATACAAAATATTGTACATCAGGAGGTAGATTTGATACCAACCTGGGTGAACAGAAGGACAACTTTGTTTTTAAATATTTTCCATCGGATTTCACGACATTGCTCAGCAGATTATTTGGAAAGGGTTATCAATCTACTATGATGGCACTAGCACAGAGAAATGAATTGGCCTCGTGAAATGAGCACAGTAAAAGTGTACATCATTAATTGATAGTGCAAATTGTGTGCAAAATATTTGGCACTTAATTTTTTTCCCAAAGACTCAATACCCCAGATATTTAAACTAGTGTTGTATAGGTTCAGGAGGGTCCAAATTACATTTTCTTCCCTAAATTAATCATGTCCATGTGGAGTTGTACTGTGTGTTTGTCCTTTTGGCTCATATCCAATCACAGGTGAGCCCTAGCCTATATATGAGCACTGTTATCAATACAAGCCTCCTGTAACCCATTGTATGGTGCTGTGAAAACTTTGTGATGAATTGTACATCATTATATGAATTAATTATCCCTTACTCAAATGGCCAACTGCTTAAATCTGCTCTGCGAGCAATAAATTTGGAGTGTACTTCATGTTCGCACCTGCAGTTAACGAGAGAATAAGCTGGACAAGTCCTTTGAAGTTCACAAACCATGATAAATCAGATATGGTCCCCTGTAATCCACTGCTTTCTCTCATCAGTAAGCAGGAAGATTGTTTGCTTCAGCTTGCAGAACTGATTTCCTTAACTTTGCTAATGTTTGGGTGACTTCCAGCTGCATTTGGTTATGAAAACTAATCCAAATGCCAGATTCGCTGCAGGGTATGTGTTTACAGAGTTCTGAAGCAACGGTCTTCCTAATGGTGGTTGTTGGTTGTAGGTGTGAACACAAAAGCAAAATCCTGTAAACATTTTGCCTGGAAATTGTTATGAAAGTGGTAGAATATGACCATAGTTCATGTGATGGTATTTATAGAAGCTTGGTGGGAACGATTGAGATGTCTGCACAATTTTGAGGCTTACTGTTCATGTCTGTCTGTCTTATTATGAAGCTAGGTGACAACCCCATATTCTGACAGCCATAAATGCATCTACGATTGAGTTGTTGGAATGTAGGGGCTGTTAAATTTAGGCACCAGAATATGTTACTGTTGCTGTCATGAAGTCAGTACAAAACCATTGAATGATTTCTGCAGGACTTATAGGAATATTCCCTGTGAAAATACTGTAAAAAGTTATTCAGAGAAAAAAAAAAGTTGTATGAGTTTCATATATTTGAAATACATTTATTCATTTCCAAAACCAAAGCAAAGAATGTCTTTTCTTAATTGGTGTGTCTCAAGAAAACTTGAATTTTTGTCCCTTTGTGCCTGCCCCTTTGTTACTGACTGGGAAATTTTGAAAAGTTACAATTTTGTATTCTGTTTTATTTTAAGGGAAAATCATTGTTGTTTCATATTTTTTACCTGCTTGCTTCAAGTTGACTGTTTTTTGAAAATGTGACAACTTTCCTTGCTCAAATCTTAGGAACCACACATCAGAGTTCAATGCAAATTTTACCAAAATGCTTAGAATAAGTAACCCTCTAACATGTTAAATTTGATATGACCATAAACCCTTCTTTAAAAGCAGCAATCAGTTTGATTTGGCATTTTGTCACGACTTTTATTTCTGCACAAGACTTTTGCATGTATTAAAAAAAAAAAAAAAAAAAATTAGGGATCATGACCTAAGGTTGTATTCTTTTACAGTGTTATGGAAGCTGTCGGTTACATCTCAATCTTTTGACATCTGTATGTTCCAACAAAACAGCACCAAAGTACACTTTGTTGGTACCAAAGTACATTATTATCAGCACCTAAGTTCATTTTAGTCAGTACAAAAGTACATTTTGTTGGAACATAGAGACGTCGGAACAAAGAGATGTTGGAACATAGGGATGTCCCCGAAGCTGTCTACTCTTGCACCTGTGTGAAAATTTTCTTACCAGACAAAAGTTCAGAAATTTTCATTCACCAGTAATTACCACACAAAAAATGTTTCTTCTAACCTGGAAGACCTCTCCAATGTTCCCATAATTTTCAAATAACAATGAATTCAGAAGGTAAAACATGGTGCTGGGAGAGAAGGTTAACAGTCTCTGTCAAACCTCTGATTGCCACTTTTTAAAGCAGTCCCTGTCACATAGCTACCTTTCAGAATTTGGGTTCTCTCTGTTGATTCATCATCCTGTTAGGGTTGCCAGCTTGACATTTTACACATCAAAAAAGGGAAATTTGCCATCTTTTGGAAATGCTTGGTGGGAGATTTTTGGATGGGGCCCTAAACCGGGATTTAATCGGCGTTTTTATAACATAGCCTATAACAGCAATGTCTTCCTCCATTTGTTATCAATTTCAATGAGAAATTAGACACATCCAATTGTTAAAGCACTCACACAGCATAGTTTGGGCCAAATATGCAGGTACACCAGCATTAACTTATTGTGCAGCCTACTGTGAAAATAACACTGGGAAAATACAATGAAATACAGGTAAGTATGCATACGACACCAGGTGCCCTCCTGAATACTATACTTGTTGATCCTGGCATGTTTTTCCATACTCTAACAGATTTTTCCTATTTGGCATTTATTCAGTCCCCTGGCACCAAATTTGGTGGTATCTGACTAAGAAAACCCTGGCAACCATGCACCCTGTTGCACAAAGTACAGTACAGGTTAAGTAAGCCTACATACAATACAAAGTGTTCATTTAGAAGACACTGAAATCAGAGAGGAACATTTATACATGCATGTGAAGGTTCAGTTCAAATGTGTCTGTCAAAGTTGTGCTTTTACAATTTCGAAGGGTAGTACTGTGAATGTGTTGTGAGATGCTGATCATGGTATAGAAAGGATCAAGGGTGGGCTGACTATTTTAAGAGATAAGGTGAACACATATTATGTAGTTCTATTTTGAAAGGGGGGGGGGCAGGTCAGGGAGAAGGGAACCTATGAGGGCACTACCTTACATGGCTAGGCTCAATGAGAGAAGCTGGCATATAAACAAATTTTCCAGGAAACATGCTGACACTATAAAATGAAAGGACACACAAATATTTATATGCAAAGACATTATCTTTACTGCTTGTGTCAAATCATTTATGTACAAAATGATATTCGTCTTTTCAAATTGTGAACAGATTTGAGGTGAACAAAAACATAGAAAATATTGACACCATTCAATGCTGAATCTGGGATTTACCCATGTCATATGACAAAGAAATAAATGAATATTAAAATTTTTCCTCCTGTGTTTCACTCTGACAGCAGGATAACAGTATTTTACTCTCCTAACCAAACTGCTTTTTATACTGCTTACTTGCCAACATTGTCATACCTCAAAAATCTGGACATGAAGAAGATACCATCCACTGTGCATAATGAGCATACATACAAGTGCTCACCTCAATGGGTTGGGTCCATGGGGCAAAACTCAGGCTTCCCTGTCTAAATTTTCACGGGATATGAAGAAACAACCAAGATGTATGCGATGATTGAATTTGTTGTTCTGTCATTATTTAAGATATTTAAATGATGGTGTTTTGCATCCTTAAGCTGGGAAATAAGACGGCAATGATTTTTAAGGGTTTTTTTACAGTCCAGAAAACATAACAGTTCCACTTAAACAGTTGGCAAGCAAAATACTCTCAACACTTCTACATGTACCTAACAAACTCATTTAGCAATAAATAAAAACGTTAAATTGACTACATTCTGATGAGACTTGGAAATAACAGAATAGAAGTTTCAAATTTCCTGCTCAGCAGTTGGAAGGAGATTTCACTGGAAACTAGATCTCGGGGCAAGTTGTCCAAGGATGGTGAAAAATATTTAGTTTTTCACACTTTAAAGGATTGCAATACAGTAAATTCCATATGGCTGGTATATGACAGGCCATTAGAACCTGAACAAAAAATTATTTTTTTCCCCCCTGGTAACCACAAAGGGTCCCTCACTATCCTCCTACTGATGTGCCCCTTCTTATGACTTTCTCCAATCCATGAATTTGACCTTGTCTTTTCATCTGATATGTGTGGATTGCGCCCACCTATGAACTGAAGGGGCGAGTCTCTTAGCCAAACAAAAACTATTGAATTGGGGCAAACACCTTCACCCTTAAGGGGGTGAAATTTCACCAGAACTTGGGGGAGGGGGAGGGGTGATATACTAACATGCATTACTGCAAAGATGATTTTGATCCTGGAAAATGAAATGTTTCCTGGAAACTCCCCCGCTCCTAACCCCTTCCCTTTAGGCCAACAAAGAGGTGAAGTAAATGTGTAACAGGAGGGTTCCAGGCCTTTTAAAATTAGGGGAAGCGTCACACTCAGAATGTTTGATTAATAAAAGGATGAACCACAATAATGAAACAGGCTGGTCTTACCCCTTAATATACCACAAAATCTTCAACCACATTTGCCAATTATTTTTGCTGTTGAGCTACACAATGACAAAAACTAACACTACCATACCTATTCATGATTGACAAAGCAGTCACTTTCTGATCTAGCTTGCTATTGAGGATGTTATCAGCAATCCATGAGGGAAAGATTATGGAAGATTAAACTAGTTTCCTGATGACTTTACAAATAAAAAAAAAAATCTGTGAAAATGAAATGATTCCCATAATGCACTGGTGATGTCATTTTCTACATACTATGAGTTGACAGTCTACGATATTAAAATGAAATTAACAACCTAAAATGCAGAGATGTGACTCAAACTGCTGTCTATGCCCCTATTACCATATAAAAGATGGCTTTCCAATGTGATCAGTCCTGTGCTATAGTATATTTATGGTCTTAAACATTCAAAGCCACGTCTCAAAGCTGTTCTGAGCTTTAAAACACCTGAATTCAAACATTGTATGGGTAAACGGTGTGTCTGGAAGATGTGGCCACGAAATGCCTACCTGAAATATTTGGCACTTGGAAAATGTGGTACCATATAAAGGATGTCAATACAAACATCAGTGTCATTTATTTTCTTAAAAAGAACACTATAATGGAAGGCAAAGTTCTCAAATGTATTCAGGACATTCCCTTTCTTGCCTCAACCACCAAACCCCTCTTTATAACTGTAACATTTGTCCTTGCTCACTGGTCCCTTCCCTCAGCCCATTTTTCCTACAGTTTTACACGCCCTTGAGAACTTGCACTAGCTAAAATTATCATTACAACAAAACTGCAACAAAGGTAAAACGTTTAAATATGAACTTGAAATAGAGGAACACACTCTTAAGTGAGAACACCAGACATAATTAAGTCCTCAAATGTTAACAGCCATTCTCGTCCCACTTCCACCGACTCCCCTTGCCATCTTATCTCCCCCCCCCTCCTGCTATCTTATGATCACACCTACTTTAATCACATTTGTTGTACAAAGACAACTTCAGCCATACGAACAAATCTCTTTAAAAGTGGCGAATAATACCTTTTCCATCATGTAACATTTGAAACTTCATAGAGCATGTTGCAACTGAAGTAATTGGCTGCTTAGTCCATTAAACTATGCTCAAGATGGGAGTGACATTTCCTCATCAAAAACATTTCTATATTAGTCTTTTTACATCTAAAACAAATGCAAAGTGTGGGGAGGGGAAAAGACAGCCGCTCAAACTGATCAAGGGATGTGTAAAAAAAATTACTAAAAAGAGCTAAGAAAATTGTGAAAATTTGCCTACCAAAGTTTAAACACCTTCCTCACTTTGTGAATGCTTTTCTTTGTTTCAAGTTTTGGACATAAACTACCTTTTTCAATCCTAAATAATAAAACTATACGATACTTATAACAACTATGATGAATACAAGTCACACGATTCTTGAAGTAATCCAATTATTTCATAATAGAAGTATGTTCTACCGACAGATGAAATATTTACTCTTACAGAACGATGTATTATGCACTGCTCCATTTGCCTCCACAATCTGATGATCTGCCAATACAAGCTCTTGAAAAAAGAGAAAGCATTTCTCACAGAAAGCAAAATTTGGCGATTAAGAGATACAGACATATATATTTCAAAAAGAATAACATATAACATCATATATTTAAGTATAACATTCTAACACTACCCCTCCCCTACCCTGTCCGGTTACATCTTTATGTTCCCACAAAACTGCGCCAAAGTACATTTTTATTGACACCAAAGTACACTTTGTCAGTACCGAAGTACATTATCGTTGGAATATAGAGATGTCAGAACATTAGGGATGTCCCTGCCCTGTCCACCCCATCATCAAACTGTCACTGTAAAGCTAAAGCATACTGTCAATAACCTGACTCCCATCTATTCATCTCTGTAAAACAGTTAGGATCTACGGTGCTGTCATCAGGGCCTAAACTCCACCCCTAACGCCTTAGACTAAACCATACATACCCCAGAGGATACTGCATATCAACCCAGCTCGGAGCCAAGGCCACCTTTTATAATTACACTACTTTCCTGCAGCAGCCTAAGTATATCCATAGTTTTGTTAAATGTGTGTACCATTTACCTCCCTTAAATTCATTGTGTAAAATATTTATGAAGGGAAAAAAAAAATCTATTAATTTTTAATATATCAATATTTTTCCCCTTTTCCATCATAACTGAATATGTATCTAAGATAAACTTGATTTGTGTGAATGGTAATTGCTCAACTTCATACTGTTATGTGCTTAGCTGCAAGAAGAGGGAAATAAACTGTGTCAGTGTCGGTGACTTTCAAAAGACTGTTTCATTGACAAATAATTTGCATTTATGCTAACATAGTATGTACTATAATACTTTGGGGTGCTGCCAATGAGAGTTTACAAGGCCACTCCTGACGTGATGCTTACAACCTTAGTGTTGAAGAAACTCCCCAGAATTTGCAGTTGTGAAACTAACCTTTCGTTGAAATATACAGATTTGTGGAAACCAGTTCTGTGGTTTTATATTTTCTGAGGTACAGGAGTGAGGCTGAGGCCTTACCTCACAAATCAAAGGCCTAAAAATCCTTAGTAGTGCCAACAGTTTGCATACTTTTAAGCACCTCTTACTATTTCATCAATCTACAGATTTTTTAAGTGATCTGAAGTATCTCAGCCATTTAATAGATGTACATTTTTATTATTAAGGATTGAAGCAGTGAAATCCACAAAACTCTAAGACACATACTGCAGCTGTAATAATTAGTCCTGGCAAATAAATAACAACTATGCAACTTGTGTCATCAGCACACTGTAACAGTAAATTTCTGTTACAGTGAGCCACAACTGGAAAAAAGGCTGTGGCCAGCTCAACCTGAACCGATATGTTGGAAACGGCGCCATAAAACTCCAATTAACTTTTAACTTATATTTGGTACAGTATACCAGCTCTGTCAGTTTCATCTCATGAACAGCTGCAATTCCTGGATGGTAAACCAAATCTGCATCCGGCATGGTTGTACTGGTATTCTCTTGAGCTGCTTTGCCGTTGATGGCCATCTCTTTCTTGCACATCCCATTTTCTTCTGGCTCATATCTTCCGACCTTTATCCATATGCATTTCTTCTCAGAATTTAGCTGAAATGTCACATTACAAACGCACCAACCTAATTTTACTAACCTAACTGCAGTCAATTCAAACGCATGAACCCACTTACTTCAATGTGGGTAATTTTTCTCACACCAAACCACTGACATAGTCAGCACTTTTGCATGAGGGTGAGCAAATAAAATACCTCACTGCCTTGCCTGTGGGAGGTATTCCCCTCCTTTATGAGGAATTTTTTTAACACTTGAGTAGCTCAGATGTGGTTCGGTGCAACATTTGAAGCACCATTTGAAGTAAAATTCTTAGATCCACTACAAATAATTCTTCTTAGGTTTTGGAGAGGAGGGGCTTTTCTAGCTACACCAAAGATCCTTAATAATTGCACACAATTTCAACAACAACTGTAAATTTCAAATAGCCACACTTTCATCCAGAGTTCTTATTGTGTAAAACAAAGCTGCTTCATCACAGAATAAAGAAACTTCATAAAAGACGGCATTCTACTTTCAACTTTCAACTGCTGTTGACAAGAATTCATAAGCCTAAATTATAATGCTGTGGGGTGGCCGAGTGGCAAAAATGTGGAACCACTTGAGCTGATGAAGCTTGGCAACCAGGAGGTCTGGCAGGGTCTGATTCCCAACCAGATCAAAGTCGTCTTTTCAAGGGAAACAAAATTTGATCTTAATTGTTGAGTTAACTTGAGTTGGTAGGTCACAAGACTTGATGTTGTAATTCAGCAGTCATATCACCTTCTCATAAATTTGTGGTCCTTGGCACCATCGAAACAAAACAAATGTGGGCTCTTGAGCAGCCCCATGGGTAGAGCAAAATGCTCCTTAGCTGTGAAGTTGTACTGTAGCCTACACCTTGGGAGGCAGATGAAAATATCTTTCAAGCCGAAGAAATAAGTTTCTCAACCTCAAGTGCTCCATGGAGAGGGGGGAAAAGTTCAGAATTTTCAAACTCCGTCACCATTTTAAGTTAACTGTACGAATACTTACATAATCATTTAATTGAATTATTGAAATTACATAATTAATATCAGCTTACACCTGCATAAATGAATTTCAACAATCAGTCCAACCATTGTTACCTCTCTTTGCTCCAATGTCTCTTTCTTTTCTGATAAAAATTTCTCCTTGGTTCTCTCACGAACCTAACCCTAATTCTAACACAAACCCTCATGCAGACTGGTCGAAACATTAGGTTGTTGGAACACAGACCATGTAAAATCGAGCTGTTCATTTACCTAAACTTCTTTATCACAGACTTTTCAATAAAATATTTTTTAAGAATACAACTGTCTAAACCATATGAGGAGTAATATAATTTCTATGTCCACTTCCAGTTTTCATCAAAGGTGATCCTGTCCTAGTAGCCACTGCACATACTACCACCCACACATTTATGTAATACATAAAACGATAATGCTGTTGCTTGTCTTAAACCTAAGTAATTAACTACTAGTGTTCATTCCTTACTTTATCTGCTGATATCTCAAGACATAAATGTCTGATCTGAATGGCAGTTTCACCAAATCATGTGGATTCAGATCCTCTTACACATGTGAAATCTTCACTTTTGCTCTAAAATCCCTTTCAGACAAAAAGAATACAATCACAACTTTGTGGAAAAACCAAACATTTGAATGCGTCCGAATACTTCACCTTCTACTGCACACTGTAGGCTTAAAACACTGACAAATTTTGAAAGGTGTTGTAAGTACTTTTCAACTCCATTCTGATCTGGAATTCCACACATCCATTTCTGCTCTTCTTGCCTTTCATACTTGCTTTTCTCAGACTACTTGTCCACATGAATATGTCTACTACCCCATTTCCATCCTGCCTAGTAATAGCCGTTGATATATTTTGTGCATGAGACTTGCCACTCTAGTCTGAGCAACTTTCACTTGCCCTGGATTGTACAGAAGGGAGCAAAATTTGTAAAATCCAACCCCATTGTAAGTGGTTTCATCCATGCTTCAATTTTCAGTTTAGAGAACAAACAACATGCAAGTCTTCTGACATCAAAGAACAAAATAAGAAAGACATTTTAGAAGAAAGTCGTCTTTAAGAAGTTAAATTTGAAACTTTTCATGACAAACTTAAATATTGTGATATCTCACTGTGGCAAGGACAAAAGTCATTCTTGAGAGTGTCCTGTGACCTATTGCAGACTGTTCTGTTGGTGTACCAAAATTGTATTCCTCAATTGGTCTATTCTGCAGTATGCCAAAATTACCTACTGTAAAATTCATTTCAAATCCAACAACATTTTCATAAAAGTAAAATAGTTCCTACCAAAAACATTCCTAACAAGACAGTTAGTCCCATACTTTCAAGACCTTTGACCTTCACAGGTTCTGGATATACAGTAGAGTTATTTTCTTCAACGCAGAATGTACTTATTCCACATTAAAGACGAATGTATTTATGCCTATAACCCTTCAAAAACAGCAATTACCGCAAATTTGTATCAGGGTTACCTCCAAATGGTCTTAAGTTGTCTGGTGCGCAAATGTTTTAGTTACATAGGCAACCTTTAACAATTAACCAGAAACCTACACCATAAACCTATTTCCAAATAGCAATTACAAAGGATTGTGGGATAGAGTTTTGGTGTTTGTCATTTTTGTCAATGGCATTTTACTGTGGCAAAAAATGACACACACCTTAACTCTATCCCACAATCCTTTGTAATTGCTATTTGGAAATAGGTCCATTTCCTACATTTAAATACTACAGCTAGATAACTAACTATTACATTTGTATTTTCAGTAACTTGGTACTGTAGCAGCATTTTGAAGTCTTGCTTAATCTATTGCATTGAACGGATTCCAATAAATTGTTACGTTGTGCAGTATTCGGATTTCCAATATCAAAACATATCGGTAGCAACATAATTACTCAGTCAAAGAATCTCAATATATGCTCTTATGAGTGTGAAGCTGCATATATGCATTTAAGGCTCAACTTGGCAGTCAAGAGTCCAGTTCAAGAGTCCAGTTCAAGACTTAAAAATTTTGTAGGACACTTATGGGAAGATTCAGGATAGAATATGGACCCAATGCCATAACACACTCCTGAAGAATTTTGTGACAGTGTCCAAGTCATACCACAGGTAGTATTTGGAATGGCTAAACCCCATCTACCGAACTTTGATTTACACAAAATTTACGTTACCAGACTGGCAGACACCAAGATATAGTAAGTGTTTAAATTATGAATATGCACAAGTAAAATTATCCATTGACAACTATACGTAAATAAGTGGTACTTTTACAACTGGCAGCAAAGTTTAAGTCTGATTTACTGTTATTGGAAGATTAACCATTATTAGCGAGAAATCTGTCACTTGCAACAAACAATGGGAACTATTGCTTTACTTATTAATCATGTTTTACACAAAAAGTGAGCTCAGCTAATCCTACCACACTCCCCTCCACATATAGCTGAATGCAACCATTTTGCAGGTAGAGCATTGAGTTGACAATGGATAATATGTAAGACTTATTTTCCATCTCCCTACGACATGACAAAAATTATAATCAGACTTAAACCCTTTTACTATCCTTAACAGAAGTGATGCCTATGTTAGCTGTATTGCTGAACTGTTTAACTCGCTGCCCCCCCCCCAAAATGTTAAATAAGACTGGGCCTTTGAACCACGAGCATTTCCACAACCAACAGGAGATAATGGAAACAAATTAAACCAGGTATACTGTCAATATGTCTGTACTTGCATACATAATCTTATTATGACATTTTCAGTGTAAATCGCATAGTAATTTACTTGTGAGAGTTAATATGAGTCCCTGAAAATAATTTCTATGCCTAAAATGAGGTTTAAGTAACTCTGAAAGAAGATTTGTTCACCAATTCTTCTTGCAAACTGATTTCAGACAATTATTCTTGTCTTCCCAATAACCACACTCTTTGAATCTCTTTCTCCAGCAATGTTACAAAAAATCTCCTATGAAACACTTTTCCCCATGACCTATTCCAACAAGGTTTACCTTGGAGGGCCACAGGTGTAAAATTTGGGGTTTGCAGTGAAACAAACCAGATTATTCAACTGCTATAAAAGTTGGCTATGATGAAACATGTATGCAATGACTTTTCATCTCTAAATATCAAAAAAGACTTTGGACTTCCATTTCTAAAAGACAACATATTTAAAAGAGCTAAAATAACAACACGTCAAATGGTAACTGAATAACCTGGTTACGCAGTTACGACTTCACCGTCGGCACTCTTGGAGGAATCTCTGTTGGGAGATTGACCTTCCTCGCCGGGACCGTTCGTTCTTTCACTGCCTTGATCTTTCAAGGAAGCATTTGTCTCCTTGTCAGGGGAATGATTAGGCAAACCAGAGTCTTTTGACAAAATATTATCCTCTAACCCGTTGGTAGGTTTTACTTGAGGTTCACCACAATTTGATGTTCTATCATTCTGAGAACTACAGTTACTCTCGGCTGAGTCACTGTCTTTTCTACTTATTGATACTTTATCACAATTCTGATCAGTACTAGAATCACACTGATTATGAGGACTCTGAGGTGCTATCACTTCCCCATTGTTTTCTTTCTCTCGCATCTGGGGATCACCATTGTTATCCACACAATGAGATTCCTCCTTTCCAGCATCATCATTATTATCATCATTTATTTTACCCATTTCATAACCACTAACACGAATATCTTTCTCATGGTCCCTACCATCATCAACTAATTTGTTATCTCTATCAACACACTGTGCATCCTTACCAATTAATTCCTCTTTGCCCTCTTCACCTCCTGACGTCCTATATTCCTCTTTCTTTTCATATCCCAGTGGAGGGCTTGTTTGCAAGTCTGCCTGCTGTGCTGTTTCAGCACTGATCTCAACTAATTCACTAGGTGGGCTATCTGGGCTCATGTCGTTTGTAGTCCTGTAGTCCAAACTAGCATTGTCGGTTTGGTCGTTCTTGATGTCCATCTCCGATTCCAAGGACACATCCTCATTAGGTGACCTCACATCTGCATAGCTGTTGGTTTCTCTCACCTCTGTTTCACTGGGATAAGTAGTCTCTGTTCTTTCATCTGCATCATCCTTATCTACACCCATTTCAGATGAGGGAGTTCTTGCATGGTCCGGAACTTTTTTCTCACCATGATCAAGGGCATTCTCTTCCTGCTCTGAAGTTCTTGCCAGACTTACTTCACGTGGTACCTGAGATGTGGCATATTGCTCTGAGTGCTCTTCTGTAGTCCTTGACTCTTGGTCAATAGAATCAGATAACTTGTCTCTGCATTGAGATAATGGTTCATTACTAACCTCATTCATACCAACCTCCTCCTCCTCCCGATCTGCATCTGGAAGGCCCTTTGAAGGATCATCAAAATCATTTTCATAGTCTTCGTCAGCAGATACCATGGAGTTTTCATCATCTGCTCCAAGTTCTTCTTTCCTCTCACTATGTTCAGAATGTTTACTCATTTCAACATTTTCAGGCACCTCATTTTCTACCAAATCACCTGTTCTTTCTATGACATCATTCTGAATATCTTCATGGACATTGACAGATTGTTCCATGGCAAGCTCAGTATTATTGGTCTCGGTAGAGTTTGTTAATGACGCTGGGTCAGCTTCATATTTTTCTAGTCTCTTATTTGCTTCCTTGAGCTGCTGTTGAAGTGTACAGATGGTGGACTGCATGCCTTCCCCCTCTTCATTCAGCTGTACCACCATCTCATACAACTCTGTAAGATAATAAAAGTTACTTCATTAGTTGAGGTTTCATCGCTCAGCTTCTAACTAATTTGTAAAAGTTGCGCAGGCCATGGCCTTTTCCAGTTGTGACACACTAGCTGGTTTTCCCTACCCCATCGCCTATGCTGAGCACCAAGGAAAATTTCAGTAGGTATCACTTTTAAAGGCTTTGGAATGACCCAGTCAGGGTCAAACTCAAGACCTCCAGGCTGCAAGCTGGATGTTTTAACCACTTGACCATGCAGTCTGGTCACAATAAGATACAAGCAGTTCCATACAAGCAATTTCAAGAATAAATGTTGCCTCACATTACACAAGATTCAACCACAACAAATGTCCACAGCTCTTAGCTGCTCATTTTTTGTCTACCTACGCACTGTTTTCGCTTGCATGTTTTACTTCTAGCACTTTTTACAGTATGCCAATGTTCAACCACCAAAGGGTTTTGGTAGAGCATGTTTAGCGTTGGGTGGCAACTGATTTACAAAATGAGGTCTTGGGGAGAGGGTCTTAGCCTTAGGAGAGGGATGTCTCCCTCCCATTTGAAGCAAATAAGTTGGTATAAGAAGTTGTTCATCTTTAGAGTAGGTATGCCCAACAAGTCCATTGCAGAGCACTGGTACACCACTGACTTATCCCAAGTTGACCATGGGGGGTGCAGAACAATAGGAAAAACAAGAAACAAGAAAGTGTTGTGACATCAGTTACTACAGACTGGAAACTGTGTGGGGGTTGAGATGTTGACACTGGACTGGCTGATCTCAGGAAGTTGGTGACTTACACACCTGAAGTACCTTCTCAGGTACTCACTACTTCTGTGTGTATTTGACTTGTTTGCAAACCTTGTGACAACCGCTGCAATTTTTACAGTATGCTGATGTTCAACCACCAAGGTTCTACCTACAGTACATTTAGCGGAGGGTGGCAGTCCACCTAGGCCTGCCACTGCAGCTAGAATCCTGTCAAGCACCAAGTTTTAAAGCAGAGAACACTTGACGAGTGCTTTCACTGATGTCACATATCCCGTACTTTTTGCCAGTGTAGTGCAATTAACCTTATACATATTAATGTCACAATGCAAAGTGTATGCTCTCCTTTGGCGGACTAACAGACCAACATCAACAAATGTAAACAGCTGATTGGTTAACGGATAAGATACATCTAAGTCTTTTTCACATGTGGGGCGAATTCCAATGAACCTGTCACTTCCCTATGTATTCTACACAAAGTTCAGTGTGAGCGACCACTGATGACCTTTGATTTTTTGCCTTGTAGTGGGTGAGGCTACACAAATAGTCAACAACTGATTGGTTAACCAATGAGAAACATCTAAGTCTGCTACAAATGTGGGGTGAATTCCAACGAACCCACCACTTCCATATGTGTTATACACAAAGTTCAGTGTGTGCAACCATTGATGACCTTTGCTTCTTGGCCTGGAAATGGGTGTGGCTTCACAACTACGACGACATCATGTAAAAGCACTGTACAGAATTGTTTTCCTTAATGTTTGAAGTCACACTTTTCATTCAAGCTCTACCCCTAAAAGGACTGACTCTTACCGTTATTGGACTATGAGCAAAGATCACAATTGCTGAAATGTCTTTTCAAATGGAATTTCACTTACCATCCTGGCTACCTTTAAGTTCCTCGTTGTATTTTTTCTGAACAGCTAGCTCTGCTTCCAAGTTTGCAATCTTCCCTGATGATACCTGCTTTCCCAGATCCTGATTTTCTTGCAGCAAGGTGCGACAACGAGCCATGAGACGTTTCCCAGTTTGACTAAAAGAAAGGGCAATAATAGCTGGTAAATAAAGATCTAACATGGGAAGTTAGGACACTCCTTCCCTAGAAATCTAGGTATCTGGAGGGAAATACAGCTGGTTTGTTGGTTTGTTTTGTGCCTAAAGTTTGAGGTACATATAAAAATACAGACCAAACTGTGGAATGAGGACCTTTTGAGGAAATAAACATACTTTCCAGTCCTGATATTAAATTACCTTTTTTCCATTATTCTGACCAAACAACAATCGGCCAAAAGGCATTTTGGGCCTACCCAACCACTCATTGAACTCAAGGATCCATGACACTGTCCCCTTTCATGACCCCTCTTTCTTTATTTGTGGGCAAAAATTATCATTTTCAAGTTGAAACTGTTTGTATGTCACCTTCTGACCTACCCCATGGAGCGGACTTTGTTTTTTCAGCTTCTCAGCTTCCGAAACCACTGTCTACCAAAGCAAACAAGACTGCATCCAGTTTTAGATGCAAACTTCATTACCATAATATGACTTTTTCATGTACTCTCTCATGAATCATGCTACTGTTTTTGAGTGAGTGTTTGTACTCCTGTAGTTTAAAGTAGAAGTCTAGACTGAAACCAGAGATGTCTGATCATTACTGTGTTGGGTACCAGGGTGTGGGTATTACAATGACATTCCATAACCAGCTCTGTGGGTGGCATTGGCTACTGCATGATTTCAACTGGACCAGATGCTGTCTTCTTGTGAATATTCATTAACATTCGACCAGTCTCAAGGCCACATATTTTTATGAATATCCAAAAGAATTTGTATGGTATTCACTTTAGCAGGCATGAGGGATATGACTTAACAAGGAATTTGCCATACAGCCTGCTACGCAGGTAACTTCTGATCTTACTCACATCATAAATGGACATGTATCCTCGTCCACACTCAAACACTCTTTCTCCCATTCTTTATCATATCTTCAGCTAGCGTTTCAGATGTATGTCCTTTCCTGAATTGCTGAACAATGACTACTGCTGGCACACAGCATACTGTGTTGTAGACCATTTCCCAAACAGCAATTACAAAGGATTGTGGGATTGGTTTGGTATGTGTTTTTTTTTTGGGGGGGGGGAGGGGGTTAACGTCATTATACTGCCGTAAAAAACAACACACATCAACATTCTATCCCACAATCCTTTGCACTCGTTATTTGGGGAAGGGTCTACCCGATAATATGGTCATCAATATGCTAAAGCAAACATTCAGCCATTCCTATCCTTTTAACAACTTAATGAATGATTACAAAGGTTATAGAAATTGACCTTTGCTGATCTTAAAGGACATCTAAACAAGAAACTACTTAAAATCAGTGATGCAAGCAAAGTAGAGGTCAATTTACAGATCTACGATTGTCAGCCCTGGGGAGGGGTCCAAGGAGAGAGTTCCACTTTGAGAAATCTTCACATCAGAAGGCCTTGGTGCACGATGTTGCTGTGTTTCAAGTATGCAGTAAAAACCATCTTTAGCCATTCCAACCTTGGGGACTATGGCAAATGTTTTTGTCTAGGACAATGGATTTCCTGAAAATTTCAAGAAATTTCCAACCTCCTGAAAGCAGGTCATTCCTGAACTCTTAAACCTCCAACCTTGGGGACTATGGCAAATGTTTTTGTCTAGGACAATGGATTTCCTGAAAATTTCCAGAAATTTCCAACCTCCTGAAAGCAGGTCATTCCTGAACTCTTAAACATTTTTTTTAACTTTCGAAAGAGGCCACATATGGTCTGGAAAATTTTGTTTTGCCTCACCTCCCTAAAAAGTCCATGGATGGAGAGAGAAAGAGTCAAATGAGAGTGGAAGAGTGGGACTGGGACTTAACAATTGTTAACCCATCAAAACAATAACAGACTACTAGGCTCAGAAGACCACATTTCATGTATCATGAGTATTGAAAAAGAGTAAAGATGCAGCATTTCCCTACAGACTAGTTCCACCCAGAGCTGGATCCATCCGTTACTTTACCCACCACTTTGTCCCAATGGTCATCGAATTCCTAAAATGTCTCAGAATGTCAGGCAAGCAACTTCTGTCACAAAATGTCACTAGAAATCCATCTACCCTCTCTCCCCTCCTACCCTCATACAGTCATTCTTAAATCTCTTACCTGTCAGATGTAAACTTCCATGCTGTCATGTCTTCCTGTGCTTGCTGAAGCTGGTTGCTTTTGTCTTCCAATTCTTTCTTCATTCTTTGGAACAACAGATTGAGGGCTGGGTCCAGTAGAGACGAACGCAACTGACTTGCTCCTGGGCTTTGACCTTTAGAAATCTCTGCAAGTTTATTCTGTTTAACATGAATTACAGTTAAAGACAACACATAAATAGTCTCTTTTGAACAATACATCTTATACTCATGGTAAAATGCCCTGTAAGTACTTTGAATTTGGTGCAATCCCATTAACTGTGCATGAAGAAGGAAAACAACTGTTCTTTTTATGTTGGGTGGTGACAGAAGGTTTTGTTTAAGGTGACGGGTGCATAACTATGACTATGAAAGTCTGATCCCAATATATGCCACTCCTTACATAACTCACACCTCCAGTATTGCTGGAGCTGGCTAAAAAATTTGAAAATGAATTTTGGCAAAGCATATGGGATAACAAATATTCATGAAAATGGTAAATGTTGAAAACTACACTGAAGTAATTGTAGCAGAATTCCAAGAGAAGGTGAATCCTATTGTGCAGTGGCTGACAAGTTGTGGTGACTGCTTATTTGCATATTGATTCTATGCATACATTTGCATAAGTTGCTGCATCTGCTATCAATTTGTGCACATTGTGTGCCTCAATGTTATGCACATGTATGCACAATCAGTGGGCCATGAGAATAAGCAATCACTGATGTTTGTATGCATGGATGCTAGCCCACAAGGAGCTACGCAAGGGAAACTGTTTCCCAAAAGTAGTTGTAGCTAACAAGCCAATCACAACTGCTGAAATGGTAGATAAAATTTTTTGTGTGTTCTCACAATAGAAGTCTTCATTGAAATTGTATTAACAGTCACTTATCTTATCATCCTAACTTTAGTTGCATGCTTAGAAGTTTTACTTTTTTGAGAGAATGCAAATTTTAGGATTGGTAACGATTAATGACAGTTTGTTTCCTGTGTAAAATAACAAACAATTGACTGATCTTGTGATGTCATATTTGTAGGGTACCTTAAAGGTTAAATTTAAAGGTTGTTTTGTGAGTATTCACAATGATGTATTTTGTACCTTTTTCTCAATTGCAAAGGGCTAGTAAATATTTGCTATCCCAACACTAACCACCAGAAAATGATACTCACTGCTAATTCTTGAAACTCCTGTTCTTTGGTACTTAATCTGAGTTTTTGTATCTTCTCTTTTCTTGTAAATTCCGACTGCATCTGACGTAGCTTTTCTTCAAAGTCATCTGAACATGATAAGGCACATAATAAGGTTGGGACGAGGTTTGTAAACAGTTAAACAATACTTGAAGCAAAACATTAAAAGTACTGCAAGTCTTACAATATGAAGGCACCAAGCCACTTTTACTTTTTGACAGACCTGGATAATATTTCTTTCTCAAGAAGGAAGTGAGACATTTCCCACAACTTTCTCTAAATCACCATGTACATAAAATATAAATCATCCTCAAATAAGTAAAATTAGAAAATCTATCAGAAAGGGACCTTCCACATTTCCAAGATTTGGTTTTGAGGACCAGACACCATGGTCTCTAAGGCCAGGCAAAATTGAACCTGTTTTAAGGTTACCATACTTATTTTCTGAAAAGGAGAACTGGGATCACTGGCCTGTGGGAGAAGTCAAAGAGAAAGGAGTGTCCACTTCCCCTTGAAATCTTGTTCCTTTTTAAGGGTGACTACTGTAGAAGCATTTGAAGCAAAAACAGGAAAAACCTGTCAATTCATGTGAGAAATCAAATGAAATCTGGACATTCTGGGCAATTTCCAAAATCCTTTCTTGTGAAAAACATGAAGGATTTTCAAATTACAATGATTTTGAAGAGAGGGCTTTGAGTATCTGATTTTAATACTTGGCATGGCTTAACAGAGACAATTCTATTGCTGTTAAAGTGTGCAACTTGACCCCAAAGTGAGACAACAGTGTTAATAAAAAAATTTAAGATTGCAATTCTAATGCAACAAGCCTTATAAAAGGTGGTCCAGGTATCCATTTCACACACAAGTGAGGAGAGGCAATAGAGATGAAGCATCTTGCCCAAGGATGCAACATTATCACCCAGATAGACATACAATTCTTAGACCAAACATCCAACAACTTAACCAATGGAGTCTTTTCGCTGAAATCACAAGCTCCATTCCTTTTCTTGACTCTTGTCAGCCAAATTTGTAGTGTAGTATGTACATCTACTTGAGAAGCAGCTGACGACAAACAACATGACTTGACTTCTTGCTTAGCAGTGGGTGTGGCTGACCATTTATGATGTTACATGAAAACATTCTATAGGCCACCACATGTGCCAATAACACCTTCAAAATCTTTGAATTAACACATACCATCGACAGGCTGCAGAGTCCGAGCCTCCAAATATTCTACATAATCCTCCTGCTGCTTCCAGGTCTGTATAAACTCCTCTTTTCTCATATGCTCCAGTTCATCATCACTCAGACGGATCTTTGAGAAACAAAAATCAAAACATTTCCTTGTGACACAGTCATACATAATAAATCAATACAAAAAAGAGTTAGGGGGGACTAGGGCACAGTGCCACTGTGACTTGCAGTTTTAATTTTATTTTGATGATATAGTTGGGTCTTAAATGAAACCAGTTTCACAAGAAAAAATAATTACCCACATCACATCATTTCCCAGCACAGTGGTTTTTAGTGCGCACCAAATTCACTTTATGTGGAACTTGTCAAATTGTCAAGTTTTTTTATAGGCCTATACTGCAATGATATTAGGGCCCCAAACTCAAGCAAACTCTCGTTCAATCTAAGGGAAAATGATATTTAACATTTCTGATTTCACTGCAGATGTTACAGTGACTTTGTTTAACCAGCCACCACTTCAGAAAATGTACAGGAACCACCACTCACAATTTGCTATTTTTAACTTACATGTCACATCAAACCTTTCAACCAGTTTCCTCTGGTCCCCTGCTCCCCCTCCCTCCCCAGCCCAATAATTTTTTCTTCTTCAGTCCAGCTGACACTGTATTCCCACAGTCTCCAAGCCATATATATTTTGTACACCAGCTGAAGCATGAACGAGCATGATGTGCCCTGAGAAAAATTTATAACATACAGAGTTACCTTGACATACTGTACAGACCACTGAAAAAGCTTGTTGACACTTTTCTTTTTACATCCAGTCTGGAATATGGGCAATAACAATGACTTCCTTCTTGATCTGCTCTAAAACCATTTCCCAAATCTTAAAAATATGAAATTCTGCAGTCCTCTCCCATTCTTCACCAGAATAATTGCGTCACCCTACTAGCAGAATTACAAAACTTGAACCTTCACCTTTAGGTTTTTTGTTCATTTTGCCACAAATGATAACTCAATTTAAACCCCTCTCATGTTTGGATATGAATTGTGCAGGTTCTAGGGACATAATTTTCTCATAGTTGAACTAGGATAAATAGTATTTTGTAAAATTAAGCATGGTTGTGTCTTCACCACGCACTATATACAGTACTTGGCCCAATTTGGGGTGGGAGGGGACTACGGACAAATTTCTACCCCTCCCCTTCCCCATAGGGCTGTCTCCCTTTCCTGGTACGCTGCTGCAAGGTATCCCATTTCTAATTCTTTATGACATTCCTCTTCCCTTTTCTTTGACTCTGCTTACTTTTAAGATAAGCTTTCAAATAGTTTTTATTAGTTTTAAAAATACAAATTTTTCTGTAAAGCAAATTATGCAATGCTTCCCTTTTTACCAGAAGGTTATAGTTGAGGCAGACAACCCTATCTAACTAATACCAGATTCAGTTCAGACAAAAGAAGCCGTTTGTTTTTTTTGTTTGCTCTCTTGCCTTTCTTTTTCTTCATGTAACTAACTTTCTCACTATAGAAATAAACCTTAAATTGACATGAAGCACACACACTTCATACTTGCCAATATGGTCATCTCTGAAGACAGAGCATAGACTCAGATGATCTACTGTGTGTGACAAGCACATGCAAAACAATAACGTCAGTGAGCGGGATTAAGAGGGGCAGGCAAAACTCCTCCCTTCCTCTATAAGTGTCCACATTATATGAGCAAAACACTTAGGTATGCAAAGATTGAGTTTATTTTGACAAGCAAAATTGCTTTGCACTATTTCTGATCATTTTAATATTAGTGCACTTTTCAAGTCATAAAAATGGAATATTGTTATTTTTATGGGTTTTAAAGCTCAGAAAACAGAATCTACACTTCAAACAGAATGGTTGGCAAGTGTGAAATGAGAAGTACCCATACAAATGAATACTACTACTAAATGTTTACAACTGTATATTGTAAAAAGATTTTGAATTTCATTCATCCTTACCCTTTTGAGGGGTGGCTGTTCCTCAGTCATCTGTAGCAAAAATGGTAAAAAGTTCATAATTATTGTGATCATTAGAAATGAAGTACACAAATAATAATAATAAACAATCTATCTAGGGAGATAAATAAAACACCGAAAAACATGGAAGTCACTGCTCACTTTTAATAAGGCACTGCGTTAAAACCATACTGTACACTGCAGAGTTCTTGCTCAGCTGACTTGCTTGGCTGAGGAAAGCTGGGTTTTTTTTGACATCCCTCAGTAATACACGTAACAAAATAGAAAGGAAATTTTACCAGGACTTCCAAACATAAAGACCTCTAGTTAAGTGTAAAAAGCACCTAGTCTGGAATGTTTTTAATACTGTGTATTACAGACTCAGTACATGACCACATCCAAATTTGAAGCTCATAACGCAACAACTTATAGTTACCACACTTGCCATGAATGATCTGTCAAAACTTTCTTGATCATCAAATGGAGGCGAGCAAAGGGGATAATTTGGAGTTAAAATTGAATGTAAACCTAAGTTAATTACAAGACTTAAGTGCACACTCTGCCTCACCATCAACATCAGCAAAAATTTTGTCCAGGCCATAGATTGTGTGACATTGTACCGGGCTGTAACGGTACAAAAAGCTGCACAATACACGGCTCGAAATCAGGCCTAAGCTTTGAGTAATAATTTGAAGAGAAGTCGTTTTATGATAAAAATTTCCTCCATGATAGAAATTTGAGCAAATGTATTCAGTATTATTTCTTTACAAACAAAACATAGCTGCAATTTTTCAAGTTTTAACAGAAAGTCTTGATTGAAAAAGATCACTACAATTGGTAATTCACCAACTGCTGTCAAGAAGTGATCACTGCACACTGACACAGGAATGTGACACAGCAGAGAATGACCTTTTAATTTAAGAACCAGCTGTTTGAACATTTTGACACGTAACTATATAGAAAAAAATTCTCAAAGCAACTGTGTTGGTTTTATCTATGGAATTCCAAAACTTCTGAAACAAATTACATTTACATACAGTAGAGTGCCATACTAAGAGTGTAAACAAATACCGTTAACTTACCATACACATATAATTGCATGACTTTTACTGTCGTTTGCATTGATAAGTTATGGTACCTAATAATAATAATGCCGAGGTTAAGTGTATTTTTGCAGAAGTCAGTCCTTTTTACTTCAGCCATTTTTTTTGCCGTAGCCAATGTCTTACTTTCATGGGCTGCTCTGCCAGTATTGGCTTACAGATGCAGTCACATAACCAAGTGTGAGTGTAAAAAATCGCATGCACAGTAGCAATGCAAAAGTGATACCAAATATTTGTAAATTTTTGGAGAAAAAATGTGTATAATTAAAGAAAATAATCACCTAAATGACATAGAAATGACTTTTAAATCTATAAACATGAAAATGGAACAAAATTAAAATCTGAAACTTGTTTCATGGCAGAAAACTTTAAAATGTGGAGATGCTACATCAGCAATAACATTGGGCTCTCTCCTATACTGTGGTCATAGATTCTAGTGTGGAGTGAAACAAAGAGGACGTAGCATAGTCCTGTTCAAGGACTAAGTTTTTCACACAAGAGCTTCTTCCACTCACATTTTCAGTTCCCTTACAGATATCACACTGAACCCCTGCACAGTAGTTCAGTTTGATATCATTATGTGCATTTGATCTTAGGTTTTTGTCCTAACCGAGTTGATGTTTAATTTTCTTTGGTCAGAAAAGTTTATGAGAACATTCTTGAGATATTTAAAGAGATAAAAAAGTACAACTGCAGAATGCAATGCCCCTCTCCAACTTTGGGTCATTCTCAAAAGAAAGTCTCGTTTGAACGCACTTTGACAATGAGTAACTCTATTGTTGTCACTCATTTTAAGGAGGGGCATTGTATTCTGCAATTGCTCCGACCAAAAATTAGTAAGACTACCAGGAGAGAATTATCAAGAATGATTTTGTGCAAAGCCCTCAGTCTTACTCTGTTACAGTAGTGTGTCTTAGGCCTAGGCCTACATTGCCTTTTGCATAGCCTACAACAATACGCTAAGCTACATTACATATACTGGGCTTATCATGAGTCGATCGCCTAATAAAGTTCGTTACCACAAAAATGTGAAAACATCTACAAAAATTGATAAAACTTGACAGTAATATTTTGTAATATGTCTTCTTCTTTGTGCTATATTTGGGTGTTGTTTGGACTGAGTAATTTGTAGAAAATGAATCTTGAACTGTAGGAGGCAGTGCAAGTAGCAATGCCCATGAAGTAATCATTGGTCGATCACTTCATAAAACAAACAAATAAAATACTACAAATTACTACATTTAGGGCCAGATTTTGACATAATGATACAGGACAATTAATATCCTTTCAATTGGAATCCTTACTTAAAACTTCATAAAAGACATTCTCATCATTGTTTTTACTGATTTTTGCAAATTTCTGGTTCATATACTTTTGCTGAAACTTGAAAATCTGGCCATGACTAACATTTTTGCTTTAAAAATCAAAAACATGATGACAAATAATATTTTATTAATTGGTTTTGATGTTGTTTGAAGAATTTGCAGCGCAGGTTATTCTAGCATCGCAATCACATCGCACGTACTCGCTGCAATGGCGTTTAGAAGGCAGTGATCGACTCATGATAGTGATCGACTCATGATAACTCACTATATACAGAGACCTTAGGCCTTGGCCTATGTTTAGTAACAAGACCTAGGCCTAGGCTTGTGTTGGCTAACTAAAAAAAATAACGTCACGCTAGGCCTAACTGTTAGGCCATCCTGTGGAATATCATGCATAATAGAGGTTCAACTAGTCTAGGGCCTTGGCCTTGCTGGGCCTAACTAGCCTAGCCTCTGGGCTAGGCTACAGCCTAGGAGGACTAAGCTAAGCCTTTGGGCCTCTGGAGGTTGTTGCTTGCATTGCACACCTAGGCTAGGTTTACTGTAAGGCTCAATTTTCTACAGTGTGAAGCGCGTAATTAACAAATGAAATGAATCGCATAGCCACGGAAGCGTAACGTTATGCTCCACAAAACCCCAGGTTTTCACACAGGCCTTACACTAACTGACTAACGTTACTAGTATTAACGAAGTGCTTGCCTAACATACAGAAAATATGAATATTTTAAGCTTAGGCTACAGCTAGGGATCAAATGATCTTCAAATTGCGGACATTTCCACAAAACATGAAGAAATGAAACAACAGCAACTGTGACGATAGATGGAACCAAAAGCGCTTCTGAAGAATAATTCTTACTTTCCGTCTAAGCGTCTTGAAACTGTAGCAAACATAGAAGAGATACAAACTAGTCTAAACACAACGACATTTACATAGATGTTGTTCGATCACATTCGTCCATATTTGAATAGTGCATGTAGTAACTATACTAGCTATATAGGTTATGGATTTGTACTGTACTAACTAGGCGCGTACTATACATGTGTACGTTGTACATGCATGGCATGCGTCGCATACTGACCGTACCGTACCAATGCACGGTTAGCATGCTTTAAGTGTAGTTTCGGTTTAGGCTAAGCTCCTGTACTGCACACACTTGTGTGGGACCATTATGTCAGGGTAGTTCGTGTACGAGTCGCGCCGCCTGTATGTTTGCTCTCTGATAGATTTTAGACACATGAAAATTTCCATGTAGGCTAAGGATGTTCTTTTGTGAAGCGTACAGAGAGCCGCAACCATGGCAGCTAGACTGAGCCGAGGTGGTAACTCCGTGGACTGAGCACGCAGGACAACTCCGTGGTCTGATAGAATGGGAGGGGAAAGTGGTGGAGGATGGGAGAGGTAAGTGACTGAATAAGTGTAGGACGAATAGTACTGCTGCTTCGGGTCCTCTGAGCCCAGACTTAAGTTTCCACTGTTTTGCCAATCTAAAGGAGTACAAAGCAAGGGTTGGAGGGGATTGCAACGGATATCTCGGGGACAGTTACAAGGGCAGATCCAGAGAGTGGTGAGGGGAACTTCCCCCCTTAGATCGACCAAGAAAAAATGTAATAAATAAAAAGTAAAGAAATAAAAAAAACAAGAGGGCAATCCACGGAGTTGCATATCTCATCGCTAACATGTGCGCAAGTTGGTTACAGAACTTGAACTATTTATGTGCTAGAAGTTTTATCTGTGCTGTTTTTATGCTACAGTAGAATTTCATTGAAAAAAATTACCATACTAAAGCTGCATGCCACAATCCTTTTTTAATTCCTATTTGAAGTCCATTTGGGAAGCGATTTTTTTTTCTTTCCAAGGGACGGAAGTTTTTTTTTTCGTAAGATAGCGAGGGGAAAGAATATGGCACAGACCAATCAAGTTCTTGGAACTATAGGCGCACCCTTTATTCAAAAACAAAAAACATCATTTGGATATTTAAATTCTGACACCGGATTATAAAAGAACTGGAGAAGGGCTACCCAGTCTTTGTAACGGTTGCCCTTTTAATCCAGTAGGCCTATCTAAGATTTTGGAACAAATTTATTTTTAAGATGTTGGTATCCCCTTGCAACACTCTAAAGGAAACTAGCTTGACTGTTACACTTAACTGATACGGATATGGACGCAACGATTAAAAAAGTAAGACGCTTTCGGGGACGCTTCAGACAAGTGCGTAATTGTTATTCAGGCACTAGCTCTATGAGCGTATTCTCCATTTTGACGCGACGGCAAACTTCACGTGTGCCCCGGAGCTGATATGCGCATCAAGTGCGTCTCAATTAAAAAACTGGGCGTGTGCGCCATGTTGAACGCGTGGCGTTAGAAGATTTCCGGCCGACGCACAAACCTTTTCTGCGTACTGGCCTGTGGCGAATCCTAGCCCGTGGCAAGGAAATTGTCACGTACGTTTTTTTTGGCGATGCTTCAAAACCGCCAAGTTTTCAGGCCACTAATATGTAAGATAGGTAGGCCCTATGCCTAACCTAATGTTAGTCACCCACAGTTTCATATCTTGGATTATTCCTTGCCACGGGCTAGGATTCGCCACAGGCCAGTACGCAGAAAAGATTAATGCGTCGGCCGAAAATCTTCTAAAGTAAGTTCTTCGGTAACTGTTCTTTGGGTACACCTTGACATAAAGTGAATGATTTCCCTACTAAATTATGTCCATAAATACCGACATACGACGTTTTGAATTCCCAATCAGGTGAGCTGTTGCGGCATTTTTCGAAAATGAATTTCGAACGCAGTTTTCCTTCGAATATCATTTATGCCGAATTGTACGGGTTTTTAATGGGTTGTGAGATGATATTTGTACAATTCTGTATCAAATCTTGCAATACACAAAAGTTTTTATGGCCGTGTCACGCCCTCTTTAACCTTTGACAATCTGTTAGGTGAACTATGTCCTTGGTTGCCATGACAGCCACAAATATCGGTACAACTTATCATGCCTAGGCTATTACACTTAAACTTTCAGACTTGTGGGATGCTTCCGTTAAGAGTTAAAGTGAATACAAAAAAGTATTTGACCCCCTGTCACGTGACCTTTGACCTTGGTTGCCATGGAAACTACATATTTTGGTAGAACTAGTCTGCCCTATTATACTTGTGAAGTTTCATGTAAAATGAAGGTTTTCTTTTTAAGTTTTAGTACAAAATAGTAAAGAAAAGGGTTTTTTGCAAAATGTGACCTTTGACCTCTGATCTTTGACCTTTACTTCCGAGGGTCTGGGAGACATAAGTTCCCACCCTGGGGTACCCACCTACCAATTTTGAAAAGAATCGGTCCAGCCCACTAGGAGGAGTTTAAAAGACAAAAACGTTGTTTTACGAACAAATTATCACTTGAAAATTTTTTGTTCCATTCTACCACTTGACCTTTGACCTCTGTTGCTATGGCAACCACGTATTTTGGTAGGCCTAGATGCAATCATCATATGTGTGAAGTTTCCTGTCAGGAGGACTTTTACTTTCGGAAATATAGCAGAAAATGTCCATTTCACTAAATTTGACCTTTGACCCGTAATCTTTGACCTTCACTTCCGGTTGTGTATTAAAATGCAATTGTTCCACCTAAGGTACCATCCTACCAAGTTTCAAGAAAATCGGCCCAGCTGTTTACAAGATATTAGGAAAACAAAATTGGACACACACATACACACTCACCCACCAACACACACACACACACGGACAGGTTTTGACCCCTCTCTCAGCCCTGGACCTTCAGTCACCCCGGGGTACCTCACCATGGGTTAGACCTCGAAACCAGTAACCTTGGAAAATTTACCGTTACCATGGTAACCATTGCGATTTTAGCTGGCATTGCCATATATAGCCCCATAGGCAAAGTGACTACAATATCTCATCCTCCTCACGGAGCGATGAGATAAAAATAGAAAACTGACTTATTTTGTGGGACATCAGTCTAATGAAGTAAAATGAAAGTTTTACTTTAAAAGAAAAACACCCAATTTGCTAAGTAATCAGAAAACTACCAGATAAAAGGTACTGCTACAATTAGATGCAATGTTCTTGTCTCTTTTCGGGGGAAAACTATGCAACGGAATTGAAAACAAACTAAGTGTTTTGACTCTTTTAAGAATTTTCGTTGTATTCAATTGCAAGGTCCGCTAAGTAGATGAGATTTTCTACGTGACTGCCCAAACTCCAGACCGTAATGATTTTACTTCCAAAGTATTTGAAAATATGTCACGTTACAAGGTGGCTTCAAATGAATTTTCAGTCAGACTTATTAGGAGACATTCTCAAACTACTGTTCATTATTATGTGTAGCTGAAACGGCCTGGCCGATTTTCATTATTTTTGCTAGAATTCGGCTGTCGGGACAGGCAATAGGGCACTGGGCACTGATGCACATGAACAACCTCTTGTCCGTTTTTGAAAGGAAAATTCGGAATTATGAGTTTCCTTGAAGAATCTGGTCTTTTAGCAAGCAAAATCAAGAACATCGTCCGGGTGAATGAAGTTTATCAGACCCGCATCTTTTATCAGCTTATTGTGGGCATGTAGATGAAGTCTCCCCGACGAAATTGGATTTCTCAACAACAGGGGGTGGGCAGCCTTCCCTGGTGGGGACGTGACCTTGCGGATTGCAGATGGTATGAGGGATAGCAGAGCTAGTAAGAAGTGATTAAAACAGATTCAGATACGCATTCAAGTGGCGTTACAAAGGAAAAAAAACATTTCATAAAGAAAAAAGAACAGTTCATGATCATCCATCCAGAAACTTCAGTCCTTTACGTTCATTTTTAGGCCTCCCCGATAGAAAATGCCATTCTTCCCAGACGGGGGAGGAGATAGAACAAGTTACATGAGATGAGGTACAACGGAGCTTAGAAGAAGTGATTGAAAATCGATCTGATATGTATTAAAATGAGCATTTCAAGACAAAAAACATGTTCAAGATCACCCATCCAGTAACTCCAGTCCTTGTATATATTTTTTTTATGATTTTTTATTAGTTTTAGTCCTCCCGGACGAAACCACCGACCTTTTCCGACGGGAGGGGGCATGACCCCCTCCCCGCTGGCGCCACTCCTGCGAAGGTGTAAGGCAATTGAGGATATTGGTGCATGTGTAATATGTTTACGTTTTAGTAACTCCATATGGGAGGCCTAGGGTGTACAGAAATGTCAAGCTACATTCATACGTTCCCTTCTACTTTTAGAAAAACGATTTTATGTTACATTTTAAAGCGTGGATTTTTGTAATATTTTAGTTTTCCGTTCTATTAGAGAAGTTTTCGTAATAGCGTACTTGAATTTTTACATAGTTTCCGAATATGAAGGTTGGTTTTCATGGCGGGGGAAGTAGTGTACAGTATCCCCCATCCAATTTCATGGGGTATATATCCCCCATCCCCTCAGGATCGCCGCTCATGGAAGTTAGTGCATGTATGCCACCCCTCCTCCGTACGAAATCCTTTGCGTGTATAATAATAAAAAAAAATCGGTCAAAACAAGGCAATTTTTTTTTTTTTTTTTTACCGGAAATGACCTAAAAAAGCGTTTAGTAATAAGCTTATTTTTATCCACGTTCTTCTGTCTTTTTACGCGCTACGCGCACAGGACACTCCTCTTCTTTTGTTCTTTTACGTATCTTTTACACTCGTTTCAAAAACTGTATCCTTCTAGTGCAGTCTTGACATCTAATTATAAATAAAATGATATAAGACAACTCGCATTATACAACATTTAGGCGTTTTGTTTAATATGGCAACTTGCAAGTGGCCTTATCTTTGAAAGGCCCACTCCTCTCTCACTATTAGGCTTATAAGCCCTCTCCACAATCTGATAATTGTCTGAAATTCATGCTTATCGAGAAACAACCTCAGTTTATTGCTTCAGAGTGAGAATGAAAAATCTCGATTCGTATAGTCAAAACGCTCTCAGTACAGTTCATCATGTGTTATATAAGCTTTGGTACTCTGCATTGTTTGATGTCGTTCAAAGAGATGAGCCTATTGAGAATTTCGGTAAACCCCTACTAGAACTGTAGTTTGGGGAGAGAGGATTGGTCCCTTAAGCTTAAATGCCCACCACAAGCTGACAAGAATAAGTCTTGAGTAATAATTTAGGTTTCTACAGGGGCGTTGACTTGATTTTGAAAGTGAATGGCATCTAGCCTACCCTAGACCCTTTTTTCCCTATCCAGCTGGTAAACAGGTAACGAATCTAACGGGGTGAATCCAAAATGCAAAATGGTTCCAGATATTTCAATATTTGCCGGTACTATGAAAGTTGGGTGTATAAGCCCGGAGGAAAAATGCATGTAAAGGTTCAGCCATGTTTGGATTTGCCGACATGGGGCCAAGCAATCTGACTGGGGGGGGGGGGGCAGCTACTCTAACTGGCCCGACAGATGCAATGGGTTGCCGAAATCGTTCAGAACTTCAAATTTTAAGCGCGCAAAACGCTCGGAAAATAGGGTTTATAGTAAAACAGATTCCATATTTTGTTTCCATTGAGAAAAAATGAAAAATAGAGCGTTTTTAACGAATCTTTCCTACTTAAAGGCAAACCAAGAAATTTGATGGGAGTGGTTTCATGTGGTCTCAGCGTCGGTGGCACACGCGTAATTTATTTAGACACACCCATCAAGGTTCCCCTGCAGGCAAAACTGAGAAAATATTTTTTGTTACAAACTAGCTTACTAGACTATGTATCTTTGTCACCATGGTAAGGTTGAAGAAAAGATATTCCGAAATGTAGGAAAGAAAGGTTATGACTGACCACCCTTTCATTTCCGTCCAGTCTCTAGAATGGCAACTACAATAGACTATTTGCGGAACTGTTGAGCTAATCCAATATGTTTGAAATGGAAAGCGTCACAGCTAGATAAAACCGAAAATTGAATGCTCGGGCAGCGGGCGAAAATTTGTGAAGTTGCAGAAAAAATTGGTTCAGAACTTATTGGCTCATAACTGATACTAAAGAGCCATGTGAAATACTTTCTGTGCATATTTATTTCTTCGTGTAATTTTGGTTACCTCACTTTCAACTTCCATGTCATAAACTAAGCGAGGGGCCTTGAATGTGTTAGCGTCCTTTTAGTTGAGGGGAACTTGTGTCTCCATATCAACAAATTATTGTTTCAAAAGGGCAGAAATTTGGGTGCGCTTCGCGCGCCGCAATGCATCCTTAATACAGTGGTGTTCGCATTTGCAAGAAAAATTGGACAACTTAGCTACTTCTTACAAGCCCGAGACATGCCATATCTGGCTGTCTGAGGGGTCGCGATTTTTCAAAATTTTCTGTACGCTCCGCGCCAACTGAAGATATATATGATATTCTACGCAGGGGAACCATTGGCCTACAGTACTCAGATGCTCTCATACACGCCTGTCATCGGATACCTTTCAACCCTGACAATGTGTAGTCTTTGTAGATGGATTCTTTAGTTATTGATGTGTTAAAATTTAATCAATGTTCAATATGTTGCAGGGCAGTGGCGTAGCTACAGGAGGCAGGGCGATTGCGCCCTTGCCTGAAACGTGACACCAGCCAAATACAGTGTGGTTTTCCTTCATGAAATTCCGAATTCTTCCTAATAAAAGTTCCATATTTGAAATTATTAGTTTTACAGAAGGCAACATTTTCCGCGCGTTTCGCGCGCCTTAAATTGCAACCCTTAAAGCAGTAAGTGATCGCTCATAAAGAAGTCGGTGGATAAATTGTCCTTGCCGCTACAGTGCCGTTTCCTCAAAATTTTCTTCAATATAGGCTTTCTTTTTTGTCTAAAAAGGCAACAAAGTTTCGAGAGTTTTTTTTAATGTCGCCGAGAAGCCTTAATCCGCACTCCTTAGATAACACGATCTTCAGTCAACATGCCATCTCAGATATATGCTAATAGGAAAAACAAATTCTTCGATAGTCCCCCAGATATGAAAATTTCCTTACCTAAATTTAATCTATTTTCTGCAATAAAAGCTCCATATTTACAAATGTGTAAAAGGGCCCAAATTTTCGGTACTGCCTTATACAGTAGTGTTCACACTTATCGGGAAACCTCAATGCTATTGCCCCGGGCAGTCAGGTCTGGTTACGCCACTGTCTGTGGGCTTTGCCCAATGGACCCCACCCGGCTTTCCGCCCCATGAACCTCACGCCAGGGGCTCTGTTAAAGTCGAGCATCGCCTCGTCATCCACATGAGGGCAACGTTGATTGCTTTCCTTACATCAATTCCTGGATCCGCCCTAAAATAGGGGCATGTATCCCCGATATTTGAAAAAGTACGAGACAGGAACCTATCGGCTCCCTAAATTTTCGTAAGACCTAAGTTTCCAACAAAATGCAATCAACCATTTTGGGCGATGCCGAACCATTTCAGTGTTAACAAATCTTGCATGTTTTCAATTACATAGAGAAACTCCTTAAGCGTGTCAAAATTCTTTTAAAAATTTGCTCGAATATTATGGTTTGAAAAAGTCATAGTCACTGAAAAAGTTTGATGAAAATTTAAAAAGTGCAAATCATTTTGTGCGCAATCTTTTTGTGGAACCTAAACAATTTTTTCCATTGAAGTTTCACTTCTTACTCTTGTATAACAATAGAATATTCGGACCAAAGTTGCGAAGAGGTTTGGGATATTTTTTGTTTTGCCCCATATAGACCGCAATCTCGTAAATAAATGATTTCAAGCTCCAAAAAGGGACTTTGCCCAATCAAAAAGTGTTCGCTGGTTGTCTATACGCTATAACAATATGAGCATCACTAATCCATAGATTAGTCTACCCCTAATATACATACAACAAAAACCCTAAAAATACCTCAGGCGCCAACACATGCGAGGTTAACGATTGCAATTACATTTCCATTTGAAATATACATTTAAGCGAAATATTTTCCTGTGGAGGTGGTGCGAGGTGTAGATTAGGCAGAAGATATTAAACTGGCTCGGAAATATCATTTCTTGTGATCTGGGAGGCATATTCGGCAAAAATTCTTCCGACAACTGATAGTGGCGATTTGCTAAGAGTGCTACAAGAAGATAGACAAACAAAACGGCGATTACTTCGGGCTCTGAAAAATCGAAATATTGTCGTTTGTGACACCAGATCGTAAAGTAACACCGATCAACTTCAATTCAATTTTCCCAAACATCTGCATTTTTGTAACGACTTGTTTGAAAAAGCAAAATTTTCCGCGCTCTTCGCGAGCCTCAAAGTTGCAACCCCCGACACAACAGGGCAGTAGTGTCTAATTCGGAAACTTGCCTTTTGTTACATCAGATAATCAAGAAAAGATACCCGTCGACTAAAAGGCGATTTCCCCATATTTTCTTTCATAAAAGTTCAAATCCTCTTCAATACATGTGCATATGCTTTTTGCAATTATTTGTTTCTTTTTTCCGCAAATCGTCCTGCAATCCCTAACGGGAGGATGAACAGGGGTAAAGCTTAAAATTTTGCCGGAGAAATGTTAGTGATACATTCATCTGTGACTATTTGATCATTCTGTAGTTTGTTCAATTTTGTTCAAGTAAAGATTTGATGGCAGACAAATACTGAAAAAAAAAGATTTTTAGACTCTATTTATAAGTCTGGAAAATGTCATTTCCGGCTGTCTGAGGGGTAGTCATTTTTCAAATTTTCTGTGGGCTTCACGCGCAACAGTGGCGCCAGAATGTCAAAATTTGGGGAAACTATAGGGCAAAGGATAAATTTTGGGGCAAAAGTTTTCGGGCGCAGCGAGAAAAAGGGCGGAAAGCACCCGTTCCTGGGGTAGGAGTCCAGGGGACGAGGCCACAGAAAATTCCGCGATTTTTTGTTATTTGTTCAATTTGACATGAAAATTTTTCCGTGACTATAATTGTTTTATTTTTCGGGCGAAATTTTGAAAGTATTTGGATATTCAGCCAAAATGCTGGATAAGATTGAAACTGAAGCCGGGGAATTATTGCTTTTTATTAGCTGTGCGAATACGTAGCAATTTGTGCGATCTTTTTGTGTTTTCTTTAATCCTTTGCCATGACTATAATGCCTTTATTATTTCCTGGCAAATTTACAAGTTTTCTGTGTATATAAATTTGTCAGATTTTTTTGAAGACTCAATTTTGACCGAAATTTTCCAGACCACCTGATCATCAAGTTGACGGGGCTAGTCTCAAGTCCGCCCCTCCCAGTACGCCAACGGTAGTATCTGTTCTTCTGAGCCAGTCTACAAAACCGGGATCACGTTTGACATGTCCATGTTCAGTCTTGTTGTTTCCTTTGTGTGTGTGTGTGGGGGGGGGGGGGTGGGGTGGGGGGAGGTATGAAGTATGAAGGAAAGGCGTGGATTCTCCACTCTATAGTACAGCGCAGTTTGAGCGTACATGGGGTGATAGAAGCGGAGTTAGAGCAAGGATGAAAATGAGGTAAAGGTACCGAAAGCATAAAGTAATTACACCGACAATTTGTCTAAGAGTTATCAACTGACAAGTCATCCTGCATCCGTGAGGCCGTAAATTGCCGTAACCTACCCCTTCTATCAACCCAGATCTGTACATATTTTCACATGAATTCGAAGCTTGTGAAAAAGGTCTACGAAATATCACTGACGCACAGGGGTGGTGCCGACATTTATCCGATAGGGCAGCATCTTAAAGTCTGGAAAAATGTAATGAATTGCCAAAAGGGAGGGGAACTAGTTTGCGACGCACAAAGGCCGCCAAAAATATTTGAAAATACACAGAGTTCGGACTTTTGGAATTTTTTCAAAGAAAATTTGGAGTTTTTGTAACTTTGTTTGAAAGATTTAGTGATTATTGAAAAGCTACCATTGCTTTTGACAAAATTCGTCATTATAGTGACGACTGAAGATTGTTAGAGTTACATTATATGATCCTACGGATCTTTCAGGGCGAAATTTACAAATTTTTCGAGAATTTGTTGCTGTTTTGGCAAATACATGAAATCAGAAGCTGTTGAAGAAAATTTGGAACTTAATGAAATAAAAATAAGGGTTTGCCGCGGAGGGGTAAAAATTGATTTTATTTTTTTTAATAAATTTGCCTTTCAAGAGCCACATTTAATAGGAGATCGTAGCTCCTGCAGTTAGTTTGGCTCTTGTCACTAAACTTGGTTAATCGGGGGTCTTTATTCAATTAAGAAATATTGGGTGACTGTTATTAAATTTTGAGGTTTTTTAGCAAATAATCCGCCTTTAAGTTGCGGAAAAGAAATCAACAGGGGTGGATTTGTGCGTGTGTGTGATGGGAGAGGGTACAGTCTACTCATAGTCCCGTTCTGTACCGCCTTCAGACTTGGGAGGGAATCCCTCATTTCCCTTTTGAAACGGTGGCTGTCACAAAGGGTTACGGGTCATAAACGGTGCTATATTTTGCTTTTTATACCTTCACGCTGACATGGGATACTTGACGAAGCAATAGGCTTCCCGAACCTCAAAATCATACACTTTATCGATGTGCAAAAGTGTCCCAGTTAGCTGGTTAGTTCTCATTTTATACATGATAGCCCGGCTTCAGATTGAGGCAAGTGCCACCTGGAATGGTCATTAATGCCACCATTTTTTCGATATCCTGACAAGTTTATAAACAGAAAAATTCAGGTGTATTGGTATCTTCGGGTGGGTTGGGGAAATATAGCGGGGTATCTGCCAAGAGTCAGGGTGCTGAAAATCAAATATTTAAGGAGTAGGGGAAAGTAAAATGGCTATTATTTTTCATCTAGAAACTCGAGAGTTTTCCACTGTTGTAACAATGGAGATCTACAGCATTGAAGATGCTATGTGGAGTTTCAGCAGCTCATTGGACCGCGTGTTTGGTCTAACGGTAAGAGGTCGAGTCATACCAAAGACTCTAAAATGGTGTTGTGCGTGATGCTCCGCATTAGCAATGGAGTAGGAAAAACAAGCCAGTGAGCCACAGCTGGAAAAAAGGCAGTGGCCGGCTCGACGTTAACCAGAAGGATGGAAACTGGGCCGTAAAACCCCAGCTAATTCAACAGCTCATTGACTCTGAGTGACTCTCAGGGAACTGTTTGAAATATTTCAATTCCTGCTACAGAAAGCCCAAATTTTCCAATGTATTTTAAGGTTATGGTTTTCAAAAAATTGTTTAAGTCAGTCGTTGAATTTTCTTTTCAAATTTTACTACAAAAATAACCGAGGCCAGATTTTCCTTCCAGTGAAGAGGCCTACAAAATTTCTCACAGCATTATACCTCTTGGTCCAATTAAGCTAAGTATTTTCATACATTTGTTGAAAGAAGCAAAAACTTAAACGTACTTCATGCTCGGCAACTTCCCCTCAGCCTTTTGACAACTCATTGCCTTTATCAGGATGCTGCCCGCTCACTAAGAGCTTGTTCCCCTTGGTCTGGAAGATACTCGCTATCCTTAAAAAACACACACTTTTACAATGCTATTTCTTTAAGGTGATGTATTATAAAGAGGCAGACTTGTCCATCATGTTTCATGTTTTGTTTGAAATTGAATTAAAAATTATTACTCATAGCCCGGCTTCAGATTGAGGCAAGTGCCACCTGGAATGGTCATTAATGCAACCATGTTTTTCGATTTCCTGATATGTTTATAAACAGAAAAATTCAGGTATATGGGTATCTTCGGGTGGGTTGGGGAAATATAGCGGGGTGTCTGCCAAGAGTCAGGGTACTGAAAAATAAAAAAAACTAAGGGGTAGGGGAAAGTAAAATGGCTATTATTTTGCATCTAGAAACTCGAGAGTTGCAAAATACCCCTCAAAATACTTGCAAAGAAATTTTATTTTAGTTGATATACATATTTTGAGAATCACGTGACTTTTGAGGTCATTAAAAGTCAAAAAGGTATGAAATTTGACCTTTGACCAAAATCTTGACTATGCTACTTTAAAATGTAATTGTGTACAGTAAATCGATTCATTTGTCCTAGTTTGACCTGAAATGATTATATTACATGTCTTCAGAGAGTTTTAGGCTACTAATGTTCCAGGGTTTGTACTTAGGAAGCACCAGTGTCGTAAGAAATGTTAACTAGTAAAAAAAATGTTAGAAAAACATATTTTTCCAACCCGGAAATGACAATCTATTCATGGTTAATGAGAGTTACAAGCTGTTCACCATCTCGAAATCATTTTTATATCTATTTAAGCATTCCTTGTTATAGCAAATTTATTAATTGCATATCTACATGTTCATATTGATACCCCCGTCCCTTCTTAATACCTAAAAAGGTGCAAAACATTACAATGAAATATCAGTACTAATAGTTTCAAAATGGGCTGGAGATTGCGATAAGTGCCATCTTGAGTGGTCATTATAGGCTATTGCCCACAGGCATCTCAAGGCAACCCTACAACTCTCCGTCGCAATATTTTTTGGAAATGTTGCGGTCCGCTGAACACGAAATCAAGTGGTATTTGTTAATATTTTGGGTCTCGCCCGTTCAAAATGGCTGCCAAAAACAAAATGGTGGCAAACATTTTGAATATTTTGTATTAAATAATAATAAAGAAAATGTTCTTAAAAAATATTTTTGAGGGATCGACTTTTAAAATTTAGTCATATTTTATGACAAGTATTCCAGAATTAATTTTGGGGACTGTTTTGGTGAGATTCAGGTTAACCAAGATGGCGGAAAACAACAAAATGGCTGCTAAACTAAATGAAATATTTCCAAAAAATTGTGAAAAAATGCAAATTTCCACGTTCCTTAATCACAATGATGTAAAATAATGTTTTCAAATACAGGCGGAACTTGACAATCCTAGATACAAGAGTATTTGTCATTCAATATGTCGGAAATGCACCGAAGAAGTGAAAACACTACATTAAAAATTTTTAACATTAGCAACCATTCTGCTATATTCCCATCTTGGTCGACCTGGATCCTAAAAGAAATGTCCAGAAAAATACATTGTGAATATTTATAACAGAAAATGGACACATGTTAGGTTTTCCTGTGCCATAAGTATTTTTGGTTCCTTGTGTTAACAAAGGAACCTATGTAGTCAAGTTGGCGTATGTGTGTGTATGTATGTGACACATTGGAATGCGAGGTATGTGACACGATAACTCAATAACCGAGTATGCAATTTTTCTCAAAATTGGTGTGTACGTGTATCGTATTCAGGAGATGTGCCTTTTTGTTTTTGGTGCCCATATCTTGCATATTAATGAGTATACAGGGCTTAATGTGTGCATTGGAATGTGAGGTATGTGACACGATAACTCTATAATCGAGGGCTCAATTTTCATCAAACTTGGTAGGTACATGTATTTTATTTAGTAGATGTGCCCTATTATTTTTGGTGGTCATATCTTGCATATTAATGGTGGGCGGGGCTTAATGTAAAAATTCTTAAAATGACATTATCTTGCCACTAAACATTTTAGAGGGGTGGTGTAATGGAGATTTGTGTTCGTCTAAGTGAAGTAAATGTGATGACCTAGATTGACCTCACTTGACCTCATTTGACCTTGTAACCTTTGTAAATTTTTTTGGGGGGGATGTCTGGATTCGTCTTGATCAGACAAACCAAAAAGGATATTACACTACCCTCCTAGGATGTTCCTAACTTGAGTTATTGACAATATAAGTGACAAGAAAGTAGTGTGTAGGTCATATATGCAAGGTATGAAGTGCATTAGCTCAATAACCAAGTAACATAGGGGGATGTCTTAATGGAAAGTTGTGTTCATCTGAGGAAAGTGCACGTGTTGACCTACTTTGTGACCTCATTTGACCTTTTGACCTTTGTGACTTTTTGTGATGCCTGGGTTTGTCTTGTTGAGACGAACAACAAAGGCACTTATACTACCCTTCTATGATGTTGCTAACTTGAGTTATTGTCATTTCAGTGAAAAGTTAGTGGTGTGTGTGTATGTTTGTGCATTATATGCTTTGGAAAGCAAGACATAAAGTGTGATAATTCAATAACAAAATGATAAAGGGAGGTCACAAAAGCAGGACAGACAACCTGCATTGGAAATAAGTTGTCCTTCCAAAAACTTGGTTATGTCCCCCACGACAAATGCAAAATACGTTTGCAAGCTATAACAGTATTTTTTAGTAATACAAAAGAAAATAAAAAGCTCTGCTGTAAGCTATGGTATTATAGCAACTTAGAATTCATGAGAAAAAGCAGAAGAGGCTCATCTGGATGCTTTCATACCTTATGGCACACATGTCCCTCAGACTTTTTGGGTGATATGTCTTTGTTTGATTGGTATAACATCCAACTGAAGTTTAATGCCTCTTGACAAATGCAAAGTATAAAAGAAAAGAAGAATTATAACCCCCTCTCAGTCTAAAAGCAGTTTAGTTAGCAATTATGCCAGTAATGCAATTTTTATTTTAAAAAAACCTTTTCCTCATATACAGTATTAAAGTCATGAACAATGCAAGTTTTGACTCCACTTTTTGTAATATTGTGTATATATCACAATACTAAAATATAAAAGCAGTTTCTCTTCTTTACCCCTGCTTTCACACTACTGGGACTACTATGCCTTTTTGAACACCCTCTTCAGGTTGACAGGTCAAGTTGAAAGTAATTTATTAGATAAAATTACAAAGCTATGTTTGTTTCTTGTTCTCTGGCGAAATTGTGAAATAGAAATTGTAGCAGACTTTCGAGCCTTTGCTTATTTTTCCTTTTAAGGCAAACACATAGGTAGTCCAAATGACAACCATGGCATAATTTCTAGTTTTCCAGCATAAGTTTTGGTTGTCAGGGATGACCAGATGACTGTTATATTTCTTCCTTGCACAAGGGACAGTTGTGTTTGTAAAATGCAGTGTTGACCTACTTTGACTATTTGACCTTTGTGACTTCTTTGTAAGGTCTGGATTTGAATTATTGAGATGGACCAAAAGGGCAATGGCAATTAACTACCCTCATATACTGCCCCAAACTCAAGTAAATGACAATTTAGTGAAGGTGATGTGTGTATTTGTCACATGAAAATGGAATGTATGCAGAGTAATAACTTGAAAAATCCAAATGTTCAATTTCTCTCAAACTGCAAGTGTTTGATTTGAAATCTAATGTGCCTGTATGTTTTTGGGTGAAGGCCAAAAGTCATATGGGCTTAAGGTGCCAATTATGCCTTACCTTAATTGCAACTCCCTAAATAAAAAAAAAATCATCTTAAATGCAAGGAACCATAGTGCCCTTGGGCTCTTGTTATGATTATTTTCCTATCGTCATGATATATCAACATAATTAATGCATCTGCGGACATTTTGCTTTTCCGCCATTTTGGTTGATCTGAGTTCCAAAAGAAGTATTTTAAAAAGTAAATTAGGATTAGTTGTCATAAAATCTGGCCAGAAATTAAGGGCAACTGTGTCAAAAGTATTTTTAATGAATATTTTCTTATTATTTTTTTTATACATTGTGATCGTTTTATTGGCGGCCATATTGTTGTTTCCGCCATCTTGGTTGGTATAGGGTCCTGCATAAAATACCAGAAACCATGCATTGAGAATTATGTTCAATTTTCTACAAAGATATTAGAATTTTTTAGTCGAAATATATTTTTAGTGATCATTGTCTGACATTTATTGGGATTTTTTTAATTATTTTCTTATTTTAGTGGGGAATTTTTACTCTATTGTTTTTACTTCTTCAGTGCATTTCCGACATATTGAATGACAAATACTTTTGTATCTAAGACGGTCAAGTTCCGCCTTTATTTGAAAACATTATTTTACATCATTGTGATTGAGGAATGTGGAAATTTGCATTTTTTCACAATTTTTTGAAAATATTCCATTTAGTTTAGCAGCCATTTTGTTGTTTTCCGCCATCTTGGTTAACCTGAATCTCACCAAAACAGTCCCCAAAATTAATTCTGGAATACTTGTCATAAAATATGACTAAATTTTAAAAGTCGACCCCTCGAAAATATTTTTTAAGAATATTTTCTTTATTATTATTTAATACAAAATATTCAAAATGTTTGCCACCATTTTGTTTTTGGCAGCCATTTTGAACGGGCGAGACCCAAAATATTAACAAATACCACTTGATTTCGTGTTCAGCGGACCGTAACGTTTTCAAAAAATATTGCGACGGAGAGTTGTAGGGTTGCCTTGAGATGCCTGTGGGCCATAGCCTATAATGACCACTCAAGATGGCACTTATCGCAATCTCCTGCCCATTTTGAAACTATTAGTACTGATATTTCATTGTAATGTTTTGCACCTTTTTAGGTATTAAGAAGGGACGGGGGTATCAATATGAACATGTAGATTTGCAATTAATAAATTTGCTATAACAAGGAATGCTTAAATAGATATAAAAATGATTTCGAGATGGTGAACAGCTTGTAACTCTCATTAAACATGAATAGATTGTCATTTCCGGGTTGGAAAAATATGTTTTTCTAGTAAGTATTTTGAGGGGTAGTTTGCAACTCTCGAGTTTCTAGATGCAAAATAATAGCCATTTTACTTTCCCCTACCCCTTAGTTTTTTATTTTTCAGCATCCTGACTCTTGGCAGACACCCCGCTATATTTCCCCAACCCACCCGAAGATACCCATATACCTGAATTTTTCTGTTTATAAACATATCAGGAAATCGAAAAACATGGTGGCATTAATGACCATTCCAGGTGGCACTTGCGTCAATCTGAAGCCGGGCTATGAGTAATAATTTTTAATTCAATTTCAAACAAAACATGAAACATGATGGACAAGTCTGCCTCTTTATAATACATCACCTTAAAGAAATAGCATTGTAAAAGTGTGTGTTTTTTAAGGATAGCGAGTATCTTCCAGACCAAGGGGAACAAGCTCTTAGTGAGCGGGCAGCATCCTGATAAAGGCAATGAGTTGTCAAAAGGCTGAGGGGAAGTTGCCGAGCATGAAGTACGTTTAAGTTTTTGCTTCTTTCAACAAATGTATGAAAATACTTAGCTTAATTGGACCAATGAGGTATAATGCTGTGAGAAATTTTGTAAGCCTCTTCACTGGAAGGAAAATCTGGCCTCGGTTATTACTCCATTGCTAATGCGGAGCATCACGCACAACACCATTTTAGAGTCTTTGGTATGACTCGACCTCTTACCGTTAGACCAAACACGCGGTCCAATGAGCTGCTGAAACTCCACACAGCATCTTCAATGCTGTAGATCTCCATTGTTACAACAGTGGAAAACTCTCGAGTTTCTAGATGAAAAATAATAGCCATTTTACTTTCCCCTACTCCTTAAATATTTGATTTTCAGCTCCCTGACTCTTGGCAGATAACCCGCTATATTTCCCCAACCCACCCGAAGATACCCATATACCTGAATTTTTCTGTTTATAAAACATGTCAGGAAATCGAAAAACATGGTGGCATTAATGACCATTCCAGGTGGCATTTGCCTCAATCTGAAGCCGGGCTCAAATGACCTTTGACCTCTACCAAAAACAAAAGGCTTCTTTCTCTCAACATGAAAAATCTTTATACCAAATATGAAGAGTATATGTCACTCCTACCTGAAGATATCATGTTTACAAGCCATTTTCGGCGTTTTCGCAATTTTACCGCTAGTGACCTCAAATGACCTTTGACATCTACCACAAACGATAGGGTTCTTCCTCTCAACGTGACAAATCAATATACCACGTATGAAAAGTGTCGGTCACTCCTATCTGAAGATATCGTGTTTACAAGCTATTTTCGAAGTTGTCGCAATTTTACTGCTGGTGACCTCAAAAGACCTTTGACCTCTACCAAAAACAATAGGGTTCTTCCTCTCAACATGATAAATCTATATACCAAATATGAAAAGTGTCGGATCTTAACTTATGATATCGTGTTTACAAGCAAGTGTCACAAACACACACACACACACCTACACATACACACACACACACACATGACATCACCATCGCATAGATTCCTTGCCTGCCTGCGGCAAGGAATCAATAATACAAAACCAAATTCTGGTGGCAGAACATCGATGCCATGTGTGTCAACGATTGACACAAGTTTTGTGATTTCAATGGCATTTTCAAGTCAGCACTATGTACAGGTGATCCATCGAGCTCATCCTGCTGGATACTCTGGTCAATATTGATAAGATTCTAACACAACAACTGGAAAAAATTTTTGCACGATCTAAGTGTTTCAAGTTTGAGTCCTCACACAACTTTTAACCTTTTCAAAACTACACTTTGATGAACCAACATTGGCAAGACTTGATATTTTTGTGAACTTGATAAGATTCGGCACAATTTCCTGGAAGTCGAAAGCTATTTGCAAAGTGCAAATTTGATGATCCATGGCGGTTTCACTGTTTGACCTCTCTGTGACCCTAAATGGATCTGCTTCACAAACAACATCACCTTAACACAGGCCATACTTGACAAAATAAGTACATCACCCCTAGGCAAAAGGATTCTTTGCATCACTTCATTGTTTGACCTCTGTATGACCCCAATGACCTTTGATCCGCATCAAAAGTACAACTTTGATGACCCATTATGGTTTAAAATAAATCCTATAAGACACACACATGACCTTTGACCTAATTCAAAGCGTGAACCACTGATCACCTACTTAAGACCACTTGCTAAACCGAGAAAGTTCGAAATGAACTCCATGGAGTTGCAGGATTCTGTATGATTACATTGTTTGACCTCTTTTTGTCCCACAAATGACCTCTGACCTACTTCAAAAATAGGCCTACAAATTTTATGACTCATCGTCTGCTTAACACTTCTGCCAAATTTGAGAAGATATGGATACAACCAGAAAGGAGTTACAGGCTTTTGTATTTTTTTTAACACTCTGGCCTCTCACGAACCCAAATGACCATTGATCTACTTGCTGTTACCAAGGACAAGGATCGCTCAAAGAACATGAGCACAGCAGCATGCTTTCCAGTGTTGAAAAACAGACACACAGGCAGGTGGCCAGAGAGATGCATTGCCATATTCGTTGATCTAATAATTACAAGTAATGTCAATAACACTACAAGTAATGTAATAACCTGACCAAGTAATGTCAGGACTACTGCCTTTCATTTGGGTTATGACACATATAACCTCACCAATTAAGGCTATCCAACAAAACTGGGAAATTTCCAGAAAAAGTTTTCACCTCTTCCCATGCAAGATTTAACAACTTTGGAGCTTTAATTGGTATTTTATGGCAGAAGCTTTAAAAATAGGTCTTTTTGTAACAAAAATTGGATAATTTGGGGTCTTTATTGAAGAGTTTGGACTTACTTTGAGCAAAATACAGGGTCTTTTTTTAAAAAAAAGAAAAACTATTTTTTTGGGGGGGGGGTCTGGGATAAGTCTTATCTTGGGCTACAGAAAACACTTTTACATGATTGGAAAAACTTGAGTGACCTTTTTCTCAAACTTTGGAAAACCTTAAGGAGAAATAAATGGTTGTCCATACGACAACCCCTTTTTAACTTTTGGTTGTATGTATGGAATTTAGTTGTCCTGGACGACAGGACAACCACGAAAATTGAGCCATGATATTCGTGCATAAAATTGGCACACATTAAAACACAGTACTATCAAGTTTAAGCCATGTCTTCCAGCTTCAGCGTGCTGGGTTGACACTGGACTGGACTGGACTGAGAGGTTGTCTACTTGAGAAAGAGATCTTAATATAGAAGATTAAGAGTAGCTTGTGAAGTTGGGCATTACCAGGGTCCCTCAGCTTTAAATCATCTTAATTTTATTGTTTACATGCAATTCTTAACTCTCATATTCAGTGCAACTGAGGTAATCAAGGGGTATTTTCGTTTACAACCAACAATGATACAGGTAAACAAATAATTTGAACGATTAAAGCTGAAGGACCCCAATTATGCCAAATTAAATTGGACCATCGCTTGACTATTTGGAATCATCTCTAATGCATCCCTTGCTTGACAAGACAACAAGAATTGCAAACAAAACTGATCTCAAATATAGAATTATCTTTCCCGCTTTATATTGCAAGGTATGATTACAAGTTCCTTAGAGGAAAATTCTGTCACTTTCACAATATTTACTTGGCAAATTTAAATCTATGAAAATGCAGAAACTCCATGCAATCATTGTATTTCATGCATGTAAATTTTCTGCAAATGCATAACCAGTATTTTCACACATTTCTCAAGAAGCATTTAATGCCCAAAGAAGAAAAAACATCAATTTAATTAATGACATAATCAAAGAAAAGTAGCATGAATAAAAAGGAAGCTTTGAAAATTATTTTGCTTGGATGCCACAGCCAAATGAGGACCTGCAATAAGCCAGTTGTGAAATGTTCAAAGGCAATGCATCTTGGAATGGGTCAAAGGTTAAGTTGTACCTCTACCTTTGTGGCAGTTGTCCCCTTATGCACCATTGGAATTTGCACTGTTTTTACTAATGCAGACAATGTTGGTAAAGGAATAACAGCCTTCACCAAGCATAATAATGTAGTGTGACTATGAACATGCACACACATACAAAGTGAATCTCACGCTGCAATATACCATATGACCCAGCTCAAAATGCCAAATTTCCCAAACTGTTCTGTAGGTGTCTTTGACTATTCTCAACTGGGTTTAAAAAAAGTTAAAAATCTCGTCAAATGAAACATATGTATATATAAATGTCATTTCTATGAAAATCAGAGGTCATCAGGGTGCTGTTAATACTGCAATTATTACCTGTAGCTATGGTAACTTGGAAGACATCCCTGATAATTATGGGGTGGGGATGAGGTGATGTTCTTTTAACAAACACACAGTTTGGTACCCACAGTTTTTACACTGACTACAAAATATGCATTTCAATGCAATATGTTACTCTGCAGTATGATACTGTATATTGTGTGGCAGAGCCTATCCCCATTTAATCCTCCTGTCTATGACCTTGACTTTAAAGTATTTTTTGTTGTTGGGGGGACTATAATAATCAATCTAATATAACTTCATTCAGCAATCTTAAAGAAGATGCAAACATATTTATCCCCAGATAATGGACAGCATCAAGTTTCAGATCTGCAAAACACGTATCTCAAGTATCTTCACAGTGCTTCTTGATAACGTTCCGAAATATTCTGCCAGTTGACGACCTGAAATATTTCCTTCACATAGTCTGGTCTGACATTCTTATACTGCAAATAGTAAGCATGCTCCCAAACATCAATACCAAACAAAGGTACCAGACCTAGAAAGAAAGAGATAAAATGCACCGTAATATAGGATTGCCATGGTTTCCAAGGCCAAGTACAAACAAAATGCAATCTTATGCTCTTCAATTACCCAAATTTGATTTTATGGAAATGTCTAAGACAACCAATCACATAATGTAAATGAGAAAATGAATCTAAACATTCTGGTGACATTCTAACAACAGACAAGTTGCTATAGACAACAATGGGATAATTACTGACAAACACCAGGTTGCTACAGGAAGCCTTGCAGTTCAGATACAAACCTGTTGCAACTCTGATTTTTAAGGTCCGGCCATGAGCAGCATTTCCAAAAACATTCCTGCAACTTGAGCTGACGTAACGTTTGCAACTTGACATAACATTTCTTTGAAAACATTTTCAAAATGTTTTGAGTTTGCTGCATACCCTGTCTACACTCTACAACAAACTGAAAACTAAAGCTTGGTCTCATATAACCCTGCAACAATCAGTGTTACCTCTTGTTTACAATTAGGCAAAACAGCAGGTTAACCCCATGTTTTCCAGTCGGTGTTCTCACTCCAAGTTTGACTGATTTGGTAGTGCTACCATAGCAACAAGGTCAAATATTTCACAGACTATACCAATTACTGCAAGATGTTAGAAATTACCTGTCATTAGCACCATGAACATCGGTGACCTTGACTCATTAAAACAAACATGGTGTTAAAAACCCCAGAACTCTGCAATTCGAGGAGGATCAAAATTTAAAGAACAACCCCAAGTTAACATGGGTTCCCCCTTACTTGAGCACATGGCAGCATAGTGTTACCTCGTACTTGGTGTATGTGAGACTAGAGTCCAAGCATCTTTTAAGTTTGTTGCGAGTGAACGTTTTGAAAATATTTTGGAAATGTTGCTGGTCTATACAGGCCTTTAGTCATACTAATACCTCTACATACTACCACACTGGTCAGCAGAGTCTGTCCCAAATTCTTACCCCTATCCTACTAACTTGTGTGTGTTCCAACACAACACTTGTTAGGGACACTCACAACCTGTAGTATCATTAAAAACAATGTGCAACTGGGCCAAGAAAACATTCATAACCACGAACAGACAAGTCATACGCATCAACGTTTCTTACCCACGGATACTGCAAATTGACTGTCAAATAGAAATATACTGCGTGGCAGACTAGGTTAAAAGTTGCAATGGTAGTACTGTTAGTAAGTTAGTTAGATGAGGTTTTATGGCTCAGTTTCGAACCAATTGGCTTAAGTCAGGCTGGCTTTGACCTTTTTACCAGTTGTGGGCTAACTGGCTGGTTTTCCATAGTCCATTGCTTATGCTGAGAGTCTTTGGTATGACCCTGCCAGGAGTCCAATTCTTCCAGCACCAAGTTTGATGCTCTAACCATGTAGTAGTTCTAGCAGTAAGAGTACAGTGGCAGTAGTTTTACTTTCTTTTCAATTAACCATGTCTCTACTTGTGAGAACAAATAAGTATTCAGGTCTTACATAGTTCAAGGACAACAAATTTTGCCTTGGCCTGAATAATAACACTGGCATAGCCAGGAATTATGAGTTTATAGAGGTGGCCACCTGCAGAGTCTCACCCACATGGGAAAGATACCCCTCTCCCGTGAGAATTTTTTTTTCAGAATTTGATGTGGGGGGGGGGGGGGAATTACCCCCTGATACCATTTGGCTGTGTCAATGCTTGATAGTGAAGAATGATTGATTTATTTTCAGTATCATACTCTTCACATGTACCCTGTAATTTTTTCATTTAAGTTTACTATGTTTAATTTATTACACTGTGTGGTTAGTAAGCTGGAGTTTTATGGCCCAGTTTCTAAACAATTGATTTGAGTAGAGCTGGCCACAGCCTTATTTCCAGTTGTGGCTCACTGGCATGTTTTCCTTACTCCACTGCTTATGCTGAGCACCAAGCACAATGGTAGTAGGTTCCATTTTTAAAGTCTTCGGTATGACCTGGCCAGGACTTGAACTCCAGACCTCTCAAATGCAAGTCCACTAACTTTGTCATAAAGTACAACAGCCTTATTCCTTAATGACAAAATCAAATTGTGTCAGCCAAATTTCAATACCTGCTACCTGTTATATCAGTTTGACAACAGAAGACGAAGTAAAACTGTCCTCATGGACATGTGCATCAATTCATTCTAATTTATACCTAAAACCCTGAACAGGATAAAACGACAGAGTTTTGTTGAAGAGGCTTGATCCTAAAAAAAATCAAGGTTGTCCATCAAGGCAACCTGCAAACAAGGTCTGGCTGTCCAAGGGTACCTTACATTTTATTAAACCCTTGTATTTCATGTTGTTACAGTATATACACAAATGTTTTACTTGGTAAGCTTTGTACTTTTTTATATTTAAATTAAATTGCAATAAAGATTGAAAGTTGATATCAATGTCTTGATATTTGGTGGAATTTTAACACATATTCTTGTGGATGTAATAAAATATTCAATCACAGAATAAATTAAAACCTTTTCGTCCTGAGAAAAGCTTAAGGAGAGCAAAAGTGGCTGTCCCTTGTGACTTTTACCCTACCCAGTCAAAGACAAGTGCTAAATCTCACAAGCAATATGCATAGTTTTTGGCTACAGTAAACTCCACTGACAAAACACTTGGTACCAAAACTACATCTATCCCACAATCCTTTGTACCAGTTATTTGAAAATGGTGTTATTTATAAGTGCCAAAGAAAAGACCTTAAGCAGTATAATATAATGTCACAGAACAAATGTACACCCTCCTTTGGGGCAAAACAAAGCAACACCGGCAAATGCAGACAGCTGGCTTGTCAAACAGTCTAGTGGATGCATATTCTGTTACACATGTGGGGAAAATTCTGATGCATGCACCTATGTGTTCCATTGTTTTGCCCAAAGGATGATGTCACTGTGTCATCAATGCATAAGGTCTATGAGTCCATAATGATCATACACAGGGTATTACGTACAAACCTGAAATAAAATCAGTAATTTGCAATGTACACCTACCAGTTGTGGCTTGGAGAGGGTCTTGATTAGCACAAGTTGCGATTCGTAACCTATGTGTGTTAGGATCAAATCCTAGCCAGCCCCAGCCAGAACCTTGAATGGCTACAGTGGTGGCAGTCATGGCACTCTTGAAATTGTCAAACGATCCAAAATCTCTGTTAATGGCATCTGCCAAATCTCCTACAAACAGGAAGGAAACAATTAAAAGTTTAACAACAATTGACAATGCATTAGTGCAGGATAATGCATGGTCAAAGGTTAATGCAAGCCATTCACAAGGACACAACCAAAGTGCATCCAGTGACAGCATTAACCCCTGAGAATGAAGGGGATCAACAAAGGTGGACAATATTACACAGAATGAATGAACTGGATATATGAACGAAATTTAAAGATAACAGTAAAACATACATTGAGATCAGTCATATCTTTTTGAGCAACTGGGGTGGGGTGCGGGTGGGGGGGGGGGAGAGGAAGGCTATAAAAGGGGTAGCAACAGTATACATACAAGGGCAAATGTTACAGCACCATTTGAGAAAGCGTACTCGAGTAATTCTTTTCAATCATATGATCATTGCTATTGACTCCTGAATTGTTAAATTTATGGAAAAGTATTCCAGTTCTAACATAGAGTGTACCGAAACTTTCTTGAGATGGCCCCTTTTCAAGCAACACCATCATATCAGGGCCCAATTTAACATAACCCCATTCACATCCATACACATTACATCATGTAACACATTCACATCCACACACATTACATCATGTAACACATTCACATCCACACACATTACATCATGTAACACATTCACATCCACACACATTACATCATGTAACACATTCACATCCACACACATTACATCATGTAACACATTCACATCCTTCTGCACTTACTGTTTCTACTCAGTGATTCCATTTGACTTCACAAAATCCCATTAAAAAGTGTTTAGTTCATGCCTGGTTTACAGTAGTTAATTTTTCTTCTCTTTTTCTCTAGCAATACAGAACTGTTGTATGTTCAGTGATATTTGCTTTTTAGATTGGGGAGGGTCTTCAAATATTTGAGAACTTTTTCATGACCCCACAATAAGTGCTTTGTGACCCCAATTTAGTTCACTTCCCCAAGGGATGTGATACAGTACACATTCTAAAAAATCATGAAAAAGACATTTAAGAGAAAAAAAGGTTGGAATGCTGTTTAATGATGCCCATTACAGATAATCATCATCCGCCTCTACATCTACAACAGGAAAGGGAGGGGGGTCCAAAGTTCTCATTGGTACTGTTTAGCTAATGATACATAGCACGTACAAACAGTGTTTTTATTACCAATAAGGGCCTTATAAGATAACCAGGATATGCTCAATAGGACTGTGTCTGGACACGGAGAATCAAGTACTGTAGGTTGTACACATTGGAGGGGCATTTGAATGTTCCCATTAGAATTAGGTACACCTTTCAAAACCTCGACATTTGCCAGAAATAATGGGTTTTTGACTTGGTTAGGTCACTAAACAGTTCCATTGTTCCCTCTAATATCTCAAACATGCACCCAAGCTGCCATTATGTTTGCCTGCTACATTACCAGCTACATGTAGTTGCCTCATGTTGCACTTAGCTTGTATGTAAAGTTCTGTCTCTGTTTATGTATCTATACATGTCGTTTTTTTACAAATAACCTCTTAAAGTTCAATGAGCATTCATTATTTGCAGAAAAAGGTCTGGGATCAGGGTGTTTGCAAATGAGGTAAGAGAGATAAAGTAACAGTAATGTGAGGTTTTAAACTTGCTCCCTGAATGTAACGGATAAAAGTTCATGGCTAGCAGTAAATGGGAGCCCTGTGAAAAATGGAACTGTCTGAGGTAAGAAGATTTGGATTTAAAGCCATACATAACTCACCTGTTGGAACTCCACCTCCTTCAGGGGAGAGATTGGTCCAAAATATGGAGTGGTTGATATGCCCTCCTCCGTTAAACTTCAGAGCAGGCTGTAAAGCTATAACCGCACTAATGTCACCTGAAAAGAAGTCAAAGAATACCGTATGTGAAGCATTCAGTCAATAAAGCATGTACTGTAGTTAAGTTTAACAGGCAAGCTTTAAATCCCTGAAAGGGCAAAGTTACATGGGAATCCTGAGTATAACTAATTTACACTTAAAATTCCCAAGGAACAAGGAGTTGTTATATTGATACCAAGTCCAAGCTGAAAGTCATGTCACCTAAGCCTGCTACAGTATTTAGTACATAAAGGCACAACAGTTTATTGTATTGCATGGGCACAACCCAGTATTTGCCCTAAAGAAAAGAATTTGAGGAAATTTACCCCCCCCCCTCCTTCATATTTTGAGGGGGAATATCCTGTCAGTACAATGTGATGCCTTCTACTTTAAAATGACACTGTGGCAGGTGAGCAGAAGCTGCAACATGATTGCACAATATCATCTAACTTTGGACTTTATCCATTTTGGGGCCAATCACACATCATTTTGTAGAGTTTGCCTAATTCATCTTGTCTGAGAAGCTTTTTTTTTAAAAAGATGTTGCGTGGAGAGCAAAGATTAATTAAGTAATTGGGCTACATTTCAATTTTTCCTTGAATAAAAAGAAAAAGGAAATCCCGCCTCTCCTTTTAGGAGTATGGCTTAAGGTAAGTGTTAAGGCATAGGGTTAAATAGAGGGGTTAGGGTTAGGGGACAATCTCCTGAAAATGTAGAGGGACCAATTACAGATGATGGAAAACTTATGAGACAACTTAGCAGTGAGTCAGGGAACTAATGAGATGGGGGACTAAGGCATTTTTCTATACCTTCCTTTTGGGCTGTAACAAGCTTCTCTTCTGCTGCATTCAAATTATTTACGTATGTTGCATGATGTTTCTTATGATGTAATTCCATTATGTCTTCTATGATGACTGGTGCAAGTGCATTGTAGGAATAGGGCAAGTCTGGAAGAGTGTGCTTCAAACGTTGTCCAGCAGCTCCAACCTTACAGTACTGTGCGGTCAGCCTGTCAACAAGAAATATTAGTACTTATATGGTCAATAATCTCTTAAAGAACTTCTGTTGCACCTTGGTCCTTCTCAGTGTTTACACTATTTCAGGGTAGCATGATTCCCGATCTCAATTCACAAGTCCTGCAAAGAAAATAATTCTCTACAAATGCATTGATTGGTCAAAGTGGACAATTTCCAGTGACAGGAAAATAACTAATTCAGAAATGGAATGTTATTCTGGCCTTGAATTTTGAGGTCTGCCAATGCACACCATCACTAACCTCAAATCACTGAGAGGAGTGATTTTTTTGCATTTCTAAATAGAGAATGGGACCTTTGGAAAATGTATCCACGTTTAATGAAACATCAGCTACAACTATAGAATACCCTGCCATGAGAGACCTCACTTCGCCTCTGGAGGCCCAGTCACAGTGAAGCTTAACAAAAGTGCAAAATACACAGATTTAGAAACGGTCACTGCAACTGCGACTTTGCCTCCACTCAAAAGAGGAGGCTCAGTGGACTCAGCAAATTTCTTTGATATTTACACACAAATACACATCATTAATTTGTGTTGCAAAATAACGCCAGTTCAGAAACGGTCACTGCTAATGCAACTGCGCTTCTACTCAAAAGTGGATGCTCAGTGAACTTGGTAGATTCTTTACATATATTCACACAATTGTGTACTGGGAAACTAGAAGACTTATGTTGGGTTGTTCTCAACATAGCATTCAATTGTCTAAAACGCCACTGTGACCACACCTTCTCGTTTTAAAAAAGTGTTTTACCCTGATGGCGGGGTATTCTATATAGTTACTCCAAACATCACGCCTACCACACTCTTTCATTTCCTGAGGAGTATGATTCGAAGCACACTTAGAAAACTGAAAACTCAAGGGTTGTATATTTGAAAAGTTATTAAACAAGTTTGAAACATTACTTTTAAATTGAAGAATGACCCACTTTCTCCTTACAAAAATCAGTAAAAAGTGAGTTATTTCTTAGTAAATAATGGAACAACCTTGTTAGTGCTGCTTCTTCTGAAGTTTGTTTGCTGATGACTGTGTTTGCTATGGGGTCATCAATAATCCCAGTGACTGCAGTGAGTTACAGAAGGACATTATAAACTTGGGCCAGTGGGCCAAAACTTGGGGTACGATAAGCATAACCCAATAATCTATAATTATAAATACTCTTAATGGGGCTAATATGATGAGGGTTGATTCAATTAAGTATCTGGGGGTGACTATCACTAAGAATCTCTGCTGGGGCAAACATATCCAACTTGTTTGTAATAAGGGATATAAGATCTTAGGCCTATTACACAGGAACCTCTCATTTTGTTCCAAAGATGTCAAACTGGCAGCCTATAAAGGTTTACTAAGGCCCTTGTTGGAGTATGCTTGTTCCGTCTGGGATCCACATCAGATTTCACTCCAAAATAGATTGGAGGGAGACTGGGAGTACAAAAAAGATCTGCTAGGTTAATATCCAGCGAGTACTCCCGAGAAGTTGGCTCTATGACCACACTCCTCAAAGATCTAAGTCTAGATACTTTGTCTGACTGCTGGCGACGTTGCAGACTTATAATTTTTGCCAAAGGTATTTACGCCAAAGTAACATCCCTCTGTCTAATCTGTGTAAACCTACGTGTTATTCTCGTAACATGCATGCTTTGCACTTTCGCCCCCCCCCCTCCTCTGCTAGCACTAATTGTTTTAAGTACAGTTTTGTCCCTAATACTATTCGGGATTGGAATAACCTCCCAGAGAGTCTTATTGCGGGGGCCATAAGTCACGCAAAGCCAGTGGATTTCATTAGGAACTCTTTGAGGGCCTGACTGATCACACAGCACTTACGCGGTGTATAAATGTCCTTTTGGATGTCTCACCATCTTGAAGAAGAAGAAGAACCTCTTAAATGCAAACGGGAAAGATCTGAGACAAAATCTGTGATTTTTAGGAGCAAGGAAGGCCTAACATATGATAAGACAAAGTCAGTGTGTTGGGAACTTGGTGGTACTGCATAGGCTAGACTGGCCCTCGAACAGGGCTAGGCCTGGCCTAGGTTCATTCCTCTCACAACGTTGTAACGAACGCACACAGCCCGAGGGCTAAGGCTAGGCCTAACGGGTGAGTACGAAGAGTTAGCATAGGCCTAACACAGTAACTCTTTTCTATATGGGCCTAGGCCTAGGCCTAACGTTAGGCTAAAAACATTATTAAAGGTAGGCTACCTGGAAAATGACGCAAGTCGTTGGGAAAACATCTTAATTGCTGTCGGTTCCTCGTTCTATACTTCAATTGTCAAAAATACACATGCAAACTCGGTATATCGCCAGAAATACCCAAAATGAGCTTCACAAATCACAATTTAATTTGCATCTACTGTCTGGTTATCGGGTCGAGTCTGGTTGAGTTTGTTTACTACGTACGTGCATGATATGTGACGTACATGCACTGATCTTTATTAGATCAGTGCGTACATGTGACAACTTAAGACTGACCTATGCCTGTATCATGCAGCACGTACGTGTGCACGAACTTCACTTGTGGAACACAATATACACGAATCGGGACAGCAAGTGACGGTCTGACCAGGGAGTTGTTGCAACTCCCTGGTCTGACTTCAGTCGACCGTAACTGGGGTCCGTCACCTTTAAATCTTTCGATTTCCTTGCTTACCTTTATCATAGATGGTTGTACACTAATCTGTATCTTAAATTCTCCAAGTTCACTGAATATGAAGGTTTGAAATTCACGTAAACAAATAAAGACCGTTTTAGGCTGATGGACCCCACTAATGGCGTCCTACAGTCACTAAAAACAAGCCCTAATCGGATTCGGCTATAGGGAAACATTATTCCATGCGAAGTTCATTGCTCTCTTCCAATTACTAGGGGCGCAAATCGAGCTTCAAACTGGGTGAAATGGTGAAGATAGTTTAATTTGTGCCACTACATACGTGAAGAAGTGATTGAGATAATGCACGTACGTCACTGTGTTGCGCATCTCTCTGTTTTTCCATCCAGGAGTCCATTTTACAACAAATTGGTGCTGTTGTGCGCGCTCGGCGGTACTCAACCACTCCTTTTTCTTCTTCTTTCGGATCACGGTGGACACATCCAAAGGACATTACTACACCGCACATGCGTCAGGGGTGCCCTAATCTCTATGAATAAAACTAGTAATGTATTGGACAGGAACCTTGTGACTATCACTATCCATACCATCTATCAGAGTGGCAGGAAGATTATTCCAATCTTTCAGAGTATTGGGGAAAAAACTATATTTATAAAGTTGACAGAAGTGATGATTGTGCATCCCCCGAGTTTTCCGGACTGGGTGTCTAAGTCTATCCATATCCACTGCCTTTGATCATTTCCATCCAGCATGCCAAAGTGAAACGCGCTGACGTCACATGCATGATCTCTATAGGCCTAACCTTGGCGGATTTGGGCAAGTCCTGAGCAAACCAACTACTACCCTCAATTTATTGCTTCCCGTCAGTGGCGTACGTGGGAAGCAATATGAACTACAATTTTGGACCATGCGCCGCTTCGCGATTCCTACTCCATTGACCCAAAGGTACATATCTGATGCTAAAATTTTCGTTTTTTCTACGAGCAAGAACAATTTTTAAAAAAAAAATGAAAAAAAATTGTTTTTTTTTTTTTTTCTAAGTGTGAACACTACTGTATTAGGTACGAAATTTGCGGCGCGCCATTTGAGTCCTTTTACACATTTGAAAATATGGAGCTTGTATTGCAAAAAAGCTTAGATTCAGGGTTTCCTGTAAGGAAATTTGAACATTTGACTATCGAATTAGAAACTGCGTTTCCTATTAACATATATATCTGAAGTAGCATATCGACTGAAGGTCGTTGTTGTTACATTATGTTATTTAACTTGAAGAAGTGCGGACTGAGGCTTCTTGGCGACATTCGAAAAGCTCCAGAAACTCTGTTGCCTTTTTCAGACAAAATATTTAAAAACTAAAAGTCTACAGGCATATGGAAGAAAAGTTTAGGGAAACGGCGCTGTAGCGGCTCGGAAAAGTTTACTACTGACTGCTTTATGAGCAACCGCGCAGGCTGCATCAAAAGTTGCAATTTAGGGCGCGCGAAGCGCGGAAAATTTTGCCCTTTTTTAAGCTAATTATTACAAATAGGGAGCTTCTCTTAGGACGGATTCCGAATTTTGTAGAGGAAAAGTTGGGAAAACCGCACTGTATTTGACTGGTGTCTCAAATGGCAAAATACTGAATTTTTCACTTTTTCGAACCACGGGGCACCCCCCCCCCCGCCCCGGTCTCTTGTAGCGACGTCACTGCTCTGCGACATTGAACATTGATAACATTTTGACACTTCAATAACTAAAGAATCCATCTACACAGACTGTTATACTCAACTGATACGGTTGAAATGTAGCCTATCTGATGATAAGTGAGTATGAGGGCATTTTTCACGGTGGGCCAATGGTTCCCTGCCTGAAATATGAAGTCTTGATTCGGTTGGTACGGAGCGTACAGAAAATTTGGAAAAATCGCGAACCCTCAGACAGCCGCGAAATAGCATGTTTTGCAGGCATGTAAGTAGTAGCTAAGTTTTCCGATTTTTCCTTCAAGTGTAAACACAACTGTGCCAGAGAGGTATTGCGGCCGCGAAGCGCGCCGAAACTTTTGTCCCTTTTAAACAAATACATGTAGACATGGAACTTTTATTGCAGAAAGCTTTGGATTCTTGGTTACCTGTAACGAAATTTAAAGAGTTGGGGAATTACTGAAGAATCTGCACTTTTTCAGATATTGGTGGCAAATCTGAGGATGATTGCACGACGACTGAACTCGTTGTTACTGCATAATGTTATCTAAAGCCTACTATAACTGACACTCTCCGATGACATTTCAAAAGTTTCCCAAATTATTTCAAAACCAAGAGCTTTCATTGAAGAAGATTTGGAATTCTATAAAAGACAGTTTACAAAATAGCAAAATACCTGTCAGTGTCCCTTGACGATATCGTATCACTATGGTACATATCCGATTTTGTCATTCCCAGAGCTCGGAAAAATTTGTCAAATTGATTAACGAGCAAGAGCTAATGCATTCTATGTTGCATCTTGCGGCGCGCAAAGCAAATTCTTTTTATTGAGATTTTAAAAACTCAAAACAGGTGTTTTCAGACCCAGGACGCAGGAAGTGGGGGGTGGGTGACGGAAGCATGCTTCTGCCCCTTCATTTTTCACTGGGGGTGTCGCCCCTCCAGCCTCCCCGCTTCCTACGCCTATACTTCCTGTGACAAACTAAGTTCCTATATATGAGGACTACACGCTCCTGGATTTAGCGGATACTCAATGTGAGACTAAACTGTTGGCGCTTCCGGGGTTGCCGCGGGCCCTGGCAAGCATCGTATATATCATCATGCATTTAATAATCATGCATCTAGCACAGAATTCCTATCCCACTGCACCAGTCGCGCAGTTAGGTTTGTATCTTAGGGGGTTGGGACACGACATGAGGGAAAAAGTCTACTAGGAGAGAGAAAAAACGCTATTTTAGGTATTTTTTGCATTGCAAGGTTGGGTCAGTGGAGGGAGGGAGTTTCAACGCCCTAAAAAAAAACTCTATGGCTGCGTCACTGCACTGCACTACCGTTTACTTCACTGAATCTCAGTAAATTTACCGACCCCCCTCCAGAGGGTATTATTTTGCGCCCGAGTGCCGGTATCAAGTTCTGCATCAATAACCAGCGGAGTAAACTCTAGAACACGCAACTCACTAGGTCGTGTTTACGGGGTCAATCCTCTCACCCCAAGCTACAATTTCGGTAGGGGTGTACCGAAATTCTCAATTGGCTCAACTCTTTGATTGGCGCATGGCAGCTAATTCAAACAATGCAGAGTACTAAAGCTTATATTTCACAGCATGAACTGTACTGAGAGTGTTTTGATTATACACATTGAGCTTTTCTACACCCAACCTGAAGCAATAAACTGAGATTGTTTATGGATGAGGATGAATTTCAGACAGTTGTGGGAGGGGCTTGGGGAGGAAGGTTAGGAGAATTGTTACTGTTCGGGGTGAGAGAATTTGGCCATAAATATGCTAAAACTGTAGTTTTTTAACACTTGTATGATATTTTTAGAAAAGAGGGCAGCAAAGCTGTCGCTATACTCTCATGAGGGGTGTCGTAGACCCAAATTCTGAATGACTGTCGGGCCTTGTATTTCTAAGTTTGATGAGACTACCAGGCCGTTTCGGGCAGGCCTTGTCTAAGTAAACCTGATAAGTTTTTTTAAGTTATTGTTATTTTTTTTTTAAGAAAAAAAAGCGTGGTCCAGAAATCATTCTCCCTCTAAACTGCTAAAAGATTTCTGTTTCTATTTTCCGGTCACTGTTGCACCCCTTTGCTGATATATTTTCTCTTATGTTTTCTTGGTCGTTTTTCCACAACAAATCTGCTGGCAGGACTTCCGAAACAAAGGAAGTTTCAGTAGAGGAAAGATAGGGACAGCCTTAGGGATTATGAGGGGAGCGCCTGTCCTTTTATAATTGCAAAGGAACTGTATTGCACATATAGTAAGATAGCCGAAGGGAAGTGGAAAGGAAGATCAGTTCAAAAGTGCAAGCTTGAGCGCGGTGTCAGGATTTCTGTCAGGGTAGAGGCATAGTGCGCTGCATGTGTGGTGTCGCCCGAACGACTATCTAAGCGTATCGCAACCACGCGTTGGCGAGGAGCATGTTGAAATTTTATCGAGAATCGCGACCCCTGAGATAGCTGGAAATGGCATTTTCCAGCCCCGTACAGAAGCAAGGTCGTACACAGGCATTTTGGCAGGGGTGGAACAAACGTGGACCAGTATTGTGATCCAATGCCCGGGGAAGAGTCTTACGGGAGGGAGGGAAAAGGGGTTTCCCCCTTCGACAAGAAATGTAGATTTTGATGGTAAATCGTACGTATGTTAAAATAAAGAAGAAAATCGTCTGGAGCATGAAATAATACGAAAAATAATAATAAAAAGCCAGTTGCCATTTTCTTAATAACCCTGTCTCCCTTTTACTCCTTTTTTAAAGTCTACCACAAGTGGAAAAATTCAAAAATATATAATAAAGACCATGAAAAATGAATTGTAACAGTCAAACTCCCATCTTCACATGACATTCCTATAAGCTGAGATATAAAAGGTTGGAGTTTATTCACTTAAAATAAATTGGTCCATTACGAAATAATTTATTACTTTCTTGTTTTACAACTCACTTTACCTGTTTTGTTTCCCTTTAAAATTTAAAATGCTTTTATGACCTTGAACACTTCCTGTTTACTTCCATAGCATGTTGCACAGAAAGGGCTTAATTAATTACATCACCTCGTAAGAGTAAGAATAATATCACACATTGGTACAAGGTGCAGTAACTTCCAGAAAAACGAAGAAATGCAAAGATTGTAAGTTGAGTGGTACAACAATGGCATCACAAATTATTGCGCAATGTACCATTTTAAGATGAGTGAATAAACTCCAACATTTAATATCTCAGCTCAAGAATCTCCTATGAAGACGGGAAATGGACTGTAAGAATTCATTTTTCATGCTGTTTAATATATATTTTTGATTTTTTTTTACTTGAGGTACACTTTAAGGACAAAGATTAGTGAACGATAGGTCTTGACGAAAAGGGAAACTTGAAGGCGCACTGCTCACTGTTAAAAATTTCTGTAAATTTACAGATTTTTTTTAACTTAAACTTTTTGTATTTTATTTTTAATAGAGATTTTCTGTATCTTTACAGACACTTTGTATTGCTACAATAAAAAAAGGTTGTTTAACATGTATTTTCTGTTTATTTGAAAAACCATTTCTGTCTGCTTTTTTAACAAAATTTTACTGCTTTGTAAAACTTTTTCTGTAAATTTACAGAAATTTTAACAGTATTTTGTATTTTTCTGATTTCACATAAATATACTGTCATTTAACAAACATTCATTTTGTTTTAAAGCTGAAAAAGAAACAAAAATAAGCCCAAACAAACAAATAAGAAATAGCCAGAAAATTTTCAATATATAACATGCATCGTTCTGCGAAGTTTCAGTTTAAAAAAAAAAAACATTTCTGGCAAATTTATGGCCCTATTTGAAAATTAACTTACATTTATTATAAAAGCATACTTAGTTATTACGTTCTTAGTTATAAATATCATACAACTGGTGTTTTGTCACATATTTTTAAGTAAAAAGAAATTGTAAGGCCCTAATTTCAGAGCACTGACAATTGGTATACTGATGTCAATTCATCGCCACAGGCGCTCATGCACTTGATCGGAGCAAATTAAAAACGTTTCACAAATTTACTTGAAAGAGTCTGTAAATTTACCACTTTATGACGTAAATCTCATTTTGCATAAATGGGTGGAGCTTATTTTGTAGGCATTTTCCTAACAAAAGGATTGCTGTTGCTTTGAATAATATCTTCTTTGGCGTTTTTTAATCAGGAAGTGATAAACTTATTGTTTACCTTGTCTGGAAATGTTTGCAACCAATGTATTTGCATTCTTTGTCATAATTATTTTAAAAACAATTATTATATTGTACAAAAAATGTGACTTTCCAATTACAAAGTTCCTAGAGATAGCAGTCTACTTGACAACAATATGACAACAAAGCATCCTCAATGTGTTTTGATTGAAAACAACTTCGTAACGACACATTACGTTGATAAGCAAATACCTGATCTACGTAATGGTGAAGTGCATGTTACGTAATAACATATGAAAGGTAAAAAAGCGATATTATAATAAATATTAAAACGTCGGGAATGAAAACAGTAGGCTGTAAATTCACATAAAATTAAGGTAAACAAAACAGAACAATTCTGTAATTCGATTTTACAGTAGACTTTTGTAAACTAATTTACATGCAAAAACTGTAAAGAAAAAACAAACCCTTAATGTTTTTTTCATGATTACAGTCTGGCTGTAAAAAAAACATTATTTGGTTGGAAAAAAATTTGCCATAAAAATTATGTAAATTTACAGAGAATTTTTTTAACAGACCATGGTCGAGAAAGTAATCGCTAATCATGTCATTGCATTTTCACAAAGTTAGAGCATCAACAGTGAGCTCAACTCATGTTAGATGTTAGGTTGGAGCCAACGGATTTTCTGCCAAAATATGTGATCATTTCCCTGAAGATCTAAGCGGAGCGCCACTATGGCACCATTACTTGGCAGAGAGCGTAGGCCACAGAAAATTGTTGCAACATGGCGACCCCTCACACAGTCAGAATGGTATTTCCTACACTTGTAAGTAGACTTCAAACAGCCTTTACTTTCGACTGTCATTAGCGTATATAAAGAACGGGTCCAGAAGCGGCCACCCCTACTTTGAGATGTTTAGTTGTCGGTTCATCCGTCCTGGGTGGACTATGAAAATATTTTCCGATAGGTAGGATATAACCATAGGCGTACGAGGCGGAGGTGCCGAGAGGGGACACTCTCCCTCTCAAATCGGGCAAAAGCAGTTGGTCTATTCGGGCAAAACATGATTAAACGGTGACAGGGGTGGCGCCAGGATTTGCCCGACAGGGGGCCAAGCTCCCCAACAGGGGGGCCAGAATTTCAAGACCCCGACAAAGGTGATGTTATGTCCCGGTGGGACGGGACGGGACTTGGTAGAATTTGAGGCACGCGTAGCGCGCCGAAATTTTGGGCTTTCTTTTTAACAAATACTTAAAAATCTGGAGTTTTTTTAAAGAAATTTGGCTTTTGTTGGTATCATGAAAAATTTTGGGTCTCTACTGGAGAATCTGTCCTTCATATGGTAAAAATAAAAAACGTTATATAGGCGACGGCTGAAATTCTTTTGAGGTTACGCGTTAAATCGAGACGAGACCACACAAGTTTGCCCTGAAGGTTTTTCCCTTTTTGAAAGAAGATTTGAAAAGTAAGGGCTTATTAAATAGGAGAAATTTTGGAATTGCATGAAAGAAAATTTGGTTTTTTTGGTAAGGTTATAATGAATATTGGCCTTTTTAAGTTATATGCCTTTCAAGAGCAAAATTAGGCAGTATGCCGGGTGATTAGCAGAGTTGGCTCTGGTTATTTATTGTATGGAGTATCCATCGGAAAAGGCAAATTTTGCCACTTTTAACCGATATGAAGCTTATATCGTATATTGGGGAAAATTGTAAAGCTTATGACAGTTTGGGCGTTTTATGGAAAAACCTAACCTTCTCATGAGAAAAAAAAATCAAGTAGGGGGTGATCTGTAGTTTTGTTGGGGTTACTGAATATCATCATGCAGATTCAGGCCCTCAGACTATATTGGAACATTCTCCCGAGGAAAAGTTTGGCTTCTGATATATTCGAAGTTTCATATTTTATGTCATTTTCATAGGCCTACGGGAGCGTTTCAGTTTGGGGGGGGGGGGGCAGAATTGTTTTTGTCCAAAAAGTGTAATCCCCGAAAGACCATCTAAGTCGAGCGCACAGAATTTTTTTAAAAGTTGAGAACTACCAGACAGCAGGAAATGTCATTTCCGTGTTCGAAACTAGAATTTAAAAAGTCAGCTTTCGAGCTTTCTGTCGCAGTAAAATTTTCACTTTATAATGCTGCCCCCAGGTGAAGAGTAATTTACAAGCATGCTTTGTTCTGTTAAGTAATCTGTTCGACCTAAATACTATCTATGCGGAGTGCCACCATCAGTTGGCGCGGAGAGTACAGAAAATTGTTAAAATATCTAACCCCTCAGATAGTCGGAATGGCATTTCCCAGACTTGTAACCATAAAAATGAAGCAGTCGTTATTTTGAGCTTTTCTTTGAAATGAAAGTTTCACTTCGATAGAAAAATCCCAATTGCTAAATGATCAGAAAAGTATCAGATAAAAGGTACTTCTTCAAGTAAATGTAATGGTCTTGTCTCTTTTCGTAAGGAGGGGGACTATGCAACGGAATTACCATAATTGCAAGGTTCACTAAATAAATGATTTTTCTTTTACGAAACTGTCCGAATTTCAGACTATAAATGGTTTTCAGTTCCAACGTATTTGATATGTTACATTACAAGGTACCTTCGAATTAATTTTTCAGTCAGACTTATGGGGAGACATTCTCACACTACTGTTTATCAGTAAGTGTAACTGAAAACGGGCTGGTAGATTGTCATTACCGCTGCTAGAATTCGGCTGTCGGGCAGGCTAGATGGCAGACCATCGGGCACTGCATGCACATGATCAACCTCTCGTCTGTTTTTGTCAAGAAAATTCGGAATTGTGAGTTTCCTTGAAGAATATTGTCTTCTATAGTGAGCAAAACCAAGAAGAAATTTCGGGTGACTGAAGTTTATCAGACCCGCATCTTTTATCAGTTTAACGTGGGCATGAAGATGAAGGCTCCCCGACGAAATCTGGTTTTCTCAACAACAGGGGAAAGGCCGGCAGCCTTCCCCGACGGGGACATGACCTTGCGGATTAAAGATGGGATAAGGGATGGCAGAGCTAGTAAGAACTGATTGAAACAGATTTAGATATGCATTAAAATACCGTTACAAAAGAATAAAATAGCGCTAAAAGGAGACAGGACACGGGTAAATGGAATGTGGTGTAACGGAGCAAAGAAGAAGGGATTGAAAGTCGACTCCGATTTGTATTGAAATATCATCATGATTTCAAAACAAAAAATATGTTCACCCATCCAGTAACTTCAGTCCTGATAGGTTTTTTATTATTTTTTTTCTTTTATTATTTTAGGCCTCCTCGACGAAACCACCGACCTTCCCCGACGGGGGGGGGGGGGGGCAGTGTTCCCCGACGGGGGGGAGGGCATGGCCAGCGGGGGGGGGGGCGCTGCCGCCACCCCTGAACGGTGATATATTCGGAGGAAAAATGTTCTGGCCCTCTCATAGAAACTTACCCCCGTACGCCTATGGATATAACACATATTTGAAGGGATAGTTCAAGCAAAAATTTCATTTTCAATTTTTCATATGTGAAAGAGGAACCAAACCTACACTGCGTGGTGAAACGTCCATTCAAATCGGGCAGCGTATTTCTCGAGATATCGTCAAAAGAACTCCAAAGATTTGTGTTCCACAGTGAGTTTGAGGGCAACGTTGGTTATATCAATTCCTCACATTGACAAGGAATGCTTTCTTCTCCTTTGCTTTTTAGACTGTTGTATTGACCTTGAAATTAATTGGAATAGGACCTCCTGTGGAGAATGCAGCTTCTGGAGTTCCCATGCCACTTTGACAATCACATTTTGATAATATGGGAATGTTGAAGAGAAAATTGGCTTTGAAGTTTACAGAAAAACAAAAGACTGTCCATTGATGAGCGGATATGATGTCACATGTGCTTGCGTTTAGTTTACTTTTTGATGAAAATGTGACAACTTTACCGGCACGTATCTTGAGAACCACACATCGGATGTCAATGCAAATTTCAATTACATGCTTAAAATAAGTACCCCTCTCTTATATCAGATTTTGATATGACCTTAAACCCTTCTCTTAATGATTGAAATAAGAAAAAAAAAAAGATATAAACAAAAATTTTCGCACGCTTCGCGCGCATTCATTTTCAGTTACGCTGTAATTAAAAGTTAACGCTAGTTTAGTGTAGTTTCCTTTTTGATACTTTGTGGAAAATTCATCATCTCAGTTCATATGAAACTTTAAGTGTCTCTATATATACTGAATCTCATGATATTGGAACTGGCAGACTGGGGCTTAATCACCTAATTCCCTTTTGACTTTGACAAATGTGACCCAAATCCAGATCTTGCTGAATTTTGTAAGACAGTCTACCCTGCCCTGTGGGCCTAGGTTCTAAGGGGGTTGCAATCTTTCATTTCTGTTAATATTAGGTGCCTTTGTATGAAGTTTTGTGCCCTTGGCTATAATTTTGACTTACTATCTGTGTTAAATATTTTACGTATTTTTAGAAACACAAAAGTATCGGAGAGGGTGGCATGACCTAATGCTACAATCTCATGCTATAGTGCTTGGGAACGTGCACTCCCTGTACTTTCACACATGGCGACAAATAGAGGGATCATGCGTCTACTCCGCTCGGCCCGACCCAGCCCTACCACGAGGGTATCCATAAAGTTGAGGGGTGCATAGTTTGATACTCGCTACTCTGGGAGAAAGGTCAAGAGGAGGGATTACCCTCCTCGTTGAAAAATGTTTGCTTGTGGAAAGGGAATGAGGTGCAATTTCTCTTATATTTGATAAGTTGAACATGATTTAACCTGCATGACAACAAATACTCGCGGGGTAGCCATCATGCATTCGATAACTTGCATTCAAAATCTTAAAGCCTGATCCAACACGAAAACCATATCCAAATCACGAGATGACTAGGTGATTCATCTTCCTGATTATTCGAAAAGGTTTTTTCCTTTCTGCAATGCGTTAGCCTGAGTTGTTATCAGAAGCTACATTGGTATATATGACAACATCGAGTAAGGTCTGAAAAGAGTGCGACTCACGAAACTTGGAGAAGTTTATTTCTATGAAGAACGTGGCTTCTTGGTTGAAAACCAATCTCACCCTTAAATGCCTGAAATACCTTTTGGGTAAGGTTAGGTAGATGTAGTTTTACGGGACCAGTTTGACCAATAGGTTCAAGTCGAGCCGGCCGCGGCCTTTTTCCCAAATGCCAGTTTATGACAGTTGTAAAACCTTTTACGTTGAAAAACGAGACGATTGAGACGGTATTTAGTAATAAACCAAAAAACTGAAGACACGCGTAAGCAAAGTTTTTTGGTAATTTGACGGTAGAGTAACTGGGGCGTTAAAGGTCCTGATTGACACAACTCTTTGATCGATACAAAATTCAAAGAATACAAAGTAGCTCATACTACACAGCATGCACTGAAAGTGTTCTGATTTCACATCAGGGTGTGGCAAGCTCACCATGTAGGGTATACCCAGCAGCAATGATGTGCAGTGGCGGTGCAAGGGGAGGAGGAGGAGGTCTATTTGTCTCTGGTTTCGACCCCCCCCCCCCCCCCACTTGCCCCTCACGTAAAGTCAGTTAGAAGTTGGCTTAATGGAAAAGGCAAATGATATAATGTATATCCAGAGATATGCTTAAACTGCAGAACTTCCAGAGGACGCACCCCCTGGAATCCATCCCCAGCAATGGGTGCTTTGGGCTCAGTTTCGCGCTGCGCCCGAAAATTTTTCCCCAGCATTGTCCTTTGACCTTAGCCCCCCATTTTGGTATTCCTGCGTCATTGGTAACGTGTCTGGAAAAGGATGACTTTGAGCTGGATACTCATGGGAGGTGCTAGAATTAAGTAGGCTGGAAAATGAAAGACGTCTGGGATGATAAATATCTGCATTTAATTATTGCAAGTTTTGCACTATATGCATTGCTCTCCCATGACCTTGTTTTGGTAGACTTATTTATAAATTCATGCAGAACTAAACAAAATTTCTTTTTACTAGGTCAAAAAATGCCAATAACAAGGTGAATCTGCTGCGTGGTGTTTGGGTCAAACTTCCTAAAAGGCGAGAAAGGCGAAATAAATTCTCGTTTTTCGCTTTTGAATTATGTGCCCCATAGGGCCCACTTAGTCTAAGTTCATACTTCTCCGGCGACCTCACTCGTTGAGCAATCGACGCACACTCAGTCAGTGTACTGGGCAAATAGTTCTTTCGTTCATACTACTCGCTTTGAGTGTTCTTATCGCCGATATCAAGCGCACATTTTCGGCATCCATTTCAAATTCATACTCTGCGTTTACTAGTAATGGAAACCTTTTTTTTTCTACCCCCCCCCCCCCCCTCGTTAGATCGTTTTGCTTTGGTGTATTGGTCTCTCAAATACATCCGTCTTTGACTTCCCTCCAAGTCCGGCCAGTGGTTGTGAAGAAGCAGCTGATAGAAAGCCATGACTGTTCACTCCTTTCATGGTCTCTATATTCTGCCAACCTGCTATTATACAAGTTTGAATACTTCCTCAATTATCTCTCATCCCCCTCTCCCCCCTCCCCCCCCCCCAAAAAAAATGTAGAGCCACGCCACTGACTGAAAACATATCCACCGATGCTCCCAAATCCCACTGATTTTTTAGACTTCATGGCTTAGGAACTAAGTTTGGGTAAACTTACGACAACATCGGCAGAAAAAAAATCATGGCTTAGTGATTCCTTGCCATCAAATACCTTACCTGCTTTCAAATTGACAGTGTTTGATAGGTTTTTCTTTACATTTTAGGCACAGAATTTTCACAATTTTACCGCTGGTGACCTCAGATGACCTTTGACCTCTACCAAAAGCATGACAAATCTATATACCAAATATAAAAAGTATCGGTCACTCCTATCTGAAGATATCATGTTTACAAGCCATTTTCGGTGTTTTTTCATTTTTACTGCTAGTGACCTTAAATGACCTTTGACCTCAACCAAAAACAATAGGCTTTTTCCTCTCAACATGACAAACCTATATACCAAGCATGAGAAGTGTTGGTCACTCCTATCTGAAGAAACCATGTTTAAAAGCCATTTTCGGTGTTTTCGCAATTTTACCGCTGGTGACCTCAAATGACCCTTGACCTCTACCAAAAACAATAGGGTTCTTCCTCTCAACATGACAAATCTATATACCAAGTATGAAAATTGTCGGGTAATCCTATCTGAAGATATCGTGTTTACAAGCCATTTTCGGCATTTTCGCAATTTTACCGCTGGTGACCTCAAATGACCTTTGACCTCTACCAAAAACAATAGGGTTCTTCTTCTCAACATGAAAAATCTATATACCAAGTATGAAAAGTGTTGGTCACTCCTATCTGAAGATATCGTGTTTACAAGCTATTTTTGAAGTTGTCGCAATTTTACCGCTGGTGACCTCAAATGACCTTTGACCTCTACCAAAAACGATAGGGTTCTTCCTCTCAACATGATAAATCTATATACCAAATATGAAAAGTGTCAGACATTCCTATCTTAAGATATCGTGTTTACAAGCAAGTGTCACAAACACACACATACACACACACACACGACATCACCATCGCATAGATTCCTTGCCTGCCTACGGCAAGGAATCAATAATCAGGGAGAGTTCCTCAAGCAATAAGGATGGAGCCCTCTCTTTAAAAACATTTACTACTGAAGTTAATGCAACTTCCGTCGGATGCAATTATTCAATTCAGTGAGGTATTCAAAACACGTACCTCTCTCAATACTATATACAAATCTAAAACACCTGATTCAAAATTTGAGTTTACATAAAAATGTGGTAAAAATCATTCTTTCTTAATCCATCCAGTGTTGTAAAAAGTCACTTCTCGAGTCACTTCCTCTCAAAATGATAGTCACTCAGTAGAATTCAGGAGTAATTTCCCCATTGAAATAGTAAAGTGACTTGAGTCAATGATTCAACCGGAGTCACTAAAAAGTTTGAAAACTGGTGCCTTGATTACAACACTGTCCATAACATGAAAGCTTAAGAGTGATTTCGTGCAGTGGATTTTGTCTAAATTGCCTTTTTAGGTGTAAAAATTTGCATTTTAATCTGTCGCAAAATAGGGCTGAGACCCCTGTTTGGTTTGGGTTAGCTAGGCTTGCATTTATTCTAGTGTTGTATGCACATACCGTACAAAAACAATGGACCGCTGTACACTTTGGGCTGAGCTCAGCTTGTGTATCCACCCACATCATTCCATGTGCTTACGAATTTCCAAACTCATACCTTTCATATTCTATTGCAGACATCTCACTGTTGCTCTCCTTTTCCCAGGTTTGATATAGAAAGTGGTGCACCACATTTCAAGAGCAATTTTTAATCTAAATTTTTTCCTACAACTCATTATTTCAGCCAGTGAGGGGTTTATGATATTGTGGAATACCGAATTTGTTGGGCACCACTGCACAATTGACATCCAAAAAATGCCTGCACACTTTTGTGGGATGCATATAATTACACTGCATATAATAAGAAAAAATGCACGGTGGAGAACCTGTTTGGCATTGTTCACAAGAGGAATAAACATATAACACCATTTTAAGAATACAAATTATGCCAATAAATTCTGGAAAACAATTTCAACTTTCAAGCTTTCTTTTCTGTTTTAATATCAACCTCTGGCTTTAAGAATCAAACCAAAATTAATCTGATATAGAAAAGCATTTGATAAATTAGCTTTTAAAGTGAAAAATAGAAAAATTATGTTTTCAACTTAAATTGTCCTTTCCATTCACTTTAAGACAAAATCAGTACACTTCTGCTATGCAAACTTTAGAAGTGCATAATTCCCCAGCTCAATAAATAAGCATCTTTCAGGGGTTATCTATCTTCTGGATCATTTTTGAATTAATCTTTCCACAGAACACCTCCCTCTTCCATACCAGAAAATACTTTCAGGTTAATAAGATGCAGTTTTTCAGCTAAGATACCAAACAATTGGTTTAAGCCGGACTTATCAGAGGCTTTTCTCCAGTTGTGGCTCACTGGCTTGTTTTCCCTACTCCATTGCTTATGCTGAGCATCAAGCATGATGACAGTAGGTTCCATTTTTTAAGTTTTCTCTATGACCAATAGTCGATTACACCTTAAAGAAAGGAGAGAAATGGTTTTCCTGAAAACACCTATTGCCTTTGTTTATTTCCTGAAAGGTGTACATTGGTCTTTAACTCACCTCTGCCCCTCCCCCTTCCCCTTCCTCCTTATATAAATATGCTACTCTCATAAAAACAATGGCAAAATGTACTGATGACTTCATCTCTGCAGGAAATATTGTTTGTAAATACGCATAAAATTCGAAATGATTTTGGAGTGCTCCAAAAGGGGACTATTTGATGACTTGTTCACAACAACGTCAGGTAGACTGTGCAATCTTCTTCCAACTTAGTCACTCCTAGCCTCTAACGGTTATGTCTTCATCCCCACCTGCAGACATAAACCTAGTTTTTAACTTGAGGACATATACTGGTGGGCATACAAGCCTCTAATGTGTAGTTTGTTAGTAAGATAGGGCCTTATGCCTCAACTTATCACCTTCTGGGTTTACAATGACTTAAACCTACAGTCTTTTTTCAAGTTGTGGTGTATTAGGTTATTTTTCCTACTCCACTGCTTATGGGGAATATCACACGTGCACAGTGCTCCTAATATGTAGTGAGACAGAAAGTGAAAAGTGAGCTACTATGCATCTTTCAAATTTTCAATATCTTAAGTCAATCAATTTTCACCAATTGAAACTTTCTGTACCCATACCAAAAGCTTTGGATGATGAGTGCATGCCTTAAAATACGATGGTCATGCAAAAGATCACTTTAAACAAACAGTAAAGAGACACTGGCAAAATACACAATTCAGTTTAATGGCGTCTTGAGGAACATTTCTATAAGGAGATCTGACTTAATTTTAACTCACTATTTATGTAGTAGCATTCCTCATTTCTGCAGTACCTGTTTCTGGTATAGTTAACACATTTACAACTGGCATGAGCCTTCTTACAGGCCTGTTGCCTAGTTTCTACTTTGAAACCATGGTGCAATTCTCCCATAGCGAGGGACCTGTGCGCTATTTAGACTCCACCCTCAAAAGTACAATCATTATTATGTAAACACATTTCAAGTTGCTTGTAGACAAGCAATTTAAAAGAAGGGGAGGGGAGGTCTAAGGTCAAATCAAGTTTGGAAATGTTATAGGGGTACTTAATCTATGCATTTCTGTGAATTTGCATTGAAACCCGATGTGTGGTTTTCAGGGTATAAGCAGGTAAAAATGTCATATTCTTAACAAGAATTGAATTTGAAGAAAGTACATATGACATAATATCCTCACATTTATACACACCCTTTTGTTTTTCTTTACAACTTAACAACCAATTTCCTTCTCAACAATCCCATGTTACCACAAAGTGATTGCACTAATGGTATGAGAACTTAACAAACTTTTAGGGCTGTGAACGTTTAGCAAAATAACTAAACGTTTAACCTCAAAAATTTGCGATCGTTTAGCAATTAATCGCGATTACCTTATCACACACAAAAAAAATAATTTCAGTACAGTATGTAGTGAGTGATACCGATTGTCATGCAAAAATAATAATAGTTGATATGCTACATGGAAAAATCAAATTATTCTGAAGCTTTCAAGCCTACCGTACAAGGTTCAAATATGCCCAGAAATTCCAGAATGTTCCAATTAACTAAAAGCAGGGATCATCAGAGCATACAAATGGATAAAAAACTGTCAAAAACATGTTTTGCGATTAATCGCTTGTAGTTTTGTACCAAATGTTTATTCCACATGCGATCATTTAGCGATTAATCGCTACACGTTCACAGCCCTACAAACTTTGCATCCGCCACAGGGAGGTCCTATTCCTATTAACTTCAAGGTCAGTACAACAGGCTGATAAATTAAAGGGAAACAAAGAATTCCTTGTCAATGTGAGTGCGTGCTGCAACCTCTGCTGCCCTCAAGACCACTTTGGAACACAAATCTAGTAACTATATTAACTGATATCTCAAAAAATACATGTCTGATCTGAGTGGAAGTTTCACCACACTTTGAAAAGTTGGTTCCTTTTTCACAAGTGAAAATTAAATTTTCGTTTAAACTTACCCCTTTAAAGCATTATTAATTGTAAACTGCCCTAATCCGATCCAATAGCATGACATAAGTCATTATAATATTTTTCTGTGAACATGCTGTTTACTCATTTAGTTCTGCCAATACAGAAAACTTGACAGAATTAAGTCTGAAGTCTGAAGCAACCATATCTACAATGGGACATAAATGGGTCAACTGAATCTACAAAGGGATATAAACAGAATCAGCAAAGCCAGGAAGCTCCATCTTTTCCAAGCGACTGAATCCACCAGCTAAAAGCATCAAGGCTGCCCTCAACCATGGATAAACTTGAAGTGCATCAAGGTCCTCTTGAGAGAGAAACTTTTCCTCTTCTGTTGACAGAAAATATAATTATTCTGTGTTAGTTAGTTAAATGAGGTTTTACGGCTCAGTTTCTAACCAATTATTCTAAGTCAGGCTGGTCACTGTGCTGCCTTTTTCAGTTGTGGCTCACCAGTTTGTCTTCCCTACTCTACTGCTTATGCTGAGCACCAAGCACAATGGCAGTAGGTTCCATTCTTGAAATCCCCAGATTTGACCAGGCCAGGAGTCGAACTCTGCACCTCTGGGCTGCAAGTCGGATGCTCTAACCATTTGATCAAGCAGTTGGTCTGCACTTTGGAAGAGAACATTCCCTTCAAATAATCAAATAAAGGATGGAAAACAGCAAATTGCAATCACATCAAGTCTCACTTTTAAAGTCTTTGTATGATCATCCCTTGTGCACAATCTTTAACTTTGATCATTTCACATGTGAATACAATAGACTGCTCTTGGAAGGAAAATAGCTAAAACCATTGGGCGCAGTAAATTACCATACTGGTTTTTTTCACAGCAAATTGTAATTTACAGTGTACCTCAAGCCAAAAAATGAAAAAATATATGTTAAACAGCATGAAAAATGAATCGTAGCATCAACTCCCATCTTCATACCACAATCTTGAGCCTAGATTAAAATGTTGAAATTTATTCACTTAAAACAAATTGGTCCATTGCAAAATAACTTGTGACTTTCCTGTTGTACAACTGTTTTGTTTCCCTTTAAAATTAAAAATGTTTTTATAACCTTGAACACTTCCTGTTTACTTGTGAAACATGTTGCACAGCGAGGGCTTAGTTAATTGCATCACCCCACAAGAGTGTGAAAGCTATCATACATTGGTACAAGGTGCAGAAACTTTCAGAAAAACTAAGAAATACAAAGATTGTAATTTGAGCAATACAGCAATGACATCACAAATTGTTGCACAATGTACCATTTTAATTTGAATGAATAACTTCAGCATTTTATATCTTGGATAAAGAATGTCCTATGAAGATGAAAGTTAGACTGTTAGAATTCATTTTTCATGCTCTTTAATACATATTTTTGGATATTTTGACTTGAGGTACACTTTAAAATCTGCATTGATACTATAACCTTTCAAAGATACCCTTCCCTATCCCATCCATACCAATGGGTCCTATTCCATCTCGTCACATGACTTGCATTCCGAGACTGCGTGAGAGCGTGCTGTGAAACGAAGCCTCATTGTGCTGTTGGTTCTCTTTGGAGAAGGCCTCCTATTCTTGCAGAACCATGTAAGTTATTGTTCTTGTGTGTATAGCAGCTGCTTAAAGTAATGTTCTTTCGTTATACTGCCCTTGTGATGTACCTTGCCTTCTAGGCACTTTCCTCGTTCTTGGCGGGTCCTATTCTCCCCACCAATTTTAATGAGGCCTGCCCTCCCCCACCCATATCAATGAGTACTAAGGGTACCATACTTACGTGGTTTTCTAGCGATATGGTTATCTAATATCTGCAACCATTCATTCACTTTTTCCAGTGACAGGTTTTGTCGAATCTTTGCCGACAAACTGTTAAATTCTTCCTGTGTGATTGGAGCCAGCACAAAGAATCTGTAAAAAGAAACAGACCCTCATGGTAGCAATCAATCTGTCTGATAAAATTGTGCAATCTATGTAATCAAAGTGATAAATATTAAACTTGTGAGGAAAAGAATGCAGTTGCACATAAACTGGATAAATGCAGTGCTTACACTGTACATTTCTGGAGGTGGAGGGGGGACAAAGTGTTTTTGAGAACAAAACTTTCTTAAGTCTGACTTACCTACCCAACAGATCTTCTTAGTTGGTTTTTATAAAGGCACAAGTAAATATATTTTGCGTAACTTTCATAAATAATGCAAGATTTGTTGTTAGTGCAAAAAGCCATAGGGAAACATGCATAAGCACATTATACACAGGAGCTGTCCACTGTCCAGACTCTACATTTTAATTCCACTCCTCCAGTTTCAAGCACAGTTTGCCTTACAACTTGTCATCTGCAAACAGGGTCATTTTCATAAAACTGACATCAGTCAAACTCACACTGCCCACTACACTTGGCATCCATCGCCAATGACCGTGACAATATCTCAACCAGCTCAGTTTTCAATAGCTACAAACAAGCCAGGTTTAAGCCTTTTTCTTTACAATTTATACTGAGATCTTGGTGCAAAATAAAATAGTGCACTTTGTCTCTCTGTTAGCTTGAAGTACAGGGGTTCTCAACACACAGTACACTACTGTACAGTGGACTAAAATACAAATTTAACCCACAGGCAAGAACCCTCCCTACAACATTTGGGATAGGTGAAAATTGGTTGAATCAACAAACTTATGAATTTGACTTGCATTTTGGAAGACTTGTTGTAGGTAAGAAGTGTTTTGAATATCCTTTCTATTTGGAGCATGTCAGGAAATAGTTTAGTATTCAAATTTTGCAAAGCAGTATGGGAATGTTTTACTTCTATACTATTGTATAAAATCACTGAAAGCTCTATAGTTGTGCACGCAAAAAGGGCTACACATTTTTGTGCTTGTGAAGCAGTTTGGACACCTTGTGTAGCAAATTGAAATGTGACACCCAATAAATGATTCCCTGGATGTGTGTGTGTGCAGACATATTTGAATATGCTTTTTGAAAAGAGAGTAACAACTGGTTTCAGCTTTTTCTTCATATTAGCAAAAATGTATCCTCCTTAGCCTTCCTTTATCAATAATGTGTTTCCATGAAATATCTGCAAGGTCAAACCAAGATAAGAGTTTAGTTAACCCAATTTGCAACACGCATTTAAAAAGTCGGCAAGTCGTGTCCATGGTAAAAGTTAGACAAAATTGAGTGTCTGTTAGTTAGTTAGTTGAGTTTCTATACAAATGGTTTAAGTCAGGCCAGTCACAGTCTATTTTCCGGTTATGACCGGCTTGCTTCCCCTGCTACACTGCCTATGCTGAGCATCAAGCACAATTGCAGTAGGTTCCATTTTTATGATCTTTGGTACCACTTGACCTGGGAGTGCATGTTGAAACACTGATTGTGCAACCAACTTCACTGTACTACAAAACAAAGTAATTATGGCAGGTGGTAGGACAAATCATCCCCTTTCTGGCATACTGACGAATCGCAAAATCAAGAATTTCATGAATGTGTGGATCTTGTGTTTCACATAGTGACGAATGTTGTCTTACTTGGAGAATTTTCGCCATATTCATTGCTTTTGTGTTTGGAATTGTAGAAAATAATATATTTTACAAAGTCGTTGCAATTTTTAAGGCTGAGGTGAACAGATTACGGCAAAAATTGCATTCGTCACTACGCCAAAACAGGGTTCGTAGCCCTTCATGGATTCAAAATTCAAGGACTTTTCAAGGACTTTTCAAGACCTCTTACAAACTTTTCAAGTACTATATAGAGCGACTTTCACTCGGAAATTTCACTGAGATCAATCAAGCGCATGTGCATCTAAACTCATACTTCCAAGTATCAGCTGTAATTTGCTTTGATGTTCAAACCATTAAACTGAAAATGGAAGCAGGGTCATGTACTGCATAATGCTGGGATGTCTTCAAATACTGTATGCATGAAAAAATCACCATTTACTTGAAAAATAAACGTATAAAAAATCCATCAACTTTGAAAAAGATAACAATGCATACAGCGTGACCAGTAGATCACCGGTTGCACGCGAAGACCAATTTGTGACAGAGCCTAAATGTTATAATGTTCCATTTTGTTAAAATTCCTTTTGAAATATTTTGTTTGCATTTTTTCAATTACGAGTCCCTTTGATTTTTTCTCTTCAGCTAGTATGAATAATGGAAAATACCCATTTCATAAAATGAAAATAGCCTCAGACTGTATAGCTGGTTTTGTACCAGACGTGCCGCATCGTATGTAACCTGCATGGCAAGCTGATGCAAACACAAGCCTACGAAGTACTAGTGTGGTGTACGAGTAACATTTGCCTGCCATGCAGGGCATCTCACTAGTGTTCGACAGATTATGCTATAATCGGTAATACCCGATTATTCAATTTAACAATCGGGCCCGATGCCGAGTTATTGATCACCGATTATTGGAAAGAGGGAAGTAACATGTTTGTCACTTTAGTACGTGCCCCTTGCTTTGTGCATATCGTATTATCATAACCAGTGCATGATGGAAAATATTGGGAATAGTTCTGGATATCATTTTTGTAGGCGAAGTATTTTCATTTTAAAAGTGGAGATAAAAATCAACCCTTTATACAGTACAATTGTTTGCAGTCGATGTCACATGCCCTTTGATAATTTAGTTCTATTGCCAACATCATGCTCTGTCTAGTTTTCATCCCCCAATCATGTTGGAAAATTGCATTCTCTTACTGTACTGGGTTGTAGTTGCATTAATGCACTGTAGCTACTCTCCCGTTTAAACGAACCCCATGTAAAGCAATCATGATAATCTTAGCAGTTCTGGGCACCCATAGAACGTATCTCATGGTTCGTTTCCGATATAAATACCCCCGTATATTTTTAGTTGTTCTCGTCCAAAACTTCCGTCTTGTTTAAAAAGAATCTGCAACTGAAATGCACGTAAGTCCGATCCCCGAAAAATCCACGTTCGCAGAGATCTGTGATGCCGTTTCTAGGTGAATTTAGCACGAGGCTCGCCCGGCTTCACTAGCCGGTATTACAAGCGGGATCGTCGTAACACAAACTCAACGGGAAAATTTGTCTCGAGACCGAGTATTTTCACACACTAAATCACATAGGCGAAGGCGCGAGTTGTGATTGGCTGCCTAGAATCAACGCAATTGAACCAATCAAGAAGCAGGGGCTAATTTAAATTTTGCAATGGATCTTATGCATATGATGTCACCGAGCAAAATATGATGCCTTATTCGGCGGTAAAAACGGACACGCACGTAAGTCTGTTGCATGCGTGGGCCAAGAAGTTTGCTGCAAGAGACCACGTGCAATTACTGTTTTCGTTTGCAATGACGTCGTATGACAACATTGCTTAAGTCCTACTGTAAATAAAATTACGGAAGGAATGCTGGGAATGACTTAATTTATGCAAGATAATAACCACCAAACTTCACAAGATTCTAGGTGCTAAGTGTACAAAACGTGCACATATGTATGCAAAGCTTGTGGATTGGAAAAAACAGCGAAACACTGCAGCTAGATAGTCTGTACTATGTGTTTTTTTTCAGTACAGTTGGTACAGCAACTTATGCGGCGCTTTCTGCAAGACAGGGAAAACACCTTGAATGCACTTCTAAATCGAATTCCAAGTAACACTACCGGGTTATAGCAGAAAACTTAAACATCAAACGATCATTCCCATGGCAGGGGTAAAATTTATACGTTTGTGATTATCAATGCATCCCATTTTAGCGGGAAGTTAAAGGATTGAGTATTTACGGGAATTGTAACGAAATTAAGAACAAGTTTCAAGTAGGCCCTATATTTAGCCCCTTTTTCCAGTTTTCAAATAATAGGTGGTAGTGATCGGTTGAATGGCAGAAGTGCCGCTTATTTACCGATAACGGAATAATCGGCCCGATGCCGATTACTTTACAGATGATCGGTCGAACACTACATCTCACCTGGAAGTACGAGCCATGCTGTTTGAACCTAGTACCGTTTACGTACGTTCGGCCTCAGTTTTTAGTGCTCAGCATACTAATCTTACGGTACCCATACCGAACGCGGCGGCTAGCACTATTGGTCAAGCTTAACAAAGACACTGGAGGCCCAATATTCCAGCCGCTGGGATATAAATGTTTTCTTTTCGACTAAGTTGACATGAATTTTGTTTATGTTGGGATGAGTTACAGCTCATGCAGGCATTTATCTCCCCCCCCCCCCCCAAAAAAAAAAATTAATTCAGAGTTCTATGGATTTCCTGCATCATCAAAATCATGCAAATGTGAAAGTTGTCATATCAGTTGACGTTATGCACGAGCTTTGAGCAATACAATATTGCAGTACATGGATTACGTCCTGTCGTAATCTCGTAACATTAAGGATCTAAGGTTAACATTTGCCAATTGGTTATGCACACAAAGCAGGGACTAACATTATGATAGGCTGTACTGCCGATGGAAGAAGCTGGTTATGCCTGCCGCAATGATACCCCTGCCCCAAGCTAACGGCTAAGACTTTAGCAAACCTGATTGATCAAAATTACGGCTATTAATTATGAAATCTTGTAAGAAGTAAAACATACACAGACAAACTGTACACAAACTTTTTTCAAGGACATTTTCAGGACTTCATGACCTCATTTTTAAATTTAAGGACATTTCCAGGACTTTTCAAGGCTCACAAAAATTCAAGGACTTTTCAAGGTTTTCAAGGACCGCTACGAACCCTGCAAAATTGCCAAATTTGAACATTTGTCACTATGCCTTTTTGCCATTTGTCAGTACGCCAGAAAGGGGACGAAATAACAGACAAGTAAAGGAACAGCTTGAACTATTTTTTGTTACCGCTACTACTGTAACTTTGTAGAAGAATTTGTGTTTCCAGCAAAGTGAAGGAGAGGAAGAAAATCGTATTCCAAATGAGATGTGCAACTCATTTCCAGATAATGATGTTGTAACAAAAACATGGGCCGTCAGATCTGCAGCAAAATTCCACATCAAATGATCCTAAGCATTTATTTATTACTGAAATAACAATTGGTGCCAATTGATAAGAAATATTACCAGTTTAATATGGATGGAACACTTGTATTCATATTAAATCAATCTGAGTGCCAACATGACAAGCTATGAGCTACATACTTGGTATGGTCATTTTGATCAATACATAAAGGCTTAGGGGATCAACTGATGTGGTTTTTCCTGCAGATCCAATAGCGCATATTTTTGTTAGAACATTAGCTTGTCACAACACCAGTAAATATCAGGTCCATCACTGTCATTATCAAATTACAGTTTTTTTAAATCATAATTTGCTAAATTACCAGTATAGGATTACTGTCACTATGACCAACCATGCTGCTGGTCTCAGATCTTGCAATTTTTACATCAGCAGTGTTACAGAAACATAGGCAAGCATTAGCAAAATGAATTTTCTAAGTTTCACTTATCTGATGTTTTACCAATAGTGATATACATCAGCCTGATCTGACGTCCGATTTTCATATCGGTGAAGACATACCCTGATGCATTGTAACTGGTTGTATTTGTCTTGGGAACTACTGCTGGTTGGACATACGAATAGCTCTCCTGCTGGTGGTAACTGGCTGTAGAGGTTTGTTGAAAACTTGCTTTAGGAATGGGTTGCCTACATAGCTGACTGCAAAAGAAAGAATACACATTGAAATCATTTTGCTGAATACATAAACAAACACAAAAAAGAGTAAATAAAACTTACTAGCTGGGCCCAATCAACAGCAGTGTTTTTGTAAGGCTTCAAAACCCAAGAGTCCTAAGAACACTGATATTCTTTCAAGAGTTTGAGGAAAAGTTGAAGGGTTGCAAATTTTGTTCAAGAGTCCAATAAACCTATTAGTCCTTTGCAGTGTATGAGTTCAAGATAAAGATGCACATAATCAAGTCTAACAGGCGCAGTTTAGCAGGAAACAGAAACTGTCTCATGTTTAATGTCACCTTTTTTGGCCAGTGTTGGACTCGTTAACTTTTATCCTTAGGGCTTCATAATCAGATTTAGAGCAATGTGTCAGTGCCTGAATTGCAGGAGCTTACATGATTGAGAGAAAGTTCTGTGCATCTACCTGATGTCAAGAACTTTTACTCACGCATCAAAAGGGATTTTTTAAGAGGCACCATAGAGCAGGAGCAGGGATGTACTGTGGCTACAGTGGGTGGTGCTGAGAGGTGACACCCAGCACTCTATATTCCCACCCAGCACTCCAGCAAAGTTTACCTTTCACCACCCACCACAAAAATGCCATATGAGACCTAAAACTAGCCCCAAATTTACTCCCTAAAGTAAAATGAGGTAAAAATGAAAAATTAATGGCTGAAAAACCGGGCAGATGCCATGTGGTGGGGTGAGGTGCTTTTCCCAGATCAGACAATTACCTGACACTCAAATCTGGCTGTCAACATCCCTGCCCAGGAGTCCTGTTCAGAAAAAATCCTCCACAGGAAAGCTAGATCCTAAACAATGGTTTTGCTAAACAATTTTCACAGCAGGAAGCAAATTTCAAACTTCAAATATTTGTAGGTATATACTATTATTTTAACTTTCTACAGCTAAAAAAGGCCACAAAAGAAAGTCAAATCTATCAACATTAATGCTTCTCTGTTACTGAAAATATTTTCAAGTTTTGTTTTACTGTTTGGCAATTGGTTTGAGATGGATTTCACTTTTTGAAGCAATAATTGAATAAAGAATTATATATACCTTTAAGAAAAATCCTGGAATTCCTGGAAGAAAAATTCTTGCAGAGTTTAAAGAAATACAAAAGGCTTTTAATAAATGCCAGGGTTATGACATCATATACGATTGCTTGAAGTTTATTTGTTATTGAAAATGTGACAGATTTACCCACTCACATCCTGAGAACCATAAATTGGATTCCAATGCAAAATTCACCAGATGCTCAGTATAAGTACCCCCAAAATATATCCAAACTTGATATTGGACCCCTCTTTTATTGATTTTTATTGATATTGATAACTTAATAAGAGTCTCAAAGGGTCACTACCACATAACAATGCTTATACTTAGCATAACAAGTCAAGTTTTAAGTCCAAAAGTCACAAAAAAGTTTAAATTTTGAGTTTTCTAGTGTCATGACTTGAAATGGTTTTGTGCATAATTTTAAAAAGTGTCTGGTCATGAAATTTTGATAACCAACTTGAATGGTTAATTACTCACCCATAAAACAGTCCTTTGTATGTACAGTATGGGGATTGTCTCAGATAAACCATTTTTCATTGGTATGTGAAGAAAACCTAATAGGTTTGGAAAAATTTGTTGAATTTCATGAACCAACTCCATGAGCCGCTTTAAGGAGTTGACTTTGTAAAGGCTTATAAATATTTAGTGTTCAGAATGTAAGTTAAGCTGCATTATGTTCATACACACACACACTCACCTGAAGGACATAGTCAACTCTGGCGTTTTTGGAGTGGCATCTTGTTGCAAGAAGGACATATGAGGGGGTCCTCTCTTGATTTGGGGTGGAGTGTACATTCCACTCTGTGCAGACAAAAAACGTATATTCTCAAACTTACTTCTAGCAGTGTCGACAACTTACTTCTAGCAGTGTACTGATCTCACAGGGCAAGTATGAAGCATTTAGTAGGTGTGTCAAATAGACCACTGTTTGGCCTACTGACAAATCACCAATAGGCATTGTGACAAATGTAATTGTTGCCCTCATTTGTTTATCTTAAGATTAAAAAGTGAAGTGATTTTGTTAAATATTTCATGCCCCAGCCCCCCCCCCTTGGTGGGCTGGGGTTTTTAGAAAATGCCCACGGTACTTCCTACCTGTAGTAAGAGGTGACTTAAGGAAAGGATTTACAGCATATTTGAACTTTATTTGAAACAAAACTTAAACTGAACCATAATTGAAACTTTATTTCAACTTTACCTGGGTACCTAGTTCACACAATATAACACATTTGTGTTGATGTGTCATTTAGTCTCATCATATGAATGAATTCTTATTCTACAATTTAGCACATAGCTGAAAATAAAGCAAAAAGCCTTCAACTGAAAAAAACATTAGTCACAATGTAAAATGAAAAATTCACAGAATTTGTGATATTCACATATTGTTGATTAACCGTACACCAATTGGGGACAAAATGGTTTAAGAGGTATTTTAGAGCCCTCCTTACTAATATTAGTCAACTGTGTAGTGTTCTTTAATCTATTCACTGAATTTGGCTAGTCAGTCAATCAGTCAGTCCATCAGTCAATCAGTCAGTCCATCAGTCAGCTAGTCCATCAGTCAGTTAAACCAGCGGCCAGTCAGTCAGCTAGTGAGTCAAACCAGCCAGCCAATCAGTCAGCTAGTCAGTCAGTCAGTCAGCTACACCAGCCAGCCAGTCAGTCAGTCAGCTAGTCCAGTAAGCTAGTCAGTTAGTCAAACCAGCCAGCCAATCAGTCAGCTAGTCAGTCAGTCAGTCAGACCAGCAAGCCAGTCAGTCAGCTAGTCAGTCAGTTAAACCAGCAGGCCAGTCAGTCAGCTAGTCCTGTCAGCTAGTCAATCAGTCAGTCAGTCAGCCAGTCAGTTAAACCAGCCAGCCAATCAGTCAGCTCGTCAGTCAGTCAGTTTAACCAGCCAGCTAGTCTAGTCAGCTAGTCAGTCAGTCAACCAGTCAGTCAGCTCGTCAGTCAGTCAGTTAAACCAGCCAGCCAGTCAGTCAGCTAGTCCACTCAGCTAGTCAGTCAGTCAACCAGTCAGTTAGCTAGTCAGTCAGTCAGTTACAAACTAGATGGCCAGTCAGTCAGCTAGTCAGTCAGCTCGTCAGTCAGTCAACCAGTCAGTCAGTCAGTCAAACCAGCCAGCGAATAAGTCAGCTCGTCAATCAGTCAGTTTAACCAGCCAGCTGGTCAGTCAGCTAGTAAGTCAGTCAACCATTCAGTCAGCCAGTCAGCTAGTCAGTCAGTCACTTAAATCAGCCTGCCAGTCAGTCAGCTAGTCTAGTCAGCTAGTCAGTCAGTCAACCAGTCAGTCAGCTCGTCAGTCAGTCAGTTAAACCAGCCAGCCAGTCAGTCAGCTAGTCCACTCAGCTACTCAGTCACTCAACCAGTCAGTTAGCTAGTCAGTCAGCTCGTCAGTCAGTCAACCAGTCAGTCAGCTAGTCAGTCAGTCAGTCAAACCAGCCAGTCAATCAGTCAGCTAGTCAGTCAGTCAGTTAAACCAGCCAGTCAGTCAGTCAACCAGCTAGCCAGTCAGTAAGTCAGTCAACCATTCAGTCAGTCAGTCAGTCAAACCAGCCAGTCAATCAGTCAGCTAGTCAGTCAGTCAGTTAAACCAGCCAGTCAGTCAGTCAACCAGCTAGCCAGTCAGTAAGTCAATCAACCAATCAGACAGTTGATCAAAATTAGGCAATGGAAAGATATCGTAAGTCCTAAAATATTCAACGTAGTCATAACAATCAATATTATTTGATGGAATATAATTATTTTTGTTTACAATAATTGTTAACTTGTTTGATCTAGGACTGCTACAATAATCGCGATATTGCGATATCATCGATGTAATTATGCCCCAAAGATATCGACCCATGTTTTGTCAAGATATGATATCCCAACAGAATCAAATAAATGACTAAACCACTGTGAAATCTATTTTATTGTCTTTGGTCAGAAATCTAAAATCTTCAAAAGAAAAGATCATAAAATAAATGTATTTCTGATGAAACTTTGAGCTTCAAACTGAATTTTATCCGCTTGGTTTATGTATACTGAGTATATATGTCCTTGATACCGGCACTGTAATGTTTATTAGCATGCTCATGGCAAATGTCAAGATAACAGTTTTAAATGCACAATATTGGGATATCGTAGTGGAAATGCTGGCGATATCGGTAAATGAAAAATGATTATCGTGGCAGCCCTAGTTTGTTCCTTCATTTGCTTGATTGCCCTACTTATTTGTTTGAACTTTTGTAATTCAATAGTAAGACACCCTCTGACCCTGGGAGTGGTGAGTCAGGTCACTTAGGTGAACATCACCATTATTTGAGATGAGACACTGAAAGTTGTCAAAGTTCTCCAATGTTCCAGCAGAGCAAACTGATGGGCAAACATCGTTCTGTCATTTTTTACAGGAAATATGCGTTAATGTCCCTGAAATGTTGGGTCAAGTGTATGACAAAGGGGTATCAATGGACAAAAATGTTTGATGTTCCTAAATGCACATTGGCAGACCTCTCACGAGATTCAGAGGGTGGGATTTACAGTTCATAGGTGCATTTGTTGTAATTAAGTGGTGCAATATCACAAATATTGTATAAAAATGCCATTGACAGAGCATAAGAGAGCATTAGAGACAATCAGAAAGCACAAAAGCTCAGTGATTTCTTGACAGATGAAAGTAAAACAAACTTTGCATCTTGATAAATTGTGTTGTCTAGTAATATTCAACTAGGTTTTTGCTGTTTCATCTTTGCTGCCTTGAAAATCCTGCATTCTAAAATTCTCTTAAAGTACTTTTCAACCTTTTAGAGGTAAACTCTCATTGTAGATAGTAAGGTAGTTTTGAAAGTAGCAAACCTCCACACTCCCCACTTACTCCCACCCCCACCTAAAATCTACTTGACTACAGACTGAAAGACATGTTTGAGCAGGAAAGACATGTTTGAGCAGTTTTCACCACTGTTTGAATACTTGTCCAGGGGCTCGAATGTTTAAAGCACAGTAGGTTGAAGGCTAATACTGTCTTGGCAAGTGGTCTTCAGAGAGACAATATTTTGCTTTGGAAAATGTTTGTTAAACTCAATGACGAATGTTATACAGCTTTCTCTAATGCCTAGCAAAATTTTTGATAATCACTTCTAAAGGTTCACATTGAGATTATTACTGTTTCATTGTTAAAAGGTTTCAGACTGATAACTTTTTGTTCAAGTTGCACAACTTTTTATCCCATTGGCACAGTTTTTGTGTGATTGCTAAAACACCTGTGCAAATTTCGTCAAGTTGCAGCAACCTAACAAAACAGTAGAGAGCACTCGGGATGTCTCTAATAGATAATAAATTCTTGTTAAACCACTGCAAGGCAAGGATGGTGCAGTTTCACCATTCCCAGTGAATACAGCTATTTCTACCATACTATACTGTACCTCTGGTACTTGCTGCTGGTTATATGAGGGACCTGCAATGCAGGCTGGTATTTCTGGAGTGTTATTGACCACACATGAGGAATATTGGTGAGGCTCCTGAGGTTCCACCATTTCGATGGTATCCACCAGTCTTTTGGGCTCTTGTGGCACCATATTAAAGAGCTGGGTTGTTTGACAATCAGGTGTTGGAGGGGTAAATGTATCTTCTGGGTGGTGGGTAACTAGAGGTGCAACAGGGGGTTTGCTGGGTTCCTAAAAAGATAAAATAAATGTTATAATTGTTTTCTCTTATGTAATGGAAAGATGCTATCATATTGCTTTGAGTTAAAGTGCATAAATGTAGTTCTCAGACCCAGTGGCTATGCACATAAATTCCAGATTCAAAAAGAGCAATTTTTCAAAGAAACAGGACAAAAGTATTGACCACAATTAGGTCAAAATAAAACTTATTCACTCATGTATACATCACTCGTCAAATGATGGAGACTCTTAAATGGGAAACTAGCGTTTAACAGCAAATATTAACCTTTTGTTCCAGCATTTTTTTCATTTTCCAACTATTTACCAAAAGCAACAGACATGAAAGAGGTCTTTGAAGTAAGGAGAAATGTTACTTTTGTGCTAATAAGTGTTGAATGGGAATTGGGTAATTCTGTTCTTAGAGCCAATGATTTTCCCCAATCGCGGAAAAAATACGGAAATTAACATTTTTTACGGAATTTCACGGAATTTGCCGTTTTGGACAGCTTTTAAAAATTTTTATTCAAAATTCATCATTTTGTGTGGCGACCCCTGCAGACTGCTGTCGCACCGACTCTGATATATTTAATTTTGACATAAGTTTGCCTGATCTACCCGTTTGTTTCAATTCTAATTGGCCCCCAAAACGGTGTAGCTTGAAGCTAAATTAGGACTAGGGCCTAGCCACCTAAGTTTACAGTACAAATTGTAACGTTAGAGCTATCAATAATTTAGGCTACGATCAAATCTTGATGTCGTAGTTTTCACCTATCGTAGATTGTATAAGTTTCTGCTATCTAAATAGACGTATATATGTACAAGGGAGCTGCAAAAGACTGAGTCGGTTGCAACTCCTATCCCTGTATAGCTCTATGTCCGTACGCAGCACATAGAATAGGACCCGCTGCTACATGCACAGTATAATAATATACACACTGCCTTCAGCTGGCTGCTCCACGTGTATCGTTAGAAGAACGCACAGAGAATGGGTGTGCTTCATTTGGCAGTAACATGACACCCTCCCTCAATAATAACGTTAGAAGCCGTGAATTCCCAAACAAGCCGCTTCATTCATAAATGCAAGTAGCCAATCAGTGAGCACGATTCTTCGTAACAGAAGTTCGTTCAATGTATAGCATGCATGAAGCAGCTGCGTAATGATTTTCAGCTGACTGTTACCGTGTACAGCTGCTGCTATGTACCTTGCTGGTTTTGATAAACAGTGATCAGAACTTTTTTGAAACTTTTTTCAGTTCATGACTTACAAGCACTCATATTTGATCCAAGGACATGAATAATATGGTTTGGAAGCTGAACTTGTTATTTCTTGAAAAATGGTTATTTTAAGTTTAAATTTTTGGAGATGTACGCCAGTAGTGAATTGACAAGTGGCTGATTAATTGCTAATCGCTGACAGCCCTATTATATACCCCTCTGTACTGAAATGGAATTTCACGGAATCTTGAGAAAATTGAAACGGAAAAAAACGTAATTTAAAATACAAATTTAGGATACAAGATTACACAGTGTCATCCATACGGTGTTCAATCAAAACCTTCGGTCAAGATGGCAGGTAACTTTTTGTTAATTTTGACTAAATGTATGATTCTGGTGCAGAATTAAACTCATGAAAATTTTATTTAAAAAAAAAATCTGATTGCCCTTTTAAAGAAGAGAATGAAAGTCTCATTTTGGAATTTTGTGTTACTGGAAAAAGTACTCCCTAACTACCATACGTAAGACAGTTTTGAAGAGAACAATTGTATACTAAATATGCAGTAGAAGCATTCATGTAAAGAATGAAAAGCCTAGCCTAGGCCTGATAGTGGAAATTTCCAAGAATAGAACCATAAGGACATACTTCCCTTACAAATGTCCTTGAAAATGAAGGGTCACAAAAATAGGGGCTAACATTGCCATTACATGGCCTGTCCCTCTCTGGAAATCACAAGATTTGCATAGTTAGAACATGTTTGTGCATGAATAAGTGAAATTCAGAAATAACTCTGTGAAATGGTCAATTTTTTAAGCTTTTTGATGTAAATTGTGGCTATTTCATAGGTTTTCAATGCTTTTTACATTGAATACCCAATGTTTTCATTGAGATATTGACAAGACCATTAGATAAGAAGTATGATAAACAAGGAGGAAGTTTTGAAAGTTAGGGGAGAAAAGGATAAGCACGAACAGCCCGAAATTTACCTGGAGAAACCAAGACGTGATATTTGGGGTATCAGGGGTGCAGCTTTGTGAGACAATAGCTTTCTCTTTTGGAGTATTCTTTGACGGTAACTTTTCTGGGACAGTGTCTGATTGCAGCCATGGATGATGTGGTCCTTCATCACCAGCAATGAGCTCAGAATCTGAAAAAATAGGGGTAAACAGTCAATATTTCTTCTCCTGCAGTCATGCTATGAAAATGTCCATAAGACAATCCTCCATAAGCCGTCCATAAGCCTACAAGTAGTCTTACAAAACTTGGGAAAGTTATACTAGTGATGGTCAGTAACTTGCACACTCTGTGGTATTGGTCAAGCCAGTTGTGATTACGACACAACTGGCTGGAGTCCCTGGACTAAGACCACAGAATGTTTAAGTTACTGACTATCTCTAAAACAACTTTTCTGAGTTGTTTTAGAGATAGTCAGTAACTTGTAGGCTTATGGGCATCTTAACGTCATGGTGAAGGTCAAAAGTCAATTGGCAGGGCTGGAAAGAATATTTTTTTCCCCAGAAACAAGTAAAATTATTTCCTAAGAAGGCAGTAGAATTTCCCACAATTCTCCCTATATTGTCATTTATAGAAAAGATAAATTTCCCTCCAAATGCCAACTTTTCTTCCAGATGCTCAAATTTCCCAAAAAGAAACCTCCCAGCTTCCAAACTTTTTCCACCCATGTCAATTGGTTGGTTCACCAGTCAGATTGGGCTTTATGCATCAATGTACAATCTTCTGGTTCACAGCCTTTTTTCCAGTTGTGTCACACTGGACTGTTTCCCTATTTCATGGCTTATGTGTAGGATCATGCACAATGGCAGTAGGTTCTGTTTTTTCAAGTCTTTGGTTTGACTTAACCTGGCCCTCTCTCTGAGTTAGTTAAATGAAGGTTTAAGGCTCAGTTTCCGACCGAATGGTTTAAGTTGGGTCAACAATTTTCCAGTTGTGCAGGGATTCAGCCAGAAACAAAGTAAAGGGGAGAGTTATAACTGCTAAACCCCCTAGTCCAAATTTGATGCTGTAATAGGCTAAAGTTATATAAGTGGTTTCAGGGGGACAAAAGCTTGCTTCAAGGCCATGAAAGGTGCAATTTGAGCATTTTAAAGGCCATTTATTTATGTAAGTTTAAACATTGCTGCAAAAGTGTCTTCTTTTCAAGTAAGAAACCAAGATATTGAAAATTTTCTATTTTTTATGGCAATGAAAAGGGTGGATTTTACCCACATTCTGCTAAAAAGGGGGAAGACAAATCCCCCTGTTCCCCCATCTGGCAGAAACACTGCCTTGTTTTCAACTAAGCCATTGCTTATGCTGAGCACCAAACACAATGGCAGTAGCTAGGTTCCATTTTTAAAGTTTGAGAAGCAGATGTGCTAACACTGAACCAAATGCGCTTTTCTATATTAGTCAATTGGATCCTTGAAATTTGAGGGTTGGGGAAAGGTGTAATGAAGAGGGAGAAATGTGCTGAACTTTTCCACATCCCATTTTTAGTTTGGATAGGTACACATGCACAGTATTGTGATTCATAATATCTGTAATGATAAAATTTCTACAGTTATGTTACAGTATTCAAAATAAAGAGGAATTGTAATTTCCAAAATGGCTTTAACTAAATTATTTCTTTTGGAGCATGCAGAAATTGCATTTCAATGTATTGTACCAATCTTCAGGTTCTTTCTCAGCCTTCCTAGGATAATAGAAACACCAGCAGCTTTCAGCAGACCAACAAAGACACTCATTAACCCTTTACCGTTGTGCTCCGATCGGGGCATATTTGCGCGCCTCGGGAGTGGGCGGAAAAGCGGACGTAGCCCGCCCCGCATCGGCTTCCGTAGGTCATTGACCCCGTGACCTTAAACTATTGTCTCTCTCGCTGTTGTGGCCGAATTTTCGGGTAGCTACTCGCAGTTTCGAGCTCCGCGTGAAACAGTAAAGATGTGTGACAGCCGAGCTCTCCGCATGGGTCCAAAAGGACCCAAACAACGGTAAAGGGTTAAAATAAGGATGTGGAGTGTGTTTACTGCAAAGCTGATGGCACTGTCTCTGCGTGTGTGCACGTAAACCTTTAGCCGAGTGGTGCAGGTATTTTAGCTTAACCCTTTACCGTTGTGCTCCGATCGGGGCATATTTGCGTGCCTCGGGAGTGGGCGGAAAAGCGGATGTAGCCCGCCCCGCATCGGCTTCCGTAGGCCATTGACCCTGTGACCTTAAACTATTGTCTCTCTCGCTGTTGTGGCCGAATTTTCGGGTAGCTACTCGCAGTTTCGAGCTCCGTGTGAAACAGTAAAGATGTGTGACAGCCGAGCTCTCCGCATGGGTCCAAAAGGACCCAAACAACGGTAAAGGGTTAAACTAAAGAGCACTAGAGACTTAAAACAAATTCCAATAGTGTAAAGAAAGTTTCAATGGTCTCAGCTTTACTGTTATCTGAAATTAAGTTGCAGTCAGAAAAAAGTATTTTCATGCTGAAATGGTGGTCAGCATTTCTGCATCTTGATGGGGCATGGCTGACAGGGAACAGCAGTGTGACACCCCTGATCAGGTACATCTCGTACTATTGTAAATCAATTCTGTTCATGAAATGCCTACAGTGTGCAGATTTTGGCACAACAAGGAGCCATTATATGTAAACTTTCCAATGATAAATGTATTCAACTAGAAAACATGTAACATCAACATTGTTTAATCAATTGTCTTTTTTTTGTTGTTGTTGTTGTTGGTTTTCTCCTTTTCATTAAAACCTACAAACCAAACTTTTTTACATGAATGAAATACTTAATCATAAATTCTACTCTCACCTTCCAAACTGGTCAGATCTGTGTTACCGTAAACTACTGTTTTTTCAATAGGTGTTACCCTGTGATGAGAAATACACAAAAAGCAGAAAGCATGCTGTTATTTTAATTGTCAATTTTAATTCTATCTTATCGGATGGCAAAGAGGTATTCCCTTACAAGAATAGCTTTGTTTCAACTATTGGCCAGAAATTTTGAATGAAAGGCTGTCCAATTTCCAAATGGTCCCCTGACAATTTTCATTCAAATAATTACTTTCACCCAGACAATTTCCATCTTGTTTTTCAAGACTTTTCCAGTTTATCCTTTTGTGCCCTCCATTTATTTGAAAAATTCATAAAATAAATCATTGTGGTACATACTGCAGTATTATATAATGTACAACTCAAGCAATATTTCATCAATCATTATTAAAAACTTTAATAAGCAAGTATTGCAGTCATTTTAGCAAGTGTGTTTCTGACCTTGTTCCACTCAACAATACAAACTAATGTTTGAATTTCAGATCTCAGGAAAGCAATCTCTCACTCTTTCTTACATCAATCAGTACCATCATACATAAAGATGTATAGATTTATAAAAGCTTACAGTTAAAAAAAATTAGTTTTTGAAATTAAAAAGACCATCACACATTTTGAAAGCCTCTTCCAGTTTTACATAGGACACCACTTTTTTTTCTAGATGTTTTTGTTGAGTCTACTTTTCAATTCTCATCGCAAATTTTAATTTGAGAAAAATTCATCCAACTTTTGGCAGTTCACCCTGTATCTTGCATTGATACACTAAACATAACTCTTCATATTTAAAATAAGATAATTACATGGGTTTTGAGAACCTTTTCAAAATCCAAAGAAAATATATTTACATAACTTCCCTGCTGTATGGGAACCATGGGTTTTGTTCCTACCCCGACTTGGAACTTTTTCCAGGCCTCGATTTTCAGAAAAATTTATGGTTGTCCTTTAGGGCAACCATTTCACTATTTTCTGTTGTCTCCGAAGAAATTTGGTTGTCCAAACATATTTTCACAACTCAAAACAGTGAGTGTGTTTTTGTGTTATTGGTCTTGAAGAGTAGAAATACGTAACTTGTGAGACAAAAATACTGAAGTCTGAAATATTGTATGGTGGAAAAAGTTGAAAAAGTTAATCAGTCAGCAGTAGGTTAGAGTCTTCAATTAGATGAAAGCAAGCTGCTTTCTTACTGAGAAAAAATGGTTGTTCATCAGACAACAAACTTTAGCTTTTCGTAGTCTGTATGAAATTTTAGTTGTCTCGGAAAGCAGTGAAAAATGGGCCCTGTCTTTCGAACCCACCCACTTCTTAATGTTCACTATACATACCTGCCGGCATCAGAATCATCCAAAGCTTTAGGCTGGAATGATGACTGAATACCTTTCTTCAGGAACAAATTTACACGATTCATGCTCAGGCCAAAATCTTCCATCTTGGGAGTAACACTCTCGTTTCTGCTAGAAGTATTTGTTTCTCCTTTTTCAGGAGTTGTCGGTCTGATAGGTAAACAGTTAAGTACACTTTTCATGTAAAACCAATTCAAAACCAAAAGTAACAATTTGTTATTGAATGTGCAATCTTATACTTTCATACAATCTGCCTTTCGTACTTGCCATTAAACAATGTCATAAAAAAAAATGAATATAAATAAAGCACATGATCCAATGCGCACCCATAAGGTGCATGGTGATCTTGCCCCAACAGATGGGGTCCAAGGAACTACACTCCTCTTTTACTCTCTGAATTTTCACAACATAAGTAAAAGTCACTTGTGTGTATGCAAGGCTCGGACATTGTCTTTAAGTTGTTGCTTCAAAATATTTCTCATCATTTCTGCATAATACCTGCATATTTTTAACAGTTTAAGTCAGAAAATTTGAAGTTTCTGTTTTCTATGTGTTTGAGAGCTCAGAAAGTGGAAAAGTTCCACTTAAAGGCATATTCCGGAGACAAAATTCACTAAGTTAAAAATATGCAGAAAAATTTCCTCTTTCAGGAGCAGAAAACTGCATTTCAATAGCAAGATAAGAATTTACAAAGAAATGCCATTTGTTCTTGGGATTTGATGCATCATGGGAAATCTGTGATGTCATCACAGCACATTAATTTGACATTGCTTTCAATGTATTGATAATTACTGCATGATGACGATAAAGGCAACATTAAGCAACATTGTTGGTTGTACTCTATGCATGATAATGCTGGATCTACAGGAAAAGATAAACATTCCAGCAGTGTCAAATTTCAAGGACAAACGAGATGTTGAATTATACAGAATTTGAAGCAATGTGCCCATATTACATTTAACTTTCTGTGGCTTTGTTGAAAACCATAGGTAAAAAAAAATAACCACAATCTTTAAAGTGAGATATCTTGAAGTTACGTACTGTAGGAAGAGGGTATTTTGATAGGGTTTGAAGAAAACGGTGTGGAATATTTTTACTTTTTCTACAAGACAGAACTGGAAAGCCACCAGAATATGACTTTAAAACAAAACAGTTGGTAAGTATGCAATTTTTAGTAGATTCTCACTTAAGTAAATTAACATGAAAAAAAGTGTATGAAATCTCAAAATTTCATTTTCAACTAAAAACCCCATATTCTCTCAGCCTACAGTAGTTTGTTTCTATCACAATACCTGTGTGTGATATTTTAAACCACCGATATCAGACACTAAATTTCAATTCAGCACAGACAGAAATATGATAGACAGATAGAGCAATTTCTTTAAGTTAAGGATACTCTTTTACTGGTCTTGTCAGGTGGTCAGCAGGAGGACATAAATCATCAGGGCGATCAGTGTCAGCTTGTTTATTTTCTTTGTCTTCACCAGTCTGTTTTGTTGTTTGTTTGGTCAGTTTAGCTGTTGAAACCAAAATGTAATTAAGGTATGTAATATTTATTATGACAGTCATTTCCTTGTTCTTTAATTTATTTATAAAAAACCTCCAATTATATATAGTTCATACTGTACATGATCTAACACATGAATGGCTATTGGTCCCTCTGGATGAGGATGATGCATGCAAAACCATCCAAGCTGAGTCAAGTCTAAGAAGCTTACTAGAGATGGCATCATGCAGGGCTGCATCATAGAAACTACTGGCTCTCTATACCATTTAGGAAACTGTTGACAATTTGCTAAGATTCCAAAATCATAATTTCCCAGTTCTGGGGTGGCCTGCACTAAATTAACAATTCATTGAGAAAGCTGTTTGAATGAAACATGCAGGAGCACAGATCTAGTTTCAAAAGGGGGACAAACCACAGGGGTATGGAAAATATGTTACACTGCTTGAAAGAACAACAACATCAATTGCCACAGAGTGAACACTACAGTTTGAAAAGCAACCTCCCAGGTAGCAGGAAATGGCATCTTCCAGGCTCCTACTGTACCCAGAATCTTTGTAATTTGTTTTATGAGTTTTGAGTTGCAAGAGAATGTTCATTTCAATATGGTTTGGCAAAATTGCAAAATGGCAGAAAAATTTTTACACAAAATGCAGGGACATGTGCAGGCCCATGTGTGCTACGAATAACTCTTCCAAAATTAAGGAGGTGGGTAGCAGTACTGTTTCATTATTAACTGTAATAAAATTATGTGAGCTTTTATTCTTCTTATTCTACAAATCACACTCCCTACAGTGATTTTGCATCGAGTGATGGTGTGCAATAGCACTTGCATGTTTCAAGACTCCAGCCTGCCACAGCCATATTCTTGGCAAGGGGGGGGGGGATTGACTCATCATCCCCATTCTTGACTGTCTTCATTGGGAGGGGGCTACTGTATAAGGGGAGTTTTTCCTCCCCTCTAAAACTGCTTCTCTGTCTTGATTGCACTTAGATGTAAAATGGTACTATGTTTTGCTTCTTGTTTTACTAAAAGTGAAGGGGCCCAGTGCATTAAGTGCTACGACCAACAAATCAAAAAACACTGGACATGTTCCCCTGTTTCTCAGAGGATCAATGTCCATAGCAACTAGAAAGCTCTAAATAAGATAAAAGAACATACAGTAGGCCTAAAAATAATGTAAAAAAACTAAAAAAGAACTGTGACAAACTGAAGAGTATGGCTTTGGGATACCTGGTTTAGTATGCTGTTTGGATGTTTGATATCCATACTGGATCAAGTATTCTTTCAGGCTGCTGGCCTGCTTTTGGTTAACTTGAAGAAGACTTTCACACGCAGCTAAAACATGTTTGAATGATGTTTGTTCTTGCTCCCTTTCAAGCTCCTTTTTGGCTTCATTCTGTAAAAGTGTAAAAAAAAATTGTCAATTTCAAAAGTTATCAATTTTGCACAAACCCAGCTCATGCAAGCCACTGCCATGGAAAAATGATAGAATCTTTTACAATTCATTTTGTCTAAGCACTTGGTACTGTAACATTGAATATTTTGGGCAATACACACAAAAAATCAAAGAACTTTATCAAATCCTTCAATGAGGCTGTGTATGACTTTGGAATTCATGTAAATGGTTAATCCAAAGTCAAAAAATCTACATCTAGGGGCCTACATAACATTTTGTAATTCCTTTTGCATTGCTAATGTACTTTGCTTGTAACTAACTATTAGCCTCAGTACTGTACAGTCCAAATTTAACCTTCTTGCTCTCTTCCATTTTGAAGAACGACCAGTCAAGAAAGCTGGATGCAGTGATAGGGATCATTCATGGCAAGTATGGTTTCTAGGTGATAATATGAAGTAGCGAGGAATCCTGGGTTGTCTCCATCCCGCACAGCATCAAGGTGATTTAAGCAGTGGGGCCAAGGACTGTGTACACAGCACAGAGGTCATAGGTACGTATGCAGGTATTGGAAGGATACTGCACAATGCTCCTTCCTGGTGGAGTCAAATGTTACAGGGTTGAGTACTGCGTGTACATGCAAAATTAGCCATCTCAGCAGAGAAAGCTCAAGGCTGATATCTTAAATACTGTAGGCCTACATTGCTTGCTTGCTTGCATTGCCCTCCAGATTTGGAATATTTGGATGGGGGGTGGGGGGGGGGGGTAGGCGGTGGGGGGGAGGAGTAAGTCCCAGTCTCTCACAGCACAGCACACTGGGCACAGGGAAAGAAACAAGATATTTGTAGCAGTCATTATTGGTTGGTACATTTATGAAGCTGTTGGAATGATGATGCCTTAAATATCATCAGACCAGATGCAGGTTGTTAACTCTTTACCGTTGTTTAGGTCCTTTTGGACCCATGCAGAGAGCTCGGCTGTCACCTATCTTTACTGTTTCACGCGGAGCTCGAAAATGCGAGTAGCTACCCGAAAATTCGGCCAGAACAGCGAGAGAGACAATAGTTTAAGGTCACAGGGTCAATGGCCTACTGAAGCTGATGCGGGGCGCCTACGTCTGCTTTTCCGCCCACTCCTGAGGCCCCGATCGGAGCGCAACGGTAAAGGGTTAATTGGCAAGGCTAGGAGGCACAATCTGGCTTTGTGAAGATTTGCTAGCCTGTTGGTAGTTTGTCTGTCTTCAAGACTATTCTATTCAAGGTCTTTCAACATTTCATTTACATTTACTACTGTATGTGAGGAGGGAATAGTTATTACAAACAAAGCTAGAGGCCCTGCATTGAGTTTGACCAACTTTATTGGACAGGTAAGACGGTGAATAAAGGATCAGGCCTTGGGTTTTAGATTTTCCAGATGTGTTAAAAATCAAAATCCCCAGAAAAGTAAGCAGTGTGGTAGGTGTGCTATTTTACTTAACTTTAACAGATTTATAGGAGCTCACATCTTCACTGAGGTGTGCACAAATCACAGTCCTCACGGTGTTTTGAGAGAGAGTGATGGTGTGTGATTGTACACACGTGCCTCAAAATGCAAGGCCGAAAGGACCCCACACAGTCTGGATGACTAACACTCCAAAATAGGCCTACTGTAACTACAGTGATGTGAGAGAAGCATAGCTTTAACACTCCTAGGGCAGGAGTAAAGGTTCCTTTTAATAATAGTTATGGAACTATTTACTGATGAAGTTATACAGTCAATATGCACATTACAAGTAAGGGTATTAGAGATACAGTAGGCCTACAGTATTTATAAGTCTGAATTAACTTCCATAACCCATTTGCAGATTGGCTAAGTTCAAGGTACTTTTGACATTGAAATCACCCATGTGAAGTGGAATTTACTTTGTTACTGATGTCACGGGAACAGGCATTAAGAGACAGGTGGAAGATACAGTAGACAATAGGAAGGTCAGGAATAGCACGAAACACTGAAATTTAGGAAACCCCAGGATTATAAAGAAGTGAGAAAACAGAGGGGGGCTACAAAAAGAAGGAAAAGGAATCATTAGGGGGTGATGTATCCTGAGGTGGACACATACAGTATATGGCTTAATGAATATGGTTTCCTGCGAGACCAAAGGTCTGCGAGTGCAAGACTGACATTTATTGCATTGCAACATATGGGAGAAAGGGAAACTTGTTTAATGTGTGATTGTAAGCTCATTAAGGTTTGCCACACTGAAGGTCCACAAGACCAAAAGTGAATTAAGGTCCTCAAGACCAAAAGTGGAATAAAGTAAGCGAGACTGGATATGTCCCCAAGGCCGAATGTCAGTGAGAGTGAAAGTATCTAAATATGGTGGTTTGGAATAGTGATTAGAGTCCAGTCTAGCTCCCAGGTAAATGAGTAATTGTGAGGGATCGACCAGGGAGGACTTTTAAGGGTTGCTCACCCAGCCCAGACATTCAAGGAGCCAAATCACAACGTTGGAACTGTATGCTTGAAGGCCAGATCCTGTGACTCTGACACAATCAACCAATCGTCCAAATTTAGCAAACACAACGATGTTCCTACCTTGGAAGTAATCTGTCACTGTTCTGATAAGTCTAGGGAAAACCCTCCAGGCTGTTGAGAGGCCAAACAGTATCACCTGGAAGACATAGCTGAACCCTCCAAAGTTGAAGGCGAGAAAGTACTTGTTGTTCCTGTGAATGGGCACATGCAGATATGCGTCTTTCAGATCCACCGAAGTGGCCCACGGCCAGTTGAGAGAGTGACAGAAGAATAGACACCAGTGTCTCCATCCGGATAAAATGTAACCCTTGTTTAGAGATTTGAGATTCAGTATGGGGTGCTATGTGTCTGGTTCCTTCTAGAGTTAGGAAGGAAGTTGACCTGAAACAGATTTCCAGACCCCTCAGGGCATGCAGGACAGATTGCTTCTTTGGTCAGAAGGTCTGACAGTTCCTTCTCAAATGCTTTTGTTTTTTCCTTGAGTTTTGGGCCCGGAGTCTGATGGAAATGGTTCCCTCTCAGAGACCTGGCTCTGTGAACTCTAGTTTGTAACCCTATCTGACAGTTCTTGCCATGTATTCACCAGAGTCAAAGAAATCCCAGTTTCCAGCAAAGTATTTTTAATGCCGCCCCCCGCCGCAGGGAACGAAGCGGTGAGGTGGGCACCCCTAAGCTCTTGGAAGCCTCCCTCTGGATTTGGAATACCTGGAAGGTTAGTCGACCCTTCTCAAGAAGAACACCAGGGCACAAGGAGGGCGTTGATGTCACGTGGGTTGCCTGGCAGCTACATAGAGATTGGACGGGCAATGTAGAGGGGTTCCGACTAAAATTCGTACGGGGTTGGAAGGGAGCACTTCAAAGCACTTCCAGAAGAGCTCCAATGATCTCTACATAAGAACTGGAAAGATGAGCATTACTTGGGACAAAAGTCCACATCCTTCAAATCCTGGTGTTGCTTCACCTCTGCCTGCAGCAGGGTTTCAAACTGGCTTTTAAACAGGTCTGTGGACGAAGCAGGAAGGTCCTAAAACTTCTTCTTCACCAAGAGTCCACGGGCCACATCAAGGAGTCAAGAATGACCATCTTCCTGACCAACTGATCAAATACCAAACTTGAAATCAAGAAGTCATGGGTATACTCTTTAATTCACATTAAGTCCCATGCAAGTTCATTCACAGACCTTTGATCTAGTGGATCTTCAGTCTTGAGGGCCTTCAGCCTTGTGGACGGTAACCAGAAGAACATTACAACATGCAGGCAGCCAAAAGGCTAATGGAGTGCTTGGATTGATCAAGAGGAATTTCATCAATTTTAGTAAGGATATTGTATTTAATTTGTACAAGCAGTTAGACCCCATCTTGACTATGCAGCTCAGGCTTGGAGCCCTTTCTATGAAAAGGACAAGTTTCTTTTAGGGCAAGTTCAGAGGAGAGCCACTCGCCTTTGACCCGAGGTGAGAAATTTACCTTATCATGCTAGGCTTAAACATCTTGGGCTTACCACTCTGGAGCTGAGAAGGATTAGAGGGGACATGCTCCGGGTTTACAAGTTTCTTTCTGAAAGAAATCCCCTTTTGACTTGTAGTTCAAAGGAATTGTCCGGTTTGTGGGCATTGTAAAAAGCTGGAAAAGCCTTTTGCAAGGCTTGACATTAGGAAGTTGAGTTTGTCCCATAGAGTTGCCAATGAGTGGAATTGTCTGCCAGATTGGGTAGCTAACTCCCCGTCAGTTCACTGCTTTAAAGTTAACATTGACAAGTTCTTCCATGACTGTGGTAGAATCTGATTTTTTGGGGCTGTTGTCTAGGTTTGGTGGTTTGACCTTTGGTCAGGGCTTAGACGTCCGGGCATTTTATGGGGCCTTGGCCCTCCTTTGTCCTTCAACCACATTATGTTATGTTATGATACGTTAAAAGCATTCCTTCAGAAATTCAATTTTAACTTAGAGAGGTTAGAGACCACATACTAGTACAGTAGGCATCAGGAAAGGACTGGACACAGAACTATGTACATACTGGAATGAACTGTTAAACTAACATTACAGTACGTATTAATTATTTGATCTTATATAATAAAAAAACTCTAGCCCTAACTTAGTCTAGATTAACTGACCGTGGAAGGGGGGGGGAGGTGGCAAAATGGACACCCCCACCCTGAGACTAAGTAAGTTACAAGTCAGCCTAGGCTGACCAAAAAACCTTGAATGGTGTGTAGCCAATATGCATACAGCATCTTGAAAAAATTGAAAATGTATGTGAATGAAATTAACTTTTTAAGTTTTTACAGGAAACTGAAGACAGATCTATATTCATCCTCCTTTGTTTCGTCGTTATGCTTTTTTAAAATAAAAATTTCCACTTCAGTATTAAACTTAAACTTATAGTAAAACGTTGTTGCATCTGGTATTGTACTGTTTTGTTTACAAGAATAAATAAAATACTTTGCATAAAAAATGAAAAAATTGATGATATTCTTCTTCTTTTCTGTATATCCAAAATGAACACTTGTCTCATTTAAATTAATTTTTTCTCTTACACAAACTGAACAAATTTCCTCCCAAAACCTTTTCACTTTAGGACAAAACCAAAACAGATGTTCTAAAGTTTCATTCTCTACATTACAAAAAGAACAAACAGGTGAGTCTTTGATCTTAATACGAAATAAAAAATCTCAAGTATATATTTTGACAGTGCTGAATGAAATATTGTTTGCCTTACTGTAACATGCAGGTGTACTTTATTTTAGACACATATACCATCTATTTTTAGCTCAACCCACGAAGTGTAGATAGAGAATGGTATAACTTAAGGGGATGTTTGTCTCACTGGTAGTGTCTTTCTCTCTTTTCAAAAGGCTTTCACTACCACGCCCGCATGAATTTGTTTGAAACTTGGACACAATGTTTGTTGGGTTGCGGGTAATTTAAGATGTGCAGAAATTCGTGGTCTCATGTCCGTTGTATAGGATACGGTCCATTTCATGAAATTCTTCTACCTGCATGTTTTCCGCCCACACACTGGCGGAAGCGGGGGGCAGGGGGCGGGGCGGGGGGAACATGCCCCCCTAAATTTCTTAGCGAGGGACGTCCCCCCCTAAAATTCTTAGCGAGGGGACTTCCCCCCCAAAAAATCAGAGAAGAAGTAAAAGAAACTTGGGAGCCTTGAACCAATTCAAAGTTGAGACTATAGTTAACCCACCACCGTACAGAGCAGCCGAAATTGACTTAGCCTATGTTCTGCCATTGTTTGGCTGATTCTTGTCACGGTCCCCTGCGACCATGCTCTATGCCTGTGACTTAGTTTTTGGCTACAAATCATTAAAAGAATCTGGCAACCTCGCCCGGTCCGCAATCCAGGTGCATGTACAGTAGTATATCACTTGTCCAGTGAAACCGAGCCTTTGCTGTACCAGCATTTTCCCTCCGCGAGAAGTGAAGCATTGCCATCACATGAACGAAGAGTTGACCAGTATTCACTCATCCATAGGCATACGAGGCGGAGGGGGGGGGAGGGGGAAGACTGCCCCCCAAATTTTCTCAAGACCTAAAATTCGGGCAGGGATCTGGAAAAATTCAGGCAGCTGTTTGAGTCTTAAAACCTGATTTGTGTCTTCTTACACAGAAAACTCCTAGGCGTGCCCGAATTCCTTCAAACACTTGGCTGAAAAAATAATAAAAAAAGCATCATAGACATAGTCACGGTACAATTTTCATCAAAACTCTAAAAGATACCAAAATTTGCGACACATTCGGACAGCTTCTGAAAAAAACAATTTTTCGTCAGCCTCACTTCATATTCTTGTGTAAACCTTTGCCCGAAATGACACAATATTGGGGCAAAAGTTGCAAAAAAGTTCTGGGATATTTTTAATTGCCAGATTACAAGGGGAGAGAGGATGTATACAGTCCCCAAACTTTTGCCCGAACAAATCAATCAAAAGCTATCTTGTGACGCACCATATTACTAAATGACAATCACCAATAGTCACCAGAAGGATGAAACGTACTTGGTCAACAGGTATTTGGGCAGCATATGAATAAGATGACAATTTTGCACTTTTCAAAATGATCCTCTTAAAATTGTGCGAAACTTTTTAACCTGCAGTGCTGTGGAACCGAAATTCGGGCAATGGTGAACAAATCAGCGTAGCTTGTTTGCTCACTCATACGAATTAAGTGTGAACAAATCTGCAAGTAAGTCTGCCCACAAATTCATGTAAAAATATCTAGCAACGTGACAAGCCGGGTTTTTCTCAAACGGCGTTAGTAGAAAAATCATTTATATATAGTCGGGAGTTCGGGTCGAGTCATAAAGACAATTGTATCAATTCAGTGGAACTGGAATTCGGGCAAGAGACGCAACAGAGTCACATACATACGGTTCTTATGTTTTTCATTCCGTTCTACAGTTTTCCACTGAAAGATACAAGACCAGGTAATGTATTATACATTCCCAGGTGCCGTATATCATTATATTATGAAGCCTTTGGATTTTTGAGGGTTTCTGAAGTTTTTCAATTTTCAAAATTATATTGATGATAATCTCATGCTACATGACGTAAAATAGTTTGTAGAACGTGCAAGCAAACTCATTTTCCAATGATCATAGCTTAATGTAGTCATCCAATGGTTAGTGGTACATTTCATCTGAAAGTTTTCTGACCTTTTTGTAGATTTGCTCATTTTGGTGAAAATTTTATTGCAAACGAAAGTTCAAAATATAGACGGCTTTGATTCTGCTTATAAGCCTGGGAAAGGCCATTTCCGGCTGTCTGAGAGGTTGCGATTTTTCAAAATTTTCTGCACACTCCGCGCTAACCGATGGTGGCGCTCCGCTTAGATAGTCTTTCGGGCAGAATTACTAATTCGGGCAGAGAATCCTCTGCCCCCCCCCCAACTGAAATGCTCCCGTACGCCTATGCACTCATCATAGGTGAGTCATTCACTTACAGTAGGCTATTTCCACTACATTTTTGCATCCAATGTAATGTTGCGTAATTGATGACAAAAGCTAAGGCTCGTTGCGTCATAACTCGTTCTGTGACAATCAGGTTAGGCTAGGTGAACTCGCACATTATTTGGCCAAGTCTATACGTAGGCCTACGTTAAAATCTGCCTCGGTCAGGAAATAGCCTATAGGCTATCTGTGAACGCAAATATTTCGCACATTTTGTTCATTGAATTCACCGTAAAATGTTCCAAAAACGGCTTAGATTGCACGAGAGAGCTTGTAGAATCTCATAGCTTCCAGGGCCGTAAGGCAGGCCCTGGACCCACACCAGTGGGACTTCGCACTTCGCGGTCGTGATGTGCGCTACGCGCACATAGGGTTCATTTCACGAGTCCAACCATTCCATGATTCCATCTTGTTCACTGATGTCCCCCCTAAATTTTTATGCTTCCACCGCCACTGTTGTAAGCACTGCGTTGGACTGAGCAATCATGATATGCATAACAAAAGGGTCAGCCTAGGCCTACACTGCAGTGTTATGTTTCAGGGATCAGTAATTATCATGTCACGTGTCAGCGGTTACCAGTCGTTTCGCCCCCTTGCCCCATAGTGGAAGTCGCTTTGCCCCCAAATACTTATGAGTATGACATTGAAGGGGCGAAAGGACTGGCTGCCGTGTCATCCATGGAATTATGGTCTGAAGACTTCCAAGGTTCATCAAGGGCAAGGACTATCTTAGCCTATCCTATAGGCCTAGGTAATTATCGAGGCCCAGGCTATGTTTCACCATTTTAAGGCTAGTTTTAAACTGCCTAACACATGTACTAACGTAAGAACAAATGCCATGTAGGCCTAGCGTACTTCTTCCTTTTTGTAAATTGTAGCATTGATCGACTTAGGCCTAGGCCTATAGCTAGGCTATAGGCCTATGGGCCTTGGGGCCTAGTTATACATAACGGCCGAGCCTTGGCTGACATAGCCTAGCCTAGGCCTAGGCCTAGGCTAGGCTAGGCCTAGCATAAGTTGAGCCTAACCTTCAACTTATGTGCGTCAAATTGCATTTCCTTCAAGATGTTATCGGCGGTTCTCCCGTTAGCTCTCCGTTGTTGTGGAGGCATATGCATTCTTTCTTCAAAAATACGCGATTCATTCTCCACTTTGATAGCAAGTGTTCTAAGACTTGTAAAAAAGTTTGCACCATCCATACTTTCTGAATTATCAAGGTGCAGGTATTCGTAACTGAAAGTTGAAACTTGAATTGACGGATTAGACTAGACCGACTGTACGTGTGATGCATGCATTGGATTTGGAGACACTGCTGGCAGGCTAGGGCAGCTAGCTAGCTGTATAATATCAGTGCATGATGTACGTTGTTCAAAAAAGCCGCAGTTGGTCTAAAGGCGGAGTCAAGAGGCGGATCAGTAATTACGTTGCACAAAGGCTAAAAATGAGAATTTGAATATTCAAATCATGATTGACGCATGACGTTACTGAAAAGAATGACATGATCATGAACTGAAGACACTAAAGAAATACTTGCCAAAATTTCGAAAGAAATGTCTGTCATTTCAAAGAAAAATGAGGAGTCCACACAATGAGAAGACAGGTTTGGAACTTTGTGTGTTGAAAGTGCTTAGTCAATCGGGCTTCGACTTTTGAGATTAAATAGGCTAGGCTAACTGAAATCCACCGGAGCGTCGATAAGAGCCTGTTGCTAGCCCTTACATTTGGCTGACAGTAACACAGTTAATGTTACAACTTAACGTTAGGCCTAATAGTAATAGTACTTTGTAAACAGTGCAATAGTGAATAGGCACTTCTGATACTGAATTGTGATACGTTATCCGTATTCCGTAAGTGGTGGTTGAACAGTTTAGTGTAACGTTAGGCCGTTAGGGCCATTGATGGAGTAGGCCTAACTATGTACCTCAGTGGCAGCCGTGTGCATGCACACTCGAGGGAGGGTAGCATAGTCTGTCACATACCACCCAAGTCACAGTTGCCAAGTGACCCGCATTTCGCGGGGGCCCGCACTTGGACACTTAAACCTGCTGACCTGACCTGCCCAGCCTTCTGAAAAACCCCCATTTCAAATCTCCCAAGTATTCTTAGTAAGACTGAGAACCACAAAAATTAGCAAATAATTCAGCTTACCAATAACTACAAATTCAGTAAATCTTATCTCACAGCACATTCAACTGCTGGGGCTGCTATATATATACAATGCATCTAGGCCTAGGTACAGGTACGTACTTATGCTTGCTGTTGCAACATCATTATCGGCTGAACTTCGAAGCAAGTATGGAATATATTCCTGTCACTGCGTAAATAGTGCAATAGCGTTGTTCAACGCCGCGGCCAATAGCGAAAATAAATAACCACTTCGCAGGTTATAGGCGGGGCTTGTCTCAGAGTTTCCCGAATGTTCTTAATTGTCTTGACGTTCTTGGCTAGGCCGGTGATACACTGAGTTGACGTTTGAAAACTGTGCTGGTACCTCACCAAAATTTACCTCAAAATAGCTATTAAATATTGTGATTAGGAGAGGTTTTAGTCATTGGGCATTGGTGAGTATCTGCATAATATTATTTTGGCAAATCTCTCAATACAATATTTTTCTAGGTTACCGAAAAATTTAGTACTGTACTGAACATTTTTGGCGGTGACCTAACGACATTGTGTTGACTGATTTGCCAAAAAAGCATCACCATTTTGCATGTAGACACTTCTAAAATTCAAAAATTTTCGAAAAGGGGAGGGGGACCCCCACCCCTTATACCCCTCCTCCCAGGCCAGCGATCCACCAATGGACAGATCAGTTGGACCCGCATCTAGCCTCTCGGAACTTGGGAGCTATGCTGTCATATCATGTAAGGCCAAGCCTAGCACTCTGACTCAATCAGTGCTGAGGGCCTAGTTTAGTAACTTACTATTATAGTATACACTACTTCAGATCCATCACAGCAAAGTGTATGTTATGGAACTTTGTGTGCATGTTATAATACTCTTATATACTCTTAATAAATAATATTATTATAATAATCTAATTATACTCTTTATAATAGAATTTGTGATTAAAGAGATGTGTGGAAGTAAGCCATGCACATGACTTACCGACCATTATTTAAGAAAACAAGTGCATCCCAATTTATTTTGGTTTTCGGGTTCAGATTTTTTGGATAGTTTAGTCCAAAAGGTGAATGATTTTGAATTTGCCATTATTCCAAATTACTTGTTGGTAAAGTCTTAGGTGCTGTTATTGTTACTGCTTCAAGAATTTACAATTTGCAAAAATGTCCAATAGTGTTCGACCGATCATCTGTTAGGTAATCGGCATCGGGCCGATTATTACGTTATCGGTAAATAATCGGCATCGGTAAAATTCTGCCATCCAACCGATCACTACCACCGATTATTTGCAAACTGGAAAAAGGTGCTAAATTTACTTGAAACTTGCTCTTATTTTTGTTAAAATTCCTGTAAATACTCAATCCTTTAACTTCCCGCCAAAACCTGATGCATTGATAACCACAAACGTATACATTTTACCCCTGCCATGGGAATGATCGTTTGATGTTTTCCGCTATAACCCGGTAGTATTACTTGGAATTCGATTTACAAGTGCATTCAGGGTGTATTCTTGCTGTCTCGCAGAAAGTGCTGTGTAAGTTGCTGTACAAACTGTTCTGCACAAAACACATAGTACAGACTATCTAGCTGCAGTGTTTCGCCATTTTTTCAAATCCCCAAGCTTTGCATACATATCTGTGCACGTTTTGTACACGTAGCACTTAGAATCTTGTGAAGTTCGGTGGTTATTACCTTGCATAAATTAAGTAATTCCCAGCATTCCTTCCGTAATGTTATTTACAGTAGGACTTCAGCAATGTTGTCATACGACGTCATTGCAAACGAAAACATCAATGCACGTGGTCTCTTGCAGCAAGCTTCTTGGCCCACGCATGCACTAGACTTGCGTGCGTGTCCGTTTTTACCGCCAAACAAGGCATCATATTTTGCTCGGTGACATCATATGCAAAAGATCCATTGCAAAATTTAAATTGGCCCCTGCTTCGTGATTGGTTCAATTGCGTTAATTCTAGGCAGCCAATCAAAACACGCGCCTTCGCCTATGTGATTTAGTGTGTGAAAATACTCGGTCTCGAGACAAATTTTCCCATTGAGTTTGTGTTACGACGATCGCGCTTGTAATGCCCGCTAGCGAAGCCAGGCGAGCCCCATGCTAAATTCACTTAGAAACGGCATCACAAATCTCTGCGTACGTGGATTTTTTCGGGGATCGGACTTACGTGCATTTCAGTTGCAGATTCTTTTTAAACAAGACGGAAGTTTTGGAAGAGAACTGCTAAAAATATACGGAGATATTTATATCGGAAAGGAACCATAAGATACGTTATACAGGTGTCCAGAACTGCTAAGATTATGATGATTGCTTTACATGGGGTTCGTTAAAGCGGGAGAGTAGCTACAGTACATTAACGCAACTACAACCCAGTAAAGAAAAAAAATGCAATGTTCCGACATGATTGGGGGATGAAAACTAGACAGAGCATGATGTTGGCCTTAGAACTAAATTATCAAAGGGCATGTGACATCGACTGCAAACAATTGTACAGAATTAAGGGTTGATTTGTATCTCCACTTTTGAAGTGAAAATATTTCGCCTACAAAAATGATATCCCGTTCGTGAAACGAACAGCAGTATTCCCAAAATTTTCCCTCCTGAACTGGTTATCGTTATACGATATGCACGAAGCAAGGGGCACGTACTAAAGTGACAAACATGTGACTTCCCTCTTTCTATAATAATCGGCCATCGGTAATCAGCATCGGGCCGATTGTTAAATTAAATAATCGGTAATCGGGTAGTACCGATTATAGCATAATCGGTCGAACACTAATGTCCAAAGCTGTCGGAAATACCCCATAGGTTGCAAACCTCTTAATCTACCCCTGAGCCAATTTTTTCCTGCTTGAGTAGGTTGCAGTTTTGGGATTTTTGGACAGAATTTGGGGCTTCTTTGGTTTCAGGACTAGCCTATTTTTTACCAGTGTTGTAACAAGTTACAAGTCACTTTCTCTAAAAAAGATAGTGACTCGATAAAATTCAGGAGTAATTTCCCCATTGAAATATTACAGTGATTCGAGTCGAACTTAAGTTTGAAAACTGGTGACTCGAGTCACTAAATCTAGTGACGCGATTACAACACTGATTTTTACATACTGTACATGCCACTTTCTTGCAGCTTGTTAAGTTCAAAGATCAGTATAAATGTACAGTAATATAAGAACTAAAGTTTTAGAGATTGCACCGTTGGATATGCATTTGCACAGGTTTTGCAAAATGTGGCTGTTTTTTGGCAGGTTTTGAAGAAAAGCCGGAAAGCAATTAGTCTGAGTAATGTGGCAACAGTAACTAGTATCATAGTTTCGTTTAGGAGCTGTTGGGGGAGGGGGGCAAGTGTTCAGTTGATGGGGAAAGAAGAGATGACACTAGGCCTATCTAAGCAAAGTGCTGCCATCGGTTGGTACAGACCATACAGAGAATTTTGAAAAAAACTGTGACCCTGGAGACAGCCAGAGATGGCTTTTTCCAAGCTTCTAGGCTCAGTAGAATCAAAGAAGTCAATAATATTTTCAGCTGTCATTTGCAAAAAAATCCCACTTGAAAAAACAAAATGAGCAGATTATAAAATAGTCAGAAAATTAACAGATTTAATGTACTACTGCTATTGGATAAAATGCTTCTTAAGTCACTGTAAAATGAGCTTTTAATTTGTGAGGTCGTTGGATAAATTAACATTAAAATTTTTTCATCCTCAAAATAATGTGAAAAATTATAAGTTGTATTTTACTTTTTCCGTAGGCCTGCGTTTAACCAATACTAGATGTTAAAGTTGAAACAGAAAGTTTTTTTTAAACGCGCTCTGTGCCCAACATATTTTTTACCTATTAATTCTAATTTGAAGGGGGGCAAGTATGGGAAAGGGGTTTTTGACTGGGAGAGCTCTCCCCACCCTCTCCCTCTCAATGTCCTTCCAGACACTTAAAAAATGGAACCTACTGCCATTGTGCCTGGTGCTGAGCATAAACAAGACTAGGGGAAACAAACCAGTGATCCACAATCGAAGAAAAGATTGGGGCTGGCCTGACTCAATTTAATTGGTTTGATACTGAGCTGTAAAACCTCGCCTTACTGAGTAACTGATTGTCTCAGATGCTTTAATTGATTGTGAAATCCAGTGTTTACACAGGATATCCGGGTACCCGCCCGACATCGTACTACCCGGTTCCAATTTGTCTACCTGAATTCTACAAAATACTGTACAGTATGCAAAAAAGAGAAAAATCCCTCCTCATTGCCCTTGATAATTCATAACTTCATTTACTCACCTGTTGAATGTTAACTGAGACTGAAAACAAAATTCACACACACACACGTCCTGTTTTTACACATAACTGAGGACTTCATTGTTATCTCCATTGTGTCTGTTTACTTAACCCTAACCTTCACAATAGACTCTCTATTGTTAGACAACCGAGGACTTGAGAAATCTATTGAATTAACTACCGAGGACTCGGAAGTCTATTGTTTAGGTCCTCTGTTTTACTCAAAGACAAAGCTACACACACACACACACACACACACACACACAAAAATACACTGGAGATTTTGGCACTTATTTTTGTCACTTTGGCTGCTCTTGCTAGCACTCTCTCCCAACTTGCTGAATTATGCAGTGGAATATGTATACAGCTGAAGCATGCCGTGCACGGGTGATATGATCTCTACAGTATATACTCACACTGCAACATAATATGCGTGGGTAGCCTACACTACAACGCAGCACTGCTAATCTTCCACACTATCATGTATCCAGGTACAAGACGGGTACGGGGAAGGGATACCTGTTTCCAATTTTTTGGTACCCGTGAAAGCGCTAGTGAAATCATGAGGAGAGAAACTAAGCAAAGAATCTTATACATGTAAGCCTTAATGAATTTACTTTCTTTGATTTTAGAAGGGGTGAAGCGGTTTACATACAAGGGACCAAACTCCAGAAGTAATGATGATTTTGACAACTTTGAGAAGAGCAGGACCCCATTGCAAAGTAAGTGCATTTGATCAAATGTCATTCCATTGAAGGGTGTAAGCAGTTCCAGCAATCTCATTTCCTATTTCATCAAAGTCACAGTAGAGTTGCCTCCACATCCAGATTTCCAGATCTGGATGGAACCAGAATTTTCTGGATGTTTCAAATTTATGTGGAGGCATGGGGCTTTTGTTATTGTAGGGTCTAGAACCTTGAGTGATGGGAAAAAATTCACAACTGAAAAGTGAAATAAAACTCAAAACAAAATAGTATGCATTCTAAACTTTATTCATTGGAATGCCAGGGCGATAGTAAATGTTGATGCTGCATCCAACATTGTGACTCACTCTGTGCAGTGTCAAGAAGAACCATTGACACGTTTTAATACATTGAGCCATTTGCAACTGTATTTGTTTTTGGGGGAGGGGTAGGATATCGAGTGTAGATACTGTAGGCTAATTTGTCATGTGCACTTTAAAAAGAAAGCTGCATTGAAGTTGTGTCCCTCCCTCCTGTCCTTCAAGACCTTAATTGAACAGTTACTTCAGTTTGTAATGTCTACATGATGTAAGAAGTACATTTTCAAAGAAAAGGAAAACAATTGTGAAGTTCCCTCTAGTCCACTCTCCTTTGATTGATGAAAGGTACTTTGGCCAAATTACCTAGGCTGATTTTTCACAGTTGTCTGTTGAACAGAGACAACTGAAATTCCATTCCACCAAGTTAAAACTTGGTTGTATGCTGGATGAAAAACCATTTATGGTTTCAATGATAAGAGAAAGCAATAATTTCATGGTGGCGTATTTATGTGTGTGTGTGTGTTTGTGACCTGCTTGCTATCAAGATATCTCAAGATAGGAATGTCTGAGTTTTAAACTTGGTACATAGATGCACCATATTGAGAGGAAGAACCCTCTTGTTTTTGGTGGAGGTCAAAGGTCTTCTGAGGTCACCTAGGGTAAAACTCTGAAAACCTTGTTAACACAATACTGTACATCCAGATAGGAAACCTGAATAGTATCTAGAATGTGGATGTGTTGTGGTGAGAAGATGGTCCCTATTGTTTTTGATGGGGTTCAAAGGTCATCTGGAGTCTTGAGGTGTCTTAAGTCCTAAAACCTTGTTAGCACAAGTGGGTGTGTCTTTGTGACACTTTGCTTGTTAACACAATATATTAAGAGAGGATTTGGTATACCAGTGTGTTATGGTCAGAATATGGTCCATATTGTTAGCTCAGCACAGCTCAAAGAGCTGGTTGAGCTGTCATGATTCCCCACACTGTGTATCTATCTGTCTGTCTGTTGGCCTGCCTGCCTGTCTGCCTGCCTGCCTCCCTGCTTATCTATCCATCACTTTTAATGGAGGTCAGAGGTCATCTGGGGTTACTGGAGGTCAAAATTTGGAAACCTTGTTAACATATCCCAAGGTTTGAAACTTAAATAGATTTCACATATGGTAGGGGGTGCACATTTTGGTAAGAAGATGGTCCCTATTTTTGTTGGTGGAGGTAATAGGACATCTGGCATAAACAAATTTAGTTTTTGAACATGCTAGCATAACATTTGAGTGAGAAGATTTGGTACATGATGGCATTATTTGAAATAAAATATTTATGTATCATCAAAACCTGAATGCATTTTTGCATTCTGGTTAGGTGTTAAACAGCAGCTTTCTTTTTCAGCTTTTATCCCATAGAAGACTGTACTGCTGACTGATCAATACAGCTTTTTGATTCCTTGCCGTAGGCAAAAGGAATCTATGCGATGGTGATGTCGTGTGTGTGTGTGTATGTGTGTGTGTGTGTGTGTGTATGTGTGTGTGTATGTGATGCTTTGCTTGTAAACACGATATCTCAAGATAGGTAACTGTGACGGGTCTCATACTTGGTGTGTGGGTTGGCCATATTGAGTAGATGATCCCTATTGTTTTTCGTGGAGGTCAAAGGTCATTTGAGGTCACTAGAGGTCAAACTGTGAAAACCTTGTAAACACGATATCTCAAGCAGAGTAAGCTTGACTGATCTCATACTTGGTGTGTGGGTTGGCCATATTGAGTAGATGATCCCTATTGTTTTTGGTGGAGGTCAAAGGTCATTTGGGGTCAGGAGAGGTCAAAAGGTCAAAACCTTGTAAACACGATATCTCAAGAACGTAACATGTGACTATGCTCATATTTAGTGTGTGAGTTGTTCATATTGATTAGATGATCCCTATCGATTTTCGTGGACGTCAAAGGTCATTTGCGGTCAGGAGAGGTCAAATGGTAAATTCTTAGAAATTGCTTGTAAACACGGTATCTCAAGAAGGGTAAGTGTGACTAATCTCATATTTGTTGTGTGGGTTGGCCATATTGAGTAGATGATCCCTATTGTTTTTGGTGGAGGTCAAAGGTCATTTGGGGTCAGGAGAGGTCAAAAGGTCAAAACCTTGTAAACACGATATCTCAAGAACGTTACATGTGACTTTGCTCATATTTGGTATGTGGGTCGGTTGAATTGAGTAGATGAGCCCTATCGATTTTCGTTGAGGTCAAAGGTCATTTGAGGTCAAAAGATGTCAAACGGTCAAAACCTTGAAAACATGATATCTGAAGAACATTGCATGTGACTATGCACATATATGGCGCGTGGGTTGGTTGTGTGAAGAAGATGATCCCTATCGATTTTTGGGGAGGTCAAAGGTCATTTGGGGTCATGACAGGTCAAAAGGTCAATACCTTGTAAACACTGCATCTCAAAAATACATGTAACTAAGCTCACCTTTAGTGTGTGGGTTGGCTGTATTTAAATGATGATCCCAATTGATTTTTGTGAGGGTCAAAGGTCATTTGGGGTCAGCAGTATCAAAGTCTGAAAAGCTTGTTTGCATTGTATTACAAGAAAGGTAATTTTTGTAGGGTCCTCATACTTGGCATGTAGATGATGTATAGTGAATAAATGATCCCTATAGTTTTTGGTGGAGGTCAAATGTCACTTTGGTTCACAAGTGGTCAAAGTCTCAATATCATATTTGCACAATTTCCCATGGTTGGAGTCTTGCTTACTGCAAAATTTCACACACAGTATGTGGATGTGATATCGTGAGCTGAACCGTAGTTCTACTGTAGGTGGTCAAAGGTCACCCGGAATCTCAAAGTAGGAAGCTTGGATGCCTTGCATGTATTCTTTGTGGGTACATTACGGAGCACTGTCAATTTGAAAAACATTACGGAGCACTAGCTGTCGATTTGAAAAACATGTCAAAGCACTGTCAATTTGAAAAAAAAAGGTAGGCTCAAATTTCAGTGGCAAGGAATCGCTAAGCCTTTTGGCTTTCTGGTTCTGTCATACAATATTTTAGGGTCTGTTTCAGACTTTTTGTCTCTAAAACCTCACATCTTTTTATTCTTTAAGACCAATAATACATGAAGGTGCTCACTGTCTTGCAGTTGTGTGAAGGGATTTAGTAGGGAAAACAAGCCTAGAGAAAAGGTCATGGCTGGCCTGGCTTAAACCAATTGGTTAGAGACTGAGCCACAAAACTCCATCTCATCTGTAGTTTGTGAAAAATGTTTCTTACGACCAAATTTCTTTGTGGACAGTTGAATATATGGAATTTGTTGTAGAATGGTTGCCCTATTGGATTTAATGCGTATTTTCAACAGGAGCTAAAAAAGTGTTTTGTTAAGCATTTGTTCCACCTATGTTTCATTTTGATGTTCTGTGCAGGTACACACAGGCCAAATGTTAGCAGCTCTGACATGGAAGTCATCTGGAATGTCCGCAAGGACAGCTCTGGATTTGATAGCAAATTGAGTTCCAAATCTCCAACACCCTTGTCAGGTTTCTATTCAAGATACACATCTCAGGACCCAAGGTTGAGGTCTCAGCTTGGTGGCAGTGAAAAATCAGATAAGGCAGGAGGTAAGACTGGTGGGAGGAGTGAAAAGTTCTAATTTTACAGTTGCCAGTTCAATTCAATACTCCTGTATGAACATCTTTCTGTGAAAATCTAGTATGATACCTCCTACATGATACCTAGCAATACTACGGGCATGTGTTTGTTGTTCACAACTCGTGAAATTAAAAGTGTATCTCAAGTCAAAAAATTCAAAAATATATATTAAACAGCATGAAAAATGAATTCTAACAGTCCAACTTCCATCTTTAGAGGACATTCTTGAGTCAACATATAAAATGTTGAAATTTGTTCACTTAAAAAAATTTAGTCCATTGTGCAATAGTTTGTGACTTTCTTGTTGCACAACTCACATTACAGTACCTGCTTTGATTCCTTTTAAGATTAAAATGATTTTATGACCGTGAACACCTCCTGTTTGCTTGTGCAGCTTGATGCACAGAATGGGCTAAATCAATTAAACCGCTCCATAAAAGAGAGAGTGCTATCACACCTTGGTACAAGGTGCCGTTACTTTCAGAAAAAGGAAGAAATGCAGATATGGTAATTTGAGTTAGTACAACAATGACATCACAAATTATTGCACAATGTTTTAAATTGAATGAATAAACTTCAACATTTTATATCCAGGCTCAAGAATGAACTATGAAAATGGGAGTTGGACTGTAAGGATTCATTTTTCATGCTGTTTACTATATATTTTTGAATTTTTTGACATGAGGTACCCTTTAATTGCAAATACTTGTTAAAATCAGTTATAAATCACCTAAAAAAATATTCACCTCTTTTTTAGCAAAATGTTCATTTAGAGGAAATGCCTCATTAACTAGTCAGGTGATTTCTGCTTTGTTAACCTCCATGGGTAGCTTTCATCTCGAGTGTGCCCCACTGAACTTGAATGTGTTTGTAAATTTGGATACAAATTAGATAAACATTGGTTAACCAAGAAAATATCCCGTGACATTTTTGAAGAAACATGTGGAATGCCAGTAAAGGGTGAAAAGAAATGGCAGTCCAGGTAGGGTTTTATTGGTCATTAACATGGAAATGTCAGTTCAGGCAGCATAATGATGCCTGTGCTGTGGTCACAGTTTCGTAGTTTTTGTGGAATACAAAACATTTTTGTACTACCAGGTGCGGTCACCAATTTTCTCCTGAACAATCCCATGTGATCAACATATTATTGCATGAGATTAATTTGAATTTCTCAAACTGTGTGTGAGGGAGTGGTATAAATCCTGCTTGCTAGAAACTCACCTTGTGTCACAAATGTAGTAATGTTCCTTTTCTCTTATTTCCAGATATACAAGTGTCCAATTTGAACAGAAATTTGACCAAATTGTGTAGATTTACTTCCTCTTTCACATAATGAGTTGCAAAGTTTGCTTTTTAGTAACCATTTCTCTAAGTTCAGCAATATCTTCTTTTCCTACAGTATCTGGTGATTATATGTATAATTCAAGTAAATCTGGTTACTCATACTCACAAGGAAAGATGAAGATGCAGTCTGCTTTGGAACCTGCCTCTTCCTCCTATAGTTGGAAGCAGTCACAGGCAACTCACAGAAATACATCTTTTAGAGATTGTAAGTTAATTAATGTTTTAAAGACAAGCTGTAGACGAACCCAAACAGTCAAGTGATGGTCTGATTAAGTAGGTCATAACTTCGGCCTATCAGCTTAAGTCTTTCAAGTTTTTGCTTACCCGTATCATGGATGATTTTAAACAAAAATACCTCTTGATTCTCTCAATATCACTGTATATGAGGGTTAAGAATAACATAGAGAATAAAATTAAGATGATTCAAGGCTGATAAACCCCATTTATGGCCGGCTTCACCAGCTACTTGGATTCGTCAATACTTATTACCGTAATCCATGGGTTTTAAACCAGTGGGGAGTACCTCACCAATAGGACAAGAGCTCCCCCATCCCATTCCATTGAAAAAAAAATGAAGGACTAATGTTTTTAAACATCTAAGATTAAGTGGGTATGTCTATATCGAAGAATGAAAAATGTGAATGTTACCAAATTGTACCATTTCAAATGTTTTTGATTCCTTGACATAGTCAGAGAAATCACAGTATCTCAAGTTAAAAAGCTTGGACAGACTTTGTTTATGTTATGTGGATCCATAATTTTGTGAAGCAGAATTTTCTCCCTTTTGGTGGAGGTCAAAGGTCATCTTGTTAGGATCTTTATCTGTCAGTCTCAATAACATGTTTACACAATATCTTAAGGTTGGAGTCTTGAATACTGTAAATTTCACTCATAGCATATGGTTGTGATATAGTGAGCAGAACCTTACTTTTTGGTGGTTTATTCCCTTCCAGCACCACCCACAGCAGCATCCCCATCACAGGAGAGTGGCCGATTCAACATTCCAAGTACTTCATCAAACCAGGGCAGGCACAGCTCAAATTCCTGGGATGACTTCTACTGATGGGACAACTTTTTCAGGAGCTGCCATTTGTTGTCTCAGACAAACAAAACCTGGTATTGTGTCCATACATTGAAATAAAATAAACTGTGAGGTATTTTTGTGTTTGTATCATGTGAGAATCGTGGAATTGTTGTCTTGGTAAAGTTTCTCGTGAAGTTTACTTTCTTTTTAAACACATAGAATTCGAAGTGTAGCTTAAGTTTGCCATTACATGAATCAATATTTTAGAGTTTTAGAGGTTGAAAAATGAACCTTACTCCTCTCACTCTCATTTTCACAAATAACTCTTGCTGACTTATGAAATGATGAATCTTATTCATTTGCTTTGAAATAGTCTGTTGTGCAAAAATCTGCAATGAGATCTTTTTGTACAATATGTTGTCTTTGCTATTGTTTCCATTTGATTTCAAATGTTTATATTACATTAGCAAATTCACCATTTTCCTAGGTATGATGTACCAAGAGGGCTTGTGTAGTGGAAATACAAGAATGTTATGACATGTTATTGTTCATCATACCATTTTAATATGAGCAAAGTGAATGAACTCAAAGCAGGCCCTGAATTCTGACGGGTGCGAGAGCGATGGCACACCATCGCTCTCCTTAAATCGCTGCAAGGAGCGTTATTTTTTGCACACCTAGATAAGGATGGGAGCTCATATAAATCTATTTAAGTTCATTAGAACAGCACACCTATCACACTTCTTAATTTTCTGAGGAGTTCAGTTTGTGGCACACCTGGAAAATCTAAAACTCAAGGCCTAATAAAGGTGTTGTTTCTCAGCCCAGAGACATTCTGTGAAAATGAGAGTTGGACCATTTGGATCCATTATACATTTGAAACTTTGTAACACTGTATGTTTGAAAATTTAGAGCTAAGGTATGCTTTAAGTGACTAAGTGAAGTGTATGTCACCCAAAGGTTGATAAATGTATTGAATCAAGTTCAGTTCAATGTTGGTAAGTTCTAGAATTAAAAAAGACAAGAGTAAGAGCTGTTTTTCACAAAATGCTGTAACATGCTGCTTTAATTTTTGTCTCTAAAAATTAATTGGTCATCATACAGCTGAAATTTTTAGTTATGTTTCTTTTTCAAAAATGTCCAAAATCAGGCTTTTTGGTTTTGTTTATTCTAGTAATGATCAGGAGACTGTAGGCTACTGACATTACTGGCCATATTGGTTCAGTGTAAATGAACAGCCAATAAGGATGAAATCAGAGTGAGGGGCCTAGTTTTAAATAAATTTCCTGTCATTATTGTTGGACCAAAGACTTACCCACCAGGAGATATCTATCACATTTTTAGCAGAAATATATATTTCACAATGTCTCCATATTTACATGTCGTAAAAGATACATATTACAAACAACTTGTGCCAAATAAGGACTTGTAAATGTTTAGTATCAAACAAAACTGAAATAATATTGTTGTTGGCTTGTGATTTGTTGTGATTCTGTGAAAGTTTCTTTGAATTTGCCGTGAGTAATTCTATGTAAATTTTTCTTATTAAATGAAAGGTAGTTTAACCAAATGTGAAGATATAGCAGGTGATTTTGTAAAACTATTAATGTTGCACAAAGAAAGTGTTGCGTAGGTCAAATACTGATTTTATTGTTGGTATTGTTTTCATGCAACTTTCTTTCTTTCTTGTGTTATGAAGCGGCTGAGAAACAGTAGCATATTATTAGGCAGAAAGATGACACCTAGCCTAATCCCCTTGTCTTTTCCAAAAATTCATGTTGCTTTTTTCTTTCTTTATTAAGATGACCTTAAGAATATTCAGGGCTTGATTTTCATGGTTGTCCGATTTTCCAGGACAACTAAAATTTGATACGGACAACCAAAAATTAAAGGTTGGTTGTCCGATGGACAACCACTTTCCTCTCAGATTGAAGAAGTATACATACAGCCGACTGATAAACTATTTCAATGTTTTCCATCATACCATGTTTCAGACTTGAAGTGCTTCTGTCTCTCAAACATCCCATTTTTTTATTCTTCAAGATCAAAAATACATGAACACAATGACTGTTTTGTAATTGTGTGCAAAATGTTTTGGACAACCAGATTTTTTGGTGGACAACCAAAACTAGTGAAATGGTTGCCCGAAGGACAGCCATAAATTTTTCTGAAAATTGAGGCCTCATATGAGGCTAGTAGTGTTTAGAAGATTAGCAAAAAACAAGAAAGCAACTTTTTCAGTTATTATATAAGAGTTCATCAGCAAAAGATCAGTAAGAAACCCATCAGAATAGAATAGACAAGTTTGGAAATATTCGTGTGCAATGCATGCTGCGAAGGAAATTGTAATACAGTAGGGACTGCCTACACAAGATGAGTGTTCTAATGTTTTTCAGTAAAAAACACTGTCTAGTAATTTGTCCATTAGCCTGTCTTTTGCTAGACAAACCAGCTTTTGCGCATGTTGTCCTCTGTTTGGGTTTACAGTAAAATGTGCCAGGCTCTTTATCTGGTGGTACAGCTAGCATATCTTTCCGGCTTTGTCTATTAAGTTGCTTTTTGACAGAATGTAGTGTTATCATTTGTGGGGCCAAAGCTGGCAGATTGTCAAACAGCAGCTTGTTATGATACTCAATTAGCCAGACTCCATTAGCCAGAAATATTAACGGGAAGAGTAGTCTTCTCAGACTTATTCTGATACAACTGCTTATTCTCACTTAAATTTCTTAATTTCTCTTCCATGTACCTTTCTTTATATTTCAGGAGTTAAGTATCGCATATCTAAGGTGAAGCGATAAGTTATACCCAGTAAATTTCTCTATTCAGTGAGGAAAATATTGTGATGATGATTCTCAAGAGTCATTCATGCAATATGATAGACCACTAGGCATTTTTTTTTACTTCTCTTTTTCTTAAACTCTGTTGTCAAATAGTCTTTAGTTGTTTCAAACTATGCAATTCTGCACTGCATCTTCCTGAATGGACTCTTTTTCAAATAGCAATTACAACGAATTGGGGGCAGCATTTTGGTGCGCTTCACTTTGTCCACGGTAAAATGACATTGACAAAATGGTGTGCGTACCAAAGATGTGTCCCACAATCCTTTGTAATTGCTGTTTGGAAAATGTTCTATGAATGTCTTACTCTTAGTGCCGCAGTTAAAATTTCTTGTAATTAGATTTGATGAATTATGATAGATATGGTTAAAAAGATATTGCTTCAATTTGTCATGTTTATTTTAATGAGGACAGGCATTGTTAAAACCAACTTCAGTATAACTTGATTTTAAAATAAGGCTTGAATTAGCTTGGAAAAGGGCACAACAAAAGTGAACAATTTGACTGTAGGTCTATGTTGTACCATAGAACATTCCTAAAGGGTATCATTAAAGGCTCTAACAGTAATGGCTTTTAATATCACTGTAAATTGGAGCCCTGTCAAAGGTACAAGTGTTGAAATGATTACAAGGGAATCTCAATATATCAAGTAAAATTAAGGGGAGCAAGTAGTTGTCCCAAATTTATTTTGAAAGATGTACTAAATTTAACAGATCTCCTATACTAGCTTGTAGGGCTGTGGCCATCTAGCGATTAATCGTTAAACAATCCCAAGTGGACTAAACATTTACTAATGAGCTAATGCTCTAATGTCATGACATGAGCTGTCTGAATGTGGGTTCCATGATTAGAAATTTGGAATCAGCATTGAAATTGGGGTGATTTCATTTTCCCTTTTAAGGTTTAGTAATTATAATATTGCCATTGAAAATATTATTTTTATGTGGTCAGTTCTTCCTTCTCTAGTTCTTCTTCCCCATGGGCTTTCAATATTAAAATCTTACCAGTGAAATTTTGTTCAATGTTTGTATTAAATGTGTTGAACTTGTGGTTTGAAAGTAGTCAGTCATCATCCCAAACTTCAGTTTTACCAGTAGTGGTCTATAGAAATTTTCAATTGGTACAACTCTGACAGCCATCAAATTAAAATATTGCAAAGTAGCTCATATTCATATACTGAGGGTCTTTTAATTACACATTAGGGCCATGTATGTGCACCATATATGAACTGAAGAAATGTACCAGGTTTGTGTCTGGATAAAGATGAGTTTAATTTGAATTATTTAAGACAGTTGTGGGAGGGTTGAGAGAATTGGAACTTGGGAGGGGCTAGGTTGGGAGAATTGGAACTGTTCGGGTTGATGAATAACTGCCTTTAAGCAAAGTGGTGGTATTCCATTGATTGTTCTGACTGTTGACATGTGGTTTCTTACTGGTAGAAGAGTAAATAGTAAAGGTAGTATGTTAAAAGGTTTGTGGTAAAAAGTATTTTGAAGTATCTGTCAAGTCCTGTGACATTTTCCTCTAGGTTTCAACCAACTGATGTGGCAGTTAATCATATTTATATGTGTAAGTCAAATGTTCTAGACCTGGTTTATTGGGTGGCAAATGTGAGCACTGTTGAAGTTGTCTGTGGGTAGCAGCTGAATAGCAAGGATTGTGTCATAAGAGGGAATTGGAAAGTGTTAAGTGGGGGTAGCAATCATATAGCAAGGACTGTGTCTTAGTGGGGATTCAAGATTGTGACCAAGGGGTAGCAGTCGTATTGCCAGAATTGTGTCACTGGAGGGGATTCGAGATTGTGATCTAGGGTTAGCAGTCGTATAGCCAGAATTGTGTCATGGAGGGGATTTGAGATTGTAACCTAGGTGTAGCAGTTGTATAGCCAGAATTGTGTCATTGGAGGGGGTTCGAGATTGTGACATGGGGGTAGCAGTTGTGTAGCCAGAACTGTCAGTAGAGGTGATTTCAGAGTGACACCTGGAAGGTAGCAGTCCCAGAGCCAGGATTGTGTCATTTGAGGGGATTTGAGAATGTGACATGGGAATGGGTCTAATTGTTAGAATTCTAAAATGCAAACTTTGGGACAAAATAATAATTTGCTGTAGTTTGTATTCAACTTGAAAAATGCCAAAAGTGGTTGCTTGGTTTTAAATTGAAAATGTTCCAATTTGATGAAAATGGTCAATTTCAGTCGCTTTGTAAACATTCCATTATCTATAATGTGGTGACATTTTTGTGCCTTAGAAAAGCAAAACTGGGATCAGCAGTTAGTTGGTTGCATTTTGTGTTGCAGTGGTGAGCAAAACCACATTCAGACACAGAAAACAAAGAGGCTGAGTATTAAAAAAAAAAATTGCAAAGAAAAGGATAAGAACCAGGAAGTGCTTAAATAAATCAAGACAGCTATGTGTGTAATAATTGAAAAAAAAAACCCATAAAACTGTACAACTAGAACCTGCAGGAATGTTCCAGAAGGCACGAAAATTTGCTGCTTGTGGGCTACCTGTCTCTTTGTGGTTGTCGACATTGCTGCCATTAGCACTTCCCCACAAGACTTAAAGAAAATGAGTTTATGTTACAATGCCTCATATTATATTTATGGGACAGAGAATTGGGAAGGGGACTGGGGTGGGTGAGCAGGGCAAGCAAATTCAACTTACTCCTGTTTATAGCATCGTCATTATATAAGACTTTCAAATTTTTATTTGCGGAAATTTCTGGAGGGGTTAAGAGGGAGATTGTAAACGGTATGCTATCACACCAGTGCATTGATAAAACCATGTCATGTGAGCAAAATATAATGTTCTTCTTTTTAAAGTATTTTCTGATTTGCAACAAACCTTATTAGACTCATTCATGTTTACAAACAAATGTTGTCACAGCTGCTTGTCAGAAGAGTTGATGATGTGCGCTTACATTTGGGTAGATGCGCATTGTTTAACAAGTTGTTTCTTGATTGGTTGTTGCCATTGTATTGTATCGATTGCATTCTTTGTTAGAGCTAGGGATTGGGTTAGGAATTAGGACTGTCGTTAGCCAGTTAGGAAATTTCTTGTTAGACAGTGCACATCACCCCTTACATTTTGGTCGCAGTGAAATGTAGATACTAATTCATCTACATTCTGCATGCAATCCAGAAGATCCCTGCATGCCCAAAACCTATCATGCACGCATATGTTCCTGCACATGCTTTATACCAGTGTTGTCCAACCTACGGCCCACGGGCCACTGTCCGGCCCGCGAAAGGGTTCCGTCCGGCCCGTCAGAAATAATCTGTATTGCAAAATTATTCAATAAGCAGATTAATTGATGACTACTTTAGGCTTCGCCGTCCGCTATGGCATGCTTACTTTTGAATGAAATAATTCATTTCAAATGTCTGCTACATATAGCTACATTGGAGTGTTGTCCACAGGAGCGGATTGAGAATGATTCAGGAGGGAAAAACTTTGTCCGAATATTCTGCCCAACACCATCAGTTTTTGCTAAAATTTATTTATTTGTTCAGTCAAAAACAAAAATGAATCAGTGTTCCCCTAGGCGCAATGATTGCATTTTGTTGCCTTGGGCGTTTGGAAAAATTGAAAAAAAAACGAGTATAGAATGCGGCCCCTCGTCCATCATAACCATTACATGTGGCCCACCGCTGCAAAAGGTTGGACAACCCTGCTTTATACCAACCAGTGACATTACTGTGAAAGAGTCTGTATGTCACCTTGAAATTATCCTGTCAATTTTTATTTTATCCTAACAGACTTTTATATCAAATAGATTTATTTTGTTCCAAATACATTTTTAGAGCAGGAATACTTATGAAATATTTATCCAGATTCGAAGAAAATTTCTTTTATTTTTACACCAAACCTTGAATTAATTTAAAGAGCAATATTTATGAATATCTCCTATTGTGGTGACTTTTTTCCTAAAATACTATTGTATAGAGTGTGCTGTGAATGTTGGGATGTGAATCGTGTAAGTAGATTGATTGATTAATATTACCTTATATGTGAATAAATTAATAAAATATAGCAGAATTACTAATATAAAATCCTTTTCCATGTTGTCTTTTGGCACGTCTTTCTGTCCTTGCGAAATGGTTATGTTTTTGGCAAAGTCTACACTTGCATGCATTTGCAGAAAAAGATTCAGAGGGGTAGGGACAAAACTTTTGATTGATCAAACGAAAGTAATTTTTTCCCAGAAAAGATCTTAATTAATAAATATTGGCACTTTTTGCTGGGCGCTATGAAACCACAAAATATTTTGAAATCTATTTGAATATTTTGAAATCTTGTGGTTCAAGGTCGGTAATCGCAACCTCTCAGACATCCGGAAATTTCATTCACGAGGCTTGTAAACATAATCTAGGCATTCGCTATATTGCCATCCATGATCCTGCCTGAAAGATTAAGACGGATAGTCCACCATGGCGGCTGACCTGGAGCGAAGAGAAAATTTAGGAAAATCACAACTAGCCAGAAATTCCATTCCACATGCTTGTAAACAGAATTAATTACTAATTATTTTTGCAATGAAATGTTTAAATCACTAAAAAAGAAATGATAAAATCAGAACTTTGCCCAATTAAATGCAGGGGTAGGAGTACGGAGTACGCCGGTAGTGTTTGGGACCCCCACCAGGTTTACCTGCGCGACAAGCTTGAGAGTATACAAAAACGGTCTGCTAGATTTATTGCCTCTGACTATTCAAGGGAGCCAGGCTCAATGACCAGGCTCCTTAAGGAACTAAACCTTCTGCCCTTAACTGAAAGGCGGAGGAAAAGTAGATTGATCCTTTTTCCAAAGGTATGTTTGGCCTGGCTCAATTACCTGTTGATTGTCTCCAGCGGCCTACTCGTAGAAACCGTTTAATGCATGACCTTCATGTCTGTCTCCCACATACTAGTACTAACTGTTATAAATTTAGCTTCCTGCCTCGAACCATTAAGGATTGGAATCATCTCCCCCTGAATGTAATGAGGGTTGCCTCTGTCCATAAGGACCCTATCACCTATATTACTGGGCATATTTAGCCTCTCGATGCATGCGTGGTGAAAGAATGTCCTTAGGATGTGTCACCTTTATTGAAGAAGAAGAAGAAGAAGAAGAAGGGGTAACCATGTTTGGTTTGAAGGAGAGGCTAAGTGGAGGATTTTAAGGGGGAGAGGTGTCACTTATAAGCAGTCATGGCACGCCACATAAGATCTATTTTTATATGGAATAGAACCTTATCATTGCTTTATGAAGTCAATATTCTGCAAAATTACGATTTCTGTCTGGAATACAAAGCTCGATTCAGGAAACCAAGCATATGCTCTGTAAACTACTGTACAGAATGTTACGTTTCTTTTCGATTTTATATCTTTTCCAAACTAATGGACCAATGGGATGTGAAAAGATTTTCTCTTCTTCCTCAAGTCAGTTATGAACTTTGTACCTTGCAACACTTTGACTGTTGAATGAAGGGAAAGCATTTGAGATATAGCCATGAATTAGAAAATCCAAAGAATCAGCGTGGTAATGGCTCATGACAAGGGCGTAGCCAGAATTTCATCTTCGGGCAGATGAAATGATGGTTTAATTGGATGGAGGGCTTAAAGGGAGGGATCCTACTTTGGGTAATTTTGCTTTTGGATGGTGAGCTGGATGTAAAACGATGCTATATTTGCCACTGTTACTTCCTTCCCCCCCCTTTTTTTGGGGGGGAGGGGGTCCTCCCCCTTTTGGGGGGGGGGGCTACTTCCCTTTTCACCCTCATTTAGAGGAGAGTGCGACTGTCACCCCATCTTCCCTGGCTTCGTCGTTAATGGGCTTTGAGTGAGAATGGAGTAGGAACGACCAAAGGGACGTGGATCTGGCAGGAGTGACCAACATCACATCTGTTACTCATTGTGTCCGTCCCGTGAATGTGCTTCGAAAAATATCCAACGGCAGATGCATTAATATTCTTGCAATCCCTCACAGTGGCGTAACTAACCGAGGAGCTGTCGGGGACTGGAACCCCTATGGAATCGTCCAGCAGCCCCCACTGGCGACCGGAAAATGGAGATACAAATATATAAAATAAAAATAAAACATGAAATTAATCACTAAATTTTTAATCTTGTTGGACTGCTGTAGAAACTTTGTCTGATAACTCTGTAGCCTGAGTAAAACTTAAATTCAATGAAAAGAAAACTCCGAAATTTAAACTCCGAACTTCCTGAGTGTGACATGATCTTTCGTTTTTTTTTCAATCAATTGGTATGACCGATGCTAAATTTTAGCAAAATTGACATGCCCTAGTGCTCAAAAAACTAATTCAAATTTAACAAACAAATCGTAGGTAATGGCATATTTAATTATTTGTGTTGGATAATAAACCCCGAGTTTCCAAATGTCGAGTTGCTGTACTGTACCTACACTGAATGTGTGCGGATGTATAAAACATCAAAAGTGCAACTCAAAGCTCTCATTTCTCTGAAATACAATCCGTAAGCAGAATGCCCAACACGGTTTATTGATGGACACTGGAAAATCAATGCGCTTTCCAACGCACCTGACTTGTGCTGCACCCTCTGAAATTACGGTAAATATAACCACTGATCATTATCATTTGGGAAGGTTCAAATTTTGTGAATTAGGTAGTATCAGTGCTCATATTTTTGACTTATGCTAAAAAGTGCTACCATTTTGCATGTAGATACTTCTACAATTCAAAAAGGCTTTGAAAAGGGGAGGACGTTGAAAAGGGGGGGGGGTCAGGGGGGGGGGGTCACCACCTCCATCTTCTGCCTCTCCCAATGTCGTACACAGTCCCTCAACGAACAAGTTGGATGTGGACTCGAATCTTGGTTCTTGAATTTTAGGAACTATGCAAGCACACGGGAAGTAACCTCAGCCGTCGATTTGAATTGTCGAGAGGAAAAAAGGTGTAATTTTGTAGAAGTTCATATGCCAAGAATGATGATATTCTTCATCAGTGCAAGGAAGGCTCTGTAAGGTTTATTGAAGAGTAATTCTTTTCTTGAAATGAGCATTTTTGACAAATAAATGTTCTCAATGTCAAAACTTTATCAATGTAGCTTTATGATCCGGGAAGTGTCATTATCTGTAAGCAAGAGCTATACCGCTGTACTTGAAAGTTCTCAGACTGGTAAAAATTCCATAATAAATAAAAAACTGAAAATTTTCGCGACAAGTTCGGGCAACTTAGTCAAAACAAATTTTCTTCAGCCTCGCTTTACAGTTCTGTACAGCTCTTTGCCCGATATGGTAGAATATTCAGTTCTGACAAAGTTTGCAAAAAGTTCCGGGATTTTTGTGATAGCCAGATAACACAGGCAGACGGAAGGATACGCAGGTGTATAAAGTGCACAAAATTTTGCTGGGCAGGAAATGGTAGAGGTACATTTAATCGCATATTTTCTCTTTATCATTTTTCTATTTGCTCATGTTTAAGTTGAATTGAATATCACTGCATACATTGAAAGCGCTTAGACAGTAGAGACATGGGAAATGGTGTTGCAGACAGTGGCGGACCTACCATATAGTCAGAGGGGGCGTTCGCCCCCCTTGACGGACTCCAATCGCCCGTCAGCGCCCTTTTTACTTCTTTTACGGTATTGATGCATATGTATCTATACCTACTTAAAAGCGCCCCTACAGCCTATTTTTCGCCCCCTCTGACCAAATATTCTTTCCTTTTTAACTTTGAAGCGCCCCTACAGGCCGTTCTTGCCCCCTCTGAATGAATTCCATTCCTCCGCCACTGGTTGCAGACTATTCGAGAGGTCGCGAGTTTATCTGTAAAATCCGCCATAACGGTGGCGCTCTGGTTAGACAGTGGACCGGTTGCTTCAGAAATCGAAGAAATCCTTCAGAAAACATGCAACACTCTTGCACTGTATTTCCATCAAGAAAATCCTTTTACAGCACTGATTGCCCATCATACTACAAACTAAAACCGAGCAGGCGTAACCGTAGGCTTCTTGTGTTTTTTAAGAGAGTCATTTGTCACCTCAAACGACAATTTTACCAGTAACTTTAATTCTCAATTGTAACTCTTTGATTGACATCAAATTAAAAAAATGCAGAGTAGCTCAAATTGTCTGCAGCAACCCAGCTCCTAAAACATGTCCAAACATTGGTGCACACTGTCTTGTAATTCGTTAAAACTGTGTCAGTTTTTGCCAAGTACGTTTATCTTCTTAAAAGGACAATTCTTGTCATCCAATGCAGTTTTAATTTCCATAACTGTGCAATTTGTAGCAACTTCCACAGTTGTGGAACCTCCTTGAGCAGTCATATAAACAATTTTATTGATTAAGGCCAGTAGAGTAACCAAGACTGTCTTGATGGGGGCTCGGTGTGTGTATGTGGGGGGGGGGCATATTTTTGTGGAGATGATGGATTTCTGACGCAGCCGGTCCTCATGCAAGAGGAGCACCACCTTCAACTGGGCAGGACCGTGCAGAAAATTTTAGAAGATCGCGACCCCTATAGGTGGAATCGTTATGTTGAGCTCTCGTTGTGAGATACTTATTTCATGAAATGCAGTGTTTCCTTTTGTTTCCAGTCAGTTTTATCTACCTTGATGTTAATAGACACGGATGCCCTAGTCCGGGACTCTGCAGCAGCAACTACTACGGCCGCCATGGCCGTGCACAGAAAGTCAAGGTGGAGGTTAATTCCCTCCACTGACATGGACAGGGATCTACCGGGACATCACCCCCTAACAAAATCCCCCACCAAAACTGCCTAACGCCAAATCATGTTTCGCAATGCCACCAATATGAGAGTAATAAATAATGTAGGGGGAATGTCAGTAGTTGCTGTTTTGTTGTTAGGCCTACCAATTTGAAAAGGAAAACGTCAACGTTTTAACAGAGCGTTTTCGCTATCTTTGGGGAGGGGAGAGGAGGGGAACTCTTTGGAAAATTTCTTTTTTTATGGAGGGATGAGATACGAAATTGTCTCTTTTGGAAACATTTGGAAGCGTATGCATAACGGCTTATGGGAGGTTGTAGCTCCTGTTGCTTGGTCAATCTTGGTCAGGCTACTGACTCCCGATTTATTCCGCCCGACTTGCTAATTTCCCCCCGACGATACTTCCAGAGGTGTGGCCATGTTGCATTGCGCAGGACTGTTGCTCTCCGGGGCTTCAATGATGATGACCTCTCCACAGGGAAAGTTCAGTTTGACAGTTGATTTGACACTTGTGGTTACGGTTGTTGATTTGTTGATAATGGTTATGGTTAAGGGTTATAGATGGGGTAGGGCTAGGAGACACGATATCCTGAAAACCTGGGGAACTAATGAGATTGGAATTTTGAAAAATTGCGACCCCTCAGAAAGCCGGAAACGTTTCAGGCTTGTATAAGCATGGCCTACACCGGCATTGAAGACTATCCAAGCGGAACGCCCCCATCAGTTGGCGCGAAGCGCGTGCATCGAAAATTTTGGAAAATCGCAACTAACAGATAGCCTGAACTGGTATTTCACAGGCTTGTATAAGCATTGCCCCCATTTGCATTCTTAGCAGGGATGGAATAAATTAACGTGAAACAATACAGATCTAAAGGACCTTTGAAGACGAGAGAAACGACTATCAAAGTAGTATCAACCATTAGTTGGGGCGGAGAGTGCATACAATTTCGAGAAATCACGAACCCTCGGATGGTCGGAAATGGCATTTCCAGGCTTGTATAAGCCGCCCCCCCCCCCGCCTCCCTCCTTTTAAGGCAGATCGCATTAGCTGAGATATTGATGTCAGCTTGAAATAAGATGAAAACAATTATGACGAAGAAAAATGTAATGAGAAGAGCCTAGCTTTCTTTTCATTTTATAGTTGCTATTTTTATAACCCTGCCTTAAACAGATGAATGAGCCTTTACTTTTTCAAGAAATGGGATTATAATGAGATTTGCTTTGACGGAAAAAGGATACGTGTAGGTGTACTGGTTGAGAAAACAATTGCTAATAATGATCTTTTTGCTTTTTCACGGCAACTTCGAACTTACTTCGTACTTCCGTTTGCTATAAAATTTTCACTTCAATAAGAAATGAACAAATTGCAATGCCATCAAAAAATTACCGGATAAAATGTACCATTTCAATTTTCCGGACAAACCATTGGGCTTTTTATACACCTGCGTACTTTTCTGTCTGCTTGTGTCATTTTAAAACAGGCAATTGTAACACTTCAATGGTTCAAATCATCCCACAACGTATAGCAGCTTCCGCCCGAACGATATTTTATGAGGGCAAAATTATGTCAAAATATGAAGTGAGACTGAGGAACGTAAAATTAATTTTTAAGGGCCGCCAGAATGTGTGACCAAAGTTTCGTTTTGCTTTGGAATATTTCATAAAAATTCTACAGTGACTAAGATGTTTTTTATTTTTCGAGCAAAATCTGGGATGAATTAGGACGTGCTTAACAGTTTAAGTGATTTAAACTATGACAGATTGTTTTCAAACTTTTGCCCGAAATGTAGAATTTGCAAATAATTAGAGAGGCAGTCTCCTTCCTGCCCCATGGACAGTGGCGAAAGCAGAATTTTTCTGAAAGGGGGAGGGGCATGCAGTATGTTGAGTAATCGCCGGCCTGCGAAGGGTCTTAAAAGAGAGGGTGTCCCCCTCCCCCGTTGAAATTTGTTGGCCTTTTCAAGGGCTTAGCTGCAAAAAAGGTGCAAGATTTTCGACTTTGACAGGTATAGTGTTGAAAGTTGAATTCTGGTGGTAAATAGGGATAAAACTGAAAATCTCTCTCTCGCTCTACACGCTATATAATGCCATATGTCACCTTTCGAACTAAAATTTGTTTTTAAATTAGCTTACTTTTAGGAGTCAAAATAAATGAGCATCGGTGATCGGTAAAGGCGAACGGGAGCATTTTAGGTTGGGGTTTTTTCTTGCCCACTAAACGAATTTTTCCCATAAGGACTACCTTATCTATGCGGAGCCCCACCATCAGTTGGCGCTGAGCGGCGGCGTCCAGAAAAGTTCGAAAAATCATACCTCTCAGATGGCAGGGAAGGGCATTTCCCAGACTTATACGAAGAATCTAAGAAGTCGCTATCTTCTTTTGTCGTTTGCAATAAAATGCTCACTTCAAAGTAAGTTCGCAAACTGCAAAGTGATCAGAAAGTTATTGAAAAATACTTTGACCCCCAAAATGTAATTTTGCCCAAAAGGCTATCTAAGCGGAGCGCCATCATCAGTTGGCGCTGAGAGGCGGCGTCCAAAAAAGTTCGAAAAGTGATACCTCTCAGAAGGCCGGAAAGGGCATTTCCCAGACTTCTACGAAGAATGTAAGCAGTCGCTATCTTCTTTTGTCGTTTGCAAATAAAAAACTCACTTTTAAGTTAGTTCGCAAACTGTAAAGTGATCAGAAATTTATTGAAAAATACTTTTACCCCCAAAGTGTAATTTTGCCTAAAAGACTGTCTAAGCGGAGCGCCACCATTAGTTAGGGCGGAACGTAGAAAAAAATTGAAAAATCGCGAGCCCTCAGATGGCCGAAAATGGCGTTTTCATGCTTGTAAAGAGAATCTACACAGTCTTATATTTAGCTTTCGTTTGCAATAGTAAAACAATCCGCAACTTGTTAAGTGATTAGAAAATTACCACATAAAATGTACCACTACCATTAAGTTAAAGGGTCTTGAATCTTTTCGAGGAAAACTCTACAACGGAATTGAAAATATTCTAATGTTTCTCTATTGTGACACTTCGCTAAATTCCAAATCCGTTGAATTCAGTTACAAAATTGTCTATGTGGCTGCCCGAACTCCCGACCATATGAATGATTTTACTCCTAAAATCTTTTGCATGAAAAATATTGCTCATCGCACCTGAACAACCTGCGCTCACCTGCCCCGTCTGGTAAGTCTATGCCGGCCGGGGAAGGAGTCTAAGAGGTGGACCCTTCCCTTTTGATAATTCTTGAAAAGGTGGATGTCCTTTGCATGCAGTCCGTGCCACAGATGCTACCTTTTGAAGTAGAATTTGGAATTTGCCTATTTTTAGTAATTGAAAATAAAATGGGCATCACTGTGGGGGCATTGGGAGATAATCCTTCCCTTTTGAAAATTTTTGAAAAATTATTGTGTGTCCTTACAGGCAATCTGGTGTAAAATATGCCACCCTTTGCAGTAAAATATATGTTACTATGGTACGTAATTTTAGGATCTAAAAATGGCATCCGGGAGGGGGTATATATGGCCCAATCTCCCTACGTGCGCCACTGCCAATGGAACCAGGGTTTAAGGGGGAAAGCTATCTTTAGGTTATAATTTGTGCCAGTCATATTTAACACAATGTAGGGAACTAAACAGTCACAGTCTGTGAAGGATGGTGCGACAGCGCCTCCCCGGCTACGCTAGTGCTTGAGAATGTGTACTTTATGTAGGCCACCTAAACACCCAGCCAGACTTATTCAACAGACTCAGAGTCTGTCAGGCTCGTGTTTCTTTAGAACCACGCTCATGTGCTTAAGAAAGAACAATATCATAATCATGGAACTATGAATTTATATTCCCATTTGAAACTGGTGTTATAACTTCCTTTCATCAAAGCCTAACTAAAGATGGATGCTAGCGAAGCGAAGTGACTGTTTGGTTCCCTAAAATGTGTTAAATATTGACTGGCACAAATTTTAACCTAAAGATATCTTATAAGGCTATATGAACTTCGGTAGGCCTACTCGGAAACCCCCTGTGGGCTGGGGGTTGTAGAATATGCCCACGGTATTTCTCGCCTGTCGTAAGAGGCCGAAGCGACTAAAGGGAAACCAAACTTGCACTTCAACCAAACTTGAAAAAATTAAAACTTTGAACTTTTTATCGAGTTGACTGACACTATATAACATATTTGTTTTGATGTCTCGTTAAATATCATCTAACTAACTTCTTCTTCTTCTTCTTCTTCTTCAATAAAGGTGACACATCCAAAGGACATTCTTTCACCACGCATGCGTCGAGAGGCTAAATATGCCCAGTAATATAGGTGATAGGGTCCTTATGGACAGAGGCAACCCTCATTACGTTCAGGGGGAGATGATTCCAATCCTTAATGGTTCGAGGCAGGAAGCTAAATTTATAACAGTTAGTACTAGTATGTGGGAGACAGACATGAAGGTCATGCATTAAACGGGTTCTACGAGTAGGCCGCTGGAGACAATCAACAGGTAATTGAGCCAGGCCAAACATACCTTTGGAAAAAAGGATCAATCTACTTTTCCTCCGCCTTTCAGTTAAGGGCAGAAGGTTTAGTTCCTTAAGGAGCCTGGTCATTGAGCCTGGCTCCCTTGAATAGTCAGAGGCAATAAATCTAGCAGACCGTTTTTGTATACTCTCAAGCTTGTCGCGCAGGTAAACCTGGTGGGGGTCCCAAACACTACCGGCGTATTCCAGCACAGGCCGAAGGATTCCTTTATAAGCCATTAACTTGACATTACCAGGGCAGGAAGAAAGATTTCTATACAAGATACCAAGAATCTTATTTCCCTTGTTACAGGTGTTTTGAATATGCTTCTCCCAGTTCAGATCTTTAGTGATGGTAATTCCAAGATACTTAATACTATCTACTCTCGGGAGCTCAATCCTATTTAGAACATACCTAAAAAGTATGGGACTTTTTTCCGAGCAAAAGTAATAACGCTACACTTAGTGGGCTGAAATCTCATTCCCCACGTGGAAGCCCACAGCCCCAACTGCTTGATATCATTCTGAAGTTTATGACAATCCTCATCGGACTCAATAATACGGTAACAGACACAATCATCTGCAAAAAGGCGAACCTTGGAAGAAACACCATCGACGATATCATTGATATGCACCAAGAAGAGAATCGGTCCAAGGACAGACCCCTGGGGAACTCCAGACAGAACTTGCATCGGGGGAGACCGGGTTCCATTGACAACAACAGATTGTTTACGATCAACAAGAAAGTCATCAACCCAACGAAGAATCTGATTTGAAACACCAAGTGTGTACAGCTTGATCTTCAGCAGTTCATGAGGAACAGTATCGAAGGCCTTCTCAAAATCCAAGATAAACACATCGATTTGTTTATGGGCATCAAGGGAGGAAGCCCAGTCCTCAATTATCGACACAAGTTGTGTTTCGCAACTATGAGACTTACGAAAGGCGTGCTGGGTGGGAGAGAGTAAGTTGTGTATTTCAAAATGATTCATAAGGTTTGAGGCAATAATATGTTCTAATAATTTACAGCAGACACATGTAAGAGAAACAGGCCTGTAATTACAAGGTAGGGAACTGTCACCTTTTTTGAAAATAGGGCAAACATTTGCAGTCTTCCAATCCTCTGGAATGCATCCTTTTGTAAGGGATTGCTGAAAGAGATGGCTTAGAACAGGTGCAAAATCAGTGGCAATCTCTCTCAGGACCCAAGGATGGATGCCATCTGGTCCCATGGCCTTATTGATTTTAAGACCATGCAGAAGCTTTTCAACGCCAAAGGTGGATATAGTTATATCACTCATTCTCTTACACGTGGGTCTGATGAGGGGAACAGTATGAAACACTGTTTTAGTAAATACACTACAGAACTGGTTATTGAGAGCACGAACTTTGTCCCAGACAGTGACAGCTAGCTTATCATCGTTCTTAAGAGGGGGGAGATTATGCCTATCTTTCTTCTGACCATTAATATATCTCCAGAAGGGTTTGGCATCAGCTTTGATATCGCCGATCATTCCATTGATGTACTTTTTATGGGAGGTGTGAATCTCTCTTTTGATTTTAGTTCGCAGATGAGCCCATCTCCCATAAATACCAGTCTTCGGGGTTTTTAAAAGGGCATGCAATCTGTTCCTACGCCTAACTAGCCTACGAATACTGTCGGTTATCCATGGGAGAGATTTTTCTGGATTTGGCCAATCTAGTTGGAATATTATCCTTCACAGTTCTTTCAAGAAAAGGACTTAATGAGTTGCCAATTTTCTTCCACAGTACGATTATCTTGCCCCCGTTAAAATAGGTAGATGAGAAACCCCGTGTGTCCTCCTCATAGCAACAAAATTCCCCTTAGAGTACTGTAAAATGAGCCTACGAGGTTGCTTAGAATCAAGAAACAAACACTTCAATTTACAAGAGATACCCTCATGATCACTTGGAGAATCGATGGCACTAACATCAGTGTATTGACTAGGAATATTTGAGATAACCAAGTCAAGTGTACTATCCCCTCTAGTGGGAAAATTCACAAGTTGGTCAGCAGCAAAGTCATTAATTATGTCCAAAAGTAATTTACCTGAGCAATTGGATAAACAGCCACCACTTTCTTTGTGTAACCTACTGGTCCAGTCAATTTTGTTAAAGTTAAAATCACCCAGGACATGAAAACACGGCATCTTTGAATTCTTATGCCAGGTCATAATTTTGGTAAGTTGGTCCCGTAACAGAGATATATGCTCAGCATGGGCATCAGGATCTCTATACCACGAGGCAAAATAATGCCAGGTCCCATTAATGGAGACCTCAGCCCAGACAGATTCAGACCCATCCCCAGAAAAGCAAACTTGGGTTGGAGCCAAGCAACTTTTGATTAATAACATGGTTCCGCCCCCCCCCCCTAAAGTGCGGTCATTCCGAAAGATATCATAGCCTAAAGAAACAGGAATAAGTTCAGAGCTGGTGACAGAATTGTCAATCTTGGTCTCCTGAAGTGCCATAACATCAGGGTCTGATAAGCTAAGGGTGGCTTGGAGAGCTAGTTTTTTCCCCCTAATTCCATTTATATTAATTGAGACAATAGAAATCTCCTTCTTGAGAGCTGTCTTACCACCGGCAGATTGACTAGGTTGCCGCACCGAAGTTGCCATGGTGTTAATGTTGGACAGGTCGGAAGGATCAAGGGCATCAAAGCTGTTACTCAGTCGGGAGGCTGTTTGACCCCCTATGCTTGCTATATTACTATTGTCACAATTGGGACAGATCCATACACAGTTTGTTGCCTGTATATGATTATAGTGTGAGTCATCCACCAGGGAACACCTGTTATGAATCCACTTCTTACAGTTATCACATTCAATCGCGGCGTCACAATCCCTGACCCTTTTAGAACAAATTCCACAGGGTGGGTCACAATTGGAACAATACCATTTATCATCAGACTTAGAAAGTTGAAGTGCTTTGTAACCATCCCTTCCAATACCAGAACAGCGAGTGTGGATCCAAAAATCACACCCATCACATTGCACTGCTTTGTCATTTTTTTTTACTAATTTACTACACAAGCCACAGTAAGCCCCTGGACCTGGGTTTAATTCAATATCGCCGCTTACTATTAGCAGGAGAGACAAGTGAGTCAGGATATGAAGGAAGCAAGGAGTACGCCTCCTCCTCAGGTACAAAGTACTTTTACTAGCAAACCCAGCTGAGATAAAACTGAAACAAGGCTTACGGCTTACTTTATGCCTGACAGTAGTAACGTTGTCAATAGGACTATAACACCAAAAATAAAGAAGGATACTGACCGACCTTTGGGTTTCAGCCCTCAAAATTGGCCTGTGTAGAACATTCCTGTAAGGTTCTTCATAGGATCTGGCACTAACAGCCAGGCATCCCCAGAGAAGCCCTCCAAGGAGAGCCCACTGCATGGTCACAATACAGAAGTCTGAAGTGAAGGTAAGAATCCACACCTGGAAAAGCTAGGCTACACAAACATGGCAGAAAACGGCTATCCTAACAAGTAGACTAAGAGCACATAGGAGCATATAAAAAGGTAAAAACGCAATCCACAAAAATCATCTAAAATGATGCCTCACAAGCAACCACAGTAAAACATCAACAAGGGCCACACGCTAAAAACCCTAAAAAGCATAAAACATCCGAGAAAATAACGACCAGGACACCAAAATAAAAGGATAAAACTAACTCGGTACTCAGCATTTTTTGAACTAGCTGTCATTCAATTAAAGTGGTGTACCAGTTGAGAATTTCCGTGGACTAGTCGACTACTACAAAAAAAAATGTAGTTTGTGATGAGATTGAGGATTGGCCCTTTAATTTAAGTTCGCCGAAGACTCCCTGACGAAACTGAAGACTCCCAACAGAGGTCGGGGTTCCCTACAATGAAATGGTCCCTTCTTTCCCGTCATGCGATTGATTTTGAAACAAAGGCCCATATGGCCCTTAATAAACGAGCAACCGGATTGGACCTAGCGGTGGCAACACCTGAAACTTGAAACTGACCTGCAATTTATTTCCGGAGAACGACCCAGAAAAAGTAAAATAGCTTCCAGGGTTGAAGAAAACGAGTTCGACAAAGTTTTTTTCAAGATCATGTATCCAATCACGGTTATTTTTTATGTTTTGACGATAAAAATCACTCCGCTAAGTTCAGGGCGACAAGCGGCAAATCTATCATGGCACACTCGCTAACTATTTGACATAAAAAATACTCCGTCAGATCAAACGGCTGTTTATGCAGTCTAAACCTTATTATTCCTCTGACATCATCAGCATGGCGGAGAATGTAGGGCCCGATGAAAATTTCTCGAAACAGCAAACTGGTAAGATACGAGTACAACAGTGCTCTGATTACAGTTACCAGTGCTTTGAATGCTCTCATATTTATTTAGTTTGAGCTCTGAACCTAAATTTGAATCGAAATATTAGCTCAGAACGTCATATGCAAAAAGGTTTTATCTTGGGGTGCGACCGGCCCCTCATTTCACGTTGTTCTGTCTGTGTTGTGTACTGTGTACGGTCGGCCAGCAAGTAGCCTACGTGCTGTACTTGGCTATTCCAATTTCTGTGTTGTTAATAGTACTAACACTAACAGATAGTGTTTTCAAATAGTAAAATTAATGTTTGAATAATGAATTGAACAACACTGGTTTATGTGTCTCTTATCGGGTAGGTGCCAGTCATATCCAATCTTACCAATGCTGGCTAGCAGTAGACTGAGAAATAAAGCTCTGCTGAGCAAATCATAGCCAATGATGCCAATGCCTGATCATGAAATGAGCACATGAATAGGCCTGACATTTAATATGTGATGTTGAAATTAGATGTGGGAATTGGGATAGGCCTAGCCTAGTGGGCTTGATCAATGTGTAATATGTGGGGGAGGTCCAACTGTAACTACAATCAAGATCTGGAAGGATATTGAAAGGAAAGGTAAACTTGTGCCGCAATAGTGTTCAAGAAGGCTAGTAGCCTAATGTAGGCTAATACTTAGTAATGCACATTCAGCCAATGTAATGTTTGGTCTAGCCTTATGTTAGACTAATATAGTAATAACATTAATAGGCCTAACGTTAGTACGAAAGATTGCAGATTATTTTTCGATCCATTTATCGTCCCTGATGTGTGCGGTATTATTCTAACATTGTAAACATGGAAACCAAAGGGAAACAACCACAGAATAAAAAAGAGTGTGTGCATACATCCCAAGGGTTACAGTTAGTTTCTGCCCTCGCTACTTTCCGTCCCTCAAAAACGGTGTTTTCCGCCCCTTTTATTTTAAGCATAAAACATCTTTTTGGGAGGCGGAAAGTATTGGAATGGAATGTGATATCAGTGGTATTGTCAAATGAAGATTCCATCAACTTTTCCTTAAAGTTTCAAACTTCATCGATGTCTTTTACTATTCAATGCGACACCCGTTACTGCCATGTTGACGTCTTTCCAAGCAACATTCTCACTGTAGACTTTAGTATACTTATACGTACTTACGTACAGGTATATGATATTCAGTACTGTGAACAACTGTTCACACATTCAGCATAAGTCTACCTATAGACAAGCAGACTGCTTATAGGTAAAAAAAAATACAAGTCGATGACTAGACTTAAGACGTTTAGAAAAAAGGTCATACAATTCAATCTTTTTGATGATTTTCGATGAGGACACTTAAAAAGTTTTAGGCCTAGCCACAAATTTCATTGTTGTCTTGTATTTGGATTTGAAATTTGAAGTTAACAGTAAATTTTATCACATGTTTGTTCAAACATTACTTTCCGCCCCAAGATTTTTAGGGGCGGAAAACAAAGGGCGGAAACTATCGAGGGGGGAAACTAATGGACCCCCCTCCCAAGTGACCTGCATTTTGCCGGTTTGACTGGCATTTGAACATTCAAACCCCCTGACGTGTCCAGCAGTCTGAAAAAAACGCATTTGAAATCTTCGAAGTATTCTTAGTTAGAGAACCACACAAATTAACAAATAATTCAGCTTACCCATAACTACAAATTCAGTAAATCATATCTCACAGGACATTCAACTGCTATACACTGTGGGCCTAACGTTAGGTACGTACAGACCTATGTTTGCTGTGGCAACATTGCTATTAGCTAACCTTTGTAGCAAGTATATATATATTCCTTTCACTGCGCACATAGTGTATTAACATCATGCAATGCAGCGTACAGTAGCAAAAATGAATGCCCACTTTGTGGGTTAAAGGCGGGGCCTGTCTCAGAGTTTCCCATCAAACGATCGTTCTGGACTCTCTTGACCGTTCTTGCGGGTAAGAGATGGGGCCTGTCTCAGAGTTTCCCATCAAATGATCATTCTGGACTCTCTTGACAGTTCTTGAAGTTCTTGACTGTGTTTTCATGGCTAGAATGCCATGCCAGATGTACCCAAATATATATTGGAAATCACTTGCAACATGGTACGACTGTCGCCGAATCAAGTTGAAGTTTGCAAACTGTACCAGTACCGCACCAAAATTTACGACAATAATAACAATTGAATATTGTGATCAGGAGAGATTTTAGTAACTGCACGTTTGTGAGTATCTAGCTATTTTGGCAAATCTCTCAATACAATATATTTTCAGGTTACCACAAAAAAAATCAGTACTGTACAGAAATTTTTTGGAGGTAACTTAGCAAATTTTTCTTGACTGATTTGCCAAAAAAGTGCCACCATTTGGTGTGTAGACTTTTCTAAAATCCAACCCCCTTCCCTGACACCCCTCCCCCAGGCCGGTGATCCACCGACGGACAGACCAGTTGGACCTGCATATAGCCTCTTGAACTTGGGAGCTATGCATGTGCTTATCATGAGGCCTAGTCAGATGAACTTAAAGTGTACCTAAAGTCAAAAAATTCAAAAATATATATTAAAGAACATGAAAAATAGATTTTCACAGTCCAACTTCCATTTTCATAGGACATTCCTGAGCTGAGATATTTAATGTTGAAGTTTCTTCACTCAAATTAAAATGGTACATTTGTGATGTCATTCTTGTACTACTCAAATTACAATCTTTGTATTTCTTTGTTTTTCCGAACGTTACTGCATCTTGTACCAAGGTGTGATAGCATCCTTACTCTTATATGGTGATGAAATTAATTAAGTCCTCCTTGTGCAACATACTATGCAAGGAAACAGGAAGTGTTCAAGGTCATAAAAACATTTTTTTTATTTTAAAGGAAAACAAAGCATTTTATGTGAGTTGTACAACAAGAAAGTCACAAATTATTGTGCAATAGACCACTTTGTTTTAAGTGAATAAACTTCAACATTTTATATCTCATCTCAGGAATGTCATATGAAGATGGGGGTTGGACTGTTAGAATTCATATTTCATTTTCTTCAATATATATTTTTGAATTTTTTGACTTGAGGTACACTTAAAAATGTATGAAAAAGTCAACTAAAGGTGGCAGGTACATTTTTTGTAGTCAGGACAATGGGATATCTTATGGAGGTAGGCAAAGGAACAAATGTCAAAGATGTCTTACCTTACAAAGTTCTGAACTCTTCTGAACCCCGAGTTATGCATCATGAAAATATAACACTATTTCAATGCTCACATTTTTAATGTCTTGAAGCCAAAGTGATGTTTTTTGGGTAGAGCAATTCATCCATAGGCTATTTTGCCCATTGTATGTACTTCGAAAAGTAAGTTATGCTGACATTGAAAAGTATTGTTATTTAGGGCTCAGAAAGACTTTCATATGCTTAAAACTGTTAAAACCCAGGAGATTCCGGAGTCTTTGCCCTCTAGACCCCCTGGCCACAGGGGTGTTGCCACTGGACCTGCCAGGGGCCCAGAAGGCAGATCCCTGGACCCCACCCATTCATGCTTCATGCTCTCCGTGCATGCTCAATGCACTTGTACCATCAGACAAAATTTTGTTACACTTTCAGAAACAGAAAGGTTAAGGCTTAACTTAGACTCTTTTTTGGGATGCATGGACATGCTGCTGTTTGCCCCTTCCTAGGGTTTTTGCATCCAAACATAAGCCTGTATGCCATGTGTGCATCCATTCCAAAACAGCTGAATAGGGCACAACTGAAAGTGCAAAAGCAGTCGCTCCAAACTTGTTTCGAAGTAGCAGCTAAATCTCACAATTTTCCGCTTATTTCTCTTCAGAGTATGTTTTGTAATATTTTAAGACTTCATTATATTCAAGTTAAACCAAGCAGTTACAGCTGGTGAATTTCATATTTGATGAGAAAAAATATTGTCACATGACTCCCAAGAGCCAATCATGAAACAGGCCAGTCTGCTATGTACACTACTTAAAGTAGGTGGGCCTGCTATTGCCCTTGAAATTAATAAATTTAATTAGTGTTACAGACTTGTATGATCCATGTTATGACACAATCTGCAACATTAATTTACTAATTATCAGTTGTGCTGTAAGCAGTAGGGGTAAATATTGGAATCATTTAAAAGGGAGGCGCTGGAATCAGATATGGCTTGAAATGTTTTGACGAAACATTTGACTCTTTTGACTTTGAATCTTTTATCATGGGTTCTGTACATTCCTCTCAATAACATTGGTAAAAAGACTCAGAGTACATTTGGTGAGGAATCTAGACAGAACCTAAGATTCATATAGATTCATTAGTTCAAGCAGATGCAGTAAGTGCAGTACTTCCAGAGTGGACTCAACACAAAGACATGAAATGCTTTTTTATACATTGGTATGACTCTGGGTTGGGTAAGGGCGAATTGGAAGGCAGTTACAGTACGCCACCAGGGGATTCAGTCGTTGTCAGTAAATCTTTTGCAAACTTACATCATGAACTTTCCTCTTCAAGCAGTTAGATGAGGTAAGTACTGAAGAGGATCAAAATCTGATGTGTTTGAACAACCTGATAAGTTTCTGACATGTAAAACATTCTTATCCCCTTCTCATCCATGGTCCATTTAGTATTGTTGTGAAAGCCAGTACGTACTTTGGTCACGTGACCTTTTTTCATGGGAGATTACAGACGGGGAACTTAACTTCCTTACAGGGACAATCCATCTGCCCCTCTTTTAATTAGTCCCACCCAGTCTTCTCTGGTGAAAGTCCTTCTGCAGTCTGCCCTGAGAACAGTTTGAACCATTAAGTGGATAGGTGACTGTGCAAAGGAGACACTGCTGAACTCTGGTATGGATGTAGTCGCTAATAATCAAAGTCCTTTAAGTGTAGCATGCAGAAATTTCAGTACAGAGGCAAGCTATGTGAAACCCACTCCTGAGCTTAGAGTTACAAGGAGCTTCCCCCAATCCCAGGCTGATGTTTCAAAGCACTTACACTGTATAGCATGCATGTACTGTCCCCTTCAGCATGTTTAACCCTGCCCTCTGTCACTGAAGCTACTATGGGTTTGTAGTGTCACAGAGGGAGATGGGGGGACAACTTTATACAACAGGGGTGCTAGGAAAAGACTTGCCTCTACTGTAAATACATTAGGGTAGGGGTGGAAAAAAGCTTATTCTGATAGGGATGTGTCTTATTCAAAGCTTTAAGAGGGGTGGGGTAGGGTGGGGTATTCTGCATGAGGAATATATGAATGACATTTTTAATGGTATTGCATGAAAACTTAAAGTACAAAAATAATGATACATACAAATGTTCCAATTTACTTAATTGAGTGTTGCTTTAAAACTGTCTAAAAAGAAACTGATGCAGTAGGGAGGAGGATATATGCAAATTTTAACTACACTCAAATGACATTTCATTTGAAAAATTTGGGATCTTTTAGTGAGTAATTGTGATTGCCATGTACGAGGAAATTTTTCCTAACAGTATCACTAGAACAGCCACATGCATTACATCAAAAATGTCTCCTCCAGGCACCAAAATGTGTTTAACCTTTTATAAGGACATGCTGTAGTACATGCAACATGTTGTCGATATTTAAAATGACTGTCGATATGGACATTGAAAAGAAATATGTTTAGACAATGACAAAAGATCAATATTTTCAGTGACGCTCCTATAGCAGAAAACAGGGTAGCAGAGATGGTAGCCTGCTTACTGCAGGCTGTTTTTAGTTTGACCAGGTACAAGGGCAACTCATTTCTTATAAAGGCTAATACACGGTATAGAGACAAACCTTGTACAGTACAATAGCCTGCCAACTTTCTGGCCAGTCTCATTTCTAAGACATAAACTTTCATGATAATTAATGCACATATCATCAACTTTAGTATGGGATGGAGTCAATGCGATTGTTTCGTAGCACACAACTCTTGTCACAATTGAATATTGGGCCAACGTTTACAGACTCTATCTAAAATGTATCAAAGGGGTGTGTTAAGATTTCTATGAGAGCACCATCTGCACAGTCTGCTCTGCATGCTACTGAGATGGTAGACTAGCTGTGGGAAAGGAGGGGTTTGCAAGATATACCAGCTGTGAGTAAGTAGCATTTTACTTAATGTTTTGTTGCTCAATCTTGATGTGATCCTTTAGGCTTTAGCAATTAATCACTTCAAGATCATAGCTCTACAGTGTGTGTTATTGTAATATGATTTGTAAGGTATGCAGGTACTGATGTATGCACAAACACAGTATGGTGCACTGTCAGTACAACAGTACCATACTAGCCTCGCAATGTGTGTTCTTTCACACTGTTTGTAATTCCCTACAGGGCAGTATGATCTCATTGTGTATTTAGCAGTGGTAGGGAAAGCAAGAAGCAGGCTTGGGGCGATTACATCTCAATGTAATCGATTACGATTGCGATTACTTCATATTTTACGATTGCGATTATGATTACGATTACAGCTAAAATTGAAAGTAATTGATTACGATTGCAATTACATTGCAATGTAATCATGATTGCAATGGTGATTACATTTTCTTTCCACATAAACAATGTAGTACGCAAAGCAATCCAGTGCCCACAACTGGAAAAAAAGGCCATAGACATTGCTCTAGTCCTCTGAAAGAAGAGATTATTGAACTCATGCACTTCTCACTTATTTTAAGCTAGAACACCCAAGAAAGAGGGAAAATTAAATTTTGTCATTCCAACAGAAGAACCAAGCACTGAAAAAATTGGTTAAAAACTTTACTTCTTTTTCCAATAAACTTCAATGTAATCAGAAATGAAACCAAGATTGCCATTGCAGTCGATTACGATTGCAATTACTTTGAGATTTTCACAAAAGTAATCGATTACGATTACAATTACAACTACTTCAAAATGTGTAATCGATTGCAATCGATTACAATTACTGATTATGATTACCCCAAGCCTGGCAAGAAGTGAGTAAAATTTCCCACCTATGCCAGTCAGGTACCAGTACTGTGGTCTCACGTACCCTGCGCTCGAGGAAACACCCTGTTACCTCGCGCTCGAGTAACGTGGGAACACGGGTTAATCCGGGTCTGTGTTAAAATTTCGATCCACCTCAAATTGCAGGGTTAAGCAGTTTTAAACACTGTGTTTGTTTTAATCAAGCAAGGTCACAGGTGTTTACGGCACTGATGACAGGTATTTTCTTACATTTTACAGTATTCGGTATGTTAAATATTTGACCTTGTTACTATGGTAACACTACCCAATCAACGAAACATGGGGTACGTGAGAACACAGACCGGAAAACACAGGGTTAACCTGCGGTTTTGCTTGATTGTAAACATGACTACCGAGTGTAGCGGGGTATGTGAGACCAAGCCTCAGGAGATGCAATATTACTCTGTATTTTGTTACCTGATCAAAAAAAAACAGCAGTTACAAGTCTCCCAAGTTTCCCCAATTTGCATTTTATTTTTACATACTGTAGGTTATAACTACTCCACATGGCAAATGGGAGTAACCCTGTGCCTTTGGTTCAGTAAACAATGCACAGTACTGTATCTCACCTCGACATACGGTACTATGTAAAATTACTGAAATGTCATGGAAGATTACATGGATTAGAAAATAGAGGAACTTTATGAGTTTTTGGTCAAACTGAAGGAGAGTTTTGTTTTTAATGATCACCATGAGCAATGTACTATACACTGGAAGCCTACGGCATAATACCCCCAAACTTTCTGTTATATAATGGTGTTTACAGCATCAATGAAACATGATATGGAACTGCATACACTTCAAGCAGTGAGCAAAACTAAAGCTGTTCAATATCACTTGAATTTATCACTCTCTACATGATCATTTAGTATGTAACGGAGCCTACAGTAGTTATGATATCTCGCTGTATTAGTGCACTTGATAAAAATGTGCCATCTTCCACATGGTCACTGAAGAGTATGATATTTGATTACACCAGCAGCATCACTGTTTCTTTCTCTGAAGATCTATGTATGAGAAATAATTTATGTGGAATACTGTTGCTTATTGAACTGTGCCTTGTTTTGTAAATTTGTAGAGAACTTGGGTCAGAGGCAGTTTTTAGATTGGAATGACTGTTTCATTTGAATGCTCAGTTTGCAGAACAGTAAGGCAACACTAAAAGTGGCTGTGTGCAGTACACTGTTTATTAACTGAACCACTTGACTGTTGACCTGAGGCCAAATTCTTTGGGATTACATTTTATAATACATGGTTGTGCATTCTTGGTTCTTAAGTACTGCACTTTGTTCAACACACAGCAGTACAGGATTTACTACATTTGAGCACAATTTTAAAAGGTCATTCCTTGTGAAATTGAAGTAATGAGAATCCTTGATACTTTCATGTGGCCACGACAGTACAGTATATACAGTACAGTATGGAGGTGGTATCAATAATTCAACAAGCTTGTTGGAGTATACTACATGTGAACGAGCTTATCTTATTAGCATACTTTAATAAGTGAATTTGGTGATTTGTACCTCTATTTCAGAAGGAGGAAGGTACAGTTACCCCCATCATATGTATCCATAAGAATAAAAAATGTCACTATGTTGGTTACTTATGTAGGAAGAGGACACCTTGCAGCAGTGTTCAAACTTACATGAAAAGCTTTTGTAATATCCTTCAGATTGCACCTTAAAGTTAAGAGCAGTTCCCCCCCAACTTAGTTTGAAACAACAGCATAAACCTCTCAATTTTCTTTTTATTCCCCCTCAAAGGATCTTTAATTTTAGGACTTCAATAATATGTGTAAGGTAAACCAAGGAGTAACTTCTAGTAATTTTAACATTTGAGGAGAGAAAATGTCACATACAGTAACTATCAACAGCTAGTCATGAAACAGGACAGTCTACTACACTGTACTTCAAGTTGGGACAACTGCTCTTGTCATTTAAAGGGACTTGCAGCAAACATTCCCTCCCCACCCTGAAACCATTAGCAACTTTGTCCAAGAGCAGCATCAGTTTTGACTTCTCATTTTTGGCAGTAATAATTCTCTCCCCTCTCTCCCCCCCCCCCCCCATGGAGTTCCTGACAGAATCTGTGTTAGTATTGTACAATAGTTTGATTGACAGTATGAAAATATCAGTAAGTCACAAATTCTGGTATTTTAATGTAATAACACTGCAGTGTATGGTTTGAGCTGTCTGCCCCCTTTGCATTGAACAAAATCAGTACTGTGCATGTACTGTAATTGAGTACCCATAGATTTAATTCTTTAACTGGGAAGTTAACTACACTCCAGGGTAAAATAAAACTTCATCAGCTACAGCTAAAGCAAGGGAGAATGGTATTTTATCCGTTGGTCATCTGCTAGTGAATGTAATTAATAGAGAGTGACCATGTACATACCATGGAGAGAACTGTAAAGTGAGAATTGTTTTATCAGTCTCATGAGGTATATCAAGTTCTGCAGAAATATTTTGTGTGGAGGCCAAGGTGGTTCCTCTCTTTAAGATATGCTGCATCATTAAAAAGACAAAAATATTCCAGACAATATCTACCAAACCCTGTTGCAATACACTTTCCCTATTAACCCTTTACCATTGTTTGGGTCCTTTTGGACCCAGAGGGAGAGCACGGCTGTCACCCATCTTTACTGTTTCACACAGAGCTCGAAACTGCGAGTAGCTACCCGAAAATTCGGCCACAACAATGAGAGAGACAATAGTTTAAGGTCACTGGGTCAATAGCCCACGGAAGCTGATGGGGGGCGTGCTATGTCCGCTTTTCCGCCCACTCCTGAGGCACGCAAATATGCCCCGATTGGAGCACAACGGTAAAGGGTTAATCTAAAGTATCTGCACCACGGGGCTGTGCACACACGCAGAGACAGCGGCATCAGCTTTGCAGTAAACACACTCCGCAGGCTTATTTTAACCCTTTACCATTGTTTGGGTTCCTTTGGTCCCAGACGGAGAGCGCGGCTGTCACCCATCTTTACTGTTTCACGCAGAGCTCGAAACTGCGAGTAGCTACCCAAAAATTCGGCCACAACAACGAGAGAGACAATAGTTTAAGGTCACAGGGTCAATAGCCTACAGAAGCTGATGCGGGTCGTGCTACGTCCGCTTTTTGCTCTCTCCCAAGGCGCGCAAATATGCCCCAATTGGAGCACAACGGTAAAGGGTTAATCTAAAGTATCTGCACCACGGGGCTGTGCACGCACGCAGAGACAGCGGCATCAGCTTTGCAGTAAACACACTCCACAGGCTTATTTTAACCCTTTACCATTGTTTGGGTTCCTTTGGTCCCAGACGGAGAGCGCGGCTGTCACCCATCTTTACTGTTTCACGCAGAGCTCGAAACTGCGAGTAGCTACCCGAAAATTCGGCCACAACAACGAGAGAGACAATAGTTTAAGGTCACAGGGTCAATAGCCTACAGAAGCTGATGCGGGTCGTGCTACGTCCGCTTTTTGCTCTCTCCCGAGGCGGGCAAATATGCCCCTATTGGAGCACAATGGTAAATGGTTTTTCTACATGTCAGTTCAAAGATTGGTTAAAGCAGCTGATTGAGTTGGTTTATGAAAACATCAAATTTTTCCAAACCTATTAACTTTTTTTTTAACATACCAGTCCAATATGACAAATGGTCAAACTTTGACAATCCCCCAATTCGGCTTTCAAAAATTAGCAATTGAATGTGAAACTTTACTCATGATGCTAGCTATAAGAATGTGGTAAGTGACCCTTTGACAGTCTTATTAAGTTATGGATATTATCTCAATGATCCCCTTCAAAAAATGTCAAAAAATGTCTCCACTTTTTCAACAAAGCTACAGAAAGTTATATAATGTGGACTTAGTACCTCAGGTTCCTTTTTTTTCTTTATACTGGAATGCTCTGATTGTCCTTGAAATTTGGAATGTTGGAATAGGCTATATTTTCCTTTAGATCTAGCATTCACCAACACCGTATGCAGGGTATATAGCAAACACATTGCTACATTGCTTAATACCTCCTGCAGCAGCATTGGAATTGTAAAAAAATTGGATCCGGTGTCTTATTTATGTTCTGCAATGACATTAAAGATTTCTGATGATGCTTTATGTCTCAAGGAAAAATTGCATTACTCTGAAAATTAGTATCTTCCAAATGCTATTGATATGCAGTTACCACTTCCTGTTTTCGTTGGTTTTTTTGCCTGGTAACAAAGACTGAAAGTGCAGTCAAGAACAATTACTGTAATACACCAAATAAAAAGTTTTCACCAGTTCCCGTTAAAGAAAATTTGTCTTCATTTTGAAGTCAATAAATTTTGTCTCCAGAAAATCTCTTTATTGAAGGACACTCATTATCTCAGAACAGCATTCAATTGGTGACTGTTCATGGGTTGATACGAAACTCAAAAGATGCACAATAGCTCGTATTACTCAGCATGTGTACAGAGTGTTCTAATTCCACATTGGTGCATTGCATGCTCACAAGGGGGTCTACCCGATGTTCCTGGGGTTCAATGTTTCCAAGCTTTGATGTTCCCCGTTTAAGTATATCTCTGTGATTTGGGAAGATTCCAAGGTTCATTATTCCCAAGGTTCGATGATTCCCAGAAGTGCGAATGTTCCCAAAATTCAGGAACAGTGAACCTTGGGAACATTGACATAGCCCCCCCTCACAAGCAAATAAGGTTGAGCAATCCATTGCCGATGGTCAGGATACTGTGGAAGGATACTTAAACTATCATGCTATGACATCCTTTCTTGGAAATGTAACATAGAAACCCCAGTAGATCAAAGGCAGTGTTGGGTGAAACTGATATCTGAGATTGTTACATGATCTGTGCCCTTAAGTGAGATGCTTTCATTGTGTTCACACTGAGTGAAAAGCAATTAACACATACTTGACTGGCCTGTTAGGTAACCCCAAATGTTACATAAGGTATAGATCTGTTACTGTCAACCAGGTAATCAGATGTGAAACCTGACTGTATCATATGTGTAAGTGGAGTGCTTCATTTCCTCCCTGAGGCAATTCGATGTAATCAGGCAGAGATGTAAAATGTTTCAAAAAGTGAGAATGAAAGTTTCATCATCATCACGCTCCTGCTTACCTCATGTATAACCCAGAACAGGGAGCAAGGATCTAGTTAGATCTCAATGTACAGTAGGATGCAAATTTGCATCAAAAACTTTTTAAAAGCATAGCACCACCATCAGCTGGTGTGGAGTGTACACACAAATATTGGCTTGGACCAGATGAGAATTACATACTGTACAGTAGTGGCACTGGCTCAGAGATTTGGTGGCATAACTGAAGCTTATGTAGGGTTTAAGTTGGAAGTTGTTAGAGTCAGAAGGGCTTCATTTTAGCACAAGTGTGGGTTTGCAAAAACCAGTGAGGAACATTATCATCCTCTGCCAACCCTCATGTAGCAGCCACCCTGTTTGGGAGGATTGTTTATTCAGATCAAGGTTAACCTTCAGTATTCAGAACTTTTACAGACACTGGGAGTTTGGTCTAGTGGCGGACTCTCACCTGGGAGATCCAGAGTTTGATTCTCAAATTGAGTCATACCATAGACTTCAAAAATGAAATGAAACACTCCTGTTGGGCAGTATTCCCAGCATAAGCAATGGAGTGGAGAGGACAGTACCATACCACACCACTTTAGAAAAGGCTGTGGGTGATATATCAAAGGCCCAATTCTGTCACTCCAAGCAGTACTGATTCTCTTGACCTTGTTACTTAAGCCCCTCCCACAGTTGTATGAAACAGTTGTCTGACATCTTTCCAGAAGATCCCAAGGATAAAGCCAAATCAGAGTCGGGAACATCTTCTTCCAAAGGCGCTAGCAAAAAGGAAACGCAATAGAAACGCAGGCATGGTAAGCCATTAATGGAAGGATTTAGGAGTGTTTTCTTACCTTAAGTAGTGTGATATTAAAGGCCCAATTCTCTCACCCCAAACAGTACCAATTCTCCTAAACCTTTTACTTAAGCACCTACCACAATTTTCTGAAATCCACACTCGTCCAGACACAACCTCAGTTTATATTGCTTCAGGGTGAGTGTAGAAAAGCTCAATGTGTTTAATCAAAACACTCTCAGACAGTTCATGATGTGTTATATAAGCTTTGGTACTCTGCATTGATTGAATGAGCATTCAATCAAAAAGCTGGGCCAATGGAGAGTTTCTGTACCCCCCTACAAGAAGTGTAGTTTGGGGTGAGAGGATTGGTCCTTTAAACTAGAAAGTTAAAAGTTGAAATGTAAAACTCCAAGAAACCAAATTAAAACTTTTACACTGAAGAAACATACATGTGGGTGAAAAAAAATACAATTAGGGGATGTCTGTAAGATTTAAGGCCCTTTTCCTCTCACCCAAAACAACTCCAATTCTCGTATTAAAACTTCTTTCTTAAGCCTCCCACAACTATCCAAAAATTATCCTCATCCAGTCAGAATCTTAGTTTATTGCTTCAGGATGAGTATACAAGACCTTAAGGTGTAATCAAAACATTCTCAGTACATGCTGTATTATATGAACTTTGGTACTATGCCACATACTGTAGCTCTCAAGAACCAGTCATGATAAAGTGCAGATGGATGAAGTAATGAACAATTTACTGCAATCCAAATTGGGATAACTGCCCCTTTGGATGATTACTTTGCTGCATTAATTTACATTTTCAAAAGTAGATGATTAATGTACCATTGTTTCCTAAGAACCCTTACTGCATGGTCAAGTGGTTAGAGTATTCGACTTGCAGTCAGGAGGTTGGGAGTTCGAATCCCGGCCTGGTCATACCAAAGACTTTTAAAATGGAACCTACTGCCACTGTGCTTGGTGCTCAGCATAAGCAATGGAGTAGGGAAAACAAGCCAGTGGGCCACAGCTGGAAAAAGACCATGTCCAGCTTGACTTGAACCAAAACGGTGGGAAACTGGGCCGTAAAACTCTATCTAACTAACAAACTAACCCAAGAACCCTTCTCCGTAGACAATCTATTGATAAGTGAAGTGTACACTTTAGAATGATACAGCAATATTCAAGCCGTTGGACTCAACAGAGTGCTTTCATGTGATGTCACAGTTGGTGAGCCATGCCCACTGCTGGGCAAAAGTCTACAGTTTCAGTGCAATAGTCACACATGGGTTGTTAGCTGCTGCACTGCAGTTGGTTTGCCTGTCAAAAGGGGCGGAGCTTGTGACATCAGTGAAAGCATTCTATGTAATTTATATTGGTGTTCCATAAAATCCCATGTAACTAACTGCACCACTTTTCACGATGGTAACAAACAGGAACATTGGGTTATGGTAGAATATCCATGGATGGTAATTGCGGTAACCAATTGTGATTTTATTACCACAGGACAAATATGCGACGGGGAAAAATTGCTGGTATGAAATCCAAACCCCTGGCTTTCCCTGAAATTTAGACCTATTACTAAATGTTTCTTAGTATGTACCAAATTCGATTTACATCAACTTAAGGAAAATTTCCACCTTTTATTTTCTTTGAAGTAAAAAGGAAGAGAAAAAAAAAACAAAGGAAATTTTGTAACAACAGTATCTTTAATGTTTTCTGTACTTTATTGAATGAATGAAAACAAATTGTGGACATTCCTTCCTGGACTGTTTTCCTTTTGTACTAGTGAGTTTACATTTATCTGAATGTAATTTAAGGAGACTTAAACTTCACACCAGGAGGTTGCAGTGCTTCTTTTGTGAAATATGATTCTGGTTTAACTAAAATTTATATAAATGAAAGCATATGTCTGTAATTGTTTAGAAAAGGAAACTATAGTGAAATTGTTAGTTTCATTTCCAGAGTTCAGCCTTTAGTAATAAAAATTTCTCTTTGAAGGCACACTGTTCAGTGTTCCAGTGGCTTTCCGTACTACTTGGTCTCGTGAAAAAGTACAACATCCCATTTCATGTCCTCCAAACCTTATAGCAATAACTTGCATGCTTGATCTACAGTAATTTGCATACTGTAACTTGTAAACACCACTTGTAACCTGTAGTAATTTTGACAAGTTCAACTCACTCCCCCATATCTGCCCATTTTCCTCTATTTCTTACTCAAGAGATCACATTCTATCTAAAGAGTAGTCAGTCAATATTAATTATTTTAATTAGTTGAATTTTTGTCTTAAGTACCTTCATGGTCTCATCAGGGTCTTGGAATGTTATTTTTGTTGGGCACATATTGCACAAGATTCCTTTTTTATTTTTCTTCATTTAAATGTCACATGAAATTTGATGCTGTTAAGAGTGTTGGTAGGTCTTTCTTTGTAGAGCTACAGTGCCATAAAACCACTCCATATGTACTGTAGCAAAGATCCAAGAAAGGTGCGACAGCAGCATGTCAATGACATGATGATGTTTAACGCTATGTACATATTACGTTTTGGAATTAGTATGAAGCTGTGATCATAGTTTCTGAAATTGCATTCTTTCTCTAAAAAAAAAATGGGTCATTTTCTTTTTCATATTGGTAGTATAAATTTTTCAGGCTTCTAATGTGAAAAATTTTATCAAACTTTTTGAAGTCATTGAATTTAGTGTAAAACAGTATATCCTGGACCCTTAAATAGTGTTGTTTGTTGAATGCTAAATATGCTAGAAGTTCAGTCATGTCTGATGAATAAAATTATAAAAGTTCATGAAAATTAAGGTATTTTGTTAATGCAGTCTCTCATTGCGTGTGCCCTACTGTTGTTGTGGGTGATGCTCTGCATAAGCAGTGGAGTAGGGACAACAAGCCAGTGAGCCACAACTGGAAAAAAAGCCGTGGCCAGCTCAACTTGGAACCAATAGGTGGGAAACTGGGCCGTAAATCTCTCTCTACAGTAACTTACTAACTCATTGCAAGTTCTTCTTGTTTGCTAGGTAATTAGAATTCAGCAAATCTAAAGATTATAGGAGCAATTTACTTTTTTGTTCAGTATTTCGTGTATTATATTGTGTGCCGACAGTGGTTTTAGTGCATGTCCAATTAATAAGATCTTATGCACAGTAGCACTAAATCCAGTCACTGGAGAGCATAGTTCACAGCACTTTGCAAAAACCTGTGCAATTATGCAATTCATGCAGGAGAATCTTGGTACTAATAGTAAAACAATAGATGTACAACTGTGTAATGAATGATTGATGGTAACTGAGAAAACAATTACTAGTGGATTTTGTTTTGCAGTAAACCTGTAGATATTGATCAATCACAGAGAGTTGAGAAATGGTCAGTTCAAATGAAGGTCAGCTGGTCAATTATGAATAAGTAGCCTCTTGCTTCATGGAGTACATACATTGTTAATTCTGTATCTTGATGAATATAAAAGTGTATGGATTTGAAGAAAGTGAGCATAGTTAACCCCCCTTTGTCAGGAAATTTTCTGGGGGTTGGGTGGATGGGGGCGCTTACAAGGTTAACACCCCCATCAAGTCTTTTTATCTGTCAGGGTGTCAGGGGTGCAAGTTATTAACCCATTAATGTAACCCCTATTTGTCAGGAAATTTTCTGGGGGTGGGATGGTGGGCGTAGAAGGTTAACACCCTCAAAGCTTTTTATTGTCAGGGTGGGAGTTGAAGGGTACTCAGGCCAGCCTTTAAGTAAAAAAAAAGTACTGTATTCATTTTGTACCATGTGGACATTTTTTTCTTTTGGAAAGTGTGAATGAACCAGATGTTTGTGTGCTTAATTGGGGAGTTGTTTCATGTAGGGCATCTGTGTAAGTCCACCTGTGGCTTGATGCTTTCCTTAATATGTGATGCATGTAGTCAGGGCTGGAAAAAATGTTTGTTTCCCTGCAAGTAAGTAAACTTTCCCACAAGGTTGAATACATAATTTTCTGTACTGAACAAGGCAAATTTCCCTTCAGATGTAGGGAATGTGTTCTCCCCAATCCCACCAGGGTTTTTTTTAACACACTTTCCCCTTTCACTGCATAAGCAGATGATTTTACATGATACTCTACAGTATAACTTGTTCTTGTCATGCATGGTGATTGTTGTGAAAAGAATCAATAAATGAAAGGAAATGCTCAAATTATTTCCTTCCAGATACCTCAATTTTCATGCAATGAGCTTCTCAAATTACTCTTCCTCCATACCCATGCATTCAAGTGTTTCTTCATCAGGCATATCAAAGGGAGGGGTTTCAGGGTTGAAATCCCTCTGACTTACGTTTGAAAACCATTCTGGCAAACATTTACCAAAAATCTCGTCATAGCAACCTTTATTTTGTTTGAGGCTGAAATTTTGCATCATTGTGCATATGGAAGCTTAAAAAAACCTGATTTTTCCAAAGGATGCCCCTTCCCCAACACCCCTCCCCCAAGTCACCCTTGAAAATCCTCTCCCATTACAAAATTCAAGCAATGTTACTTTACTAATATTGGTTTTGTATATGTGCCATTCAAGTTTGACATTTGGTTTGTTTTACTGCTTGGTTACCATGCAACCAATTTTTCAGTTGTGCGTAAAATTTTGTGTTGCATGTGTTACACTCTTCCAGTTTCCAGCCAGCAATTCCTGTGAACTTGTGTGTCCAATACTGTACATCCCCTTTTATCCTCAAGTATGCAGATGGTCAGTCATGCATTCCCTACCTATAGAGACATATAGTACAGGGTGTTGCTTTAGTTTGGTATCTGGGTTAATGTTTGCCACAAATCTTAATGTAAAGAGTATCAGGGAATGCAGAGTGACCAACTGATTAAAGGGGAAATGCAACCACCCCAACTTGAAGTAGTATGTAGTAGACTATCCTGTTTCGTAATTGGTGTGTTGAATAGTTCATGAGAGTGTCATGTGACAATAGTTTTCCTTCTCAAGTGTGAAATTTATTGGCTACTAATTGCTTGGTTTACCTTGAACCTGCAACGTTTAAGTCCTAAAATATTACAAGATATTTTTGAAGAGAAAGCTGTTGCTTCTAATTAAGTTTGAGGCAATTGCTGTTTCCCTTTAAGTATTATTGTTGTCACGAAAGACTAAAATTCTTCTGTGTGATACAGTTGGTGCACTATCAGTTCAATGGCTAAAGTAAATTGGAGACCTTTGTTGATTACTGGGATTTCCAGAGTAAACCAACTACTGTATAACTACTGTATAAGGAGCTGTAAGGAACCTGGTGGTGAATGAATTTTGTTAATTGGAGTAAGTTTAAGGTCAAGGACAATGGTCACCAACTACTCAAGCTAAATATCATGCCAACAACATTTAATCTACAGTATTTCACCAATACTTACAGTACCTCATCTGTGTTACAATTCTGCTGGCAATAAGATGTGCCTAGTGTGGGATGAACTCAATTGGGTATAGCGCCACCTGCTTAAGACAATTTACAGTCAATGCTCTGTGGTAAATGGAACAATTAATTTGGGAAACAAGTGAGGTATAATTACTTACAAGTTTCTCAAGCAGTGCATTTTTGTTATGGTATTTCACTCTCAGCATATGGTACATACACTTCCTCCTTGTTACATTTAAATTGCATTACATGCATGCCACACGCTACCCAGGGTAGTTTTAGCATGGCTCCCCCATGGCCCTCGAAGGTAATCGTCATTTCTCATCAGCAACTATTGCACAGTTGTTGTGAAAAGAATTGTGGGGGTACTTATAGAAATTACAGGGAGGGAGAATACCTCAAGAGTGACCCTTATTATAAGGAGGTTCCTTGAAGCCATTATTTGGAATATTAAAGGCCTAATCCTCTCAACCCAAACAGCTCCAATTCTTCTAACCTACTTACTTAAGCCCCTCCCACAAATGTTAAAATTCATACTCATCCAGAGACAGCATCAGTTCATTGCTTCAGGGTGTGTATACAACACCCTTAAGGTGTCATCGAAACACTCTCAGTACATTACAGGCTGTGTAATTTGAGCTTTGGTACTTTGCATTTTTTGAACAAACTGTCAATCAGAGAGATAAGCCAATTTAGAATTTTTGTTGACTACTACTAAGTTGGAGTTTGGGGTGAGAGGATTAGCCCTTTACAATGACAATTAAAAGAAAGGAAGTCAGTGACAAGTAAGTTGCCAAGGAGGTATTTCCCTGGAGTGCCCCTTTATTTCCAAAGTTTTCTTTCACTGTAAATTTCACTGACCAATGACCATCAGCTGTTTTGCTTGGAGTGACATAAAAAGAGGAAGTCATTGGGCCACAATTTCATTCACTTTTCAGCTTCAAAGCACTGCAGGTTTATTCATAATTTTGATGTCCTTTCAACATACCACCTTTGGGCTTTTTACCTACTCCCTCCTTACAATATTTAAGTTTTTTAAGAAAATCATAAAATATGTCTGAAATTACATTTAACCCATGTCAGGTAGGAATGACCAAAGCTGATCTTGATATGGACAATTAATAAATCTGTGGGTGACCATACTTTTAATTTGCCAGCAGGAACTGAATGATTTGCATTGTATCAGTGGCTTTTCTGACTATCTGCATGGCAGGAAGCTTACCCTTTTCTGATCAGGAAATATTCTCAGCTCAACAAGAGCTTCATTTGTGTGGTATATAGATATTTAGTACCGCTGACGTTGCCATGATGACTCATACATAGCTGCTACATCAGAGAGCATGACCAAACACTGCTGAATACTGGTAAAGAGTGCAGTCTCCCATTACAGTCAAACAGAGGGAATTTTTAGTGTCTGTCTGTTGTTGAATGGCTTGTAGCATTTAGTAATAAGCCTGTCTGAGGTGCGGTGTGTATCCTGGATTTAGGTCAACAGGGAAGAAGCTGTGATAAACAGCTGTGAGCTTGAAACATCTGTCTGAGAGGTTGGTGTAGGTGCATAAGTAAGTTAGTTATTCTTGCTGTAACTTGTACAGTGTTCATGTGCACTGTGGTGTTCAAATGGTTCAACTGGGCAGGGTCTTCAGTTGAATACTGTGATAGAATAACAGTGAGTGTCTGTGCATTGCAAGCTCTATGTACTGGACTGTTGTACAATAGCTAGTGTTAAATACAGCCTGTATTTTTGATAGATTTTCTTAAAATGTTACAGGAATGAAAATAGGAAGTAAGAAAGGTAATTTGCAATTTTACCATAATGAAAGACCTACTGTGTTAAAGGAGATAATTTGTACATGGTGGTTTTAAAGTTCAATTTGTAGTTAGTAGACATACAACATCAAGGCTTGACATGGAATAAATATGCTCACCATTAGGCTCTTGAAAATGTTGTTCCTGTGGTATTTTTAAAAGTAAATGAGCAACTTCGGGAGTCTGGTATACTTTATGTGCAGTTTGTGTAAATAACTAGCTTGAGACCATAAAAAGTGTTTTGATTTCTTAGTAAGTAAAGTCCAACAGTTCAAAAAATTTATTATGCTTCAAGTTATTAACACTGTGGTCTTTTTCTTATGTCCATCATAAAAGTAAAAGTAAATGACACCTCTCATTCATGATATGATTTTTGAGGAAATTACCACTTTTTGTCTTCAACTTAACTTGTATTTTCTGGGTTGGGTTATTTAGGATTCATGCGAGTGTTAGGTTTTCAAATTTAAAGGGCATAGGGTCTTGGTTCAGTTTGTTTCTTTGGAGGCATCAAAGCCATCATCAGTTGGGGCATTAGGGCCATTTTTGTATCTAATAGGGCATGTTTGAAAAAAGCGGCAATACTGTAGGTTATGTAGAAGACCTGCACTAAAGCATACAGTAAGGTACAGGTACTGAGGCCATGTGCACTAAATGTAAAGGTGAAAATTTTAGCCCTCACTTATTGTTCCTGTAGAGGCGACCCCCCCCCCGCCTTCCCCAGAATCCCATTAAGTTGAGGCCTGGTCATGTACAGTTTAAGAGCCAATTCTCTCACCCCAAACAGTACCAATTCTGCTAACATTCTGAATTACAAGCCCCTCCCACAATTGTCCGAAGTTCATCCTTATCCAGACACAATCCCAGTTTATTGCTTCAGGGCAGTATAGAAAAGCTCAATGGGTATTTCAAAACACTCTCAGTACAGTTCATGCTGTGCAATATTTAGCAGTGAATCAAAAAGCTGGGCCAATGGAAAGTTTCTGTACCCCCCTACAAGAAGTGTAGTTTGGGGTGAGAGGAATGGCCCTTTAAGTGCAAGTTGTCATGGTATCTGTGTGAAACCAAAATGATGTGTGTGCTACAGTATTAATCTAACATACTGTGTATAATATGCTCTGCACTGCTTTGGCTGAAAAGACACTATACACTTCTATGTTGGTCTTATAAAATTTACTCAATTAGTACAGTCCTTGGAACAAAGGCTCCTTTAAAACCAAGCAGCAAATTATGCATTTTGCCCATTCAAATTTCAATTTAATTCCATTGTTTGCCTCAGCGCTTACATGTACAGTGTACCAATTTGCATCACCCACATCTGTGTGACCCACATCTCTCTGACCATGGGCAGACATTAGAGTAGTACAGTAGTATTGGACAGTTTGAGAAACAACTATCTACCTTGGTTATGTGCAGAAATGAATGCAGAGTAGCATAAATTATCCAAGTCTGTAATATGAAAAGAATGAGAGGGATTCAAGGGGGGTTACAATTGATATCTGGCATCTGGGATGAATTATTAACATAAATTTGGGTGAATTTTCTTCTTCTTCTTGTTCTTCTGATTTCCCTTTGCTCTTTTTGTTTTAATAGTCTTCTAAACGACTTGCTGTGAAAGGGGGATATTGGATAGTTACTGTGTGCTTATTTGGTGGTAACTCTGGGCATTGCCACCTGGGATTGGGGAAAGTCTCCCCCGCCCGGCCCATTCTTAGTAAAAGGCATTGTCCATAACCTCTTCATCTGGGTGAGAGAATATTCACAAGTGATTGGTCTTAGTGAACTTTCCAACTTCCCTCAAACCCCCCCTCCCTAGCCCTGCTCCCTTCCCGTCTGCCCTTTCTCCTGCCCTTTCTTTCACCTGTTCTCCTCCCCTTTCCCTTTCTTTCCCTCATAGGTGTCCATTTGGTGGCAGTGATAACACTAGTGTGTTACTGTATAACTGAGGATCTCTCTGCATGTTTCTGTTGGCCCTGACAACATTTCCAACTTTCAGTTCTATGTTTTTCAGAGGTCATGTGAATGAATAATGATTCCATGCTGCCCGCAAGGGAAACCAAGAACTGCATGTGAAGGAAATTGTTCAGTACCAGTATTCATGTTTATGTGTGCATAGAATCAATGAACATTGCTACTGGCTAAATTAACATTGCATCCTGCTTCTTTGCTGTAAATTGGTTCAGTGGAAGCAAAGTGGCAACAACTTCAAGGGTTTGTAGCAAAAATGCATACAAGTATTAAGTGTGTACAGTGTACTGTACACAACAGAACATACATATTCAGGGACATATGTATACAACCATGTGACTCAGACAGCCGTGCAGTCTGTAAATCTGTCAGCCAAGTTCAATTATTCATTCATTCCCTTTAGATGTATGGATGCAGTCTTATACAGTATTGCTCAGTGATTACTTAGGCCTACTCTTTTAGTTGTAAAGTACAAAGGTACATATTGATTATGTATAGTTACATTTACAGTTAGTTGTTACATGGTACATTGATTGAATGTACACTGCAGGGTTTCCCTTTCTTTCCCTTTTTTTTTTTTTGTGCATTGGGCACCCAATAGATTTTGACTACCACCTTACTGAAATTTCTCTAATTGCTACCTGCAGTGTATTGGCTGTTGAAAAAAGTGATGCAGTAATTTGCCCTTTCTTTTGATGTCAAAGTTGGCATCATGTAACCCCATGGACTAATATTACTGTACCTCACCACCACTAAACCCTTGGGAAAACCCCATGGACCAACCTAACCCAAAGGTAACACCCCATAAGCCCCGAAGCTCAGGGAAAATAAAAATCCCATTTACAGAATAGTAACACCTCAGAAGCTCTAAAACCCAGATGAATCCCTATGGACTAGTGCCACCTCACAAATATATAAAAACCCAGGGAAAACCCAAATCCTTGTGAAGTTGTCAAGTTGAGCGTTATCCTACTGTAAGCCTATTCTTCATATGCCTTATTCTGTCTGTAATCCAAAGCCTGATCTGTACAATACTTCTAAACTTGAAGTAGCTTTTTTTACTGTGGAATATCAAATCTAGTGAACCTTGGACCTGTTGAATTTGGTGTAGATCATCAATATTCTGCAATAATTAATTAGAGAATAATGTAAATAGATAGAACTTGTAACAGATTTCCCAAAATGTGTCCAAAGAATATCAATCATTACTGCCAGTAATAAGTATTTGTGATAAAAGCAATTTTTCAATTTATTTTGTTTAAAAGTAAGTTGGTTCTTATCCAAATGTGAGATTGTTAAGGTGTATAGATTGCTTTTGCACTGACTTCACAAATCCATCTCCTCTAATGGGCAAGTCTGAAAAACCCGCATTTCAAATCTCCGAAGTATTCTAAGTTAGAGAACCACACAAATTAACAAATAATTCAGCTTACCGATAACTACAAATTAAGTAAATGCTATCTCAGAGCACATTCAACTGCTCGCGCTGCTATACAATGCATAGGCTTAGGTATGTACCGAGGGAGGTATGTTTGCTGCCGCAATGTCACTATTAGCTAACCTTCGCAGCAGGTATATTCCTTTCACTGCGTAAATAGTGTATTAACGGCATGCAATGCATCGTTCAATAGCAAAAATGAATGCCCACTTTGCAGGTTAAAGGTGGGGCTTGTCTCAGAGTTGAATATTGTGATCTGGAGAGGTTTTCGTAATTGCGCATTTGTGAGTATCTAGCTATTTTGGCACATCTCTTAATACAATATATGTTAGGTTACCGCAAAAAAATTAAGTACCTTACTGATTTTTTTTTGAGGCAACTTAGTGAAATTTTGTTGACTGATTTGCCAAAAAAGTGCCAGCATTTTGCATGTAGACACTTCTAAAATTCCAAAAGGGGAGGGGACACCCCCTTCACTTACACCCCTCCCTCACGCCAGCAATATACCCACAGACAGATCAGACCTGTCTATAACCTCTTGAGACTTGGGAGCTATGCAACTGACTACTTGCTTGTGACTATTTCAAGCATTGTTGATATATTTGCCTGGGAGTGGGCGTGGTTTACCAATTGTAATGTCATGTGATAGCACCTTATAGTAGATGACTCTCCACATGCAACATGAGGCCAAACATTGGAGATGGAACCTGTGTACTGCAGAATTATTCTGTATTTTGCTGTAGCCTACCTAGACATACTGCAGACATTACAAAGCTGTGATAATTCAGAACTCATGTCTTGTATGAGCCAGTACTAGTATGAACAATATCGATACAGCGCTATGGTAAGAAACAGTACCTTAATGAGAAGCATTGACCTTTTCTGTAAGTACCTACTTTACAGTATGAGGTTGCCTCATGTGCTTGTGTATTCACTGAAATGCCTGACTGGGTGTGGTTGCCATGTTCTATATGTTGTGGAAGTTAACCTTTCCATTGATGTAAATGGCATCTTTTAAGCACATTCAAAAGCTTCCCAAGGGGTAAGAGGCCACCCGTCTACTACAACCATCTTCAAGAACAGTGGTTAGAAAGAACACTTACTTTATCCTTGAGCTACAGTAAGCAAAGCTTTCCATTATGAACAGGACTGGAAAAATAGGGTTTTTGAGTACATGAAGGCATCTTGTGTACTAGCAAGGGCAGCAATAATTGGTAACATTCACATCACTGATAAATACTTACCCCTTTGCTACATTTAAATTGCTTATTACTTGCACACCGCATGCTACTCAGAGAATTCCAGTACCGCGTCCCCCCCTTTGCCCAGATCGGCTAGTAGAGCTTCCTCATTACTCTTCTTTGCAAGTCTGACCTGCTTCAGACGTTTTGTGAGTCCAGAAATTCCCACTTTTTTGGTGACTTTTCGTCCAGGAACGTTAGCTACAGTAAGTGACATACTTCCTTTGGTGTCTTATTTCTGGTAAATTGTTTCTGGTATGTTGCTCAATAAAACATTGCAACAGGGTACCCTAAGCCTAGGTTGAGGTGCAGGGGCTAGCCATCGAAGCGGCCCAATATGTCCAATAAAATAAATGCAGTTTAAGGCGGCCCAAAATGCCCACAGCAAAAAAAGTCCGGAGGCTAAACCCCCCTAGCTCCCCCCCCCCCGTCGCCGTGGTCCCTGTGCCTCTCTAAATTGCTTTCTGATGTAGGACATGATTTTTGTGTATTCAATATCAGTTTAACAAAGAAGTGAAGATGAAAACAAGCAAAACCTCCAACTTCATTTTTTTTTGGGGGGGGTGGCAAAATTAAGTCATTGGCACTCAGTTTCATCTCTTTGGTAAAAAGTTGGCATATTTCATAGTTGTTTTGTATTTTAAAAACCTGTTCACAAAACCTGTGTTATAACAGGTTGCAACCATTTGAACAGTGCTTCTAGAATGGTTACAATATGTACTATTTTGTCTACTGTAAATTATTTTGAAGAACTGGACTTTCCTCTGGGCTCTCATACAAAGCTAAAAGCTACAAATTAGATGGATGATTTTGTTCATAAATAGTCCTAAAATTGCATATTCATTAAACGTACCACTGCCAAACTTTTGACATTGTGTAAAGCCAGACAATGTTATCAGCAGTTTGTCAGGTGTGCATAGATTCCAGACCTTCGTCAACATTTGGCAGAGGTGCGCACACGTGGATGAATCTCGTTCACATAAAAATCAACAGATTGGCTGAAGTATGTGCATAGGATCAACACATGTACAGTTTATCTGTATGCAAAACTCAGTGTGTGTACATGACATGCTTTTGAAGTTGGTGCTGTGTAAACAAATACATTCCCAGTTCATATAGGAGTATCCAGCTAGCTTTAGACAGCCAAGGGTGTTCAAGGAATTGTTTTGGATTTTAATGAATGTCATCTTCCAGTGCGTGAAGTGAATCAATCATAGAGATGGTACATTCTGTAAACATATGTGAATTGTTTTTGAGATGTTGATACAGGGTTTTTTCAAAGATTCAATTTGGTTAAAGTATGTACTGAATCATTGGAGTAAAGTCCACACACCTAACTCATATCTTGTGATAGACTGCACGTACTTGTATTGCATATAGGGGCTGTATGTATGTGAGCAGGTTATTTTAAGCCTTATCTGTGGTAAGTTTCCGATTAGTATACACCTGTGCAACCTAGTGACCCCTCATATATTTAGCTAAGATAATTTACATTTGTTTTTCTGTTACCTTTCTTTTTTCACCTTCTGTTCATTGCACAATATTTAATTGTGTACAAAATTAAAACATTTTTTTAGAACTTTTTTATTGTTAGCGGGATTGTAGTGCTGTTACTACATTTGCGACAGTTCTTACCAGGGTTTTAGGGAGAGAGATCTGAGTGTAGCACACAAATGACATTGTGGACTACTATATCATTGTAGGCAATTTGTAGCACCACAATCAAGTTGGTGCTGAATGTGTATACAATACAAATTTTACCAAAAACATGCTTCGAACATGGCAGGGCGAGAGAAGTCACTTCCTGCAGGGAATAATTTCGCTTTCAAATTTTGTGTAGCAGTTTTTAGGATTTTTGTGAAAATGTAAGCGTTATGCACAAAAAAAAATGCTGTACAATTTTTCATGTGTAGCAACTTGGCCTGTTTGTGTAGCAAATTGAGATGTGATACTGGATAGATTATTCCGTTCCTGTACCATATTTTCTCAGTTTATATGCTTTGTTTGGGAGTAATTTAAGCTTAGAATTGCTAGAATAAATTTGGTGGTAAAGTCCAACTGATTTTATGGTGCTGTAAAGCTAGCCGCACACTACTCAACTTTGCACACTGCAGCTCAACTCTGTCATGGGATCTCCAATGGTTGCGTAATGTGTAAGAGTTTACGACTGCAACTGGCGGCAGACTTTGCAAGACCAGTCTTAAAGGCGCAGTTCTCTCACCCCAAACAGTGGCAATTGTCCTAACCTTCTTCCTTAAGCCCCTCCCACAATTGTGTGAAATTCATCCTTATCCAGTCACAATCTCAGTTTATTGCTTCAGGGTGAGTATAGAAAAGCGCTATTTATATTTCAAAACACTCTCAGTACAGTTCATGCTGTGTAATACAAGCTTTGGCAATCTGCATTGTTTGAATTAACAGTCAATCAAAAAGCTGGGCCAATGGAGAGTTTCTGTACCCCCCTACCAGAAGTGTAGTTTGGGGTGAGAGAATTTGCCCTTCGTGCCGACTTTGGTGTGTTGGTTTTTCCCAACTGAACTGAATGGGACATAAAACTGGTCTTAACATTGCCAGTGACAGTTGTTGTGACAATCGAGTTAAGTTGCGGCGTGCAAAGTTGTGTAGTGTGAGGCTATCTTAATGGTGGGAATCCGTGAGGGTTGCAAAGACTTCAGTTCAGCATTTCAGTATGTTTTGTTTCAGTATGTTTTGTTTATGTCCTTTATGGACTCCTTGCACAGTAGTTGCAACCCTGATCCATACGCATACCACTAAACATGTGAAGTAGCATGAACCCAAAGTTGCTGGTTGCTGGTTCAAATCCTCCAAAGTTTATAATATTCTGTCCTTGGACAAGCGTTTGATTCCAATTGCTTCTCTCCACCTCGTGGTTAAATGGATACATATGTCAATAGATTGTCATGGTGCATGGTTTATATACCTGCTTCAAACTCAAGGTGTAACAGGATATCTTTGAGTAGGGTAATATGTTTGTCCATTTCTTTGAAGCTTGTTTTACTGTAGTTCATGGAAAGTACTCTGCAAGAGCTAATTATTGTTTTATACCTTTACTACCAGAACTGTTTGTTTTGTTATTTTAAAAAGAGTGTTGATACAATCATTTGAATATCATCCAAATTTAAGTTAGAAACAGTTTCAGTTTCAGTAACATGTGCACAGTAAAGCTCTCTACAGGTATCCACTTAAGTACGTTAAAGTCAGTAAAAAAGTAAGTACGGATTATATTGTACCACTTAGTTCCAAAAGTTATTACTCAAGACACTTTTAATTATTAAAAGTTTGCCTTTAATATTATAAAAGCAGCTATGAACAAAGGAATCTTGAGTACGCTCTTAGAAACTATGAGTTATGAGCATGTGTTAAAGGTATGTGGTTATTAAGATGGTGTACAAAAAATAGAAATTCAACCATCTCCCCAAAGTTCACCGGTTTGGGATCTATGAGTTTTGGATACTTACTGTATCTAGTCTAGTTGTGGATAGGTGGGATTACGATTGTCATTTGGGAGAAGTAAATCTATACAGATTTTCAGGCTAGTAAGTTTGCCTTGCCTTAAATTGTTAGTTCAGTTGTGGCAGAAGAGGTTCAAATATTTCAGTAATGGAGCAATTTATAGTAGATGCATTGTACAGTACATACTTGTCATTCCCATCTACTAACACAAGTTACAGCGGTGTACATAATTCAGGGTTAGCATTTTAAGAATATCAAGTACAATTACCTTTTTAAACTTAGCCTTATAATCCTCCATCCCATCCAACCAAGAGAATGCAAAAAGAGATAAAAACAAGCTGGAACCAAGTATTGAGAAACTTCCATAGAAGGAAAGATCAATTTATTAATAAAAACAGCAGAGCAAGAATAGGTCTTTAAAGGTACTGTAGCCTACTGTTCATTTCAATTTTATATTGTAATATACAATGAATAGTGTAGTCAGTCCATCCATCCATCTGTCTGTCTGTCTGCCTGTCAGCCCGTCTGCCCGCCTGTCTGTTTGTTAGATGGGGTTTTACGTCCCAGTTTTTTATCTATTGGTTTGTAGAGCAGACCAAGGCCTATTTTTCAGTTGTGCCTCACTGGTTTGTTCTCCCTCCGTTGCTCATGGTGAGTGTCAAGGACAGTGACAGTATGTTCATTTTCAGTCTTTGGTATGACCTGGCCAGAAGTCGAACTCTGGACCTCCCAACTGTAAGGCAGATGCTCTAACCACTTGACCAATGCAATGTAAGCAACCATTTTGCAATTTATGTGTGCTAATGGAGTAAGGATGGACCTCAACTTTAAGTTGTACACTATACAGTTCACAATATTGCATTTATTCACTGCTTTTGATTTTGCTTCACATTTCAGTGCTGTGACAGCATTTCAGCTTATTATACAGAATTAAAGCATTAGAATATGTTTGCCGCCCTAAAAATATTTTAAACTCCCCATCCCCTATCCCCTATCCCCCATTCCCCTTTCCCCCTCCCTCTCCCCTCCCCAAAGAAAAGAGAGCAGAGAAGCAGAAGCTTTTCCAATACTGTCAGTACTCTGTCTAGTTAAAGACAGAGGGTACACTAATTCAAAACTGTAGTCAGCAGTATTAGTTCAGTAAGCCTAAAGAAAAGTACAGTACAAACTAGCTTTATTTAGTAAACATGCAGTAGTATAGTGCAATGATCAACCTTGGTTGCCTAAATAGTGACATCTGTTTCATGAATTTAGATCAGTTGGGCAGATTGTTTAATAGCAGAACAATGCAATAAATGACACTATCCCTCTGAAATTATCAAGATATTTGACAGCCTCACAGTTGCTCTATTGCATATGGCATGGCCAGCTGTTTGACATCAGTTGTGTGCACCCTTGATCAGGAGATTCCTCTCTGTGTGATCTTTTGTGAGCTCAGAAACAAGTGTGAAATCTCGGCATGAAGTGTTACTTGCAAATGTTACTGAATTTTGGTTCCGCAGGACACTGATGGCACCAAAAGGTGTTTCATACTTCCAGGTGCACTGATTGTACTCCTTGTGTATAATGCCCACAAAATTGAGTGCAGTACAAAGTAGAGGAGGGCTCAGAATGCTGACAACAATTGATCACTGTGTGCTTAAATAGACTACAAAATGAGTATTAAAGGCCCAACTCTCACCCCAAACAGCACCAATTCTGGTAACCTTCTTAAGCCCTTCCCACAGTTGTCTGAAAATTCATCTTCATCCAGACACAGTCTCAGCTTATGGCTTCAGGGTAAGTATAGAAAAGCCCAATGTACATAATTAAAACACTTTCAGTACAGTTCATGCTGTGTAATATAAACTTTGGTGCCCTGCATTAATTGAATTAGCTGTCAATCAAGGAGTTGGGCCAATTGAAGATTTTGGTAAACCCCTACAAGAATTATAGTTTGGGGTGAGAGGATTGGTCCTTTAAAGGGTACATTGGCTAGTTATTCAGATGAGCTGCACGGCAGTAACATCCATTTTTAAAATCTTCGGTGTGAACTGCCCAAGAACCAAACTCCAGACCTTTCTGTCGCAAGTCGGATGCTCTAACCAACAGGCCGTTTGTTGGGTGCACAATCTGCCACAAAAAAAAAAAAAATGAAGCTAAAAGCACAGTTAAGGGGGTAGGGGTGTTCAGAGAAGAACTTACAGTAGGAAACCACTCTCTTTTCGATTTATCAGGTTTAATTGTTGGTACAGTATAGTGGGAATGAATTGGTTAATAGAAGGTACAGTAAAAGGGGGGCTATAAATTCCCAAACCAGGGAGTTGAGGAGAATTTAGGATTATGTTTTCTTTTATAATTTTCCTGACTATAGAGTTCGTAAGATTTAAAATATTAGGTTATACTTTTCTTTTTTCCAAGGCTGGCACAAAATGGTGAAATAGTGTACATAACTTGCATTACCAGTTGAGGTATGTAAAATGTAATTTGCTAGTGTCCTATAATAGTGTTTGCAACTCAGCAACCTGAAAGAAGTGACAAGAAACAAATTTAGTTTGTCCGATGTGGGGATGTGAGGTAGTAATTTATAATTAGTGCATTCAGTAGCAAGGGAAGGCCGTCTGACATGCCAATTATTTTCAGGACATTTGAAGATCAGTGGAATGCAAGGCTTATCTTTAAGTAAGTAGTGGAAGCAAATTGCATGAGAACATTATAGTTTCAGTGACCGTTATTTTAACAGCATATTGTTGTACCTACAGCACACTTCTTTAATTAGAAATTGTGCTTTTTGTTGCAAAGTACTTTTAGAGATGACACCAGAGAAATTGTGGCTGAAGTTATAAATAACTGGGATTGGATATCTGTAATTTTGCAAAGTTGCTTCCCAAGATGGCTTGAAGGCAGAATCTGCAAAAAGCCCTCATCATATCCTGTGCATGAGCTTTTGGATACGTACTTTGCATGCCAAAGTTGCCAAACTAGTGATTCTTTCCACATTAGGGTCAGATTGAAAGGCAGTTAGTTGTTTGTCACACCATAGTTGTTATACCTTCCCCTGGTTTGGAAACTCTGCGAACTGACTGCTTATGTTGAGATTCCGGTTTTCGTCAGTCATGCGACGTTGATGGTACACGAGCCATGTTGTCGGACTCTCCATACGTACTGTATATATGCAGACAGGGTAAACTGATTTCTTTGAGAGTCTCTTGTGAACAATTATCAAACTGTAATGACTTCAATTAGGGGGTATATTATTGGGAAAGGTTTGATTAAGATTTCTGTCTTAAATTAGAACGGCCATAAAGTGAGAACAACTGTACCCAAACTAAAACAGCAGGACAATCGAAGGCTGGGCTAGCAACAGTAGCTTGGTAAGCACACTCAACAATTCCACTAAATTGCGAAGTAGCAATCGCACTGTATAACGTTAGACCTAAAGTAGTTGGATTGAACCATTTTAATAAACGAGTGTAACGGTTCATCAGACGAGTGTATTATATAATATTTATCAGTAACTATGGTCGTACAAAATTTTAGGAAGCTCACTTAGCGTAATGAAGTAGGTCTACTTAACCCTTACCGCACATTGACTGCGGTATGGTAAGCCTGTAGGGCCTTCTGAATGTCCTCAGCGAAGGTCTCCAAATGCAAGGCCTTGGAACCAGTATTTTATGCTTGAAAAGAGAAAATGAAACCCGAGAATATAGGATTTCTTCATTTAATCAAAAATCTAAAAACTTAGTGATTAAGGAGGCTGTTTGCAGTTCCCTTTTAGCCCTTGAGTCAACTTTAATTTCACTTCCCAGCAGAAACAATACATCACTCAATGGAGCCATATCGCTGCCGATCGATCGTGTGCGTCTTCAAAGTGATGTGATGAACTTTTTGGAAGAGCTCAACGTATGCTTTTACCGACAGTTACAGACCCACCTTATAAAAACTATGAACGTACATACAGCTTCTACATCTGTGCCTACACAGTGTACATAAGAAGTTTCCCAACCAGGGAAAGGTTAATAACTATGGTCACACCCAGACAATTTCAATTCACTCCACCTATTTACTTCTAGCCCCTCCCACAACTATTTAGAAATCATCCTCATCGAGACACAATCCCATGATATTGCTTCAGGGTTAAGTATACTAGGCCCTAATGTGTACTGCAGGGTTGTCACCAGACCATTTTGTAATTTGTGGTCTAAGGGGAGTCACTGTCCCACCTCCCCTTTGAAAAATTTTTGCAGACTGGAGAGTGCTAAAAAAAAAAAATGAGAAATTATCCCTAAATTCTAAAGAAATCTTAAGAATTTAATTCTGTTAGGTTAAGAAATTTGTGCCAGGCGGTGATGCTGATATTGATGGCTAGTACCTGGTAGAGATTTTGAGAGCTGGATGGGTCCGCCGGGTGCCACCCGGAGTGGTGACAACTCTGGTGCACTGAATACTCAGTATGTTAAATACTGTGTAATGTGAACTACAGTACTCGATACTCTGTGTTTTTTCGGTCCAAGAACTGTACTTATTGGGAATTTGTGTAGACTACTGAAATTGAAGTTTGAGGTGACAAATAAGATTTTGACGCTATTAGGTGAGTTCCATTAACAGTACTGATCCAGGGCTGGATGAAATGTTTTTTGCCCATAAAGACATTGTTTCTTTCTCACTTGTTAAGATGATGCATGGTCACTTGAAGTATCAGAATTTGTTTTGCTCTTTTTGCTCTTCACCTCAAATTTTATGTAATTTTGATGGCATTCACTTGTCACCCCAAACTACAATTTCTTTCTCCAGCCAGTAGGCCTAGTCTACAGAAATTCACAATTTGCACAGCTTTTTGATTGACATCAAATTCAAAGCATGCAGAGTAGCTCATATTACGCAGCATGATCTGAGAGTGGTCTGATTACACATGAAGGTCTTGTTTACTCATCAACATATGTTATGGTGACTGTTGAAAGAGGGGTTTGTAGAGTTGGGTAGGGTGAGAGAATTCAAACTGTCTAAGATTATGAATGATTCAAGATATGAAAGGAGAGGTCATGGAAACTCTTTCCCTGACCATGGGAAAGGCTGTCATGGTAAAGGCATGAAATAAATTCCTATTAAAGCAATTGCAGGAACCATGGTACTGTACCACTGAAAGATTAAAGGGGTTGCAGATTCCCAAACCAATTAGTTTTTTGGTGATTTTTCCTGAAAATGGCCAAAATATGCAGTTACAGCACTATATTCCTACACCCCTAAATGCAGGCACCCCTATATTCCGACACATCCATTACATTCCAACAGGGGCTGTGTTCCAACACCCTACAGTATGTTCTGGCAACTTGATCGTAGATGAAGAGATTGTCCAAAGATAGGGGTGTTGGAATGTAGGGCAGTCACCAAATTTCCAATCAGATAACTGAATTTCTACATCAAGAGCATATTTTTTCTACTCATGGCTGTTCTATAGATCTATCATGTTTCCAGTGACTCACAACTGTGGCTGATGCCATCCATCTCATCATTCTTTAAGATGCAAGGATGTGCTGCCAATTTGTTGACATTGTGTGGAAAGTCATTATGCCACCTGAGTGTCTTCACACTAAAGCGTCAAGTCTGACTATTTTCTCCAGACAAGCACACCCTGTCAATGCCTGGGTAGGGATTGAGACAGGCATTCATCTAAATCTTATGATATTAATTAAGCGTGCATAGTATGATAACATCTATTCATATAAAAATTGTATGGAAAGAAACTAAAATGTATTTTGAGGGCGAGGAAGCTTGCTGTGAAAATGCCCTAGGGATAAATATCAGTGAAAGAGAGTACTTCCTGTTGACTTGTGAACATTGCACTGTATCTATGTGTAATTATCAATACAACATGGATGTACTTCTTCAGACAAGTAGGTAGTACTGCAGCTTGGTCGTTGTTTAAGGATACAGTAGATAGCTTAAAGGTCAAGAGCAGTCACCCCAAACTTATTTTGAAACAGCTAAATATCACAATTTTGGTCATATTTCTCTTCAAAGTATCTTCCATCACATTTCAGCCCTTCAATATTGCATATCCAAGGGTAAACCAAACAGTTACTTCTAGTAAATTTCACATCTGAAGAGAAAAAATGTTATCACATGACTCTCTACAGCCAATCATGATACAAGATGGTCTACTACACTACTTTAAGTTGGGGTGACTGCTTTTGTCCTTTAAAGGGCAAAAGCAGTTCGTTGCCCCAAACTTATTTAGAAACAGGAAAACATTACAAAGATTTCTCGTTTTACTTTCCAGTGTCTTTCATGATATTTCAGAACTTACCCATTGCATTTTCAAGATGCACCAATCTGCTGCTCTCCTAAATTTTATAATTGTCTGAAGAGATTTTGTCAGGTGACTCTCAAAAGTCAATCATGAAACAGGACAAACCCATACACTAATCCATATTGGAATGACTGCATTTCCCCTTTAATTTTTGTTGCCTTCATGAGACCAAGTCTAAGCAGCAGGATTCGGCCAGACGATTTGACACGTACTAACACGATGAGGCAAAAATGGAGATGGAAGTAGTCCTCTATGGGTGCGGTTATCATGGTGCTATTAGTTTCTTGCCAGATGGTTAATTGCAGGCAGTGATGATGTACATAGGTGTTAGACATCAGAGCTCATAACTTCCAAACCACAGAGTTTGGGGGGAATGGGAGGTAAATTAGTAGGTAGGCTTACTACTTGGTAGATTCCAAAAAGAATGTTTGGGGGATCTTCAGCAGATGTGTTGCACTAACAGTGATTTGTGGGCCTCAAAGAAGCTCAGTTTTTGCATCTGCCTGGGGTCTCAGGTCTTGTCCCTAAAGATTGCTGTAGTGTCCTTGAAGAGGGCTGCAGTTTCCTTGAAGAGCTTGACCACTAGATATTAAATGTTAGATAGGGGTTTAAGGACATACTAACACAAATTTGTTATAGTGCCAGCTGGATAGGTAGAAGGTAAATGTACCTGTCAAATTCTGATACGGTTTTTAAGTCCCCCTTTAGTCTCCTTTCATGACAGCCTGGGGATACCTTTGGCATATTAATTCTGCAACCCCTTGCACCAGGGGTGGAGAGGAGTCATTAGGCCTCAGCATCAGGAAAGGCTAGCCATTGGGCCTTGACATCAGAAAAAGTGTCTGTGACTACAACACAGTTTGGTCTTATTTAATCAATGAAAGCACACAGAAGCAAAAAAAAAAACCACCTATAGTATGGCATACCTACTGTACAGTGAAGGTTTAAAATACCAAAATGATTATGGCTTTTCTGTAAAATCAATGTCATTGCACAGGAAGAATTAGCCCTGTGGCTATGGTATGTCTAACTAGAGTTACCATATTTATGTATTTTCCAAAAAGGAAATGGATTGGTTGGTCTTGGGCAGGGATCTAAGGGGAGAAAGTATCCCCTCTTGCTTTGGAAATTATCTGGTTTCAAAGTTGTCTAGATGCAAAATCATGCAACATTGAATGCAATGGCAATTCATAAAGTACGATGTTTACAAACATATGGTATCATGGCTGCTTGAAAACAGTGTTGAGGAGGTGTGCTTATATTTTCAACACAGTTAAATGTAGATTGAAATTCTTCTACCTTCTTCATGCGAATGCAGGATCCCTTCATGCCCAACACTTATCATGCATGCATATGTTATTGCCCATGTTCTGTTCCAACCAGTGATGTATTGTAACTTGTGAATGAGTCTAGAAAATCTGGGATGACTTCATGTTTCCTTGAAATATACTGTCCTTTCAATGTGTAAAGAGTCAGTCAATTATTTTCCATATCTGCAGTTTTGCCTTTTCATTCAGCCTAATTGCAGCAATCCTTTTATTCTAAATTCATGAAGGAATTACCTGCCAATTAAGACTTCTTTAGGTATGCACTTGAGTCACTCAATACTTACTGCTAAAATAAATGGCATTACTCATCGAGGTGCATGAAAATATTGGCCATGAAACAGTTAGCTTGTTTGTGAATAATCAGTACCAGGATTAAAGTAAATGAGTGCTGTAAAACATTGTTGATCCATGCCAAAAAATTTCTATTATGCCGGAAGCTCTGTTAATTCATATTTTCAAATTTGTGGAAAATGATCACAAATGAACTTTTTTTACCAGGCTATTTGACCAGGAGAAAGATCATCAAGTTTCAAGGCTTTCAGGGTCATTTGTTTGACTATACTTCTTTACAATAGAATAAATAATTTAGCTGGTTAATAATTTGAATACAGTGGGAATACAAGTTGAATACAAACGATGAATGTTTTCCTGAATATAGTAAGCAGCAAAAATCTGTTGACCATGTTATGATACAGGTAATTACGTAAATTTACAGTTGTGATTTATACGAAATGGCTTGTAGGAGAGTTGTTCACAAGAATGCCATTTAGTGTTAAATCATTTCATCATGTGATCTGATGATGTGCTGCTAAGCCTTCGGTTATGCATGTTTATGCACAACTATACTTTACACATTCAGTTATCATGCTTTGTGGTGTATTAAAAGGATTCTTTAGCTTAGTATACTTCATCTGTCATAATAGCTGGTATCAAGATAGGCATACCTGTACCACCCAGGATGCATGTATGTTCAATGGTACAGTATATATACTGTAGTGCATTTAAAGCCCAATACCATTATCAGTTCTTAAATTGATGCACTGTTGTATACAGACATACCCATTGCTACAAGTAAATTAGAGTTGTGTTTGTTCCAGAGCAAAGAAAAGCAAATTAAGAAATGGTTTTAGCACCAACCAGGTGGCACCAACCCTTGCCATTATGACTAGAAGTTGATCTTCTGACCTGCAGACCATTTTGCATCCTTTTAACATTATGTGATCTCACATTGCTGTACTTTTGAATTAACCCTTTACCGTTGTTCAGGTCCTTTTGTACCCAGACGGAGAGCGCGGCTGTCGCCCATCTTTACTGTTTCACGCGGAGCTTGAAACTGCGAGTAGCTACCCGAAAATTTGGCCACAACAACGAGAGATACAATATTTTAAGGTCACAAGCATCAATAGCCTCCCGGAGCTGATGCCGGGCATCCTATGTCCACTTTTCCGCCCACTCCCGAGGCGGGCAAATATGCCCCGATTGGAGCACAACGGTAAAGGGTTAACTTAAAACCTGAGAGACTTGACCACTATTAGTCTTAGATTTATTCCTGTGGTGTACAAATCACATGGAGTAGAAAGGCAAATTTGGCTAGTTAACTGGATTCTTTTTCACCCAACCGTGCTTCGGTCCATCATGCAAGTGACTCCATTGACTGTCAGGCTGGGAAACCTTTTTTGTGGCAAACCTGTGGCAAGTGGGAGGAAAGATGGTGTACTCTGAGAAAAACCCACGCACATGGAGTGGAATTTGAACCCATGCATATGTAAATCACATTGGTGCTTAGCAAATGGAATACTACTCAAGATACTCAATGAACCCGTACACTGAGTGAGAAGTATTTTGGGGAGAGTTCTGCCTCCCTGAATTTTTTGACTGTGTAAATTTATTGTAGCCTTCATTTCTGTAGTCTGTAGATGAAGTGACAGATAGGTCATGTAGCTTGTGAACACCCTCACCAGTAATTTGTATGAAAATGTTTAATGGTAGATTTAGGATTTACAGTATTAGCCATTATTGTGCAGTCTAAAGTTCTACTTAAACTGACTTGATCATTTGCACTTGATTTGTAGTACTATAAGATAACAAGGGGCTTTTCAAAGAGTAGAGCTCCAAATGTTGAATGATGCAGTGAAGGTGTTCAGTACATGCAATAACTTAGTGTTGATGTGCATTGAGATGTTGAAAGACAATGTTAGCTGGTACTTGCTCCCACACGACATATTAGCACCCAGTAAAATCCTAAAATAGTTTAAGTTATTACCATTACTCTGTATTGATGAAGTTAATAGGAAGCTCGTTGCAAGGAAAAGTTGAAGAGAAGATACATGTATACTGTACTATAGGTATCCGACCTGCCTGCTGAAATGGAGATAAAATGTTATATGAATGTGTAGGCTGCAGGCTATGGCTTCTGGTTTGTATAATACTTTTCTCGTTATCCAAATTACACAAAATAAAAGGACAAAAGAGTGAAGCAAAGTTGTCATATTCTTAAGAGAGTTTGAAAAAACCCATTTTGCAATAGAACAGAGTAGAAAATTAGGATATGTTTGACAGGGGTGCCAAGCTTCCTGGATAGGGGAACAGTGTGAAGCCTTGGCCCATGGCAAAGGTGAAAGGACTTCGAATGTATACAATAACCTGGGAAGGGAGGAGGGGAGTTCAGTTCCACCTCCGCACTTGCACTACCCTCATTCCTTAATCAAGAGAAAAATGGGCAATAGATTGAACCAAATTCATTTTGAAGCATTAATACATTTTTCGCATCATAAATTTATTTTTCATGAACATGCAATGATGAAACTCTTTTGTCAAAATCCTACGTATGTTGGATATGTGTGTTGCATGAACTGGACTTTTCACATATTGCCATGTGTGTACTGTAAACTTGGAGTGATTCAGATATTGATATACTGGGTGTACTCTACTTCAGACTGGGGTGATAACTGAACACATGATCCCTTGAAAGAGAATGCTTACAGTTAGATGGATTTATAACACAACAATTCAAGTGTGTTATATAATATCAGCAAAATAAGAAAATAGTAACCTACTAGGGTTGATGTTTCATTTCAAGTAGGGAACGACTATGTTTCATGTATGGTTGCCTCATATGACAGGCAGGTAATACGGTGAACTCACAGTATTTTACAACCCCCATACCACGAGGGGTTTTAATGAGGGTATATTACAGCCTTGAATATTACTTAACTGTTTTGTGTGAATGATCATCATGAATTCATGCGGTACCATTAATTGTCATGCAGTGCTGATATTTTACAGTGAATAGACCCTAATTTCATTTACTCAGTCAAAATTTCCCTAAGGCACCAGAAATGTTTGCTGCTAAGGCAAAATGAAGAAGTCACTTCTCACTGGTCAGTTTGAACACCTTTAATAAGTTATTCTCTCTAATGACATGCCTTTCCTCCTCTGGGTGATGTATACTAATCATGTGGTTATATTCTAGGCTAATCCTGTCAACAGATTGCCTAGACTATGAAGTGTTGGAAGTCATGCACTAGGCATTGTCAATATTGAACTGTGTGGGTGTCTGGGTTCCATCACTGTATACAGGGAGATATTAAAATACTGTGTGCTATGTAGAAGTATTGTACTGTACATGTTGTTTTACTGGGAGGTGTAGTTTTGAAATACTTGCTTCTTTTTAATCAGGTACATCGGTTTTTGTTCCGTCAGGTTGTAAGTTTCATTCAAAAATTTACAATCTGCAACATTGGTTATTTGTCAATATAACCGCAACTAATCAAAGTTTTAATTATATACAAATTTTATGTTGTGGTGATACTTAAACATATGGGGTGTTGGAATTGGGAAATTTTGGAGGGAATTTTCGGCATAAATATTTCTTCCTTGGTCGTAAATTGAGGGATTCAGCTGTTAGTATGATGAAGCTCCCAATTTTAGGAAGAAAAACCTGTAATTCAGGTCTTAGTTTTGAGGAAAATTGCGACTTGGTTACATAAGTAGGCTTGAAATTTCCTGAATTTTGAACTGAGATGAAGGTTGAATTTCTCTGCAGGTGGTGAGATTATTCTGTTTTGAACTTGAGAGGACTTCTTCCAGCATTTCTGCAGCTACAAAGCTAAATCATGCACAGGTCTAAAGCCCCGTCCACACTATGCAATGCGACTTATTGCAACAAGACTGTCTTGTCGTGATGAGGGACTGACGAATTACTAGTTTTAGGAGCATAGTGTCCACATTATGCAATAAGTCACAGGTCCATGGAGCCATTCACGCAAAATTCTTACATTTAACATACTTTTAAATTGTTACGTTGAAGAAACAGGAATGGGTTCTGTCCATTTCGATTGACTGAACTTTGTGGGCTTCATTCCACAAGCCCGTCATTGTTGTCAGTTGCACGTTCTGGTTTCATGCAACCAAACATGTTCGGTCGCTTGAAGCTGGGTTGGGCATCTGCTTGCAACTACTGTAGTTGCAAAGCATTCCACGCTTTGCGACGCATCTGAACAATCTCGTTGCAATGTGTTGAGTCGCATAGTGTGGATGGGGTTTAATGCTCATATGAACTCTGAATTTTCCAACAATCCAAGTGCAACTTAAAAAGTCATCTCCATTAAGCCTTGTATCCAGTTATCATTACCATTTATATTTTAGAAAGAAGGATGTGAATCACTGTCTGGAGGGAAGGGAGGTCTGAGGGGAGAGGTGTTCCCCCTCTCCTTTCAGTTTTTTTTTTCAGTTTAGAAAGGAAGTCTAGATGCAAAATAATGTGATATTAATGGCATTGGTGTACTTCTTGGTGTAGCCTATAATACCACTTGTACAGCTTTCAAAATATTTCATCCTCGAAGCAAAATAGTGTTCATATGAGAAATTCACAAATCTTAGAAGGGGGAGGTTGCCACTCCAATGAAAATATTGGAGGGAAAACAGTGCTTTGTCCCCTTGAATCAGGCAGATTAAGTAAGCAACAGTTACAATAAACAAAATATAACATTTTGGTGTACATTTGACTTTATAGGCTTCAAGAAAATGTCAATGTAAGCATATGCATGTTTGTATACAGATATACCTTTGGGCTCACTTTTTAATCCATGGAGATGATTCCGGTCTGGTACATCACTTAAGAGTTCCACTGGCTGTGGAAAAATTTCCCCCAAACAAATCCACAAAGGACAGTGCAAACCAGGATAAAGAGGACTTATCCAGCTAAAGCTAGACATCTGATAACCCCCCAGTGGACCACAGAGAGCTACATTAGTTCAGTAGAAATGCAGCCCAGGGACCTGTATGTGTACTGAAGTGCATTCCATGTGCACCTTGAAGCCCTATGGTCTTGATCCATGCACAAGTAAAACACCAGCAGAGTATGCTCATCAATGCAAACCCCTGACTGCAGTTGTGATGTTTGACCATTTTCTCATCTCTGCATATATCTGGATAACCGCACCAAAAAAGTAACCCCTGTGTGAAGGATTATATAGTTAGATGATGTCAAATATCATCATCGAGTGGGAATTCTTGTCTCACATTTCATTTTTATCCATGTCACTATCCCCCCCCCCCCAAAAAAAAAGTGTACCATTAAGCTTAATGCATAGAACCATTGCTTCAAGATTACCCTTTATGACACTTTTCAAAAGTACTAAGATTTTATTTTGCATTGCTGCTGTCCTTTAAAAGTAGTTCAGGTAATAAGAGCAAGCATAATGTTGTATACTGTGTATCAAACAAGGAAAACTTGTACTGTATGTCATGCTGTACCTACAGTATAAGTAGACAAAAGGCGAATTAAAAAGTCTTGTTAAATTATGGATTAATAGGGATATCTGCTTTTGTTAATTTGCAAAGGATACCATAGACAATGGGTGGGGCATTTCCCCCATAAAGCAAAAATTGCCGTCAGTAATAGCCAAGGTTACGCATCTCTGTTCAGATGTCTCTTTAGACTTGGTCTCACATACCCCGCAACACCCAGTGTTAACTCGTGTTTACAATCAGACAAAACCACAGGCTAACCCCGTGTTTTCCAGTCTATGTTCTCACGTACCCAGTGTTTTGTTGATTGGATAGTGTTACCATAGTAACGAGGCCAAATATTTCACACACCGATTACAGCAAAATGTAAGAAAATACCTGTCATCAGTGCCATAAATACCTGTGACATTGCTTGATTAAAACAAACACGTTTAAAACTGCTTAACCCTGCGATTTGAGGTGGATCAAAATTTAAACACCGACCCCGCGTTAACCCGCGTTCCCACGTTACTCAAGCGTGAGGTAACACAGTGTTACCTCAAGCGCCAGGTATGTGAGAACACAGTATTTGATCCAATGCTTGTAGGAGAGTGTGTCGATGAGGGCTTGTTTAAACACTAACCTCAATGCAGACTTTTCGAAACATAGAGGCATCGGAGCATAGAGACTTCAGAATGGAGAGCTGTCCCCATTGACCAAACTTTTGATAAAAATGGTTTCAAAATACCGCTTTATCAAGTAATGAGACAGTTTTCTGGCATATTAAAGCTGTGTGAGAAATTCCTCTTATGTGTGGAGATCAAAGGTTTGAGGTGACAATTAGATCAAACTTTGTAGACATAATATTTTTAGGGGGATAACTGTGAGGGATCTCATACCATGGAGGTGGTACTTCCATACTCATACTGTACTAAGCTTAATATTGAATTGCTCATGTTGATGGACGTGTTGGTAAGGTGATCACTATTGTTTTTAAGGGGTCGAAAGGTCATTTTGGGTCACATGAGGTCAAAAAGTTTTGACCTTACTAGTATTATATCTCAGTTAAGTAGGATAATTGTATGGGATCTCATGCATGTCATGTTTGTTTCCATGTTTGCTATGATATATCATACGGCAAGGAATCACTAAGCCTGTTGGCTTTCTAGTTAACTCTTACTGTATGTAGTAACTAATGAGTGTGTATTCAACCGTGACGGTACCATACCTGTATCCACAGGGTTATTTTTACTGAACAGTATTAAAACCAGCAGCATGTCATTTCAAACAACAGTTTCTGGAAGTAACACCCTTGATCCAGTCTTTGTCAATCGTAGATAACAAAAGAAAGGAAACTTGTGTCACCAGGAAATTTTTGTCCTTTATTCTATAGGTCTTTTATCTCCATTGATTCTCACCCCTTTGTATTCAATTCAGTCCAACAAAGGATACTTAAGTATACTTAACAGTATTATGAAGGTTTATTCCTGATTGCCAAGTGGATAAATCACATTGTAGAATTTGTGCATGCATTGCATGGCAGTTTAAATAATACATGCAAGTCATGTGTTCATGTCTTATAGCACCTTATGGCTATGATTCATAAATTATGTAGGAACTTATGAGGAATACATGCTACTACAATTTGGGAAGCAGCCTTCAGATAATAAAACCAGATCTGGAAATACATCAGTAAAATCTAGTAAAGATCTGGATGTTGTCCCCTGAAATGCTATTGACGAATACGATCAGCACTTGTGTTTAGTGACTGTAGGCTGCCATTAGTGGGGTCCATCAGCTTTAGATGGTCTTCGTTTACTGTATACATGAATTTCAAACCCTAATTTTCAGTGAAATTGAAGGAATTAATATACAATTATTGTACAACCATTCATAATTTAGGTAAGCCAGGAAATTGAAAGATTGAAAGGTGACGGACCCCAGTTATGGCGGATTAAAATCAGACCATCACTTGCTGTCCTGATTTGTCTATTGTATGGAAGCATTACAAACATTCAGAGGAATTGTACTATTGGTAGCTTTGTTTTTTTTTCATCGGATTTGTTTTAAATTTTGTGCTAAGGCCATAGTACAGGTAGGAATTTAGGGTGCAGGGCAATCTGTTTCACATATTATGGGAACTTCTTCACAAGCAAACACTTTGTCCAATTTGCTAGAGGTATAGTAGGGACTGCTCTCAGTTTCCTTGTTGGGATCTAGGGGCCAAGTCCCTGAAGCCAATTTTAGTGTATGCTAGAGGAAATTCATTAAATATTTCCTGCCTGAGCCTTCTTATTACTTTAAGTGTGAACATGTTTCCCTCATCCTCTCACCCCCCATACACGACTGTCTCCCTTGTATGGTACATCTTTTACCAGTTTCTCTTCCTTTCTTCTCTTCCACACAGACAGTGAAAATTCTGAGTCTCCTACTAGTCCAGAAGATGGACATGGCCCCCTTCTCAAGGAAAATGCCACCTTTACAATAGATCCAAAGACAGCATTGGATTCACCACAATCTTGCCCTGAATCAGGTAATTTTCAGCTATGTCCAGTAGATGAGGTACTAAGGTTTGGATTCTACATGTTTAGTTGAATTCATACCGTTTTTTCAGTTGGGTATGCTGAGCCCAATGCCAGCCAGACACATGTAGGCAAGACCAGGGAGCTGCCATTTGGAAGGAGGTCGCCTTCATTGACTTGAGGTTTGCACCTTGTAGGTCATGTAACAGGGTTTCTGCAGCCTGGAAAAGTCAGGAAATTTTATTTTCATTTTGCAGGCCTGGAAAAGTCATAGAATATTGTAGAAATGACAGAAGTCATGGAAAAGTCATGAAATTTAGCCCAGATCAGTCTTTTAATTATTTATGAATAAATTTAATCATGATAAGTGCACCAAACCTCAGATATAATTTGGTCATGAAATAGTGGTTCTGTTAAGTTCGTGAAATAGTCATGGAAAAATCATGCAATTTTATTTTCCGCAAGGTGCAGGAACCTTGCAATAATCTCTCCCTTGTCTCTTTGAATTTTTACAAGACTTACACCAGATTAAGAAGTTGAACATTCAAAATTGATTTGTCAGATCGGCTATCATTTTAATGTCAGTCTGAAATTTTTTTTGCAACTGCCATATCATTGCCAGTCTCTGGAAACAAGGGAAATGCTGTCAATGTGCTTTTGGAATGCTTTATTTTGTATGTGCATTAATGTGTGTGTGTGTGTGTGGGGGGGGGGAGGGGGTTGACTTTTTGATGAGTTTTTTGGAAGTCAAGGTATTTGGATGTTGTCAGTAAAGTTTGACCCATAGCTGTTGTCCCAACAGAAGCCAATAGTACAGGTCTCTCATAGTGCCAGTGAAACTGGGCTGTAAAACTCCATCTAACTCAAAGTGCCATTGGGGAGTTTTTACACTGCATGTTTTTCTAGTCTATCTGAATTATTAAGGAGAAGGACAATCTGATATGTTTGCCCTCCAGTGGGTTTATTTGGGTGCTGACTGCCCGTTCCCTAGGACCGATGCCTGGATGCTTAAAGGTGTATTATTCTATTGCAGCCAGAACAAATAGCTTTGGCTGAGTTTTTTGCCAAAAATAAGGAAAAAAAGCCTCAGCCATTTCGACTTTGCGATGGCCCCAAGGAACTCTTGAGTCCATCAAAATAGCACTTAACAGAGCATTTAATTCCACATAGCATTTAATTACACCGTCCAGACATCTTTACTGAACAGATACTCTGTACAGTTTCATACAGGTACCTAGATGGTACAGTACTACAGTAGTACTGTTGCAGTAGTAGCAGTCATGTGAAATGTGTGTACATCTGTAATGATTGCAATGGTAAACCTAGTCCAGGTTGTAGACTTTATGAACTGTGAGAATACCCAACATTGTCCACATTCCTAAGACATGGATCAACACTGGGAGGAAGAGATCAGATGTCCCTGTGGGATTCATCACTGGATAGAAACATTGCACTTGACCAAGTTGTCTCATTTTTCATGGGCAGAGAAAGTTTGGTTCTACTTGTGATAGAAAGGTCACTGACCTTTCCCTATATTAACTGTTGCTTTGAGATGCGAAAGTGGAAAAAATAGCTTTGTAGCAGTCAAGTGTCTAGGTTCACATGTTTGATTTGTATTATGTCACTTTTGTCAGGGCTAGTTGTCAAAAATGATTCCAAATTTTATGCACACTTTCAAAGACAACTGTGTGTTAATTCCAGAAAGATGAAGATGACATGATGAATATAATAATTTGTAAACTTTTGGTATAAAGGCTTGGTGTTCTTGAGTATTTTAGGCCCAGGTTGAATGGTCACTTTTAGGGAGATACTTCATGTAAAGGTTAAGTGAAACTTATGTGGATAGATAACTGAAGGGAAATGAATGGGCTGAATAGCTAGAAGCAAGTAGGATAAGTAGATGTCTATTCACATGAGTTTAAGGTTGACTAACATGAAGTACATACCCACTTTAACATGGGATCATATTTTCAAATTCAAGGTGGGGAGACTGCTCTTGCCCTTTAACAGTTTTTTGGCAACAGAAATTACACATCCTTTTGAATTTTCTTCATGTCATTTGAATTTACAGGAATAAACAGCAGCAACACTGTAGGCCTACTGTCCCTCTAAAATGGAAATGAAAGGACATTTGAGCTCCTTGTTGTACAGTACTTCCTATTTAGTGTAGAATATATATTATGTAAGCCCTGTTAAGTCCCATTTTTTAACCATTGACCAAATTGTAACAACTTGGTCCAAAATGTAAAAATTTTCTGCCCAAAATGTAACAACTTTCTAGGTTGGTCCAAAATGTAACAATTTTCTGCTCTAAATGTAACAACTTTCAAAGTTATGGCACTTAAAAAAATATGACAGCCACCTTAGATATTTTTCAATAACGTCTGATGTGAACATCCACGTTGTTACATTTTGGTCAACACGGCTGGAAAAAACCGGCAATACGGGAAGCTCATTGCCGGGAAATCCAACCCACTCGCGGGAAATTTGCTCAGAGGACTTTTAAAATGGGTGTCGGGCTGATCATTGTATTGTCAGAATAAGTCAATAAAAGCTCCTTGTTAGCTTTCATTCTAAAAATTTCAATACATTCTGCACTCCCCAACTTGAACTACCAAAGAATATTTAAAAGTTTTTCGTTCATTTATACAAGCAAATTCAATTGGGATATCCCGGGGATAAACTACAACTTCCAAGCACTACGAAGAGAAACAGCGTGATGCGCTGCCATGAGTGGGTCAATTCGTACCGTACACTGTATATTCTGCATGTTTTGTACACAGTCTTTGCTGATAAAACAACCAATCAGAATGGGCGACATTTTCTTCGGCCGAGCTGGCTGACGAATCTACACTGAGTTATAACAGATGAATGAATGCACGTGGTTGAACGTTCGCTGTGTGTAGTACATCTGCAGTGATAATGCATGTAGCCACAGTATGAAGGACTCTCCCTGTTCTTAAAAATAAGAGGCGTGTTATTCTCCTTTGTTGCAACAAATCGGTGCTCAAAAATCAGTATTCGGGCCACATGTGTAATTGTTTTTTGATGGTGCAGGTGAATACCGTGAGCGTTTAATAGAGCGGGTAGTCATGAGCGGGAATAGCGGAGAAGTTTGGTTCAAGAATATGCCAATTATATAGACCTAGCCTTTATGCGTATCGTAGGCCTAAATGATTTCTTGAATGATTATGTTTTGCCCCTTTGTGAAGCCTGAGTAACGGACACATTTTACACAACACAGTGACAAAGTTCGTCCCATCCTCATTGCATAGCTGTATTAAACAAACATATTGCCATTCTGTCAGGCTATTTGGGGCGACCAATGAGAGAGCTACATTTGGGCTGTTTGCTTTCATTTGTGCAGCACAGTAAAGAACGTGATAGCGACGTAGTACTGTAGTAGCAGTGGTGACTTGCTGCTGTTTGTGAAGGAGTGTTTTATGTATGCACACAACAGTAGTAGTTGCTGAGCTGAACGCGACGGCGCTCAATGGACAAGTTGCTTGGCTAGAAAGTTAGTTAGTTTGTTTGACAGAAGAGAAGAGTAGGACAAACTTTGAAGGAAGGAGAGATTCGGTAATGGAATTCAACTTTATGTCGTTCGAAATCTACATAATTTGAAAGCTTTACATTAGCAGTTAATGCACAAACAAGTTTCATTCCCAGTGCTTGAATTCATGATAAGGTCGGACTCAACAAAATTGTGTCCAAAGCTATCAAAAAACCCGATGGGCTACATAATTTTCCCGCCACAGCGTTCATTCATCAGGGGCTTTCAGGGCCAGGAAGGGCCGTTTCCTGCAATCTGAGAGGCTTCATTTTTCAAAAATTTTTGTGTACGCTTTGCGCGAACCCATGGTCGCGCTCCGCTTAGATAGTAAATAATTACAATCACACGGGAAATAATTCTTTCATTGCCGGGAAATTTCGGTTTTTTCCAGCCGTGTTGGTCAATTGTTACAAAATGGGACGTAACAAGCCCCACTGACAAAAAAAAAATTATGCTCCCCCATTCTTTCCAATATCAAGGAGTTTAGAGGATTGTGGTAGAAGAATATGTTTATAAACAGCTTTTACATATCGTTATCACATTATTTGACCTGCTTTAAAGACTTTTAACATTATAATTTTTGACCTCGAAGATAAATAAATCCTAGCATAGAATTATCAGACAAACATTTCCCAGGAGTTTCTCATCATGATGTGGCAAGCATGTTCTCTGCAAGGAAAACGACTCTTTCACAGTGACATAACTGATTCTTGAAGACTTCAACAATTATTTTGGAGTCAGTCTTTTGAACATACCCACTTACTTGTCCCAATTTACTCAAATTTACAAGAAGCTAAAGATTTGAAGCAGCCAGCAGACATTTCTACTTGGTAAACATGCATCACAGGGTTATTACAAAATTCCCTGCTCTATCTGTCTAAATATTATGAGTTTGAATAAATTAAGATGTAGCACCATTGTACCTGCAAGACTGTTTATTAGGAGGCATGCCATCAATAGCAAGATTCAACAATGCTGCTGAAATTACTCCTGAATGTTGAACAGACCAATTTTAATTACGTCAAATTTCATATGGCATAAACGCACAGAAGATCATGCTATTTTATGTGTGATCTGTGTACATAAACAGCAGTTGCATATGTGTACACATGCAACTACTGTTATGCTTGTGCACTATACAGGATGCTGTTCTACTGAATCATTGTATTGAACAACATCAGCAATGATATTAAATTGGTCTTTGATGACTTTAGGGCAAAAAAATCAATAAGTTATGACGCTGCCTACTATCAAGCAGATAGATGTCAAGATGGTTTTGTATACTGGTGGACTATTGAAGTGTTCTTACACCTACTGTACTGTATTTTTTTTTCATCATGAAGGAAGGGACTGGGGGCCTGCAACCTTATAGTGTAAAGTACAACAACACATATAGTAATAGTGTAGCATATTTTGCATTTTACACGTAAGAAGTAATAAGGAATCTGGAAAAGTTATTATACTGTACTCAGGTAAAGAAGTTGTAGTTGTCAAAAGTTACAGCAAGTTATTAAGGAAGATGGTGAATTTTGCCGACTTGAAAGCGTCATATACAGTTGCACTTAGGGGGGGGGGAGAGCTCTTTGGGAATTTTGAGTTCATATCGATCACGTAATGAGAGTGTTAAAGGGTCACTACCACATGGCAATGCTTATAATTAGCATAGTAAGTCAAGGTTCATATCATATATCATATAAGGGGAAATAATTTTGAATTTTTTGATGTGCGGGCTGGTAATGGTTTTGTGCACAATATGAAAAAGTGTCTAGTCACAAATTTTTAAAAACCAAAGTGAAGTACTCACTCATAAAATAGTTATATAATTGCAAAGGTATGATATGGTGATTGTCTAATTTTGGCAATTTGTCATTGGTACAGTCTGTGTAGAAAACCTAATAGGTTTGGAAAAATTTATTGAATTTTATGAACCAGCTCAATGAGTAGTAGCTTTAAAGAATAAATTGGATATTTTTGTGACATACATTTCATTTGTGGTTCTGATTACAGTTTAAAAATTCAAGAGATTGTTGCAGCAGTTGTGCATAATAACAGTATTTATTTCATTGTCTCATGCTTTGTTATAAATATATGACTGCTTGTACCTTTGTTTGTAAGATTCCTGAAAGGTCTTTGAATATTCATGACCGGTGCCTGAAAGCCAGTATTCCACGATAGTTGTGATGTTTATTGTTTGGGGCACAATACCAACCTCTGCTTGATATGGTTTGACTTTTTTTCATTCTTCTTTGTACATGTGCGATGCTGAGATCTTAGTTGATAATTTTCAATAGTGAATGGATATTTACGATGAGATTGAGCTTTTCAGTAGCTCTTTGTCTTTGGCCGCTGATCATATCGTACCTTCAGAATTTTTGTCATATTGTAAGAATCAAATTTTCCTTATATCTCCCTGCCTGCAAATAAATTGGGAAAGCAATTCAGTTGATCTCATTTTAAAGGGAGACATGCAGTAGCAAATAGTAAGCTATGGAGTATTTTAGATCATAAGATTGTGATATTGTAGGGTCAGTGAGACATATATACAGTAGTAGTTACAACAATGCTGACACCAGTATTTGGTATTTGGATGCAGTACTCATTACTCATGTACATTTTGTAGTGACAATTTTAGCTTGGAACAGGTCTACCAGTTTGGAAACAAATTACTGTTTGTCAGAGAATGAAGTCACCCAACTGTGGTGTAAGACTCTTGTGAAAGGTTAACAAGGATTGATTATTTCAGTATCTTACTCTTGGGATTACAGCTTTGTTCTGAAGCCCAAAGTTCAGCTGTGCCATTCTTGCTTGCGATTATGTTCTGTAGTAGGAGGTGAGAGTTCTATCTTTTTCAATTAATTTGTTTTGTCTGTTTGAGTCATAAAGTCATACAGATCATTTGTTTTGGTTGGTCAAGTGTTGTCCGTAAGTGGACGTGTAGCTTCTTCGGGAAGCAGTATCAAGTTTGGTCTCGCCAAACGGCCCTTTGCCAGAGGGTCGGGAGGACTTAAAAAAGATGATTTGTTTTGATGTTGTACATGAGGTTATTACAGCATGTACTGTACAATAGTTAATACAGATTACAGTGCAAGATCTGGTAGGAGTTGTAAGTATCTATTTTGCTTGATATTTCACATACCACAGTCATGTAATTTTCAGCTACCGTATGATCCTACTTCCATTGTGCGTGTTGCTCCACATAAGCAATGGAGTAGAAAAAACAAGCCAATGAGCCACAACTGACAAAAGCTGTGGCCTGCTCGACTTGAACCAATAGATTGGAAACTGGGCCGTAAAACTCTATCATACTTACTAACTAGCTATGGTATGATCCGTGTAGAAGTGTCCAGTGCACAGTGAGTGATAGTGTGATTGCAGGTGAACAACTGTATGATTGGAAGTGAAGAATGCCAGCTTAAAGGGCAAGAGCAGTCACCCCAACTTGAAGTAAACTGTGTTAGGAAGTTCATTTACGGGAACGAAAGGAATTTAGACGACTGAAGTTCAGATGTAAGAGAAACCCCAATCGAATGAAGTTTTAACAAATTTTACGAAGCAGACTGATGAAGAAGAGAATAGGTATTAGTTTCAAAGAAATGTAATTTAACCTTCTAGTCTTGAAAACAACTTAACAGAACAGTATTTCACAACATAATAAAGGTAGTTGGTACTTACCAATGAGTATAACTTAACTTAGTCTCGCATGGAGCTACCTCCAGTTGGCTGATCTCTTGAGGTAGCGTTTCCTGTCATCTGGTGGAACTGGCTGGTGAGCCACAATGTGGAGTCCCTGTGAGAGCTATAGGGGGCTGCCACGCGAGTGTTGTCGGGCCGAGGCTGGGGTGGAGTGAGGTGTCGCAGACAGGGAAGGAACAAACCATGCAGAAACAGAAAACAGGCGGTCAATCCTAAAACGGGATACAGGAGAAAAGTTCTGTCACTGGTGCAGGAACATAACAGAAGTAGTTGAAAACAGAAGACTTCTGGGCTGGTGATTAGTAACTTAAGGACGTCTTTATGAAGGACATGACTGATTGGAGTCTAAAGGATGAGAGCCTGAGCCACACATACAGCAGTTGACTTTAAAGCGGGCACTTTGTCAGACAGGAGGGCTAACACAATAGCAAGTCTTCCTTACACACATAATACGACACAAATAAATTAGCATATCATTAAATGGTGTCATGCCAGCTGAATGAAAACAATAATGAAGAATGCAAGCAAAGCCTTTCAAATTCATACAACCTAACAAAACATACTACAGCCACTCAGGCAAATTATTGTAACATTCGTTGCACATAATAACTGTCCTGTTTCATGATAAGTTGGAGAGTCATGTGACAACATTTTTTTCTTCTCAGATGTGAAATTAAGAAGTAACTCTTGATTTACCTTGCATACGCAATATTCATAAAATGTTATCACTCGATTCGTACGATTGGAAATCAGGGCCCGATTTTCATGGTTGTCGGATTGTCTGAGATAACTGAAATTCCATATGGACAACCAAAAGTTAAAGGTTGGTTGTCCGATAGACAACCATTTTCCTCTCACAATGAATTATACAGCAGCTTGCTTTATCTTATTGAAAAGTATACTGCTTCCTGATCAGTGCTTTCAACTTTTTCTGTCATGCAATAGTTCATATTTCCAAGTGTTTTTGTCTCTCAAAAATCATATCTTTTTATTTTTGAAGACTAACAATACAAAGAAACCCAATAACTGTGTTGTGATTGTGCAAAAAATGTTCCGGCCAACCAAATTTGTTTGCTGACAACTAAAAATACTGACATGGTTGCCCAAAGTACAACCATAAATTTTTCTGAAAATAGAGGCCCGGAAATGCATTCTTTCTAGCTTAGTACTGGCAAATTATTGATACATCCCTAAAAGGTACTAAGCTTGAACAGTACATATCATGGTTGAGAAATGCATTCTTTCTAGCTTAAGAACAACAAAATCTGACACCGTTAAGTATATAGTGATATTATGAAAGTTTCTTTGAAAAAGGGGAAGAAGAAAATTGTGCTATTTGGCTACTGTTCAAAAAAAAAAACTTTGGGGGACTGCCCTGACCTTTAATTCTTGTTTATGTATTCTATCATGCAGTCATGGAATTTTTAGCAATAATGTGTGCAGACCTGTATGGAGATATACTGCAGTAGTGCTGTACTTGGTGCATTAGGAAATAATTAAGTTAAACCTTTAGACCTTCTGGTTGTTGTATTATCATGGAAGTACTTCCATGGTATTATGTTGTTTCCAAAAGGGATCTATATTTTATACTTACCTATTAGCTCTAAGGCAAGGTATGATAGCTTGCGCTAAGGGTTGGCGTAGTGCCTTCAAGGCTGTGTTACTTTGCAGTGATCTTTCTGTAGTAGATGGGACTGTCCACTAGTAGGCCAGGTAAAAAGTGCCAATAGGTTCACAAAACAAGGTAGCTTTGGGGTAATTTTAGGGGCTTTGCCTGGAAAAATTGTCATTTTGCATTGTAATTTAAAGTTATGCACTCTGGGTAGAAATTTGTTTATGTGTCCATCCAATGTAGTTTAGTGTAAAACCAAGTCCATTTTGTACAAACTTCTGTATTTTACAGAACTTAATATTTCCATTTTAGTTTTGAAAAGTCTGAAAAAAGTATTGAATTTTTGCATTTCAAATGTATGGCAATCTTGGGCTTGTGAATGTATGATGTAAACACTGCAGCATAGAACAGGACAGCATGTCTGTAGAAGTTAAGGTTTAATTACATCCGTTCCTGTCATCCTTGTACACAAACCCGTGTAACAGGGAAATGTATTTTAAGTGCAAGGGCCCCGCATAATCAAGATAAGTGAGAAGAGGAGACAGACATATCATTTCTTCATCATGACTTGAGGAAGCAGACATCCTACTGTAGCTAGGAACCTGGAAGCGTAATGTTTACAAATGTCTTTCATGAGTCTAGCTGCAGTTTATCCTGTCAAAGGTAGTGTTTCACATGATCTAAGTTGCATATTTCCAAAGGAGTTGGCCATGTCAACCCTTGTGTTTGGGCCTAAAACTGAGTGTATGAGGGTGCTGTAGAATAAGGGTGTCAGAACGTAAGGATAGGGGGAACCTAGAGGTGTCAAAATATATTGTGTGGATGTAACCTTAGTAATAAAGGGAGTTAAATTGTATGTATTCTTTAAATATTTATTTGGCATACTTGAAGCCTAGAACAGATCAGACTTAGCAAATAGGAATTGGTACATGCATGTACAAAAACTGCATGCATGTAACTAGTCACATACGGCGAGAGGACAATCATTGCAGTAGTAAAAGGCCTAATTCTCTTATCCCAAACAATTTCAGTTCTCCTAACCTACTGCACTTGCTTAAGATACTTTCATCTTTAGAAAACTCCAGACACAATCTCAGTTTGTTGCTTCAGGGTGAGAGTATACAAGACCCCATGTACGTTTAATCTAAACTCTCTCAGTACAGTAAATGCTATGTAATAGAAGTTTTGATACTCGGCATTGTTTTAACTTGCTGTGAATGCTGTTACTCAAAGAGCTGTGCCAATTGAGAATTTCTGTAGACTGCTACAAAAATTGTAGTTTTGGGGGAGGAGGATTAGGCCTTTAATATGTTTCCAGCTTATCTAATTATCAGCTTGGAAAAAAAATTTCATGATCCATAAAATAGGTCTAAAAAGTTGAGTAAGGTAATATTTGCTGCTCCATGGATTGTAAATGAATTAAGTAGGGAAATAATGCAGTACCCCACAACTGGAAAAAGGACTTCGGATGCAGCCATGGGTGGAAAATGTTTGGAAGCTAGTGGGCTCATTCCCAGGAAATGTGGACATCTGGAGGGAAAGTTTGAGGTGAGATTTCCCTATTCTGTACATGCAGATATAGAAAGAATTGTGGGAAATTTTACTCCCTTCCTTGGAAATAACTTTACTCCTTTCCTTGGAAATAAACATTTTTTCTAGCCTTGGGTGCAGCTAGGTTAAACCAGAATTTAAGCGGTAATGACACAAAACCCTATGTAACTTTTCTAGCCAAGTCCACTGATAGTCAATTTGTCTCCTTATTAACATTTTCATTTGAACAGTGTTCTATCATGTTGTAATATTCCTTTGTCCCTGCAGTACCTAGTTTAGTGTGTTTTCACATTCCAGGCAGACATAAAAATTGCACGTACGGTGGGTGAGTCGAAAGCTGTTCAGCAGTAGAGAACCTTTTGTTCAAAACAACAAAGGGTGGTACCCGGTAACCTTGAGGCTAAATAAGGATACATAGTTTGAAGTATGAAACGGCTAAAACATTTACTTAAATTCCACATTGATCACATGTTAGAAATGGTTTGTCTGTTTTCGTTTGCCCTTTTTTTTTTTAAATGAAATATTAATGAATAAGAGCATGTTATCATTACAATACTGTGAAGTTCACCCTTTTGTTTCTCGGTGTATGGCTGTACTTTAGACTTGATAGATTTACTCATTGTTTAATTATGAACATACTTTTTGTGTGTATACCACTCTGGGTATTATTAGTGGGCATGTGTTTGGTGACATATTGTAGGCAATACGTGTCTTTTTCTCACAGGAGGTACATGTTAAGTAATGAAAATCAGAAATCGATTTGTAGATCTGTTGTGGATTCAACTTTTCATTGTCACCTTTGAAGAAAAATTCTGGAAACATAGTTGGAGATAGCCACTGTGTATGTGTATTCGTTTAAAATGCAGTATTGGAGCTGTTTGCATGGAAGAAAACCTTTTCAAATTAGGTAAATGTGCAGAAATTGACACTTTTTTAAGGTACAGTAGTAGTCATGAGACTGATTGCCATGGTAGGATTTAATGGTAGGTTTAATATGTAGGTAGAGGTTCCTTTGTACAGTAGTAGTGAATGAAAGCAGAGCATATGTTTGTTGGTTTTGGTTGCAAGTGTCAAGTTCAAGACTATATTTTTGGTTCATTTGCCTACGAGTACTGCTTTTAATTGTTCAAACCATCAGCCTTCAAACTTTTTGCTACTTCTTAATTGGCTATAAAGTATACATGGGTCTTTGACTGCTTCCCTGGGCTTGTGCATTCCTATAAGATATTCGACTAATCGACTGGATGGTCAAGTGGTTGGAGCCTTGGACTTGCAGTCAGGATGTCTGGAGTTTGACTCATGGCCAGGTCATACCAAAGGCTTTTAAAATTGGAGTGTAGATTGTGCTTGGTGCTCGGCATAAGCAATGGAGTATGGGAAGCAATCCAGTGAGCCACAATTGTAAAAAAGGCTGTGGCCAGCCTGACATAAGCCAGTTGGTTAGAACTGAGCTGTAAGACTGCATCAGTCCATCTAACTAAGGTATATTCTGCCTCCTTGAGAAATTACGCAAGCCATGGAAGCTACCTTTAATGATGATACATACTAATAATGCTTTCATTCACAGTCCTGTATTGTATAGATCTACGATGTGCATGAAAGTGCAGTGGTACTGTACAGTGGTTATTGTTCTTCTACGGTACAATTTTGATGCTATGACTTGTCAATTTGACAAACTACATGTTTGTGGGAAAAGTTGTAAAAAAGGGGATTTAAGTTGATCTGTGCACAGTTTCACAAAACTGAAATTTCTGTACTTTTTTCTCATTTTTAATGTATTAACTGAATGGATAATTTCTTATAGTAACTGTAAATTTATGACACATTAATGATACAGTTGAAGTGAGGTTCAAATCTACAGTAGTTTCAGAAAAGGTGCCCTTTTAGTTGCCTCTTGTGTCAGGGAGCATTACTAAGGGCATATTCTGCAAGCCCCAACCTACCAGAGAGGGGGCACCAGGGAGGGGAAAGATGATTTTTAGAGAAAACACCCACTGCAATGTGCAGTACCATTTAATAAATAGTCATACAATACATACAGAGTACTTGTAGTGTGGTAGGGTGAGTATATATTGTCACTGAGTACAAGTACAGTTGTCTGTGGTTATGAGTATGAGTACGAGTACAAATCTTGTTAAAGCAACTCAGTGAGTTGGTTCAAGGAATTCAACAATTTTTTCCAAAGCTGTTCAGTTTTCTTCACATATCAATGATACATGGGTGTTCAAGCTTAGACAATCTTCATATCATACATAGAAATAACTGTTTCATGAGTGAGTAGCCTACTTAACAGCTCAATTAAGTTATCAAAATTTGTGACCAGATGCTTTTTCAAAATTATGCACAAAACTTTTACAAGTCAGGACACTTCAAAATTAAGAATTGCTAACTTTTTCTGTAACTATGGGATATGGAACTTGACTAATTATGCTTATAGAAGCAATTTTCATGTGGTGGTACCCTTGAACACTTTCATTAAAGGGCCAAGCCTCTCACCCCAAACTACAATTTTGGTAGGGGGGTACCGAAATTCTCACTTGGCTCAGCTCTTTCACTGATAGCTAATTCAAACAATGCAGATTACCAAAGCTCATATTACACAGCATGAACAGTACTGAGAGTGTTTTGAATATATAAATTGAGTTCTTCTATATTCACCTTGAAGCAATAAACTGAGATTGTATCTGGATGAAGATGAATTTCAGACAATTGTGGGAGGGACCTAAGTAAGAAGGTTAGGAGAATTGGTACTGTTTGCGTGAGAGAACTGGGCCTTTTAGTTATCGACATCAACTAATTGTGCAGCTTTAATGGGTATGGGTACAAATTTTGTAAATTTACTTCCTTGCATAATTTTCAGGGATTCCTCTGGGTTTTGGATCTCATTAGATGATCTCATGTGTTAGAGTGATACAAACTGTGACACCAACAGGGAGGGAGAATGATCACTCTTTATTGGCTAATACAGTACAGTGCAGGTGACAATATTAAAGCAATGTTCTGTGAGGTGGTAGCCAAAATCTGTCAGGTGGCCACTGTACAAAAAGAAGGCTAGGTCAAACCCTGACTTTCCAAATGTGTATATGCCAAGTAGGACTGTCAGCGATTAGCGGTTAATCGTCAATTTTATACCGATACCTACACGATACTACTGTAAACGGGTTAGTTGTACATACACAAATGCGATTAATTGCTGAGTAATCGCAAAAAGATGCCATGAAACCTTTAGTTCACTTATCACAAACTGACAACCCTAGTTCCAGGTGTGGGTCAAGAACAGATCACATTTTCATGCATATATGAGTGGCGTCAGCTGGGTTGGAGGGGGGATTGCATCATATTAAGAAAGAATGCCTTCCCCTTTGGAGAGTTATATTCCGATTTTGTTGTTGATCTATATTCTGTATAACATAATCATGAAATCACAATAACCCCTCCCTTGCTCAGACAATATGCTCAGTTTTACTTCTTATGAAAGACAGAGATAACCATGGGTATTATTCAGCAAGCTTGAGCCCACAGAGGTATTACCACATGTTTGTTGTGACATGTACAATAATGTATCAGAACAGTTCCATGTGTTGGTTTCTTTATTGGAAGACATAGCAAATGACTCAGATTCTTTGTGAGCAAGGAATTAAAATGCGAGGAGACATTTTCAGAATACTTTTTGTATTATTCAACCACCTCAAGGGGTAATTTCCTGACCCCTGGGGATTACACTGACAATTCCATTATTTATCAAAGGAAATTGTGGCCTGACGTATTTGTTCTAGCAATTAAAAGGTTCCTGTGAAAACAGTTTCCATCCATGGACAACAACTTAAGGCAAACAACATACAATATTATTGATACACAGCTCCTACTGCACAGTGTGATACATTTGCTATTCCTTTTGGCACATGAAGTAGAAAAAAAGAGTTCAGTGCACTTAATTACACAGGGCAAAGTTATGTGTTGGTGAATGTGCAGTACTGTAAATCTGGTGATAAATATAGTGTAGCCATGTTGATATTAAAACAGAATTACAGTTATAGTAAATAGCCCTGTCCCCTTCTATCACCCTTTCAAGTGGAAATACAGAACAGATAAACTTTGAAGCTCTTTAAATCTCTGTAGTCTTTTGACAACACTTGAACAGGACAAGGTACATATGTTATGACTTTAAAGGCCCATTTCTCTCACCCCAAACAGTACCAATTCTCCTGACCTTCTTACTGAAGACCCTCCCACAATTATCTGAAATTCATCCTCACCCAGACACAATCTCAGTTTTTGCTTCAGGGTGAGTATAGAAATACTCAATTTATATTATCAAAACACTCTCAGTACTGTTCGTGCTGTGTAATATAAGCTTTGGTACTCTGCATGGTTTGAATAAGCTGTCAGTCAAAGAGCTGAGCCAATTGAGAATTTTGGCACCCCTGTACCAAAACTGTAGTTTGGGGTGAGAGGTTTGGCCCTTTAAGGGCATAAGCTGTCATCCCCACGATACTGCAAGCATCATTTCAATATATAGTCTATCTCACATTTTTTCCTTTAAGATTTTAAAGTGGAGTACTTTTTAACAAGTTTTAAATTAATTATTTTATTTTACATGATGATGTCTTGAAAGTTTAATACTGTATTAATTACCAGTTATAAATGGGCAATGCTTTCACCACAATTTGGATTTGTGTTTTACACTATCCTTTTTCATGAGTGATTCCTAATAGTCATGACAATGTTTTTTTTTATTACACAATTGTGAAATGTAAGAGACATCCTAGCTTGATCTACCCAGAACTTTGGCTATGATATTTATGTCTTGAAATTTATATCATAGAATATACAGTACTGTACTGTACTTGGAAGAGAAGTGAAAGGAAATTTACAGATTTAGCTGCCATTTTGATAAGTCTGTGGTGACTACTTTTGCAGCCAATGTTCAAGTAAGAGTTCATTGAAATGTAATACCAGACAGGACTCGAAATTAGCAGTTGTCTACAAGTAGCCCCAAGCAAATGGTTTTAACTTGGATCAACGACAACCAAAGCCTCACAATATACATACTGCAGGTAGTTTAGTGGTGCATGGTGAGGTTCATGTACATCTTGTACAATTGTGACTTGAATTGTTTAGAAGACCATCAGACTTCTTTCTTGTAGAAGCTATGGGCACAAGCAAATTTGTTGGGGTATCAGGTCCATGGGCCCCTGTTACTTCAACCTTTAGGTATATAGAGGCATATAATTACATTAGTATGTGGTTCAGAAGTTTAAGAGTACTTTTCACTACTTGTATCTATGCATTTTACACTCTTGTTCACATTGCAGTCTTTAGATTGGCTCATGCATGTATACTGTAGGTGCCAAAATCCAAGCGCTGAGGTACTTCTTTTTTTCGATTTTTTTCATGTTGTTAGCTTTGCAGACTATTGATATAACTTCTTTTTCTCCATGACTGAGAGCATTTAAGCATTTTCCCTCACTTAATCATATTCCCACATTTGGAATCTGCACTGTGAAGGGCATGGCTGTAAGGTCACATGTTGAATGAGGACTCCTAGGCTGTTGTTAGTCTGCTGGTAAAGAATCTGCCTTCCAGTAAGGAGGTCTGGATTTGATTCCCAGACAGAATCCTACTTTACCAAAGACATTAAAAACTGGAACCTACCGCTATTTTGCATGATGCTCCACTTAAACAATGGAGTAGGGATGACATTCAACAACTAGGAATAAAGGCAGTGGGTAATGCTATGTTTACTTCACTTCTCCTTACCCCCTATTTACATACGGTTCAGGCTCCAAGCAGGCAATAGTAGGAATGAGCAGGGGAGATGCATAGTTGGGACGACTAGTGTGCCACCTGGCTAAGTGTCTGCAGTGGGCGTAGCGACGGGGTGGTTTTGGGGGTTAGAACCCCCCATGATCCAACCTTGCAATGCAAAAACCTAAAATAGCAGCTTTTCTCTCTATCCGTAGACTTTTCCCTCATGTCTTGCCCCAAAGCCCCCCTCCCCATGACACAATCCTGGCTATGCGCCTGAGTGTCTGCCCTATGGGTATTGTTGGGCAATTAGGGAAATACATGTAAATAGGAAGTAAGTAGCGTCACTCATAAACTCATAAACCATTAAGTTTTGTAGAATTAAAAGGTTAGACATTGAGGAGTAAAATTCTTACCCCATGAACAACAGACCAAACATAGGCCATTGTTTGTATCTAAGCTTGCTTTAACACAGTCTCCCATTATGTATTCTACTGTACCCAGAACTGTACATCACATTTGCACTAGTTGATCATGCTCATAGTGAGAATCACTTCAAGTTCTAAAAGCATCTCGATTCATACTCTCACAAATATTGATTTGCCGGAAACACGTCTGAATGAGCAGACATTTAAATCTTCTGAATATGTTTCAAAGATGAGAGAGTACTTTGTTCATGTTGAGGCCACACATTTTGTTATAGAAGCTGCTGGTTATGATTTCATGCTTAAAATTGGACAAGTAGTGTAAACAGGATGTGCGGCATGCATGACAGTTTTAATACAGTTCGCTGAATCAGTAATGACAATTTGACAGGAGATCAGGTGCAAAAATGTGGAAATGGTTTTTCTTGAAGAGTATTATATGGTAGATACTTTGTGTGACATGAGTTTACAGTTTTCACATTTCAGTGGAATAGATTAATTTACTCCTTTAATAGGGTGAGACACATTTCACTTTCAAAATTTTTGTACTAAGGAAACAATTGAACTCAATTACAACCGTAACTTTTCCGATTTCTGTTTTACGAATAAATTATTTACTTTCTGAATTGTAGAATTCAGTTAATGAAATGCTTAGTGTCATAGGTTCATATGATTGCATATACATCAGTTGTACAATAATATTGCTTGTCATTCTGTTTTCTCAGATAACAGTGATTAAAACAAAAGTGCTCACATATGTAAGAAAAAAAATGATAAAACAATGAAATTTCATTTTCATAATTTGTGTAAACAGTAAAATGAGGTATTAAGTGTCAATGGGTCTTCAGGTTTGTACAACATGCATTTCCAATAACGTTGTTCATCTTTTTGTTTTTTCAGATAACAGTGAAAATGTACAATCTCCTGAAGATCCTCCCCATGCATCAGAATCAGAAGGAACAAAATCTGATGCATCACAAGATACTGTAGCAGAAAAACCAGGTATTTCTACAACCACACTTTTTATTGGGGGGTGGAGGGGGATGGGGATGGGGGATGACTTAGTAGTGGTGGATGGACATTACGAGTCAAGTTGAACCCAATTAGCAGTCTGGGTAATATAGTTCCACCATGAATCAGTTTGATGGCATGCATTGCCAATAGCTTGGGGTTGAGGAGTGGAAGGGTGACTGAGGTGAGGTTTATAGGTAATCGGAACTAAAATTGGCAGCCTGAATAAATTGAAATAGTTCCATGGTCATGAATTAGTACAGCATGCATTCCCAACTGCATAGTCTGGTTGGTGAGTGTTGTATTTAACCATCTCTTATGGCATTGTATCAAAACAAAGTGCTGCCAAGCATCTGGGTAGCAAGACTTTAAGGGTCCATGGACAAGAGATGTCAAGGGGTCCCCAAACCCATTTTCATAGGATCCCTCTCACTTCTGTAAGACTGCACTCACTAGGTTCAGGTTGGTTAGGGCTCATTGAATCCTCCCAGGAGACATTGCCCACATATTTCAAGTACATGGTACTACTGTACATCCTTTATTCTGCAACCTAATGAGGGGTCGAGCCAATGGCAGACAATTGAATACTACCACAGACTTAGGTGATCAGCAAGGCCTCACCATTGTACCAATGTACTCTCTATCCATATTAGTAACATCATAAAGTAGGGTACCTTTGCTTTTATATCTTGAGATTGCAAGAGGTATAAAAATTTCCAGATTTTCACTTTTTCACGTTATTATGGTGATGCAGAATGTTGAGTGACAGACAAATGTGCACCCAACACCCCAGCCGATATAAAGACTCATTTTAAAATCATGCTCAAGGTCTTTGTTTCACTGCCCTACTGTACAACTGTTGACTGCTGAATGTGAAAATGCTTTGCTCTTTAAAAAGTCTACAATATTTATTGAAAGTGCCTGGTTGAGATGCCTCAAAAAAGGGCAATTAGATTTTTGGCCGAGAATATTAACTTTCTCTCCAGGGTCTAGTTTTTCCCTTCTAAACTGATTCTATACCAGAATATAGAAACATTGAAGAGGTCTTTCAGGTTAGAAGTTCTAAGCTGAAATTTTGGGTTAATTACTGTTGAAAGAAAATTTCTGAATACTTGTTGGGTAAAAAATTCACTACAGATGCAAGACTCAACAGCCTCTACTACACTGTAACCAATCACCACATTAGACTGTGATCAACGCATCATTTTGTTAGATTTAAGTCAATTTACAAAATAATGTGGGTGCAGATTTAAAGTAGTGAAAAATATTGTAAAAACAAACTGGGGTTGCCATTGTAAGAACCAAAAAGCTATTTACTTATCTTCTGTCACCTTAAGTACATTTATAAGCCAGACAAAATGTAGAAACTAGAAAGGAGCTACTGTAGGAGGGTATAGGGCACCCCCTGCTAGTCAGGTTACTACAGTGTGATTTAGTTTGACAGAAGGTGAAGTCAAGGAGTAAGTGGTATACATATGATGATAGGAGGCCCTCATAGATTCCCACACCAGGAAGTTTGGGAGAACATTTGGTAACCCCCTCCACTACCACCCACCCCTACCCCCACCCACCCCACCCCTTATGTAAGGGGAAGAGCAGTCTTCCCAAACTTATTTTGAAGCAACAGCAAAATTTCACAAATTGCTTATTTCTCTTCAAAGTATGTTGCATAATCTTTTAGGACTTCACTAACAAGTATTCAAGGTTATCCTAGCAGTTATTTGTATGGTAGTTAATCTCACAATTAAGGAGGAAAAATTCTGTCACATGACTATCATGAACCAATCATAAAACATGACAACTGGTGTACTACGTACACTTCTACCAGTTGGAGTGACTGCCTTTCCCCTTTAAAGACCAAAGACAATTAACTTCATTATTATTTTAAATGAAGCAGACATGAGACCTAGATCCAAAGTAGACATTAAATTTTGTTTTGATACAGATTCACAATCAGTAGAGGAAGAGCAATCCCCCACCTCTGGGGATAAAGACACCTCCTCAGAAGATCCCAAGGATAAAGCCAAATCAGAGTCGGGAACATCATCTTCTTCAGAAGGTGCCAGCAAAAAGGAAACACAACAGAAACGCAGGCCTGGTAAGCTGTTAATGGAAGGATTCAGAGTGTTTTCTTACCTTATTAGTAGTGGCATATTGAGGGAATATGTACAGTCACCCTTAGCTTTTTGAAATACAAAAAAAAATGTTACAGATATCCTCTTATTTGTTTTACACATATCTTATGTCAATTATTAGAGCACAAAATTGGTAAACTTAAAAAATAGTAAGAAGAAAATTTTTTTTTTTCTGCATGAATTTGACAATTCATTAGAAAGAGGTGGATGCAAATAATAAATAGCCACTCATAAAATTGACCACCAGGGTATGCTAGTTCTGTTTGAGATGGCTGCATTATCCCTTTAAAAAGTGTCTTCTTAGTTTATAATAAAGAGACATGAAATAGCTGTAAGGAGGTCTTGATGATGCTTAAATTCAGTTGTTTGCAGCTCTGTAGGGGCTAGGATTGTTATGAAAAATCGGTCTTCTTTTAAATACCATAATTAGAAAAGATTGGGACAAGATTTAGCAGTAAATTCAAAAGGCAAAATGCCATCCTTCCAAGATACATTCACAGTCCCTCTGAACTTTGTAAACACAGGATTTGAGTGTCATCCAAAGACAACAAATTTGCACGAATGGGTCGTTGATTATATGCAGTTTTTGTGAGACTGATGTTGGTGAGTGGTGCATTGCAGAAAGACTAAAATAGGTTGAAAGATTCACATCAGGTTTTCCACCAGAAACTCAAAAAAAAAGGGGGGGGGAGATTTATTACTGCCAAACACCAAGTCTACTATCATGGTGCTCTTGGCCATTGAAGTTACAAGTGGTTTCATGGCATCAAAAGCTTGCTGCAAGGTCCCTATAATGTGCAGTCTCTAGAGTTTCAAAGGATTATTCAAGTTCAATCATGGCTTCAAAGGTGTCTTTTAAAGTAAAAAAACAAGATACTGAAATATTTTTATTTTATGGAAATGAAAAAGGGGATTTTACCTTTCTTCTTCTGCAAGGGGGAAACAAATCCCCCTTACCCTCCCCCCTTTTCACGGAAACAGTGCACATGTTAAAAACACCCAGAATACAACATATTATGGAAAGGGCTTGGCAAACAAATTTTGTGTAGTTTCTTCAGTAGGAGAAGATCACAATTAGATATGGAATAGTCTGAAGGAGTAGCAGTGGCAGTTAAAGATATCATAGGGTCTCAAGTTGAAGATATTAGGATAGTATGATAAAATTGTGGAAGTTCTCAGTCAAAGATTTGTGGCCCTATGTGAAATGAATGTGAAAGTGTAAGGGGAGTGTTCAATTGCTAAAGTTCTTCTGAACTTCGGAGGAACTTTCATTGTTCAATAGGGAAGAATGATAACACTTAAGTGTTCAATTGTTGTATCTGTATCAGACAGAGTGAATGTTTATTCCCGAAGAAAGAAGGAGTGGTTTTGTTCATTGAATTGTGCATCAAATGATTGTTTTATACATAAGCATATGAGACCATATTGTTGGGGGAGGGGCGCAATGTATTTTGCCCAAATCGTGTCTCTGTAACAAGGTTTGACTGAAATTTGTTAAATTTTTTCCGAAATCTCCACAAATCTTGCTAGAATTTTGATGCTATTTGAAAATTCTTTATGCACAGTTCCCCCTCCTCCTTTTGATATTTATTTCTTTACTATTTAAATCACAGTTAGAATCAGGATATATCATTTTTCACATTAAGGGTGCATTCAGTAAATTAACTGTTTGGTGAAATGGACATTTGGGCCATGTACCAAGGCTTGACATAATATCCTAGACAGAAAGAAGCTGTGCTCTTTATCTTTGCTGTCAGAAGTGTTGTGCCCCTTAAAGTGTGGGTTACACTAACAGCTATTTTGGGTGGCATCGCAGTCAGATTTTTCTAAGTTTTACAGGTGAAATGCTCTCTGTCTCAATCGGAAAGAACTAAATAATTACTAATGTGTATACATGGTTCGTATCAGAAGACTCAAATTGTAAACTACAGTATTTCATTATGTTGCATGGACAGAGACAGTTAATCAGACACATGCACATAACTGGATTGGTTTTGAAATAGTGGTTGTTCTGTTTAGTGATGTAAGTAATATAATGACAACAGATTGTCTTGAGGCAAATGATCGAGGATCAGCTTTGATTTAGTGTAATCATATCAAGAGTGAATTCTGAGCTTACTAAGAACAATTGATTTGATGAAAAAAAAAAAATAAATTGGATTGGATTTCAGATTGAAAATCGCTGTAGTGTGACAAGCCTCTAAAAGTTATCAAGGCAGTATCAAAGAATACTTTTAGTGCATTTCTATCAGAAATGGTTTACTGTACACTTTTGGATGCTTTATGTCAAGCCCTGAGTACTCTACAGGTAGTCCTTCTTCATATTTAACTAATCGTGGTTGGACTGTATACACTTCAAGATTTTATTAATCTTCACTGCCTGGTTTCATGGTGGAATGGGAGTACTGTAAGACGGTATTGGGCTCAGCTTCTTGTGATGGGTGATGGTTTGCGGGATTTCATTGCACCTCAGTGTAAATTTCTCCGTACAGTTTTGGATGCCTCGAAGAAACGGGCTGTATTGGACGAGAAAGTACAAAAAGAGAAGAAATTCAGAGAACAGCAGTTAATAGACAGACAGAAGAAAATAGACGAACAAAAGGAGAAAGATAAGAAAAGACGTGAGGCTGTAGAGGAGAGGAAGAGACAACAGGCTGAAAGTGACAAGGTATTTGAGGGATTTAGTGATACAAGCTTTAGTGGGTCTCTTGACTAGCTACTCCAAGAGCCCTGGCTCATGGCCAGCAGAGTCAACTTCATTTGAGTCCTGCTTGTGGCCAGCTGGGAGACAGTCTCCTACATTTGAGTTCTGCTCATGGCCAGCTCTCTTTAGTAGAATCATCTACATTTGAGTCCTGACTCTGAGCCACCAGTTGTGCAGAGTCATGTTCATTGCTGTCATGACTCGTGGAGATTTTCCAATAGTGTAAAAATAAATAGAAATGAAAATACACTGTACAGCCCTACTCAGTACCCTATTCTTAATCAAATGCAGCCAAGTTATACTTAAATTCTTTGTTTCGTGAATGGTAAATACACTATTTACGTATTTTTTTTTTTTTATTTTCTATTTTAGAAATGCATGTCTTAATTCCCTTGGCTCCTGGTGTTTGTCTGTACTTAGGTTTTAAGTTGTTGTTGTAAGTCATTTCAGGATGTTATACCTCTGAAGAGGAAATCCATATGTTGATACATACTTCCCCTTTTTGCTTTCATTTTTAGGCCCGAAAAGAAGCCATCTTGAAAAGGGCCGAAGACAGAGAAAGCAATATACGAGATAAACGAAGGTCGTGGAGTGCTGCTGGAAGAGACCCACATACACCCACACCAAGCCAATCCACTCCTCGATCTGTTCCTCCTCGAGGTCGAAGTTCTGATAGGGCCACCATGAGTCGCCCTGCCTCAGCTGGTGGCTCCAGTCTGAGTGCCAGTAGGAGGCTGTCATCATCAACCACAAATTTGGAGAGGAGGGTCAAACTTATACGACTGGGACCGTTCGAGGAGGACTGGTTCGAGTGTCATGTGACATCACCATCTGTACCAGCACGACGCAGCTCATCCCCAGGCAAAGAAGATAAATCTTTTGACAGTCCGACTCCTTCTCATCACTTATCAACCCCTAACCTTGCATGTAAGCCCACCCATTTCCCCCTCCTACTAATTTTAGTAGAAATGACATTAGCACAGCCTAGATTAGTTCATATGTGTGAACATCTGTGCTTCTCTCTTTCTTCTGTCTAAGGTGGTTTCAGTTTGCATCCCAGGTTTCAACAAATTCCCTGCCAGACAGTCCCTGAGAAGTAAGAAATTACTCAGGCAGGTGTACTGCTCAATATTGTGGCCTGCTAGGCAAGAACCTTAGCTTCCTCTTCCTTCGCAAAGGATTTCAGAGGCATATGTTAAGTTGACGAGTAGATTCTCATAGGGGCAATAGACTGAAGTACTGACTGGCGGCTAGCCTTATAGGCAAGTATGGACAAGAAATAAAAATAGAATTTGTTGAAGCCTGATGCATACCTCTTTCGGTCTGTTTTCAAATTTCTGCAAAGTGTTACTGTGAAATCATCTGTTGTGGCTCTTCTTGAACATCCCATTCCACTGAATTGCAAAAATCCCCAAAAGTCACCAAATTGTGTCTAAATTTGAAGAGATATTCTATGGTTGAAACATAAATGACCCTTTATTCTTGTTGTGATTTTATAGTATCTCCCTCTATCTTTCTCGCTGCATACTTCAATTTTCACGGAAGTACAAGCACTGGTTCTGTGACCAAACTAGAGAAGTGTGAAGAATTATTGAATATTGCCATTCTCAGTATTCTGAGTTTACCAAAATATGTTAGATGTTTAAGATGAGATAGGTCCACTCTTAAGGCAGGAAAATGCTAGAAAATTGATAAAAATAAAGAAAAAAAAAACAAAGAAATATCAGGCAAATTTGTGGTAAATTGAAAAGCTGAGAATAAGGTTAGAATAGGCTGGATTTGCCATTTCTCAAAGTTGAATTCTAACCCTTTGAAATTCTGTTCATTTCTACAAGGAATATTTCCTTTAGTCCATTACCTCAGGTATGGATATCTTTAAAGACAGCCATTCATCAGCCTAGAGTATAATTTTATCTTACTAATTCCCTTACTATGTTGGGATGTTAGCTAGGAGACCAGGCACTGAGACTTCCACGTTGTGTTAAGATAGGTACATACACAGGACTTGGAATACATGTACCTACCAAGATAGTATATCTTAATTAAAGATTTTACACAGCCACCCCAGTCTTATTTCGAAAAAAACAGCTTTATCTCAAAATTTATTTTTAGTTCTATTCCAAGTGTCTTTCATGATATTTCAAGACTTCAATATTGGTTATCCAAGATAAACCCAGGAATAACATAACTCCACTTCAAAATTTCACAATTCAGTGACTAAAGTCTTGTCGCATGATTCATTAGAACCATCCATGAAATAGGCTGGATTAGTAGCTATTTTAGGTGCATTTTTACTCTGAAGAAAAAACATTTTATTCTAAAGAAGAATAGATATTGGTTATGAGACTGAGGATTAGAACGGGTGTATTTTATCTTAAAAATGAAGGTTTAATCAGAAATAAGTTCTGGTATGTTACAGGGGAAAGAAATCTAGGAATTGTTGTTATCATTATAAAATTTTTATTCACTTCAAAGTTCATTCCTGTGATATTAGCAGGTGAACCTATTACATTTGGTCTTGGAAGTGAACTTGAAGCAAGCAGGAGACTCACCCTTTCCAAACAGTAATAAGCAAGGTTTTGGTTTCTTTGTTTTTTAAAGTGATTGTTTCAATCTTGATTGACAAAGTGAGCCTGCACATGGGAAATGTGAAGTTGGTAAAATGTGGTGTTTATCATGGATCTACAAATACTAAAGCATATAATCATGACTGAGCAATTTCTTTATTAATAATATTTGAGGAACAATATTTTACTGTCACAGCCTAGATTGATGTGACACTATGATGTCACCTAAACGTGCTTCAAGTTCACTTTGCTGAAGAATTGGAATGACCTCATCTGCTTATAGCTCAAGAACCACTTGTTGGAATTGAATTCAATTCCTTCCATGATGCTTTCATTAAACTCCTGTTCAACATATCAGAAATCAGTCAAAGCTCAAACTCCTCTGTTAATTTTCAGGACGTAGCATTTTATCTAATTGTTATGTGGTAGCTTGATTTTTTTTACCTATCTTGTAACAGATCGGATAGTTCTTAGTATGCTAGTTATATTTATATTCTGCTACAAGTAGCATGTGCACGATAATTCTGTTTTGGCAGCGTAGTAGATACTCTAATTGTTTGGTACTACAATTACGTCTTGTCTACGATCTTCATTAAATATGCAGTAGGTAATAAACAGCATTGGGTGGTCCTGCTTGCACTATTAAAAGAACTGTCTAAGGGCTCCTTGCAACAGAAAAATATGTCATCTTTTTAGGATCACATCTCCTTTCAGGAGATTTTTTAGGTTTTTAGCCTCCAGAAGCTAACATAGGTTGCACACCATATTGGTTGTATGCACCTTTATGAGTATGGCTTATGATGCAACATTTAGCATTTTGTACATTGCAATGGCTTTGTGAAGTTTGTGACATGCAGAACTACCTGGCTTAGTATCCATCATATCTATAGATCATTCCAGGGGTGATAATGATAGCTTGACGTGAGTAGAATGACTCATTGCTAGCAGAGTTTAAAAGTTATTTGGCACGGTGAGACTTTGTTTGAGTTACAGAACCTTTTAATGTTTTTAGATCAGATAATTTTGTTATTTGCTCTGAATGTTGATTTAGTCTAAAATAAGGTGAGCATGTTGGAAGCTCTCTATTGTGGACTCTGGTCCCCTTAGGAAAGGTTAGTTCAGCAGTTGTAATTGTTCTTGTTTTATTTGAAATGGAAAAAAACAATCTTTGTAATGACAAGATCAAAGACAGGCACAGATCCAGACATTTTTAAAGATTAGGGGATTGCTCAAAGCTCTTGGAATATTCTTGTAGTGACAGAGTTTGCTAGGCTTTGCTTATTTGTTGTTGTAAATGTGGCGAGATAGGAGGGTCTGACGCAGGGAAAATCTCTCCCCACCCCCCCCCCCCCACCCCCCCACACAAAAGTGTCTTTGTAGTAGCATTGCTGAAATGGAAGCTTGCCTTCAATGTACAAAGGTATAGTGTCAGGGGCTTTTTAGGTTGAAAAATCTTGTTTTTAAATGGTGGTGGAAGTTATTTTATTGGTTTTGTGAAGTGTAGTCTTCAGGGCATCTGGACTTCAACTTGCATTCCCTACTGTAAAATTCCACAGTTTTCCTGTGATTCTTCCCATTATTGTGCAGTGGTAACATCATTTACCCTGACTGTGAAACTCACTTATATTGCTTAAGTTGTTTTCCAAATCCTGTTGTTGATGTGGGTGAAATTTGTGTCCCCATTGTGCATAACATGATTGATTTTAAGGTAAGAGAAGATTTGGTCTCTATGGGTTGTTTACTTCAAATCACCTAACTGCAGAAACTCTCTGGTGGTAGGTTAGGGAGGGGGCACAAAGAATAGGACAAATATTACAGTACTAACAGTTACCTGTACATTGTGGTTGCAGGTATATACTGAAGTGTTATGACACATGCTATCTAATAAAGGGGATGTGACACATTGACCAGTGTTAACATAGCAGGTAATAATTATGTTCTGTGACAAGACCCCTTTAATTCATTTTCCCAAAATTTTCATTGTCGAAAGGGTTTGTTGAAGTTGGGAGAAAGAATGGCAGAGACAGATTTTAAGATTTTTGAGATGGGCTGGGGAAGGGGACTTGCATTCTGCACAAAGGGTTCTGCAAATAGGTTGGAGATGTGTGAAGCAGGTTGAGTAATGCTTAAACGTGGGCTGTTTAAACAGTGTGTGATGTGTTCGTGATGCTTGTTTAGAGAAATGGTGTAGTTGAAAGTTGATAGTATAGACATGGTCACATTTGAAAGGATACCACAGGGGGTGGGGGGGGGGGTGGAGTGGTGCTGTTAAAGTAGATCACTAAATGTTATGTTGACTCAGTAATAGTATTTGTACCATACAGTGTCTATGGTAATATTTTGTCAGCATCGTTCATTGGTTTCTTTCCTTGATTAAGCTTCATCAGCTTCCCTTTTTCAGATGATCTTCCTATCGTAAACTGCATTTCACTAGCTTACATTTGATTTGCTAGTTATTTTGCACCTGTATTGTGCAAGACACAGCAGTATATTTTGATCATATCCCTTGCTTCGCAGTCATCATATTCACAGCCATCGCTGTACAGTATGTGCTTCACTTTCTTGAGCTGGATTCCATTATGCTACCTTTGGCATTCATTTGCATATTAGCTGTCATGAATATTTATATGCATGGTACATCTTTATGATTACCAGTGATACATTATGGCCATGAATATTCATAAGAAAACAGTCTTTTCTGCTTAACAACCCATCTTGGAAAAATATCCCATCACGCACTGATTCTAGTTGACTGAATACTTTTTGTCTCCAAAATGTAAAGAAGGGGTAGGACTTGTTGCCATGTGTGAAAAGAATTGTCAGCCTTACTTGGGTAAAAACTCTTGACCCTGCCTTCTTGATGTGTAGCAAACATTTTAATGAAGACAGGTACATGTTATAAACATACATGCTCTAAATTATGCAGTCAAAATAATCTGAAACAAACTCAAAGTCAAACCATTCAGTTATTTGTTGGTGTCTGAGGTATGGCATTTTGATATATCTCAGAATGCTACTCTAAAACATTAAATGATGTGCTCAAGGGGCGACTCGTTCCATTGCTGAATAAAGAAAAAATAAATCAAAGCAAGTATACGGAAAACATTACCAGAGCATCAGTGAATGAATCATAATTACTCACCAAAATATTAAGGTAAACATGTTGTTCATGTGACTTTATTATTTGTAATATCAATGTGAATAAAGAGATCCCCCCCCTAAAAAAAAAACTAAAAAAAAAAATATTAATTTTCAAAAACAAAAGAAAGACGGAAAATTAGACGAATGATTTTTGAAACAGTAGGAATGGTTGGGACATAGTAAATTAAGATCAAAGAATTCAAAATTTGCCTTCAACAATAAATAATTGGCTGTGTACATGTTATTCATGAAAGTTTCAGTTAGGTCTCATAATCCCACCTTGGACTGGTTATCTGTACAGTGAATGGGACCTTCCTCTTCAGAAGTAACATTAAGTTTGCAAGTTATCTCTCCTCTATGTGTGTAACATTTTGTCTGCACTTGTTCTGTATATCCTTCCTCGTGATAACCTAACCATATGCTTGGAATGACCTGGCAATTTCTTTTTAAACTTTTAATCTTCTTAACAATTTTGTTTTGATGATGGAAAATCAAAAAATAAAAATGCTAAGCTGCTTTTTTATTTTGTTTTCTTCGCTTCTCAAGCTCACCCTAAAAGGCCTTGGCGACAAGGTAAGACAAGTTGAAACATCCCCGCAATGCAGCATTTGAGATGTGAAGAATGATAGCTGCAGTGCTGCACTGCTTGCATCCTGTAATATGCATTGAGAGAGTACATTTGTTTGCTAAATCAGACCAGTCATGGATTTAGGGAATTTAATTGAAGATATTAGAATGGTTATAAAGTTAACTCGGATAAAGTTCCCAATTTTTTTTTAAGTATGAATTAAACACAGAACAGTTCATAGAAAGTCTGCAGAATTCAAAGTTATTATCACTTACATAGTTCCTGCTGTTGATGCACAATGAAAATCCTACAGACTGCGACTCCTTCCACCACCACCACCCCCCTCCAACCACCACCACCACCCATCCCCCGACCCCCCCCCCAAAAAAAAAAAAAAAAAGTAGTAAATATGAAGAAAATACAGAAAATAAAAAATGGTAATAAGTGTGTGAAAAATAAACAGAAAAATGAACAGCAAATTCTAAGACTACAGAACTGTACAACAAAGCCATCACTTTGATGCTTTGCCATGTATATTGGAAAAAGAATCCAAACCAGGCCGAGTGAGATATAGTATTGCTGAGTTCCTTTCCAACTCAGAAATGGGAGGAAATAGAATTTGCTTTTTACTAGAATGAATGAACCCTAATTTATACCTGTAGCCAATGAGTCACAGAAGCTTTTTGCATATTTTTATCAGTCAAAACCAGTCAGCTATATATATATATATATATATATATGTCACTAATTCGGCACTTAGGGGGAAAGTTGTTGAAAAGTCGACCTTACGGGGAAAAAATTTTTGGGGCGAAATATAAGTTTCGCCGTAACGTTTCTACACACATTTTCTATAGGAATACGTAAACGGACAAGGGCGCCCTTTCTAGATTTACAAAGTAGATGCAATTACTTCAAAGTTGTCAAATTTACGGACACTTAGCTGTTCACACGAACGGATGGCTGGCCATTGAAATAACGTTGTTTATATTTTTGGACGTTAGGGCGAACAATTTTTCTTATGTATTTCATTGTTATTTTTTCGCCCTATGTACGCGCAGATATAACAATTTCCCCCTAAGGTGGGAATAAGCATTATATATATATATATATATCACTAGATTGAACATTAGGGGGAAATTTGTATATCTTGATACGTTTAGGCGAAATGAAAAACAATAAAATACATAACTGTATATTTCACCTTTAAGGAAAAACATATACATGTACGTAAATTCAATAGTCCATAAGTTGTACGTGTTTACAGATAGGCGTCCGTTATTTGGTCAACATTGAAGTAATTAAGTATATTACGTACCCCCATATGTATTTTACTATACACTAATGTATTCCCATTAAAACAGTGTGTGAAAATGTAAAGGGGAACGTAGATTTTCCCCCTAACGGTAATTTCCCCCTAACGTTGATATTTTGCCCAAAAATTTCCCCTTATTCCACAATTAGGTATATATATATATATATATATTATAGATGAACCTTTAGAACTTAAAAAAACAACTGCACAGTTTGAAAGTGTTTTTAACTTGATTTCATATGTTATGACAAACACAAACAAAGACTTACTAATTATCAAATTAAGAAACCATCCTGCATCGAAAATATTTCAAGAAAGAGAATTTTTAGCTTAAATTAATTGGTAAGGACATACTAAGAAAGACTGTTAAATATTGTCACTATAACCAGTGCTTTATCAGACAGTGTAATATTCCCCAAACCCTGAAAATCATTTGTCTGGTAAAGTATTCTAATTTGGTTGAGATGGTCCTCATCATGCAGTAAAAAAGACATGGCTGCAAAATTAGTAAACTGGTTTTCATTGCTTTAATACCTGAACATCTGTTTTATGATGGCTTATTATAAAGGGAATCCTATTACTCCATGTTGTTTTTACTTCCTATTACATATGAATTTTACTTACGAATTTTACTAATTGGCTGCAGTTTCCAAGGCAAAGACTTCTTGGCAGAGATTGTGCCTGTGTCTTCTCTTCCAGAATGTTTCTTAGCCAAGCAAAGGAAAAAAAAGCAGAGGCTTTTAATTTTGATTAGTTCCCTTGAGACCAAAGAGGGCAAGTTGTACTGCCCAGGTCATGACTCGTATTTCAGTGTGTTTAAAATGCATCACTATGACACACAAAGAGAAAGCTGACATCATTGTTCCACCATTCAGCCATATCACTGAGCCAAAGCAGAAGGCTTCAATTTCTCAAAATAATATACATTTAAAATAATTGTAGAATTTGCATCATTTGAATCTAAAATTTACTGAAAAGAGGGTACTATTTTGCCTTATTTTGATTAATCTTCAATTCTGCTTTGTGTATGAATCAGTTTTACCAAATGAATATGTTTGTGAAACAGAGGCATTTATTTCCTTCTGCTTCCATTTTCAAATATAGTGATTAATTCATGTGTTAACACCTGATGGGGGAAAATCGTACCAAAATTTTAAGACTTCTCAGCTTTTGTTTCTTCTTCTTTTAATGAAAAAGTGGTTAATTTTAAAAGAAATATAACATACAGAAAAAACAGAAATACTACCTTTTAGAAGATTAAATTTATCTGATGACGAGGATTTGTGTACAAACTTTGGAGTCATTTCAATCTTACGAGTATTCGATGAAAATATTGACTTTAAAAGCGTATAACCTGATAATTTAAGTCGTGATTTGAGTATGAATAATTATTTCTGCAGTAATAGATAGTTCAATTTGACTTAAGTGATTGATCCTTGTGCATACTCAGGAATCAAGAATTATTATCAACTAAAAGGTCAAAGTCCCTTTGTCAATGATATATTTTCAAATTACCTAACATGGACTTGGAATTTGTAGAGAAGAGAGTCTTAAAAGAGTGAAAAAATGAAGAAACATTGGGATCATTGTATTGAGATTTTAAATGTAATGGGTAGAAATAAGTGTAAAGTTTTTGTGTTATTCGGATGACTTCTAACTTTGAAAATGAAAGTTACTGCTGTTTTCAAAACGCTAAGGATGCATGCAAAATTAAACTTAAAGTTTGTAAGTTGAGGCATAAAGGCCATGATCTTACTAACACCTCTGATGACTGCTGTGCAAATTATTTTGGCACATATGGCCTGCCAAAGGACACAGACCACAATTCCTTCATGAGATGAAGGTACTTTTCAGTAGTTTGTATCAAATTGGCCTCTCTTACCTCCTGTTTACCTATGTAATCCCCAATAACCTGCCTGGACTGAGACCTTACTCGTCATACCTATGAGCAAGGTTTGAAGGCGCCCTCGCTCCTCTGTGCTACTAGGGTTCACCAAGGTTAGTGGTGAGTAAGAGAGGATTTCATAGTCAAGGGAGAGGTGGCTGAAAGGTAGACATGTCTAACTTGAAACCAACTTGGTTAGCCCACCCATTTCATAGTACTGTTGGAAAAGTAATACATTTATTGCTTCTTTTATGTGGTTTTGTTCATTTTGGATCTTTTGTAAGTTAAGTAAGCTTGGCCACCTTTCCTTACATATGGATAGCTTGCATAGATGTCAAATTTACCACACACTAAGACATGTGTAGTATTAGTCTTTGTTAGATGTTACACAATGAGGGCACTATATGACCTGCCTTGTAATGTTAGACTGCCTATCTACTTCAATGATCAAAGAACCTTTCATCTTATCAATTTAGCGCTAACGTAATCCATCCTTATACAACATATCTTTTCTAGTACTATGTTTTTAAGTACCTTTCATGCATCCATTTCTGATCCATCATTCACAAACTGGTCTATTATTTGTCTCTCATGTACTCTTCCAATCTTGCTCTCTGAGGATTAGACAAAGTCACCCCCTGTCGTAGTTTAGAACAAAGAATTCTGCCTTAGATCACACCTGTCCTACAATCCTTTGTTCAGTTTGCATGCTATAGGTACTAGAGTTCAGGGAGTATTCCTTTGTGTATGAATAAATTCATGTTTGTTTGTTTCGATCTTTTGCATCAGGTAGTTTTCAGAATTGAGTATTTTCTTACTTATTCAAATGTTCCAGAGAAAAGCAAACATTTTCAGAAATGGTGTAAATTTTTGCAGATGCTAGCTTTTCAAAGATGTAATTTTTGAAGAATTTTTTTTTAAATAGACTTCTGCTGTCACCATGGCATTATTAAGCATTAAAATATTTTTAACCAGCTGTCAGTAGGATAACTATCCATCCATAAAATCAGGAACCAGATAGTAATACCATCACTTGTACCAGTCACGTGACTTGATAAATGAATGAAACTGAAAAACCTAGCAACAGTGTGACAGTCACCAAGAACAAAAATGTGTGTAGTTGTATAGTAAGAGCCATGTGAATTTTCACACCCAGAATCCTTTGCTTTATAGCACATAAATTGCAAATTATTTTTGCTTAAAGGCCAAATCTTCTCAACCCCAGCCACTACCACTCTCCAAACTTAGTAAATTCTATCCCCTCCCAAATTGTACCTGTTTGTGCTGACACAAACATGGCATATATCTGAACCCCATGTGATTGGTTAGCATGCAATGTATCATTGTGTTATCAGGACACCTTCTGTCTATACTTTGTAATGTAAGGTATTATTCATCTTTTGAATTGAATGGAAATCAGTGAAAAGGCCCAGTTGTAGCAAAGTTGCTCTCCCCCAAACAAAAATACAGCTTGAGGTGATGATTATAGTCATGTCTTTAAAGTGGCTGTGGCTGTTGAACACGACCACTTTTTCTGTAAGAGAAATTGATAAGGTTACACTTGCATAGTTTGAGGCATTTGCAAGTAGAATTTTTGTACCCACATCTTTTTGGAGTTGCATACTTGTTTCACAGGCAGCTTTACCAACATGGCTAATAGACTAACAAGGATTGCAGCAACACATTGCATAACCTAGTTACATTAGTTGCAGAAGTTAATAAATAATGAACCAAAGGAAGTAGGAAGTCAGCATTTGGGAGACTTTTAGTTTCTGCAGCATGCCATGTGTGCTAATATTTAGAATAATTGAGTAAACAATATCAGACTCATAGGTTAATATTTGCTGTGATAACAAGCAAACCCTTTGTTGTGATAAGTTTGCAGGCTTTACAGAGACGTGCGGTTTGGAGTGCTTGCTAGCCAGCCTGTCGTATTGAAAGTTGAAGGCTTCTTAACATATAGTAGAGGATAGTAATAAACTTGGGAGATACCACTGTAAAGTTTCACTGACAAAAGTGTAGACAAATTAGTGGATTTTAACTCGTAATTGACAAAGGAAATTTGTATGCAAGGTTGGAGATCACCTTAGCTTTGAAGACAAACCTGTTAAGTTGTGTGTTATTTTAGTGTTTCACTTTGGGATACCTTCAGAAGTGTTTTGTTGTGATAGCTAGCAGTTGTTGAAAGGAAGGAACCTATTAACAAGAATGCATCTTCAACCAAAAGTACTGCAGAACATGTTTTTTGAACAGGTTCATTGTAAGAAAAGTATTTATTCTGAAGGAAATTCCTGGAATCATTACGAGTTTGCATTTTTAGTTGCAAAATGCCCCTCATAGGGAGTTTATGTAACACTCCCTTTTTTGTGGAGGTAGAAGGTTGTTTTGTCTATTGAGTGCTGTAATAATGATGGCAAGTTTATTGTATGTACAATTGTAAGCCAATCAGATCCAAGACTGTATATGAATTCTCATCATGTTTGCTCAAGGATGATAGATCAGTTAAGGACTTTTCTTAGTTGTGAAAAGTGAATGAAATGTAGTTTTCTCTTGGAGTATTATCTTAATTTTTTTTTTTTTTTTCTTTCTTTCTTTTGTGCAGCTGTGTCGATGAGGTCTGCCCAATCAACGCCAATTCATGGACCGAAAGCAGCTTTATCAGCATCTAAAACAAAGAAAACTCCAGGTACTCCTGGAAGTGGTCCAAAGGTAAAAATTTATGGAAATTCTCATATTTTAGATTAGGGAGAGCACTGGGATACAAAAATAGAAAATAGTGTAGACAAAGAAAGAGAAAGGTGGAATACATAAGTCATGAGGTATAATACTCGTTGATATGCTGGTTCTCACTTTCTAGATGGCATGGTCAAATGGTTAGAGCATCTGATTTGTAGCTGGGAGGTCTAGAGTTTGATCCCTGACCAGGTCATACCAAAGACTTTAAAAATGGAACCTTCTGTCACTGTGCTTGGTGCTCAGCATAAGCAATGGAGAAGGGAAAACAAGCCAGTGAGCCACAACTGGAACAAAGGCCATGGCAGGCCAGACTTTAGCCAGTTGGTTTGAAACTGAGCTGTAAAGTAAAACCTCATCTATAAACTAACTACTTCATTGTCATGTAAAGAGATATGCAAATTAGTCTCTGTCTGTAATTCCCTCTTATAGACGAATCTGATTAGCGCTTGTTTTTAGTGACTGTCGGCAGCCATTAGTGAGGTCCATCAGCCTTTAATCGTCTTCATTTATTGTCTACATGAATTTCAAGTCCTCATATTCAATGAAGTTGAGAAAATCAAGATACACTTTAGTGTACAACCATCCATGGAACAGGACTTGGTAAGGAGGGAAATTTAAATAGGTGATGGACCCCAGTAATGGCCGATTAAAATCAGACCATCACAATCTGTCCGGATTCGTCTATACTTGGATTTTGCTTGCATGTTTGCTTTCCACTCTTAAAATCAGCAATAATAGACCTATTTCCAAATAGCAATTACAATGAATTGTGGGATATGTTTTGGGTGTACGTCAATTTTCACTACAGTAAAATGCCATTGACAAAAATGACACACACCAAAACTCTATCTCACAATCCTTTGCAATTGCTATTTGGAAATAGGTCAATGGAACTTATACCCTTGCCAGCCCCTACAGTTTCTTGGGAGTCTGGTTTGTATTCAGACCACTATTCTCCCTAAAGTACCCAATTGCATGATCTCCTCATTTGGCTCCCAAAATCCTGCAAAGTTAAAATTTCTAGGAGGAAAATGCATGCATTGTCTTTACTTGGCAGTGTTATCAGATTATTGTAAGGTCTCTTTCTCTTTCCAAATTTAAAATCACTCCTAAAATTATCTTGAAGGAGGCAATTTCTGCCCTTCATTCTGAACCCTAGTAGTGCTAACACTAATTCAGACTTTATTACCAGTGAGTCACTTATACAATCCTTCCATCTTTTCTCTTTACCACAGAGATCACCCTCTCCTCGTGTGTCTGGGAGAGCCACTTCTCCCGGTCAAAGACCACCATCACCTCGTCTAAGCATTCCTGCATCAGAGGTGCGGTCACCTTCAACTCCATCATCAGCGTCTTCAACATCAGGGGATCAGAAAACATCCTCTCAAATGCCTACCCGACCTCGTTCCTCTAGGTCAGAAAAGAAAACAGACACATCAAGAAAAACACTGGATGTGTCTTCAAAAAATAAAGCCTCCCCAAGTGGTCCTCCTCCCATAAAAAAATCTTTGACACCCGCAGCATCATCTTCAGTGAAGGGTAGCAAAGAGCAGACCGCAAAGCCAACTACTCCAGTAAGGTTGCCTCATTCAAAGACCAATGGAAAGAAGGAAAAGGCTGCCACTCCAAAGGCTGCTACCACTCCCAAGGCCACTGCTACCACTCCCAAGGCCACTGCTACCACTCCCAAGGCCACTGCTGCCACTCCCAAGGCCACTGCTGCCACTCCCAAGGCTGCCACCACTCCTAAGGCTGCCACTACCCCAAAAGCTGGTCCAGGAAAAGAAACGACAAAACCATCTCAGAAGGACACGCCAAAAGCAGAAACCCCTAAAAAGATACCCAAGGAGACAGAAAAGGCTGCTTCAAAGGAAAATAGTAAGCCAGCTCCAAAGGCCGATAAACCAGCGAAGGAACCCACAAAAGTTGCAGAAAAAGGTAAGTTCTTTAGGTTGCTGAGCACTCAAGGAAATTTGTTGTTCATGTTTTAAAATCCACCTTTTCTTATTTGCCATCCATCATCAAGTGTAAGGTGGAAACGTCAAATGTGTATATGTGTACATATAATATTTTTTTTTTTTTTAATATCTTTTTATTCATTTTCTGTAAAACAAAGTTCTTTTGTCTGAGGGGATTGGTGTTGTTACAAAATTGGTGAAAGAAGATTGTTTTTCTTTTGTTCCATGCAATCAGTGTATGTTGCCTTTTCTTATTTACCCCAGCGGCTGGTGGTAGTGGTGAAACAAGTCCACAGGATGAAATGAGTGACGAAGAACGAGCCAAGCAGGCATTGGCTGAGAAGAGGAGGCAAGCTAGAGAAAAAGCTGAGAGAGAAGCTGAACTTGAAAAACAGAGGCAGGAACAGTTGAAGTAAGTTATAAATGGAACATGAACAGGGACGGTTCGTACGTGGCCTGGAGAACCTTGAAAGTGTTGAATTTAAATATGTCATTTTCAAGGCCTAGAGAGTACTTGAATTTTTTTTTTTGCATCAAAGTCCTTGAGAAGTGCTTGAATTTTAGTGATTTTGAAATTTTGTTTTATAAGTGAGGAAGACGTTTGCTTTGTTTGCAACAAGTCAAACAGACCTCAAATTTAAAGGTTGCCACTATGGGCATTGCCTTGTCCTTGAAAAGCCAAAGTTCTACCTTGAAAAATGCTTGATTTTTATCTCAGAAAAGTTTATGAACCCTGCAGGGAAATATTGCAGCGAAGGTATTCATCACATACATGATGTTACTACATAGGTGACCCATGCATAAGTAGACCAGTTGTGATAACATTTGGGGTCTTGGATAGACTTGCCCTGAAGTAGTAAACTGAGATCGTGTCTGAGTCATAAGGAAGAATTTTAGACTGTTGTGCAAGGGGCTTGAGTGAGAATAATTGGAGAATTGGTACTGTTCGGGGTAAAGGGATTAGGCCTTTAAGGTACATCCTTGTGGAAGAAAGTGGAGTAAAAGATGTTAAACTTTGTCCTGGTATGAGTTTTACTATGAACATATTTCAATCATCTCATTAGGAGAGAGGAGGAAGAAAGGATCCGTAGAGAGGAGGAGGAAAGGAAAAGAGAAGAAGAAGAAGCAAGGAGGCTAGCAGAGGAACACAGGAGGATGGAAGAAGAAAGGATGAAGAAAGCTATTGAGGAACAGCAGAGAAAGATACAGGAAGAGAAGGAGAGGCGAGAGAGAGAAGAAAGAGAGGTGAGATGTCAGTGGGAGAAGAGAAGAGAGGAACTAGGTTCAGATCAGTTCATGTTTATTTTGTTAAATAGTATGTAATAAACTTAGAGGGTCATTTCAACTGCCAGCCTGCCATGCAGACATGTTTATCTTAATTTCCTTGCACACCTGGTCCACCTTTGGACATTCTTTTTTACGAACCTGTGTACGTGACAGGGTGGACAGAGTATAAAAATTGATAGGGGGCAATCATGGACTTATAGCTTTGCTGTTGACTGTGCACTCTTACTCTCACTTTGGTTTAATTTGCACATCATACCAGGTGAGCTGCTTTTTTTAGTCCGTTTTATCCATAACCTCATTTGGAAATAAAGAAATGCAGGACAAATAGGCATCCCAGAGAGGAGCATTATGGGCCTTCGGACATATGTATCACATTTGTGCGATGTTTGGTTTCGGTATTACATGAGGACTTTCACAACTCAAGCTTCCACATTTCCAATTACCCAATTTTTTTATAGGAGTAGACAGACAAGTTCACTAATAATAGCTTCTTCTTCACTGTTCAACAAAGACTATTATCATTTGGATTTAAATTTTTGTCTTTGAAAGGACCACAATAGCAAGCATCAAAGCCTTCAAGCTTCAACGCTCTTGCAGGAGGAAAGAAAAAACACGTAGTCCTTAACCTTATACATGATGTTATTATTTTATGGCGTCCCCTGATTGAGTTCGATCATCTCATTTGGGAGAAGAAAAATCTTTGAATAAGTCAATCAGAAATAGAATGGGAGCTTTCTTTGCTTTTTGTCTGGATTCTTTCAAATTACACACAGTACTCTCAATTTTGGAAGTGTTATACAGTCTCATCTCCTGGCAAGATCCTGTACCAAGCCTTTACATGGAGTTATTGGCCCTACAATGTTGCAAGGTGGTGTTATTGGTTGTAGAATTCTAGGGGTATTTATTATCTAGAGACCAAGGTCTAATACATGCCCTGTACAAAATTTCAGCCAATTTGAAAGCAAGAGCAAGGTACACAATGGTTTAGTCTCCGACGGTCAGTCATTGCACTGTGGCGACAACATTTTGGCGATTTTGGAAACCTCGGAAGAGGTGTATTTTCCTTCGCAATTCTCGAAGAGTAAAGGAACAGAAATACCTTTGATGATGCAGGAACATAATTTCACATTGAGTTCAACTATACCAAAGCTGGTGTCACAATTTGTGGCATGCCTCCTATATCTGAGATTTATTTTCAACTTTCAGAGTCGTGAAGTGAAGGCAAAAGATACCAAGTTGCCTACTGAGCCGTCTCCCTTAAGCATAGATACTGTCTGTCTTCGTTTAAAAATGGAGGCTTTAGTAGTCTACCTTAGAGTGTACAGACTGAAATAGATAATAGGCCTAGGCACTTACCTTCGCGTGTGAGGTCTCGAACTACAAATCCTAGGCAAAATGTCCAAAATGCCAAGTGTACGGTATTCACACTGACTGAGAAGACATACACAGTACAGCTGCTTACAAGAAAAAAATATACGCAGCGCATATTAATATTAAATGAGAAAACAACAACTGCAGTTGTATATAGGCTTTGACAAAAAAGAACGCGCTCTTGAGCTCGTGCTCAGCCTTTCATAAACACGCATGTTTTTGTTTTGTTAAGGATGTGCACACGTGCATGCACAAACGTTATCCAATCATAATTTGGTTGTGGCAGCGCGTCTATGCGCTGCACATAACCCGATTTCTTTAGTTTGCGTAATTAAAGTACTTGTGTATTTAAAAAGCGTGGGTTTTATTCCTTTAGGTTTCTGAAATGCCTTACAGCTTAGGTTGAGGCTAATTCTGCGCACCACAAATGCAGGCAAGCCCTAAAAAGTAGCAAACTGTTAGAGAAAATGCACACAAGAAAGAAACGACTGGTTGGTCGAGACACTGCAAATTCGTACCTTCTTTGGCCTCCATGGTCGGACGTTCCGCCATTTTGACCTTGAACTCTAAGCAATAAATACTCTTAGGTAGAATTCATGTAGTAGTTTTGACTTTTTTTTTGTTATCAGTAGCTTTGCCTAGACCATTTTCTAAATGGCCATTACAAAGGATTGCAGTACAGATTTTTGGTACGTCCTTTTGAACAATGCCATTATACCATGGCCTAAGGTGATGCACACTAGAACGCTGTCCCACAATCCTTTGTAATTATTATGTGGGAAATGGTCTCTGGGAGCTTCCTTTCAAACTTTTTTCCCAGCAATTTTTTCTTTTTTAAACACCCTTTAGAAAATTGAAGAAGAAAAACGGCGAGCAGAAGAACTAGCTCGGAAAGAAAGTGAAAGAGCAGCACTACACAAACAAAGAGAAGAAGAACGGGATGCAAGGAGGAAGGTGAGAATTTTATTTTTGTTTCAAAAATATCTTCCTTATGGAGTCAGTCTGTCATCTGGGTCTTTTTGTTACCCTATTAATGGTTGAGTAGAAATAACTGACCAGAGTATGATTAGAAGGGGAATGTTTAACATGCCACTTTGCTGAATTGAAACCAGTTCCTTCATTTCATTTCATGTAATGAACATGAAATACATTGGTTTTGTTGACGTTTCACCAACTGACTCTTTAAGTTATTTTCAGTTAGAACTTCTTAACATATATGAATGTAAATTTGGCAGTAGATGTTTACATTTTCATGTCATTCTGCCACTTTGGTTGTTTGTTTCAAAATTCAAATGGTATAATGCAGTATGGTACTGGACTTGATATCACAGATCAGTTAAGGTGGATGATATCACATGTTGGTTTTCTTGTATGACAGAAGAAGAATTATGAATGGAACTTGCCCTAACCTTATATGAAAAATAAAAGTATCCAAGTAGGAAAAAGGTTTATTTTTTACTGCAAAGATTATTTTTTAGAGCTGCAGTGGCTTTGTGTTCTTGCTGCTAGACCTATTTCTTAATAGCAATTACAAAGGATTGTGGGATAGAGTTTTGGAATTGGTCGTTTTTGTCAATGGCATTTTACTGTGGTGAAAATTGACGTACACCCAAAACGTATCCCACAATTCATTGTAATTGATATTTGGAAATAGGTCTATGGAAGGATACATTCACACTGATTCCATTCACTGCACATTATTTTAGTGTCTTCATGGGTGAATGTTTACAAACAGTACTACACTGACTTTGACTTAATCCAAGGTTAATGCCATTTGGATGCTATGACAAGTACCAAATATGAAGGAAAGAAGTTATGGGGCCTTTCCCGGCATAATGTTTGCATGTAAACTTCTCCCACTAATTTGTAAAAAGTGGCCAATTTGACTTAAGGTTTTAAAAATGTGAATTAAATTCATGAAATTAAGACAACATTTACTAATGATGAAAGTGTAATTGACCAAAACAAGGAAAGTGCCCTCTTACTCATCATAAGTATTGAACTCAGTATGAGGTTTAAGGTGTTGGGTGTGTGTGTAAGCTTTGTGTGAAAGTTAGAAATCATCTTTGCAGTGGACTTGAAGTTAAATGTTGGCATCATGTAGTGAAAGTAACTGGAGACCTTTTATTAAAGAGTTGTGGATAAGAATGACAATTCTGACAGGGAGCCACATGTCCTTTGCCTGTCAGTACTACATGCCTTGAAGGAGCATGGTCACCAACTTACATTTATCAAGATTTTAAAAGAGTGGGATATGTGAAAACCAGAGAAAAGACAAAAAAGCGCCATGAGGCATCATTCTGGTTGAGCTGCTGGTTCACACCTCCTTGCCAGAGAAGTTTTGCCACAACAGTACCATTTTTTGTTTGCTACCTCCTGTTTCCAAACACAGTTGATTTTTTATCGAAGCAGGCTGACTAGCTGGCATTAATGCGAAAGAAAGGCATTTTGTATGTTCAAGCAGGGAGCAAAAACATGAACTGGTTTGAGAAAACTTGTGATTGGTGGTATTGGAGAGTCAGAGCATCATTTGAGGATTTGTAGCATGATAATGGTTACATGAGTATTCACAAATGATCCCAGGGCAGTTGACTTGTAAAGCATTTGCAAAAATTGACATTGTGTTAGCAGGCCTTGGAGGTTGTGTATTGAACAAATTATCTAATACCTGGTCAAAAGTTATTTTTGTAACATGTGTGTTTGCCAAGAATGTTCTACATGGTATGTTTCTCAATATTAAATTGATGTGGGAAATGTTTTCTGCTGTTTTATTCTTCAGAGGGTTGATGAAATCATGAAACGTGCAAGGAAGGGAGCTCAAGCTGCTGGTCAGGTATGTCATACTACTATCTATTAGTGATAGGAGAAGTCAAGTTTTTAAATAATTACACCCATGGAGTGGTCTTACGTAAAATGCTAGGTAACCAGAAATGTGTCGGAAGCTTTTTGTCAGAAGGTGGTTTCCATTTTAAAATGTATCAAATCAGATTTCAAATCTCTAGCTTTAGTCATCTAGATTAAAAAATTCGTGAAAAAGTTAGAACCCACCTCAATATGTCCTGCTCAGGTATGAAACTGGAATGCACATTCTCAATGACTGGATATGTCCCCAACTCTACTTTTAACCATAAGATAATGAAAAAGGAAATTTTATGCATGCTTTAAAATCTTTCTCTTACAAAGAAATTGGAAAGTTCTCTTTTTAAGATTTCTGAGTGAAAAATTTGCTCTGCTTTTCATTGTGATACTTATGACTCAGGTATGGGACTTTGGGCAGTTACCCTTTTTGTACATATGAAGCAACATTGCATCTGTTTCTCTCTCTCATATCCTATTCTTCTTGTTTCAGAAGGAGAATAAAAGTGAAGAAGATGGTTCTAATGCTTCGGGGAGCAACACTGCCAGCCCCTCAGGCTCCATGTTGCAATTGAACCAGCCAGGTGATTCAGGTGACGGTGACCTTGCGGATAAAGACAAAGAAACGGATAGCGAAGAGAAAAACGGTGATAACAAAGCTGAAGATGAGGAAAACATAAACGAAGAAACTGAAAACAAGGAAAATGGTAGCCAGGTAAATGAAAATGGGGAAACTGATGAGAAAGAAATTGAGGAACGGGGAGAGGAAGGGGGAGAGGCTAGTGCAACTGAAAAAGAGGAGGTGGCTGAACCAGAAAAGAATTTAGAATCTGAACAGAATCCTCCACAAGAAGAGGAAAGTACCATGAATGGTCCGGTGGAGAATGGTAGTATGCTTTCAAATGGGACAAGTTTTGATCTTATGGGGTCAGGTGATGCCTCTATCAGCACTGCCAGCCCTATTCATCAAGTGGAGGTCAAAGTAGAGGGTGCTGAAGAAGCCCTGGATGATGGCAATAGTGATGAGAAAGAGTTGGGGGAAACCCCTGCAGAAAGCCCGGAAGACAATCTCGGGGAAACTCAAATGATTCCTGAAATAGAGCCGGAGAATTCTAAGGTCCCTGATCTTGGATTCCAGGTGCAGATTGGGGATAAAGATGGGGTGATGCCGGGAGTGGAAGTTAAAGTCTCTGCCCCAGAGGAAGATGATGTTATTGGAGTAGATTCTGATTTACAACAGAGCTGGTAGCTACATGAATATGCAGCAGGTAAGTTGCACGAAAATTTCTTTGCTTATGGTTTATTTTTTCTAAACCAGTCTTTTTCAAATTATGGGTTTAGCTCCTCCCCCTCAAACAAACAAACAAGAAAAAACGATAACCTAGCTTCATTCCATAGGCATCTGAGAGATAATCTTCTAAAAGATTAGGTTACCAAAATCCAGAAAGGATATTATAGGTAATTGCTACCTCTTGGTCTTTTGAGAGAACCCATTTCCCATTAGTAGGTCATAACAATGACTGGTGTTTGTGACTTGGTTAATGGAATCTCTGCAAACATGAAGGTGATGGAAATTTTCATTTTTAAGCTCCTTATGTTTTTAAACCATATCTGTTTGTGTTGAAATGTTTTCAAATACTATTTTTACTTTTAATACTAACTGGTAGATTAAGATGAAATGCAGGCCCAAGCTCATGGAAGGGCCAAGCCTCTCACCCCAAACTACAGTTTTGGTACCCGGGTACCGAAATTCTCAATTGGCTCAGCTCTTTGACTGACAGCTACTTCAAACAATGTAGAGTGCCAAAGCTTATATTACACAGCATGTACAGTACTGAGAGTGTTTTGATTATATAAATTGAGTTTTTCTATACTCTCCCTGAAGCAATAAACTGAGATTTTGTCTGGATGAGGATGATTTTCAGACAATTGTGGGAGGGGCTTCAGTAAGAATGTTAGGAGAATTGATACTGTTTGGGGTGAGAGAACAGGGCCTTTAAGTAGTGAAGTATACTCTGCCTTGTTTCATGATCCACTCTTGATAGTCATGTGATAAAATTTCCTGTCAATTATGAAAATTTTTAGGAGTTACTGATTATTTTGCCTTTGGGAAGATGCAAAAATGAAGTCCTAAAATATATTATGAAGATACTTTAAAGAGAACTAAGGAGAAAATATTTAACTGTTGCTTCAAAATAACTTTGGGCTGACTGTTCTTGCCACGGACTTCCTATGCATGGACAGAGCATACTGCACTGTACATTGTCCCTACTGTAGTGTGAAAAAGGCCACCAAAATGGCCGTCTGCTATGGTGTTGTGTGAAAGCTTGGACTTGCTCAAGTTTATCTCCATATTTTGCAAGGAAAGTTGAAATATTTTTAAAATATGGCAAGGTAAGGTCAAAATCACTTTACGTATTGCAGGAATATAATATTGTTTCCCATTCAAGTTAAACTTTTGCTTAAAATATTACAGAGTGGTTGTCAAATCAGACGATTTATAGGTTCATGGCGGCCATCTTGCGCCTTTTTTGTCCCAGTCGGTGGCAACCATCTATGGATAGGACGTACACGTTACATGCTCTGTCCATGTATATAAGTCTGTGGTTCTTACCCATTAATTCACTCTAAGGAAGCTGAATACAGAACACCTTAAAGGCTCGTTCCATGAGATTTCTACAAAACGCTTTGATACACACCAGAAAATTAAGATAGCAAAATATGTTTGAGTTAAAAACTGTGGATTGGTACATTCAGTTTAAAGTACTGCTAATATTATATAAATCACTAAATGGCCATGCTCTCCACATGAAAGAACTGGTTTAACTTTATCAGACTAGACCTGGTCTAAGGTCGGCAAGCAAACAATTTGTGTCAGTACCTCGAACCTCTCTTAGCTATGGTGATCTATATTTCAGATTGTATTTTCTGTCTTTGCCTGTAAATCATATAATAAGCTCCCACTTGAGATCTGTAATTTGTCAAGAGTTAAGTACTATAAATCTCAGGGAAAAACTAACTTATTAAGGTGTCTGTAATTTTAGAATTGTTTTGTAAAGTCCTTTGAGCCTTTGTGGGGAAGCGCTTTATAAATACCTCCAGTGTATGTAATGTATTTATGCATTCAAGCATGCACTTGGCTTCAGTGGCCTTGAAAAGTTATTAAAAAGTCATAGAAAGTTATTATCCTAAAAGCGGAAGTTTGGGCTCACTGGCTTGTTTTCCCTTTTCCATTGCTTTTGCTGAGCACCAAGCACAATGGCTGAAGGTTCCATTTGTAAAGACTTTGGTGTAACCTGGCCAGGAGTCTAATTCCACACCTTGAGATTGTCTAAGTTTTACAATTTGTCGTTAGCATGTGATTGAAACTTAAAAAGTTACAAAAAATTTGGTGAATTTTATGAACCAAGTCAGGATGAAGCAACCCTGCCCAAAGTTGTCTGGTGGACAATGGATAATGCAAATTTTTCATCTTTGTTGTATTTACACAGATCATGTTTGAAGTGGCATTTTCTCTCCGTGTATGAGAGGAATTTCTCTGTAAGGCAGGAGACCTAAGGATACTCCTGGGTGAGCTTGGAAAGCTGGAAACAACTCTACGAGGCAAAAGAGATGTAAAGAGCAGCCGTAAATAAAACTAAAACCTGCTTGCAAAACAGGTGATTCAAACAACTCTAAGGTGAAAACATTAGCTCTTTGCGCCTTGCTTGTTTTATAATAAAGGACGGGAATTACACTGCTTGGCTTCGCTGGAGAGTTTGAACTGAGGTACACTGATGATTGCTGGCAGTTAGTGTACCTGAAGTACAAATCTGCTCCAGAAAGGTGTCTCAGATATTTAAGGCTGGTTGTTTTGTAGAATCATCATAAGCCCTTGTCATTTGTGGTAACATGATCAAATTGTTAAAATTGATTTTGAAACCATGAGCAGTTGCACTTTTGGTGTTATGTGCTTGTAAGACTGCCTTGCTGATACAGTGTGAAATGCTTCCTATTACTAGCAGTGTCTCAGAGTTGTGATATCATTATGCCAGGTGATTACTGATAATTGTTATGAACAGTGAATTTTTAGCTTAATTCAAAGCTTGAAGGTATTGGCACATGCAGGATATTATCATCTGAGAGAATTTTTACTCTTTGAGAAAAGAACAACCCGACAAAATCTGTCTATGTATGGATTGGTTATTGTAACTGCTGCAAAGTAATAGTATTCAAGTCATGAATATTCATATTTTGTTGTTGTATGCAAGTTTGGGTAGTAAGTGTCAAATTGCACGAATATTCATATTTAGTCATAGAATGCAAGGGCAAATGGTGAAAAGCTTATGATTACTCAGTTCAGCCAGAACACTCTTTCTACCTCCAGTAAGCATCCTTCTCAGTAGGGGCTGAGCTTTCTTATTGTATCCAAAAAAGTATTCATGAATACAGCTTGAGAAAAGAGAGTGAACATTAATTTGCATATCAGATCACATGAATCTGCTCCTTTGTGGAAAACTCATCAGTGTTTAAGGTAATGTATAACGTAATGTTGTAATGTATAAATTGGTGAATATAAATGATTCAAGTATTTGTTGATGTTCTGCGGTAGAGGTCTTTAAGACCATTAAAGGTTATGAAAGAAGGGCCTTGGACCCATGTTGAGGGCGCTTGCAAATTTGTTGTAATGAGAAGATGGTGTCAGTCAGGACTGAGGAGGTAGAAGAACTGAGGGCAATTTGGTGAACTGAAAACGGCCTCCCTAAATTTCCCTGAAGCATGATTGGGGTTAGGCATTATTTTTTCAGAGACATTCTGAGTTACAGTTAATTCACATGCTCTGACTTTTAGTTGGCAAAAAATTGATGAAGTCATCTTGTATTCAACATCAGAATAAATGTTGGCTTCTTGCCCTGGTTGACAAAAACTTTAAAGTCAACACAAGGGGTGCTGTCAGTTTTGCCATTTTTCTGAAGTTAAAAGATCCTTAAAGCAGGCTCCAACAAACTTCTTCCATTATGTATTTCTTCAGGGTAGCTTTTCTGTAAATCTTCCTGACAGCATGAATATCTTCTTCATTTCAAAAAGGCTCTGTATCGTTTAAATATATGTGTTTGTGGAGGAAACTTCAAGGGGTGCCTGCCTGGCAGGCTATGATACTGAGTGATGCACTGATATTTCTCTTGCCCCAGACTGTCAGATGAAAGATTTGTTGAACCTTGCTTAGAAGTGCGACTCACTGTGGTAGAACATCACTAAATATGTGTGATGTCATTTGATAATTTAAAAAAACTTAGATGCAATGTGATTTAAAGAGGGCATTTGTCAGTTGTCTCCCTTTAAGTCCACTTCTGTACTTAATGGCAGATAGAAATTATTATAAAAAATAAAAAAAAGTCATCACTTTGCCTGAAATTGAATTTTCAGTATTAAAGATTATGTGCCGATGGATTTGATTGGTTCCCAAATATCATGTCAAATGGTACAAGTTAAATGATTGCATGAGATTTTTAACCAGACTCCTCAATGATTTTAAGAGGTTGATGGTGCTACAGACATCAGCCAGGGAGAATAAATAGTTAAAAGAAGAAATATTTATGAAGTTTCTAAGAAAAGAGATCTAGGAGAAAAACAGCCACTGGTCTGCCTCACTTCCAGGAGTTCTATTCATTGCTATCATGATGTACACAACTTGTACTTCGGAATTTAAACGGAAGAACTTTTTGGCAGCATGCCATGAAAATTGTTTCCGTTTTCCATTTTATGTTTTGGCATGTATGCTGGGCGATTTTGGATAACAACAGATCTCACCGTAGATAAATAAATATTATGTGCTCTATATCGTATTAGCCTCAATTTTATCACATTGCTGTATAATACTGTGTTGATAATGCACGACGTCGTCACTGTATGTATATTTCTCAGTTTGTCCATGTATTTTTGCACCATTGTTTTATACATTGACTAGCTATAAAATAATTCCTTTGAAAGTTGATTACATCATGTTACTCTCAGCTTTCTCGAAAATGTGACAAAAATGTGAAAAAAAAAAGAAAAGAAATGAATTTCAAAAAAATTGGTGTGAATTTGCATTTAGTGGATTTCAAAAAAAAAACCCAACATCATTCTAACATTCAGTGTAAGGTTAAACAATGTTCTTCAAAAATTTGCATGCTCTAGGGTACAATTACGAAAGAATTGCTTTTCGTAAAAGGTTTGTTAGGACTAAAATCATTCACATACATTATTTGTTGTGTTTATTAAAAAAAAATCTTAAGGCCTTCAGTATGGTATTGTATCAATCTGTTTAAATATCAGACATTTCAAGTCTTTTTAACAGACAAAATATTGCTTGTACATTTTACCTTAACGAATGTCGAGTGTTCGATGTTACAACTTGAATTCAGTGGATTGTCGAGGTCTTGAAAAAAAAAAGTAAGGTAAATATAAACAAAAAATAAGATTGTTCGTGAAGATATCAGTGCAATTCAGGGGAAATGGAAGCTTCTTAACAGTTGTCTGCATAGTGTAAAAGATTAATGTACTATTATATGCATTGTATAGATAACAAAAATATGATAGAAAGTAGAAATTGCTTTCTTATTAAATATTTAAGGCTCATGATAATTTTTTTCCTTCAAATTGTAGTAACTTAAAAAAGTAAAGGAACAAAACAAAGACAGGTATTGACAATGCTTTCATAAAATCTTTTGTTTGTAATTCAGTGTAGATCAATGTATCAAAAATTACAAAGTTGCTCATTCGCATATCAAAGAGAAAAAAAAAAAATCCTTAAAAGTGGCTTAACTGCTGTAGCTGGGTCTAGTGCAAGGGTCACATGACCTGCAAACCTGTATGCAATTGACTAATCAGGGGAGCAGGGGTGTATTGAACTAGTGTCATGGCAAGAGCAGTCCCCCCAACTTGATGAAGTGTAGCAGACTGTACTGTTTCATGATTGGCTCATGAGAGTCATGTGACAATATTTTTTCTCCTCATATGTGAAATTTACTGTGAGTAACTGATTGGTTAACATTGAATATGCAATATTAAAGTCCTACAATATTATGAAAGATACTTTGAGGAGAGAAAAAAAAGAAAATTTCGAGATTTAGCTGTTGCTTCAAAATAAGTTTGGGGTGACTGCTGTTGCCCCTTAAAGTGACTTTCATGTCCCTGAATGGAATAGGGACTGAATGTCAGTCAGTGATGTGGCAAATAAAGGCACAACTCATAGTGCTGTTTGCCAAGGGTGTTGGTGTGGCCATGCCATGGACCCCAACACCAATTCTGAAGTGGGAGTTGGATGATCAATGTGTTGAAGAAAATAAAATGCCCACTTAACTGGTGTTAAAATGTCCCAAAATGCCCACAGCAGCAAAAGTACTAGGAATCATCAAGCCATGCTCTCTCTGGTCCCTGCAAGCAATTTCCTGTTTAGGAAATCAAGAACTGGTGTAGGGTGGGTGGGAGAGCACATCAGCGTAATTTGGGTAGGGATGTGAAGTCTTGTATTGTTTGACTCATCATAAATACAGGGACAAGTATTCAATGTAAGAAGATGTAGGAAATGCTTTTGTGTGATGCCATTTTGGGCATTGAATGGTCTCAAATTAACTGGGGCAGGGGGTAGGGGTGCAGAGAACCAAGGGGTTGAGGACTTGGATGGGACAGGATATTCAGCACCTCTTCAAACTTGCAGCACAAGACAGAACACATGTTGATCTTTCATGCATGCATTGGATGAAAGTTCATCTGAGTAAGGATTGATTTTATGTGCTGTTTGCATTTTCGGAAACTTATACCATCTGTCTCATTCGTCATGAAAAACTGATGGTATCAGTTTCAGCTAGGTGGAAAGGTGGGTGTAGTCTGTATCCTAATAGATCTTATGTTAACATAGTATTTATCTGTAATATATCACACAATTATAAAATGTGCTCTGTATGGAAATAGATTGCTTGCAGCTGGTGCAGTTGGCCAGTTACCTAGGGAATGCCCTGTTCACTATTTTGTGGGGAAATTGTCACATGGCCTAATCTTTTACTCTTTTAGTACTAGTGATATTTGTAGTTTGTGAAGTTAAAGAGGAAAAGAAAACTTCTTACTGCGAGAACACTGAAATGTGAAATAAATCTACTGGCGTCCTTGTCATCTTTAGCTGGTTACCATTTTGAGAGTGACACTTTCTGTTTATATCAGTGGTTCTCCACGGAATCGAGGGACACATGGGGTTGAGGGAACAAGGGCTTGGTACATGGATGTAAATACATGTATTTGGGACAGATTACAGTTTGAAGATTCTTCCCCATGGGGCAGCCTATTTGCAGTTCAGAGCACAAAAATATAAAAGAACTCTTCAAATGACTCACAGGCAGTGCAACTACCACCCTAATAAACAACATCTGTCACATTCAGCATAACATTCATTGCTTTTTATTTTCAAACTCATTATGACAACAAAAATTTAAAAACTCTTGTCACAGACATATACTTACCCTCCATGTACTTGCAGTTCAAGAGTGAGGATGAGTGTGTATTCATTCCAAGATGGCAGAATAGAGGTCCCAGTGTCAGAACTTCTCCCATTAGTGCATAGTGTGCAAGAATAATCCAAATTGAATTTTAAGTAAATACACCCATGAGGAAGGTGGGGAGGAAGGGGGGGGGGGGGAGGGTAGTTCATTGCAACCCCAAGGTAAAAGTTCATATGAACAATACCAAGTTCAATATCAAGTTAATTGTCAATAAAGTAATCACTAGGCATCTTGCCAAGTTTTGGTTCACATGGTTGGTTGTGTAAAGGAATAATACAAATCAAAACACAAGTAAGGCAAATATTCAATTTGTTCTCTAAAGATTTATTTAAATTTTATGCCAAGTGAAAAATAAAAACCTCTTTCACTTTCAATCAATGAGGTATGTATTTACACCAAAACCATTTGTTTATACCAAACCCAGTCTTGTACACGGTAATAAAATGAAATCTTTGAACATTTTTATAAAAGTGAAAACCAAAGCTGTTTAATTGTATGGTAAATTCATCTGCTTGTAATTATTATGTGAAACTGGTTGACAAATTTACCTGGAAACCTGGCCCCTACCTCCTGCCTCCTCAGTGTTCTCTTAAAGGCAAATGCCCAGTCGAGTAAATTTTCAGCACATTTGTCTTCAACAATGAGGGAGGGGTGGAGATGAAACAAGAGACCATTCTCCAATAGCAATTACGAAGGATTGTGGGACAGATTTTCGGTATGCTTAATTTTTGTCATTGTCATTACACTGTGGCCACAAACATCTGGAACCAAAATGCTATCCCATGAGCCTTTGTAATGGTTATTTGGAAAAAGGTCTTTCACTAAATTATCTTACAGGTACAACCTCTACATTCTGGGATGAAAGATGCAAAACCTCTACTCTCTCTATTCCCACAAGGACCAACTGCATGAATAGTGGTGGGAGCATCAAACTTACAGCCAGGGGGTCTGAAGTTTGAGTCCTGGACAGGTCATACAAAAGACTTTAAAAAATGGAACCTGCTGTCATTGTGCTTGTTGCTCGGCATAAGCAATATAGTAGGGAAAACAAGCCAGTGAGCCAAAACTGGAAAAGGGTTGTGGCCGGCTTGACTTGAACCAGTTGGTTAGAAAATGAACTGTAAAACATCCAACTAACAACTTACAAATGAAAAGAATCATTTTACTTCTCCCTTCATGTACTCACTTTTCAAGCAAAATCTTTTTTTTCATATCAAAAGCAGCTCATAGGAAATTGATACTTCAGTTCAGTGCTATGATAAACAGTACAAAAGTTTAAGACGGTTCCCCCAGAGGCCAAGAAATGTGTTTGTTACCTAGGGAGGACCGTGGATTTCCTTAACCTCTAATGTATTTTCATACATGTACAAAAAAATAAATTTCCCTACAAATAAACAAATTTTGCAGAAGGAACCTCCCAAGTTGACAACTTTCTCCAGATCCATGGTGTTCAATTCTACGAGCTATGTCCATGACTGGCCAGCGAGAGCAAGGAATGATTGATCATACATGTGAGCCACAACTGGGAAAAAAAGGCTGTGTTTGGCTGGACTTGAACCAATTGGTGGGAAACTGGGCCATACCTCCATCCAACTAACTACACATACTGTACTGTTTGTCAGAATCTGGGAAATTAATCAGGCCTGGAGATTTTCCAGGTATACTTAAAATCACACTCCTCAGAAAATAAAGGACTGGTGCGTGTGCTGCTTTATTTAACTTAAAAAGATTTATCAGCATTCACATTCTTCATACAGGTGTGCAAAAATTCACACTCCTCAGTTGTTCCAAGTGGGTAACAGCATGTTACTGCACTCACACACCTTAAACTCAAAGCTTGACTAACTGCCCTACTGTAAACAGGATTAATGTTGAAATAAAATGTCTTAGCTGTTTAGAACACTTCCATCAAGAAGTCCGAATGTCTAGATAAAACCTTACAGTAGTAAGTATAGCAAGCCTTAGTCCTCTCTGCTTTATATGGAAGTTGGTTCTAAACACTGCTGCATGATTAGCGATAAAAAGGACCATTTCATTGTGCTTACTTTGCTAATTGATAATTACATACTAATTGATCAATGAAAACAGTATAACAAGGCAAACAAAAGAAAAACAGAAGACTTCAACATTAATTAGTTCAGCATCCCAAACAAACCTAACCAGGTTAGAACCTAGAACATAAAACTCCATCTAACTAACTAACCTAACAAACTTAAAAATACTTTACAAAAGAAAATGCTGGGAATGGTTGGGTTAGGATGAGAAATGATTGTGCCAACATGACTGTGTAATTCCTCCTCCTATGTTTTGTAGACACGTCCTCCTAGTGGAAAGTCTTCATTCCAATTCTGTTTTCAGAGGAAAAGCATTGCATATCACACCAAATCCCTGGCTTGCGAAACAATTCACAGAATCCTGTACACATGATGAGGATGCTTCACTCATATTCTGATCCTTGTGTAGACGTATGGACACGCCATCGCTGGGTTCCGGACTTCCCACATCTGGTATTGCATGGTAAAAAATTTACAGATAATTGAAGAAAACACTGCCATCCCTCCCTTCGAAGACTAGATTGGTTTTATTTTGAAATGGAGTCCAATAAGGGAAAATACTAAGCATTTCAGATCCTGAACAAGATAGTAGAAGCAGCGGAGGCCCTCGGCATCTCTGGTAAATAAAAATGGGAGAAAGACGAAGAAAAATTGTATTAATGCATTTCCATGTCAGACAAATATTCATCCTCTTTTAAACAACCTTTGACTTACTGTACTCATCATACTTTTGACCTATGTCTGTGATATAATTATCACCATCATTTAAAAGGCTGTACCTGAATACAGTTATGATTGTTCCAGGGAAAGTAAAACTTTTGAAGAAAACCTAGCCTATCTTTGCTTGCCTCATTGGACATTTCACAGTTCAAATTCAAACACTCTTGAAAGAAATTGATGGAATGAGAAGTACAAGGGCTACATCAGTTCCTGTAATATACTGATGTCCACAGGCACATCCTTTCCCTTGACAGAGCGAAAGGCAGTTGCTGCACGTTTGGTCCTCCTACAATAGTACTTACAGAGGGTTGGGCAATTTCAGAAATTTGCACAAGAACAAAAAACACACTTGTAATATTTAAGTTAAGTTCCTACTGAGCCAAGGTATGGAAGAGAGGGGTTGGATTACAATTGAAAAGTATTACACAATTAAATTACATCCAGATATGATCCTTCTTACATATGTACCTATTACTGTTCATGAAATGTTACTATGTAGTGACATATTGCTGACATACAAGACTGGAAATAATCTGAGACAACAGAGAATATGGCCTCCATGTTTTGGCAAAGACTAGAAACTGACATACATTTTGCATTCTTCTGAGGCAGCCTTGGTCTTCCTGCTCTTTCAAATTAATATTAACCAAACATCAAACAATGCAAAATATTTTGTTTGACCTTGATGTTCTTTGAGAAGAATAAGCGAGCCCACAAAGCTAATTTAAAAATGACCTTTTTCCTAATACTGATATGTTACTTCCAGCCCTGCTTATGATAACACTTCTGGCCTTTTTCGATTTTGATTGTGCAAGGTGTTATGCAGACCCCTAACATCATTGTTTCATAGGGGCACCCTGCCCCTCTTAATTCCCACCCTGCCCCCATCTGATAAAGGTCTGTTTGCATGTTTTCCCTTTCTCCCCTTCCCTGCACTTTTTCACACTTATCCAGTTGGGGGTGAACCATTAAGTTCACAGACCCTACCAAGGAGAGCACTTATAAACTTTGTATCATCTGTAATGCATACCTTTGTGTATGCAGTGCTAACATCTTAGTAAAGTTCAACAATTCTACAGTAAAACCTAGGAGCTTTAGGGAGTCTTCCCTCTTGACAGATGGTGGTAAGCCCAGTACATGTACATAGCATGGCCTTCAGCTATGTTCCCCCCTGCCCCTCTTTCACTGAAGCGAGGGGTCTGTTTTGGGTTGCACAAAAAGATAAAAATAACACACTGTCCATATATGGTACAAGTTGTGACAGGTTTTAAACTTAGATGATTTTTAAGCCCAAAAGATGAATGTGCATGTTGTATGAGAAACAACCACATGAACAAACCCTCCAATACTTCTGCACAGTCTAAACTATGGATGATTATCATGTCCTCATTTACCTCCAAATGTTCAGGATCTGTGCATGTACAGTCAAGATCCCATAGAGGGGTTTATAGACCATTTTTTCAAATGGCCAAGTTTAACAAAGGATTGTGGGATAGATTGGTAGTGTGTATATTTTTTGCAATACTAAAATGTCACTGACAAAAAATTCACATACCAAAATCCTGACCCACAATCCTTTGCAATTGGCCTAGTTGTTTGGAAAAAAAATGTCTATTGTTCCTTTATGTACAGACCTGCTATTGTTGACATCAATCAAAGATCCTATTTTGCTGGTTGTAAATGAAATGTGCTCATCACCCATCACAATTTCCAACTCCTGACGGCCAACTCTGTCCGGCTGCGGCCAAAGTTTATCATCTTCATGCATCAGGTCGCTCTCTTTAACAATACGTTTCAGTTCGTCCAAGACTGCCTTGTGGACAAAAGCCTTCAAGAAAACAATACAAGACAAAGGAATCAATAATTTAGTCCTCTGTTCTAAATTTTAGGGCTGCGACGGTTAATCGGTTAACCGGTTAACCGACCGACTCGTCGGTTACTCGTGCGTGATTCCTCTTCATAGATTAACCGTTTTTGTATTGCCAATAACTCAGTCGCCGCGGCGTGGCTTTGTTAGTAAACTGTTACACAAACATCGCGCAACAAACAGTGTCAGTTCCTCACAAATTATCGCTCAAACAATAACTGTAAAAAGAGTTTTAAAATCGGCCGTTCGATTGAACGGATTAATTCCGATTCAGCTCCCAGAATTAAGTACATTATGATGAGTGACAAGTGGCGCACCAATTGTTGCTTTTGTAAGCAGAACTTCGTGTGCTCGTCTCCTAATCCCTTCAATAGCAACACCCAAGCACAACTTTTGAAATTAGCGGCATGTTTGAGAGATTACCAAGCGAAAAAAATGCCACAAGACAAGCAGGGAGCAGTAAAAAAAGTTACCAAGCCCTGTATTTCTATGGCAATAAAACTTACCGCGAGACCATGATTAGGGCACAAAAGTATATTTGAATAAGTCTTCCACTGTAGCTATTCGAAATATTTTATCATGCTACACCTCCGTAAATTTCATTATTTTTCATTGTTAGTAGCAGTATTTGGAAAAAATTTAACCCGTAAAAATACGATCGGAAGCACCAGATAATTCCCGCCACTTTGTTGTTTGCCCAATATCATATAAAATGGAACATTCCATGTTGACTTTTATGAAAGAGCATACGCAGTTCGTTGAACCAACTGGGTTGTAGTTGCGATAATGTACTGTATTGTAGAAGTCAACCCTACGATGCACGTAAAAATAACGATCTAATTTTTGGCGGTCTTGGACAGCAAAAAATGGACTCGATTAACGTTATCTTATGGTTCCCTTCTGATATAAATATCCCCGTATTTTTGCCATTTCTTGTCCAAACCTTACCGTCTTGTTTTAAAATAATCAGCAAATGAAATGCACTTAAGTCAGACCCCCGAAAAATCCAAGTACGCAGACATTTGTACTGCTGTTTCTTGGTGAATTTAAAACGGGGCTTGGCCGGCTGCACAGGCCAGCTACTGTATGTGAGCCTGGGAAGTGCGATCGTCATAACGCAAACTCAATGGGGAAATTCGTTCGGAAGTCTGGTATTTTCACACACTAAATCCCATAGGCGATGACGCGAGTTGTGATTGGCTGGCTCAGAATCAACATATTTGAACCAATCACAATGCAGAGGCAATTCAAATTTTGCAATAGTTCGTGTGCATATGATGTCATCGAGCAAAACACGGTCTCTTGTTTAGTGGTAAAAATGGATACGCACGCAAGTCTACTGCATGCATGGGACCACGTGCGTAATTGTTTCGTTCGTAACGACGTCATATGATAACATTCCATAAGTCCTACTGTAAATAACTTTACGGTAGGAATGCTGGGAATTCCTTAATTTATGCAGGATAGTAGGGCTTGATTGTGCTGTTTGCGGCTGGTGGGCCGTTTACAGTGCAATTGTACAGATCGCTACTATGACAAACACGTGAGTGCTGTACATGTATTGAACACTGCATCGTAAGCAAGCTGCATCAAAACAGCAGTGTGGGAGTATTTCATGCAATAACTGACAATATAACATAGGGTCAGGCGGGAATACAACTGTTGGTGGAATGTTAAAAAGTGCACATGGTCTGGAGAAAGCTTCAGTAAATGCGGGATGGGCTTTTACTGTGAAAAGATGATATAAACTCAGCGCAAAATACCAACATTTTTGCCTCATACTTACATGGGCGAACATGACTTACGGCGCCATTTTTAGACTTGTACTTTCATGTACAAAAGTGATGGCGCTCTTTGGAAATGTTGACTTTCTGTTGTTGTGTGAACATTACGTCATTTTCGGTTAAACGGTTAACCGCCAGTTAATAAAATCGGTTAAACGGATAGTGAATTAACCGAAAATGCACAGCCCTACTAAATTTGGATACTCACTTGAAGCAGACCCATTTATGTAAGTCCTTAATCCTAAAATTAGCATTTGCTTAGCAATTAATTGCAACTATCACAGTCACAATGCAATTATCAGGTGGGAGTATTAAACATCACTGACTGACACAATGACCTTGTTCTTCACTAAGTGTTTTGTAAGTGATTGTTACAGTAGGGTGTTGAACCAGGACAAAATTTCAAGAGGGTGCTGGGCACCTGGACAAAAAAAGAACCACCTGGATTAAAAATTGAACCCCAAATTTTGTTAGTTAGTTAGATGAAGTTTTACGACTCAGTTTCCAACCTACTGGTTCAAGTCAAGTCTGCCACAGCCTTTTTTCCAATTGTGGCTCACTGGCTTGTTTTCCTTACTCCATTGCTTATGCGGAGCATCACGCACAATGGCAGTAGGTTCTATTTTTAAACTCTTTGGTATGACTGACCTGGTAATTGAACCTGAGCCTTCAGCATGAGAGGATGATGCTATGCTGTTAGATCAAACACCAGTCTTCAACCCCAAAACAAAAATAATCAATTCAGACCCTCAAAATCAGCCTAAGTAAACAACAGTAAATACTTAGAGAATATACATATATAATGATCTATCATTTTGTGTTGACAAAAATTGGTCTTGAGAGTTGAGGCATTTAACTTTTATCTGAGCAACAAATGCTTACCTCTTTTCTGATCATGACATCATTTTTGTAGTTAGAGTTGTTGGCATATCTCAGTTTACCTGATAAAACAGAAAAGAATAATTTTGAAAAGCAAAAAACCATTCCTCTCTGTATGGGCTCTTTAATAACCTTTTCAGTTAAAAGTGATATAAAGCATGAAGTCATTTCTGAAGCGGTACTGGATGGCCTTCCAAAGCAGAAGACATGAATAGGGTTACCAGATGTCCACATTTTAGTGTTTGCACGGGTAACCCGGGTACTCGCCCAACATCGTATTACCCGGGTCCAAATCTACTACCCAAATCTTAATAAAAAAATACATGCAAAAAGGATCACCCTATTTACGCCATTGCCTACGGAAATGGACTTAAATATTTTGCCAATTTGGTAAACATTCTCCGAGACTGAGAATGAAGAGAGTCCCTAGAAAATATGTGTAAGTTTGAGAGTTGTCTGTGCTTCATTTCCGAAGTTAAAATTTTATCAGGCTGTGGCCCGATCGCGCTATCGTCACATAGTGGGTTACTTCTCACACATCACATGTATATCGCTTATAAACTTACAGGCAAGCAAGCTATCTGATGGCCCATTCAAAATCACATCGTACTGTTACGCACAGTCTACTTAATAGCAATCCATATACGTGCATAGTGGTAGAATCTGATTGTTCGGGGCTGTTTGTTTAGGTTTGGTGGTTTGACTTTTGAACAGCTTATAGGGTTTGGACTTCAGGGCATCTTATCTGGCCTTGGCCCTCCTTTTCCCTTCAACATGTAATGTTATGTTATACATATATGTACATAACTAGTCTAGGCCTACATGATTCACTAACCATAACTTTAGGCGGGGTCCGTGCCATTCCGCCATCAGTACTTTCCACCATAGAAAATGTTCTGATTCCGCCAAAGAAAAAGTGCCATTCTGCCATGGTGAAAAGGCACTTTTTCTATGGCGAAATGATTTAGTGGAAGGTAGGATAGGTTGGAACTTACCTGACTGTGGAATCAGGACCGAATTGAGTTTAGAAATTTGTTGGAAGCATTATTGATTGGTGCTTCTCAGTTGAATGAAACATGCAAAACCACTTTACTGATTACGGATTAAAACAGTGGTCAGTGTCAATGAACACTTACATCTCTATTGAGTACAATGATTGTAGTCCCTATACATGTGTGATTAAGTTGCCATTATCTTTGCTTTGTCTAAAGACATTCAGTCACCGTTCACACATTGAAAAGGATGTAACTTTATTCCCCAGACTACAATCAAATCCATTAGTATCCATTATTAAGTACACGTTAATTCTGTTCAAAGTTCTTACTCTCTTAAGCCTTCTTTACACTTCCATTCAATCTATTTAACGAACTATCATGTCTCTAGGTCTAGGCTGTGCCTTTACTGGCTGTCTGACCGGGGCTTCAGAAAATGTTTCGGTAGTTGCAATGACAATGAACAATTCCTCTAGGCATAGGCCTAGTTTTTGTAGATTTTTAGAAAAGGCCTTTCCGCCATGTAGGTTTGGCACCTTTTCGCCATGGACGAAATGTGCGAAACCTATGGCGGAATGTTGTGGCGAAAAGTACTGATGGTGGAATGACAATGTATTCATGTTAGGCTACATCAACATTGCATGCACAGGTACACAACACAGGTTACAGTTAGTTTCCCCCCTTGCTATTTTCCGCCCCTCAAAAACGGTGTTTTCCGCCCCTTTTATATTTAGCAGAAAACATCTTTTTGGGAGGCGGAAAGTAATGGAATGGAACGTGATATCAGTGGTACTTTCTTCTAATGAAGATTCAACCAACTTTTTCTTAAAGTTTCAAACTTCAAGGATGTCTTCTACTATTCAATGCGACACCCGTTACTGCCATGTTGACGTCTTTTCAAGCAACATTCTCACTGTAGACTTTGGTATACTTATACGTACTTACATACAGGTATATGGTATTCAGTGCTGTCAACAACTGTGCACACATTCAGCATAAGTCTACCTATAGACAAGCGGACTACTTATACATAAAAAAATACAACTCCTTGACTAGACTTGACGTTTAGAAAAATGTGGTAAAATTCATTCTTTGCGATGATTTTTGATGAGGATAGCTATAGTGGTTGGTTCAAAGTTCGAACAGGTTCTTAAGTGGAACACCTTATTTAAATGCTCATTTATTCACTGATAGATGCACAATAATTGTCAGTTTTACCATATCATATGGAGCCACAATTATTTCTTAATGATATTTTAATTTATTGAAGAGAACACCGTCATATGACTGATAAATGAATGATTTTAATTAGGTGTTCGAATTTAGAACCGTTTGAAATTTGAACCAACCATTATACTGAAAAGTTTTATGCCTAGCCATAAATTTCATTGTTGCCTTGCACTTGGATTTGAAATTTGAAGTTAACAGTTATTTTTATCACATGTTAGTTCAAACATTACTTTCCGCCCCAAGAAATTTTAGGGGCGGAAAGTAACGGGCGGAAACTATCGAGGGCAGAAACTAACGGACCCCCACAACACAGTACTGTATGTATGCATATTGGTGGTAAATCATTTGTTGCTAAGCTGAACAATGGAAAGATCATAAAAAAAAATGGATGATTTTTGGAGAAACATTCGGGGCGCGTGAGACAACCTTGTCAATACATTACAACACACAGTCACGGTAGGTCTAACTAAGCCTAAGGCTAGGCTATGTAACGTTACTTTACCGTTACCTTAATATGATAGAAAGACACACAAGCTAACGTTAGGCTACCAAAGGCTAAGCGTTATAATAGTTAATACTGGCGTGGGTTTTCTGAGAACATAAAAAGCTCAGCCGCAAAAGGAATGCCGTTATTCAAAGGGTGACATTGTGGCCCACGCCTTGGAAATACACTTACCATCTGGTCTAAATTCAAATTCAAGAAACTCATGCCCAAATTTTCCTTTATGCCCAACATAATATCTCAAGTAAAATTCCCCAGCCATGTTTAATTAGAAGACTACTTGAAGGAGATGGCGCTAAACCAAAGCTTTATTGCCGATATAATCACCAACCACGTGCAACGATGTCCAGAGGCTCATTCAGTTGAGTTGGTTCATGAAATTCAACAAATTTTCCAAACTAAAGTTTTTTCTTCGCATACCAATGACAAATGGTCAAACCTTTTCCGTAACTTTTGAATATGAAACTTGACTCATTATGCTAACTATAAGCATTCTCATGTGGCAGTGACCCTTTACCGATATCAACTCAATAAGCACCTTTAACTTCAAAATACACTCAAAAAGTTGGTTACAAAAATTCACCAACACCGGTCACGCACGTATGTCAAATACCTGAAATTGGTTAAATTTTACCCAATATGTGTTGTTTATTTGGTTACCTCACAGGCTGGTCACCCAATAAAGTGGTAAAAAACCTCTTGGATAACCCATTAATCAACAATTATTGGGTAAAATTTAACCAATTTCAGGTATTTGACATACGTGACCAGTCACTGTTGGTGAATTTTTTTAACCAACTTTTTAAGAGTGTATGCAGAACTAGTTTTTATTTCTTTTAGAGATGAAAACTGCATCTCAAAAAAGGCGAACGACCAGGAACTACCATAAGGCTGTTGTGATCTATTATTATGGTAGCTTACTAAGGAAAATTCCCCAAATGTAGTAATGGGAACCGAACGTGGACATTTATGAAGACTATATGTATAATTGCTAGAATTCAAGTAGTTGATTACGGTGTTTTCACCTAGAAAGAAATTTCTATGGCGAAAAAGCATTAAAAGTCGACAAAAATCAAGGCAGGGCCTGAAACACCCAGCGCGTCCACTCTCTCCAGCCCGTCCTACTTCCCTAGCTAGAACCTTTCTCCCTGGGACGGCGTCCCAAGTCCTCTTGTTCATCATTCCCAAAACCAGTGGCAGTCCCTCCGTCCCTAAAGTGCGGGGATGATTGACTGAAACAATACTAGTTTGCACACTTTTTCTCATTGGTGGAGCAATGATATGAGATCCATTGTATATTCTGGTCACGTGTAACTTAGAAACTCAGAAAATACCTTTCCGCCAAGTGGAACCCGTAGGGTAAATTTGTTAATCGTGCAATGTGCATACACCAAGGAAGAATACAGTTACTCAATACAGTTGAATAAGACTATAATGTTTCATGGATGGCTTTTGCTTAATTATAAGGGGAATTTTCAATAAAAATGTAAATATTTCCAATTTTCTTACAAACTTTTCCAAATTGCCTTCAATGTTAGTTCATATTTTGAATGCTTGTTGAAAACAACTCAAGTCAAAATGTGCTCATGTCGTGTAAAAGCCCTAGCAAACTTCGATTTTCCAAGCAAGTTATAGGAAGGAAAGATTCTTCAACAAAGACCCCAAAATATGACAACATTTTTGAAACGAAACCCAGATTTATAAATTTTTCCATAAAGTTATATACATTTTTTCTCAGAAATAAGGTTTTCAAATATTTTAAAAGGGGCCTAGAATTTCGGAATTTTTCCGATTTCGTAGGAGAGACTTACTGACGGGAAGGAGGTAGGATAAAATATAGGCCCTACAGATATAAACGCAACAACATCCAAGCCCGACAATCTAGTTAGTGATTCATGGAATAGAAATTAGGACAGGTCATTCAATAAAATCCAAAGTTTCTCAAATTCCCCTACAAAAGACTATTTTCTCGAGGAAGCTCAAAATTTTCTACAATGTAAGTTTGATATTTTCATAATATGTTAAAATAGTTAAAAATTTCGAAACCCAGCACATTTTGATTTGGTGCATAAATTATACGATATTTGTGTACGCTTAAGGAGACCCATTATTGTTTATGTAATGAACTATTTTCCTAGAATAACCGCATTGAAATAAAATACGTACCTATTGCCGGCAAATAATTGAGTTCGCGCGGAGCGCAAGAAAATTTTGGTCCAAAATACCTGTCGCTGAAAAAGGCACCTCCCAGGCCTGTTTACCGTATACGGTATTAAGTGGGGAAACACAAGCAATATTGTAAAAATAAACATTTAAGTATCAAAAATATGCTAATGAGGGGGAAGGGGCGCTGCCCCTCGACTTTCACCCCCTGGCTACTCGTCTGCCTCGCTATACCCTCCGGGGACATCAACATCGTTATTTTTTTTATTTTCCCTCAGTTTCCATTGAAGTAAAAAGTATTCCAAGTTTATATTCCAAGTTTAAAATTAATTCAAATACCGGGAGTAGGAGCTGTGGCAGTACAGCCATCGATTTGGGAAGATATTTTTAAACAGTTTACTAGCAAACTTTTTTCCCCTCCCCTGAAGAATATATTGAGGCTTTGCAATTACGTCACGCAACCGCCATGCTGGAGGACATTCATGCCAAATACACGTGGTTTTGTGCCGAGCGCACTGCACAGTGTGCACTGTGACATGCGCGGTGTATACAAATTCAACGAGCAAGCGCGTCCCGTATGGTTTACTACGTAGGTACATGTACTCCAACATGGCCGCCGGAGAGTATTATGACGTCATGTGAAAAGCCTCTATACTCAGAGGTTTTGGAAGGCGTACAATTTAGGATTGTTTCAGTTGGTACTATGACGTAACTCATTCACGCTGACAGCTAGCTACATCACACACCTCACCCCTGAATAATATTGGTTCATCCAACAATATGTTGGGGTTGGGGTGATCGGAGGCGGAAATTTTTCTCCCCCTACCCATGGGCGTCCGCAGAAATTTTTGCAAGGGGGGGGGGCAAGGTCATTCATGGATGATTGAATTGTGTACACTATCTAAGCGGAGCGCCACCATCGGTTGGCGCGGAGCGTACAAGAAAATTTGGGGCCTTACAAACCCTCCAGATGGCCGGAAACGACACTTGGCGAGTGTTATAAGCTGCATGTACCCAGCCCTGAAACAGGGATTTCATGTCTGTAATTTTTAGATTTTTAGAATTTTCAATGTAAAAAAATGTTGAAGGGAAATCTGCCTCTCGGTCATGGCCTCGCACGCCTATTCACGATAAAACTTACAACTGTCAAACAGCCTATGTATGCCTATATCCATTACCCAATTATGAACCATGTCCCCCCCCCCCCATTCACCTTGTATATTCAAGTTACATCTGCGCGTCGCCACTTGAGATCAGCACGTGACCAAAGCAAGACCAACACATTCATCAATAGTCGGATGCCATATGCACACTACATACCTGACAACTAGTACAATTTTGGCAAAGATTTTGCAATTACAAATTTCCAATAGATATCACGAATGATGGTCCCAAAATTACGATTTCACTATTCAGCATACCATCTCCTCTTTTGCTATTTCTGGTCAAATGTCCGTATATTTCAGTAGAAACTGACGCTGTGAGTGAAGATATTTTAATGATTTATTTTTATTTTTTTTTTTATTTCAATTTTTAGTTAATTTTTTTCACAAGTTTGATTTTCCAGGGGGGGCAAGTGCCCCCCCTTGCCCCCCCTTCCGGACGCCCATGCCCCTACCCACTCCACTTCTCATGTCTATGGAGAGGCAGTTTGAAGTACTCTTCTGTAAATTACGTTATTGCTACCATTCCGCAACATTCCTCTCGCTCCCATCTTTGTTACTTTTCTTCCCTTCTTCTTTTTCTTCATTTTCCTTCTTTTCACTCTCTTCTCTCTTGTTTCCTTTCTTTCTCTCCTCCTTTTTTTTCTCCCTTTCTCATTTTCTCCACTATCAATGGGGAGGGGGAGTCATGGCCCGCCGCCCCCCCCCCCCCCGCCTCCGCACAAGCTGGTGGTGGCCAGGATTTCATCTAGGATGGGAAAATGAAATGATTACCGATCGCCGTCCTGGTGGAGGGGAAATTTTGACTCATGGAGGTTGGGCTGGGTGCAAAATGTTGCTACGTTGATGCTTTGGACGATGCAATTGCCTCTAGGCCCTCTTCTTTCTCCTGTTTTGTTTTTTCTTTCCTTTTTCTCATTCTTTTTTCCTCTCATTTTGTGTGCACAAAATAATACTCCTTCTTTTTGTTCCCTCTCATTTTGTTTGCACAAAATTATATGATTTTTAAAAGTTTCATAAAGGAGACATTTGTATAGTTCAAATCTTGTCTTTTAAGGGCGGTGGTTCATGTACTGGGGAGTTATCACATACAGTGCACCTGACAGGCAGTCATGCATGCTCATATTACAGAAGAAAAATTTCTGTTTTGTGAACTTCCAAGTCATTAAACGTCAATTAGAGTTTCATTATTATGGGTCGATGACGAGGGGCCTGACAGGTATAATGGGGGATACACGTACTGCTGTAATATGAGAGAAGGCAGCACTGGGTAACCAGTGGGGTTTGTTTGGGGCTAACTGCATAACCTTGTTGAAAGTCGTCATAGGGGAAGGGTTTTCCTACCCCTTTGAGAAATGTTTGAACAAGTTGGTGCAATATTTATCATTAAATTAAGTTTGTCATTCCTTTAGGTGTGTATGGGCAATTCGTATACTTGTTTGTTGTTTCTTCGAATGGGCTTGCCTATAGTCGGTAGCTTGATCAACCTGGACTGTAACCTGCGTGTCACCTGACTGGCTATCACCATTGTGTTGAAGTGATGAGCTGAAACCGTTTGTCCTCTCCGCAGGCTACCTGAATCTCACCAATTAAGCGGCCGATGTATCCTATAAGAAAAAGCGCGATCAGACAAAACTTATCAGGAAACACATGAGAAATAAAAGAAGAGAGGGAGCCCTTTGGGATGACTCAGCCAGAGTGACGAGTGCAGACTGAGTCTGTCTACTTTTATTCATGCAACTCAAATTACTGTGCTTTACCAAAGTTCACAATATGCAAATTAACAGGTGTAGCACGATGCGCACACATATTTAAATAACAACAAGGGGTGCCATCCTGCAGCCCAAACAGCTGTCACAAACCTCTGCCAAACTAAGATTCCTATGCACAATAATCCGCATTGTCAATGAACGTATTCTTTCAAATCTTATTCTATTGTATAGTTTTGTCGGCAGCCTGATCAATGGAATTATGAATATTCAACGACCAAAAGACGGATTTAGCCATTTCGCATACTTAGTACTGCAGACTGCATGACATCTTTTTTGCCGCGCTGAATGCGAATCAAACCCTATGACGACATACCATACCTGGAATATTATGTCTATTAGTCTTACACCTAAGTTGGTCTGCCGTTCTCATCTTGCTGCAAACGAAATCCATTGCGTTGGAGTTTATTTTTTCGAACAAGAAATAACAGGCTATTTGGCCATTGAGGACACGGAAATAACCAGATATTTCTTCAGAAATGACTACTTTCTGTTTTAAACTGAACACTATTCCAGTGTTCCAACTTCCAAGTTATTTCAAAATTGCTGCACCTATGACGTAGCCTGTGGTCAATTGACCTACGACCAACTATCTGTTACTGTTATTCACGAACAAGAGAAGGCTTCAGATGGTATCGCTGAGAATTTCGCCTTCCACTCTTCTCCAGACAACTATTTTACATCCGCCTGCTCCCGGGGAGAAGGAAGACGTCGTCACTATATATAACCTAGGTTTGTTCCTTTTTTATTAATTGCAAACAAAGGGGAACGAAGGAAATAGGCCTAAAACTGAAATTAAGAGGACTTCCATATCAAGCCTTCATATTTTGTATTTGCAAATGTTCATTTTGCTAGTAAAAGGGTAATCTGAAATAAAACATGCATACTTGGTTGGCGGTAGCTTTATCTGGCTCACTCGGAAAGACTACCAAATTTTCAAATTTTGAGCACTTGACAACTAACTGCAAACAGAAATAATTGACAATTATTGACCAGTTGACTATATTTCAACCAACCCTTTTGCAAAGGAGCCCATATGAGGAATCCACATTCACCAGTCACATTTTGTCGTCATTATTAAGAAAAATACTGTGTTTGTTTTTAGGAATAACACTTTTTAAAAGGAACATTTATAACAACCAAATCATAGATTAGATTTTTTCGAGATGAGGCAGCATTCTTTTAAGAAAAATAAGTAAATAATTATCTCACGGATGAAGTAATCAGTTATTTGTCGATCAAATAAAAAAAACAACGTTATGCTTGTGTAGGATTGAAAGACATTAAGCTTGTTATTTTTATTGTATTTTCTATTTTACAGTAGACTAAAAAATGAAATTCATTAGATCATTTGAAGAAAATTGTATGGGGTCTTTTCTTTGAAAGAGTAAATTGACACCCCTCCCCCTTGCACGAAAAAAGATAATGTATGTGTAAGAGAAATGATGTGAAATTAAAGCTACCGAAAAAAATGATCCTAAGTCTCCAATGATCTTATAGTCTCTTCACAAAAGTTACCATCACCCTGACAGTCTTACTCGGGTCTTTTTATTAGTCACAACCACCCGCCCTCTAAAGGCTTGTCCAGCGGGGAACCACACGCTTTGTACCTGAGGTAAGGAATCTACCTTATCACACTAGACTTCAGCATTTCGAGCTTACCGCCTTTGAGCTGAAAAAGATTAGGGTGACACGCATCAAGTCTGAAATTTGAAAAAATATATTAACTAGCACGAAAAAATGAATTCTAACAGTTCAACTCGCATCTTCATAGGGCATTTCTGACCTGAGATATAAAATGTTGAAGTTACTTAAATCAAATTGGTCTATTGCGCAATAATTTGTGACTTTCATGTTGTACAACTCACATTACCTTGTTTGTTTGTTTGCATAGCATGTTCTACAGAGAAGATTTAATTAATACATTACTCCATTTGAGTAAGAGTGCTATCACACCTTGGTACAAGGTGAAGTACAGTAACTAAACTAAACTTTTAGAAAAACAAATGTAATTTGAATAGTGCAACAGTGACATCACACATTACTGCGCAATTATTTTAAAGGCCCAGTTCTCTCACCCCAAACGTACCAATTCTCCTAACCCCTCTCACAATTGTCTGAAATTCATCCTTATCCAGTCACAATCTCACTTTATTGCTTCAGGTGAGTATATAGAAAAGCTCTGTGTATGATCAAAACACTCCCAGTACAGTTCATGCGGTGTAATATAAGCTTTGCATTGTTTGAAATAACAGTCAATCAAAAAGCTGGGCCAATGGAGAGTTTATGTACCCCGTACAAGAAGTTTAGTTTGGGGTGAGAGGATTGACCCTTGGGTAAGTTGGGTGATCTCAGCTCAGGAATGTCCTGAAGAGGAGAGTTTCATTTCATTTATTTTTTGTTTCTTCACAATGTATTAAGATCGAATTACAATTGCATTCACAATACACAATTATTTTATAAACAAGATGACACTGTGAACTTGTACTATAAACAAGATAACACTGTGAGCTTAACGTTTAGAATTCATTTCCCATGGTTTTGAATATGTATTTTTTTTTTTTTTTTTTGAACAAAAATTTTTAACTTGAGGTACACTTTCAGGTTTTCGAATTTCTTTCTGACACAAATCCTTTTTGGCCTTGTAGTTTTTGAAGTTTAAAAATAATTCTAGGGTTCGTGGCCAATGTAAAAAAAATTTTTCGCAAGGCTTGATATAACAGTAAAAGGAAGTTCAGTTTCTCCCATATTGTCAAAGTCTGCTAGAGTGGGGCATAGTAAACACCCCATCTGTGCAATATTGGCTAATAGTAACAAGTTCTTCTGTGACTGTGACAATATAATTAAACTAGTATCAGTAGTAAGTTTTCAGTAGTAAGTGTATTAGTTGCTTGCTTTTAGGGTCTGGACTGAAAGTCGTCTTATCGGCCTTAGCCCTCCTTCGCCCTTTAACCTGCTATGTTTGTAGATCCTGGATTTTAGACCTAAGAAATTCAGTGATAATTCACTACGGTGTACACGTGACAAAATTGAAAGTACTTGTCAGTATGGTAAGTAACATTCTCCTTTTCTGTTCCAGCTTATCAACTGACGCAAATGAGAGCAGCAGAAAGATGACATACAAACTTGAATCCGCACCCCACCGCCTTGCCAACAGGTCACACTGTAGCTGACAAAGATGACGAAAAATTGAATAGTGACGCAATGGTAAGTTTTTAAAGACTTGGGTGTTAATTTATTAATTTTTAGTTATGCCGTATTTATTTATCTATTTTTATTTATTTTTCCACAAAACGATTGCATTGTACAAACCTAAGTTGAAACTGTTTTTTTAGGTGCACTATTATCAAGGTTGAAAAAAAAATGACTGAGAAGATAAGGATTTATCATAGGATAAGATTTACTTCATAGGACTTAACGAAAAATTAGGTGGACTTAATAATTGTAATTTGCACATTTCCCCCCTGAAGAGTTTGCCTTTTGATTTAGTGATTTGTACATGTTGCACGATAAAAAATTTCTCGGCTATGTGGAAACCTTCTCCCCTAGCTTCATTTAGTTACTTTTCTAGCTACAGTATCCCGCATACTAATATAAAATAAAGAGGATCAACTTATTTGTTGTGAGGATTGTTGTATGTGGGCGGATTTTGTCAGGTTTATCTTGTACTTTTGAAGAAGCTTCTAGGGAGGATTTTATTTTTGTGTGTCAGAAGTGCACTCGCTTGAAACAACTCGAGGCTCCGTTGGCTGCTTCTGACAGTGAAAAGGATTGGGCTACAGTGCGGGAGGGACGCAAATCACAAGGGTCTGCAAAAGTTTTGGGAGATAGTGTCAAGCTTTCAAATTCTTATTCTGGGTTGTCAGTGGAGGAGGGTTGTCAGTGGAGGAGGGTTGTCAGTGGAGGAGGTTGACGTCGGTAAGGAGGAACCAAATTCTGGTACTGGTAGTGGTCTGTGGGAGGGAGAAAAAGTTAGGGGGAAGACTTTGTTGATTGGGGATACCATTATAAGGTATTCTGACAGGGAGTTTTGTAAGAAAGACAAAGGTAAAAGGGTTAGAGTTTGCTTACCAGGTGCTCAAATTGAGGATATTTCAGCTAGGGTCAATCAAATTGTGGGGAACGAGGAAGTCGTTGCAGTTCAGGTTGGTACCAACAATCTCTGTAGGGATAGTCAATTTTTACTCAGGTCAAAATTTAAGGAACTGATCAGTAAAGGGGTTATTTGTGATATTCTCCCTAGGTTTGACAGAAAGGTTTCTTCGGGTAAAATTGCGAGTTTGAACAAGTGGTTGCAAAACGAGTGTTCTCGGGGGGGAGGGGGGGGGGTTCAAATTTGTTGATACATGGGCCAAATTTCATAATAGACGGGATCTATTCGCTAGAGACGGGCTGCATTTGTCAGGCGTTGGGGCCAATGAATTGGGAAGGATGGTTACTAGGGCTGTGGAATCCCAGTTGTCAAACTAGTTTCAGGGGCGAGGGATTATGGTGCTAGGAGCATCTCTGATGTTGGTTGTGTTGAGGGTCCTATTCAAGCTCACAGAGGTTTTAACCATATCTCAACCGTGACTGACAGGGCAGTTTCTGGGATCAAAGTTGTGTTTGCAAATGTACGGAGCATTCTTAACAAGTTCGATGAATTTCTTGCACAGATTTCCATTGACAATCCAGACATTGTTGGAGTTACCGAATCATGGCTCCATAGTGAGGTAAGCAACTCTGAAATTCAGGTTCCCGGGTACAAAATTTTCAGGCAAGATAGGATTGATACTGTCGGCGGTAGGGGTGGAGGGGTTTTATTGTTTGTCAAGGATAGTTTAAATTGTGTTGAAGTCACAACCAAGTTTTCCTGTGGGTTCTCTAACTGCTTGTGGTGTGAACGTAGCTGTAGCAATGATTATGGCACCCCCTTGCATGTCGGTATTGTTTACCGTTCATCAAATTCTTGGTTGAGAATAATCAGAGTTTGTTCCAAATTTTTAGGAAAATTTCTTCCAAAAAGGCTGTTATGTTTGGGGATTTTAACTTTCCAGGTATTGATTGGCATTCCTGTACTAGTGGGTTACATGGGAGGGATTTTATTGAGGTTGTGACTGATGGTTTCTTTACCCAGCATGTTCTGTTTCCCACTCGTGAGGATAATTGCCTTGATTTGGTGTTAAGTACAGATGAGAGCATGGTTAGAAATGTAGCTAATGGTGGTAAGATAGGGTCCAGTGACCATGACCTTATTTGTTTTGAGTTACATTGTTTCAGCAATCATGCTAGTAGTGACAAAAGAATTCTAGATTTCAGCAAGGCTAACTTTACTCGTGCTAAGGAGCTTTTAACCATAGATTGGGCGGCCCGTTTGTCTCACTTGGGCCCTGCTGAGGCATGGAGTGTTTTCCGGGATGTTGTTTCTGACACAACAAAGTTGTGTATCCCACTTAAGAAAGCTGCGGTTAAAAATAGGCCAATTTGGATTTCTAGAGAAGTTCTTAGACCAACTAGGAAGAAACGTAAGTGTTGGCGTCGCTATAGGGCCAGTAAAAGTCCAGAAAACTTTGCAGCTTACAAGAAGCAGGAATTCTTAGTTAAAAATTTGGTAAATGGAACTAAAACTAGGTTTGAAAAGCAGTTGGCCAAGGAGGTTAAGATAAACCCCAAAACTTTTCATGCCTATGTGAGGTCTAAGCAGAAACTTAAGGAGGGTGTGGGGCCTCTCAAAGGTGATGATAATACTTTGGTTAGTGACCATCAGGATATGGCTAATTTGTTAAATGACTATTTTGTATCTGTTTTTACTGAGGAATCATCTTTGTTGGGGACTTGTAAGGGTTCTGATGTCTCTTCTTCAATCAGTTATGTCATTTTCTCAACAAGTTTGTAAAAAGTTAAAGAGTTTGAAAGCTAGTAAGGCCCCTGGGCCAGATGGGGTCCACCCAGCCATTTTACGTAACTGCTCTGAGATTTTGTCAGTTCCTCTTTCCATCATTTTTCAGAAGTGTCTGGATTCGAGTTTTGTTCCTACTGACTGGCGGGTAGCAAATGTTACTCCAATTTTTAAGAAGGGGGATCGAAGTAATCCTTGCAATTACAGGCCTGTCAGTTTAACCAGTGTTGTGTGCAAAGTTATGGAATCTTTGATTAAGGATAGTTTACTTAAGTATCTTTTAGATAATGAGTTACTTAATCTGTCACAGCATGGTTTCCTGCCAAGCAGATCTTGTGTTACTAACTTACTGAGCTTTCTTGAAGGTGTCTCTTCATCTCTTGATTCTGGGTATGGCGTTGATGTCATTTACCTTGACTTTTCAAAAGCTTTTGATAAAGTTCCATTAGGTAGGCTAATGGTTAAACTGCATAGGTTAGGGGTTCAGGGCAATTGTGCTGATTGGATAAATTCGTGGCTTCATGGTAGATCCCAGAGAGTTGCTGTCAATGGTAACTTCTCCTCTTGGAAAGAAGTCACAAGTGCAGTACCGCAGGGTTCTGTCCTTGGCCCACTTCTTTTCTTAATTTTCATCAATGATATTGATAGCTCTCTTACATCTCGTATAAGTAAGTTTGCAGATGATACTAAGCTTTATAGGAAGATTAGCATTTTGGATGATGCCTTACTGCTGCAGAAAGATCTGGATAGATTATTTTCTTGGTCTCAGACCTGGCAAATGTCTTTTAATGCAGATAAGTGCAAGGTCCTTCATTTTGGTCCCAAAAGCTTTAGCTATGATTATAACATGAATGGTTGTGTTTTAAGTAATGTCACCTCTGAGAAAGATCTGGGTGTTGTAATTACTGGGGATTTAAAGTCATCAAGACAGTGTGCAGCCACTGCTGTAAAGGCTAATAGAGTGCTTGGATTGATCAAGAGGAATTTCATCAATTTTAGTAAGGATATTGTACTTAATTTGTACAAGCAGTTGGTAAGACCCCATCTTGACTATGCAGCTCAGGCTTGGAGTCCCTTCTATGAAAAGGACAAGTTTCTTTTAGAGTAGGTTCAGAGGAGAGCCACTCGCCTCATTCCTGGGGACAATTTGCTTTATCATGCTAGGCTTAAACATCTTGGGCTTACCACCTTGGAGCTGAGAAGGATTAGGGGAGACATGCTCCAGGTTTTCAAGTTCCTTTGTGAAAGGAATCCCCTTCTGACTTGTAGTTATTTAAGGGTTCAAAGTAATTCTCGGGTGCGTGGGCATTGTAAAAAGCTTGAAAAGCCTTTTGCAAGGCTTGACATTAGGAAGTTTAGTTTCTCCCACAGAGTCGTCAAGGAGTGGAATTGTCTACCAGATTGGGTAGTTAACTCCCCCTCAGTTCACTGCTTTAAGGCAGGGGCGTAGCCAGGATTTTCTTGTGGGGGGCAAATCATCGTCCCCAATCTTGACCGACGGGACTATCTAAGCGGAGCGCCACCATCGGTTGGCGCGGAGCGTACAAGAAAATTTTTGGTTTTAGAAACCCCTCAGATGGCAGGAAACGGCACTTCCCGAGTGTTTTATGCTGCATGTTCCCAGCCTAGAAATATGGATCTCATTTCTGATATTTCTCAATGCAAAAAAAAAAAAAAAAAAAAATCAAGTCTATGAAAAATGTTAATACATGTTTCTAAGCGGAGCTCTAACATCGATTGGCGCGGAACGTACCAGGAAATTTTTGGTTTTACAAACCCCTCAGATGGCCGGAAACGGCACTTCCCGAGTGTTTTAAGCAAGAATATGTTCAGCACAACTTCGAAATTCTCCCCGCTTCTTAATTGGAGCACTTGACAAATATTGAGGGGCTGAACATACCTTTAGCCCAAACTTTTTCATTTTTCATCGCCGCCACTGGGGTGTGGCATTTTCTTGAGGGAGGGAAGCGCCCAAGTGAGGAGCCGAGCGACCGAACGGGGAGAGGGTGTGGTTCTCCCCCTCCTGCCCTAAGGAGATGTTGCAATTTTACATCAAAACTGAGCGATCTGGTGAAGTTGGAATTTTTGGACATTTTCAATCTTGTATCAATGTTTTCCTTATTCCCTCGAGAGTTAGCAGGGTTAGTGTGTGACTGCAAAAGGGTTACTCGGTACGAGTCAATGGGGCCAGTAGGGAATTGTGTCGCACAGCTACTCATAAGGCTTACATTTATTTGGCTAAACCAGCGGAATTGACATTTTGCCCTGAAAAACGCCAAAACTCCATTTAAATAAAAAAAATTAAAAACAAGAAAAATTAGGTATGGGTGGGACTATGTGCGAACCACCTGAACCCCCTGACCACGGGCCTGTCTCCCTGGGTGTCACCTTCCCATTTTGGAATGTTTTGCTGTCTCGAAGAGCTTAGATGCAATATGGTGCTATATTTTGTTTTTTTTTATACTAGATTCCAGTGTTCTCCACAGGGGGTTTTAGAGGGCCGACACGTCCTCCTAGTGAAATTGACAGCCCCTCCAAAATAGTTGCCGCTCTCCAAAAAATGCAGCTTCCATTTCTAGTTCATTGCTTCATTCCACATATACAAGTCATAACTGGAAAAATGTGTCTTCCCTCCAGGCTTGGCGCCAGGATTTGCCCGACGAAGGGCCCCTCTCCGAACGGGGGAGGGGCAGGGTGGGTAGCGACCCAAGCCCCGACAGCTGCAGGATGCCGTCGATGAGTTGGTGAGGTAGGTTTGAAGAAAACCTGTGCACTATACCTGCCATTGCGAGCCATATACGACATCAAAATTGTATATGCTAGAGAAAGATATTTCCGCACTGATTGAACCGTGGAAAAGGGGGCAAAAATTTTGGGGGTTAGCCTACACTAAAAAGAATCTGTACTTATTTAAATCTTATATAGGTCAATAAATTGTCCCGGCATTTGGGCCCTATAGGACACAAATTATATTTCTTCTTCGAGTCCGTACCGCACGACTGACACAAGAGATAATTAACTAAGTTTAGCGAAATGAGATGAAATTCCCGACATGAACATTAATCCATTTATTCTACTTATTAATTTACATGAAAAGATGGGAAGGGTTTGTACTTTATTAGCTCTAGGTAACGGAACTGAGGAAGAGTGTGCAAAGCGTACCGAACATTTTGGGCTTTATCGCAGAAATAACTCTTGTGAAAGCCAGAGTAACTAAACCGACCATGAGAAGGCGACAGGTTATCCCCGACAGGGGGCGGGCCATGCCAGCGACCACAAGTTCCGTCAGCCCCTATGTCGAGGGGGTGGTATGAAGGAGCCTGACTATCCCATTGCAGCCTTGGGCACATTTTGCACAATGTTACTTAATATTTCAAAAGCCGAGTTAGTGTTCTTTTGAATCTGAATCGTGAAATTGCAAAGCGCGCAAAGCGCGCGAAATTTTTTGGTGGGCTCACAAAAATAACATAGCGTATGTAATCATTAAGAACAAAAAGAAAAAAAGAAACTGTAGGGGTTGTAGACCGTATCGGGAATAACATACATTGTGTCGAAACCACCATCTGACCTATCGCATGACACACACAAGAGAACAGCAACTAGGCTTTGTGATATGGGATAAAATTTACGACCTCTGCATAACCTGTGTATTCTGCCTACCAGTTACTTGGTAAGGTTGAGAGGACTTACACTTTCTAGACATGTGGAATGGAAGTATTGAAAAAACTGGAGTGAATCTACAGCGCGCGTAGCGCGCCGAAAATTTGGGGTTCTTATTAGGGAAATTGTCCCTTGAGAGCAAAAAACATGTAAACCATCGGGGAGACTAGTCGCCTTCGGGGACTACATAATTTATCGTAACGACTAAGAGCCCCCCCCCCCGAAAAACTGTAAAAAAAATGCCCCCGATTCCCTCCCTCCTCTTGCCGTTTATTTATTTTGTTTTTGTTTATTTTTTTGGCTCCCCTTCATTTTTTCAACCTCGCCCATCGCGTCCCCAAAATTTCTGTGGGGGGGGGGGCACTCTGCCCCCCCCCCCCCCGCTGGCTACGCTAGTGCTTTAAGGTTAACATTGACAGGTTTTTCCATGGCTGTGGTAGAATCTGATTGTTTGGGGCTGTTGTCAAGCTTTGGTGGTTTGACTTTTGATTAGGGCTTGGACTTCAGGGCATCTTATGGGGCCTTGGCCCTCCTTTGCCCTTCAACCTGTTATGTTATGTTATGTTGGTCCTGCTCTACCATTAATTGATGGAATACTCTCGGCATTCCATTGCTGAAAGTTCCACAGCGACTTTATCCTATACAGAGTCGACAAATACAGTTTGACTGCAAAGACTAGGAAGGAAAACGGAAAAGGGTCTAAGGGATGAAATAACGGTAACGTGAGAAAGTAAGCAGCACTTAGCTACGTTTCTGGATGGACAGAAGCTAAAAAGGCTTAATTTCCAAACTCAAAAAACCTTCGAAGCAGTGTAGAATTACACGGAAGAGCAATGAGGACGATCTACTATAGTCGATCGTGGCGAAGGAGGGGGCGCGGTGCTGGAACTTCTCCGAGTAGCGCGCGGAGCGCGGGACAATATGCAGTTTAGATGAAGCAAGGGGTTAGTATATATTCGCTCTTGAATATACTAACCTGGAAGGTGGGGGATTTGACTGCATAGACTCATAAGAAAAAAATCAGTTAATGAGTCACTTTATTTTCACAACTTTGGCAATTTTAACTAAAAAACGGTAAAAACGTCAATAAAACACAGGATGATCCTAGAACTTATAAATTTCGTTAGATGTAGATGTAGTTCTGCAACTACTTTATCCAGGCCAGTCAGTTATTTTCCCAAAACTGGATTGGAGGTAATTTACATAATAAAACGATATGATAGATACGTTGAATAAACACTTTAAAACCTTTTCGTTGTAAAAAGCGTTGCGAAATTATCTTCTACAAAACCCTGCCAATGCATCCCTCCCAAAAATAAAAGCTTTATTTCTTCATTTTTTTTCGACAATGCTGAAAAAGCAATCTTCATAGTTTGAATAAGCCGCATGAAAGAAAGTTTCTAGCAGGACGTTTACGATCGGACTATGGATTTTTTGAAAAATGAGGATCAATTTCATCTTTGTGAAATATTATTATTATTATTATCTTTCGTTTCGTTTTGTTTATTTGATATATCACTTCATGCATTATTAGAAAATAATTACAAACATTAGAAGAAAATATATAGAGGCATATATGCATGAAGTGAAGGGAAGTACATGAAAAACCCTGTTGGGCTTGGAATATGGACTCCCTAGCATAACAAAAACAAAGCAACGTACAAAAGCAGTAACAAAAATTCAACAGATAAGAGACAGAGAAAATAGCAGACCAATCGTCGGAGAAACATAAATCACTAAAACAAAGAGGATAACGAAAGAAAACACCATACCGAACCCCGACTAACCCCACCCCCAACCCACCTGAGTAACATCGGAAAAACACGGTTTCAGTCCAATGCAGCACAAGATCAAGCATCAAGGTTAAAATAGGTCTACTTTATAGGTTTCAATTAAGTAACGAGAGAAGTTTCTCCTAAAAGATTTAATACTAGGCTTATCTGTAACGGCATGTGGAAGAGAATTCCACAGCTTAATAGCACGGTTACGGTTGTGAAGAAGTCTGAATACAGGTAATACCTTGATGCAGGAATATAGATTAACGGGTATTGTTTCGTTTTGTCTTTAAGTGAACTATGGACTATTTTACTGTCACTTGAAATTTATAATGCTTAGTTTTCAATTTGGCTTTTTAGTTTACTGTTTACGGTTTACGGTTTAAAATTACAAAACACTTGTTTTTATCAAATAGCTTGAGAACTGGAAAACTGTCATTTTGAAATGCTGCAAGTGCACACACATTTTTTGGTTCCTTTGACATGCTATTGGTAGTGCGCGTAGCAGAATGCATGGGCGGCTTCCTATTTCACCTCAAGTAAAAAAAATCAAAAATATATATAAAGAGCATGAAAGTAAATTCTAACAGTCCCAATTCACATCTTCATAGGACATTTCTGAGCTGAGATATAAAAAGTTAAAGCTTACTCTCTTAAAACAAATTGGCCCATTGTGCAATAATTTGTGACTTTCTTTTTGTACAACTCATATTACCTGCTTTGTTTCCCTTTAAAATTAAAAATGTTTTTACGACCTTGGACCTTTCCTGTTTGCTTGCATAGCATGGTGCACAGAGAGAGCTTTATTAGATACATCGCCTCATATAAGTAAAAGTGCTATCACACCAGGGAGGTGTGATCAGAACCTGATCACAATTTGGTACAAGGTGCAGTAGCTTTCAGAAAAACAAAGAAATACAAAGATTGTACTTTGAGTAGTACAGCAATGACATCACGAATTATTGCGCAATGCACCATTTTAAGTAGAGTGAATACACTTCAACATTTTACATCTCAGCTCAGGAACGACCTATGGTGATGGGAATTGGATTGTTAGAATTTATTTTTTGTTTTTATTTTTTGTTTTCTTGAGGTACACTTTAAATTTCTTCAAGATGGTCTTTAAGACATTTCGCTATATCCTACTGGAATAAGGGAATGGGTTGTTTCATTTATTTGGAGGCCAAATTGTGACATGACATTTTCGGCCCTTTATCCATGTCTCTTGTTTCTTTTCCTATGACACAATATTTTAATTCGTCTTATAATACTAATCTCTAAAGTAATGAGGAGTAGTTCCAATCATGGGTGCAAGAATTATTTTCATCCTCAAAATGACCTCATTTTGGAATGTTTCACGTGTAAAGGGGACACCAAAACACTTTTACCCCATTCATGCCGTAGACGGGTCTCTTCCATAGCACTTAAGCATATTAATTAGATAATTTGAACTTTCCAAAGCTTAAACAGTCATTCATATCTCAATTCATGGTTTTATTTCAATTGTGTGGTACAAAAACATTCGTTTCACGTGTAAACAAGATATCTAAGGGGGACACAAATAGATTTCTTAATATTTCAAATTTTTAAAGCAGTTAGCAGAATTTTACAAAGTGTATGTCAAATGCCATATCAAAAAGTTTAATTCCACAAGATATTTCAAAATAGGAACTTTGACAAAGTTTTATTTCAACTGTCAAGTTTCACAATGTAAATTTTTCAGGGGACACCAAATCAGTCTTCAAAATTGAAAATGGTCATGTGCTTTTTATTTTTGTTGAAATTTCTCTCTAAATTGTTTACTGGATGAGGCACTGCCCAGTGCTCAACATCAACAAACTACTCAAGAGGATTACTGCATTTTATAAGAACAATATTATTGGAAAAGGAGTAAGAATGTTTCACGTGTGAAGGGGGACACCAAAGTTTACACGTGAAACATCTTTTATAAAGTTTTTCCAATTGATGAAATACCAACATAACTTTATAAAGTATATGTTTTGTTGACATAATTTATATGTTATCAACAATTGTATGTTGAAAACTTTACAAAATGTTCAAGTTTCAAGTTTATTTTTCACCTCAAAATGCTAGAAATTAACATTACTACACAATACAACATGTAAAGATAAATACTATCATTAAAGGTGAAAGGAGCCAGGGGGAAGCAGAGATGCTTTTACTAAGTCTGGCCCCTCAAAAAAGCAGAACAAAACATAGAAGTAGCAAAAACATAAAAGTTACATAAGACAAAAAGTAAGCAAAACAGATAAGAAAAAAATTTAAGCGGAACGAAAAACATTTAACATATAAAAAATAGTTTATATCCTATATCATATAGTAAAATATGCCTTTACACATTGGGAAATTCAAATTTTGAAATGGTAACTCTCAATGTCACAATTTTTGGTCTAAAAATGGCTAATTTAGGCTAATTTTTCACCAAATTGGGAAGATTTACTCCATTGACACAAATTTTGCTGTAAGTAAATAATCACCCTTAATCGTAGTGACAAAATAATAACACATTTATCATCATGTGAACTTAAGTTACATACATAGAAGTAACCTTTGAAAGTGTATTTTTGCCATTGGACCCCTAGTTTATGGAAGTACCCGAATATATTCTGATCCGGGTTGATATCCAAATGTCAAAATGCGCAATATATAAAACTTTCGGCTGTCACGAAAAATGTAGCTTTGCCTAGCAAAAGAAAGTTCTCCTTGATATAAAAGAATGGTTATTTGCTCAGCGATTTTCAGAAAACTGCGATAGAGGAAAATTTACCGTATGAAACTGAAAAACCGTTGGATAAAATACATGTATCCTAAAACTAATTACTATGCTTCAGAATCTCAATATTTTTTATGTATGATCAAGGTAATCTTGAAGCAGAAGATCTATGCAAGTCTTTGATGATGCAGCACGAAATTGAAAACTTTGTTTTGATGATCAGGTACAGTATCATGCATAAATTCCCATATCACATAGAGTACAGGTAGATTAAGCCATTTTTATTATGGTCATTCAAATAAAGCATAAATTTTATAGCAGAGATTTATGCTCCCCTGATACTGCACATTTTATTCTCAAAAATTTTAAATGGTTATCATGTTAAATATTTAAACGACATATTCAATCATAATTATACTAATAATTATACTAAGTGAAAAATATAATCAGTTTTAAAGTATATTGAACTACAAAACACAAACAATTATACAGCTAGATGGAGATCAATCTGTTTCGGGCTGTTTCGAACCAGTTCCTCCTGCCTCTCCATCTTTTTTCAACACCACCCTCCCTAATCTCTTATAATGTCTTTAAAACCTGTTGGTGAAGAAATTCAACCAACTCTTAATGGACTTCTCCATCACTGTGGTAGAATATAGTTTAATTTCAGTATTAACTGGGTTAGTTGCTTGTTTTTGGAAGAAAAGGCGTCTTATGGGGCCTTAGCCTTCTTTTTCCCTTTAACCTGTTATGCTATGTTTGTACAGATCGGTCCTGAATCTAGACCTAAGAAAATTTAGTGAAATTCACCACGGTGTAGATGGTGGAAAAATTGAAAGCACCTGCCAGTATCGTAAGTAACACTCTACTTTTCCGTTCCAGCTTATCTACTGACACATTTAAGAGCAACAGCAGTAAGCTGGCTTTCAACTTTACTTCGTACCTCCATCCCACTTCCCACCAGATCACACTGTAGCTGGCAAAGACGACGAAAAATTGGACGCTGACGCAATGGTAAGTTTTTAAAGTCTTGTATGTTAAATGTATTTACTTGTATATATTTATTCATTCATTTATTTATTTTTATTTATTTTTTCACAAAACGCTTACATTGTACAAAACTAAGTTTTCAGGATGCACACTTATCAAGGTTTAACAAAATGAGAGCTGAGAAATTTGATTTATCAAAATATTTTATAGGGCTAAACGAAAAATAAGGTAAAATATACTTTTAATTGGAATTTGCATATTACTTGCCCCCTGAAGGGTTTGCCTTCGAGGTTTGTCATTTGTACATATTGCACTGTGGAAAAAATCGTCCATACTAAAGGCCTAGAAACCTTTTCCCTATAGCTCCCCTTAGTGCCTTGTCTGGAATGCAGGTATCGCGGCATACTAAAATGTTGTCATACTCTCCATTAGTTAAATGGGATACTCATCATTACATACTGCGACTTTATCCAAGTACCTAGACACAAGCCGACAATTACAGTTTCACTGCATAGATTTTATTAAGAAAATAATCAGTTATGGGTAGCTATTTTCACAACTCAGTAGGTAATTTTACTTAAACGATAAAAACGCCAGTCAAATACATGATGATCACTTGGGCATCCAATTCGTTAGATGAGATAATCAGTCTTCCATTGTTCAAGAGTTGAAGGTTCCGCAACGACCATACCTAAAAACAAGGAAATACCGTACGAAATTTTGTAAAAATGGTCACAAAACGTAAACTGAGGTAATTTAACCCAATGAAACGATACGATAAATTCAGTGAATAAACTTTTTAAACTCTTAAAAGAAATTTTTAAACTTTTTATAAAGCTTTTCTAGTCAATTGCGCTGCGAAAACTGGACCCGAATATACTGCAAACCCCGGCGCCCCCGCCCGACACCGGAAATAAAAGCTTCATTTCTTCATTGTATAAACTATTCTAGGAGAACGAACATACTTGAAGTACATAATTTTTCTTTTGTCAATGTTGAAAAAGCAAGACTTTCCAATCTTGTATTACAAGTTTTTTCCACGCTTTAAATAATGTTAACTGGGACTGGCTTTATGTAATTTCAGACGTTAACAAGGCTTACGATAGTCTTATTCAGGCCGTGTCTTATTTATTTGATTATCATTGTCCTGTAAAAAATGTGAAACGCACCCGACCTAAACATCGCACACCGTGGATAACTGGTGGAATTCTTACTTCAGTGAATACTAAAAATAGACTATATAGAGCTTACATTAGTAACCCTACTCCACATCGTAAACAAAAATATTCAGTATACAAAAACAAGCTTATAAATATTATTAGGGTGGCTAAGACTTCTTACTATAAACGTAAATTTGAAAGTTGCAAATCAAATATAACAAAAACCTGGCAAAATATCAATGCTATCATTAAACCCACAAGTCAAAGTAATGTTATATCTTCTATAAATTATCTTGAAGAAACTTTAAGTGATAGTACTGGTATTGCACATGCATTCTCAAGTTACTACTCAACGGTTGCATCTAAGCTTGCAGACAGTATCCCTGCTGGATCATGTTCGTTTCATAATTACCTTCAAGAAAACTCTCCACCCGACTCTCTCTTTTTGTATCCAACTTGTCCCTCTGAAATTTTTAAAGTAATAAAGGCTATGAGACCTACCTCATCTAGCGGTGTTGATAAAATCCCCATGTATGTATTGAAGGAAGTGTCAACTGTTCTATGTAATCCTATTTCATATGTATTTAACTTATCTTTTTCTAATGGAGTAGTCCCTGACGGTACAAAGGTTGCTAGGATTATTCCCGTATTCAAATCTGGAAACAACAGCTATAGACCCATCTCCATATTACCGTGTTTTTCCAAAATTCTTGAAAAACTTGTGTATAACCGACTTATTGAATTTATTGATAATCTCTTCAAGTCAATTTGGCTTCCGTAAAAATTATACTACTTCTATGGCAGCTATTGATGTAGTTAATTACATAATTGAAGGTTTCAATAATAAAAAGTACACCCTAGGTTTATTTTTAGATCTCTCAAAGGCCTTTGACACAGTCAATCATTGTATTCTTCTTCATAAACTTTCACATTATGGTATTCGTGGTATTGCTCACGATTGGTTTTGTAGCTACCTGAGTAACCGTAAGCACTTTGTGCATGTCAATGGCGTTGCCTCTACTTGTAATGATGTAACATGTGGTGTTCCACAAGGTTCTATCCTAGGTCCTTTATTATTTTTAATTTATATTAATGATCTCCCTGCTTGTTCAAAAAATCTTAAGTTTTGCCTTTTTGCTGATGATACCAGTATTTTGTTTAAGTCTGAAGACCCGACGTATTCTGCACAAATTATCAACAAAGACATGGAAATAGTTTGTGATTGGTTTAATGTAAACAAATTATCTCTTAATACCAGTAAGACCCATTTTGTATTTTTTTCATCCTTACCAATACCGTCGTAACAAAACAATTGACATCATTATTAACAATGTTAATATTATTCAGAAACAATCTGTAAAATTCTTAGGCCTCTATCTTGATTCCCAATTAAATTGGAAGGATCATGTTAATGTTATTTGCGGGAGAGTAGGTAAAGCTGTTGGAGTTCTATACAAGATAAAAAATATTGTTCCTAGGTCAGTCCTTATAACTCTGTATTATTCACTGATTTATTCTCAATTGTCATATTGTAACATTATCTGGGGTAATGCCTCTTCACACTGCATCAATAAGCTGTATGTTATGCAAAAGAAAGCAGTTCGCATTATCACCAATTCAAATTTCTTAGCTCATACTTCACCACTTTTCTCCCAGTTGCAGATTCTCAAAATCCATGATATTTTTAAGTATCAGCTTGGTAGCTTCATTTACAAGTACTCCAATCAGTTGCTCCCCGACATATTTTGTACCTTCTTTTCTCTCAATTCTAATGTCCATCCCTATCCTACCAGAAGCAATGCTTTCATTCACATTCCTAAAGCAAACACTTTAAGCTATTGTAAGTCCCTCCTATTTACTGGTGCTACTCTTTGGAACGGTCTCCCAAATATATTAAAAGCCTGCTCGTCAACTAGTAGATTTTCTAAGTGCTTTAAGGATCATCTGCTTAATGCAGCCAAGGATTAACCTGATGAGATGGTGTTATATGCTCAGTAGTGATGTATGATTAACTTGTTGATTTTCTTCTTCTTATTCTCTTATTTCTTCTTAAGTAATCCTTTTCCAATACTTATTTAGATATATATATATTTTTTGTACCCTTAAGGTACCCGATACAGGGGGTCTGCCTGTACAAGCTTTTAAGCTTTTTTCAGACCTCCCCCACAATTTAGTGTCTAATGTAAATACTGTATCATAAGTATGTATATATTATTGTGGAAATCTTCTCAATACAATCTTCAACGATTCATTCAATTTGAATAAGCCGCAGGACTTTGAAAATTCCTAGCAGGACTTTTACGATTCGGATATGGATCTTTTGAGAAAATGAGGTACAATTTCGTCTTGGTGAATATGAAATCTTTAAAGTGCACTATGGAATATTATAACTGTGTCATTTAAAATTTGTAATAAATACTTTCTAATTTCAATTTTGACTTTGTAGTCTGAACGATGTAAAATAGCAGTGCCCGATGACTTTGAGAATTAGGACACCGTCATTTCGATATGCTGCAAGTGCTTGAATTTAGTCATTGTGGATGACTGGATGAGGGAGGCTCGCTACTTCTTTTATGTTGCTTTGAGATGGTCTGCAGACGTTGCCCTAGCATATGCACTGAGATAAACGGAACACTTAGAGAAGCCCTCGTTATTTTAGAAAAATCACAACAGTATAGTAAGTAAAGTTTTACGGCCCAACTTCCTAAGTTGGTTTAAGTCGAGCTGGACACGGCCCCTTTTCCAGTTGTGGTTCATTGGCTGTTTGCCCTACCTAGGCCTACATATGCTTATGCTGAGCACCATGCATAGTCTCCATGGTTAAATTCCATTCGTGATCATTTGCAAAAAAAAAATAGGCTACTCGAATGGCCTTGAATGGTTTGAAGTGGTTTATGAATGGTGCTAACTGGTCATGAATATTCAAATGGTAATCTAATTGGTTTAAAATGGGAACAAATGGTTTTGAACTGGAAATGACCAAAAACACAGTGTAAACCATTTGGAACCTGTCTCAAATGGTTTCTGTCAAATGGTAACACTGGGTCTTCGGTATCGAATCGAACCTCCCGACTGCAAGTCAGATGCAGAAACCTTTTGACTGTGCAGTCGGTGAATATCATAGCAGTCTCATCGACTTGTGTAAATTGCCTTTGTGTTAGGATGATTTCATATAACGGTCAAAGGGTATTCCTCAAGAGAAAAGAAGCACAAGAAAATTTGGAGTCCATTAAAAGAGCCTTTTGAGTTTAATCATTTAGTTTCTCAGCTTCTGCGTGTGCAATGTCATATTTTAGATACCTCCTCCATCACTAGCGATCGTAGCTCGGGTATGTCTCTGCCCTGTAAATCCTCTGGGAGTTTTCCAGACATCGAGAGTCTGGGTGGGTCTCTTTGGACCTGCAGGGGCCGATCTCTTTTTAGAGATTGAGTGATATTCTGTTCTTTGAAGGGGCGCCGGAATAATTGCTGAAAGGAGTTTCGCTCCCTGATTTGGGTTGTCGATGAAACTGGAGTAGCCACTCGCAGATCACAAGCCAGAAAAAGCAGGTAATCGTTACATAATCAGGGTAAATTAAAGGGTACAAAATGTCATTAATGATTAACAGGTAGCGGTAGTGTCCAGAGGTCACACTTAAGTGAAGCCCGCCGCCTTTCCTCTCGAATTTCTCAATCCTTGATGCGCTGTTCCGGGCACATTGCCAGAGTGTAAACCTGCTTCTGTTGATGGTGCTGTTGTTGCTATAATCTGCTATAATGAGGGACAGGGGAGCAAGATTCCGATCCTACTTCATCGTTTCAAATATTTCTGCACGGTCAACAGCCCTTTTTACTCAAGAATAGTTTATTCAAGAAAAGCGGTGGTAGTTACTGAATTTTTTCACGAGTTAGCTGATCTTGTACACGTCGGTTCTGAATCTTACACCTCAGAAAGTCAATGATAATCTACTACAGTGTAGAATATGACAACATTAAAAACACCAGCCAGTATACAAAAGCATCATTTTCCTTTTCTGTTCCAGATTATCTGCTGATGCATTTGAGAGCAGCACCAAGATGCTTTAATCAGCACCTCACCGCCTTGCCAACAGGCCACGTTGTATCTGACAAAGATGACGAAAAATTGGACGATGACGCAATGGTAAGTTTTTAAAGGCTGTGTTTAATTTTGATTCATTTTTCCCCCAGACGCTAATATTGTACAAACCTAATTGGTTTTCAGGTCGCTCTCTTGTCAAGGTTGAAGGATAATCTAAAAAAATTACTCATGAGGAAGTCACTTTTGTCGACAGTTCCATTCACAATATCCCCCAAGAATAATGTAATTTGTTTTGCTGATGTGGAGAGAACGGATAGGGACTTAGGTTGGTAAAGCCTCCCTCTCCGTTGGTTTCGCTCCTGTTTACGAGATAAGCCTTCTTTGAAACAAATATACCCGTGCGGTATACTTTCGTGCGGTATGTAGGATTGAAAAGCATTGGGCTTTTTATTTTCGATTATATTCATTGGATCATTCATATTTAAATTATATCCGAGGGCCTTCCTTAAAAAAAATAGAATAAAAAATATATACAGGACGAATCAATGTGAATTGATAGCTCCAAAATAAATTAATCGCATCGCAACTTTAAAGCAGTACAGCCAACTTTATCAACTTAAGGGAGACTGTAAAATTGTAATTTGCATGTTTGCCTCCTACGGAGTGTTAATATTGCCCCCCAAAAATTCTCGCTCCCAAGAAAAAATTTCCTCAAGGGAATATGGAGGCATATTAAAAATCCCGTTCTCCAATAAGTTTTTAAAGCTTTCTCTAGTCAAATATAATTTTGCGAAAACTGGCCAAAAATGATATTTGCGGTAAAGCCTCCCCCCTCCGCCAGCTCAGAAAAATACTTACCAAGTAAAATATTTGAGCGAAAGGTTTGTTATTTCTCCGGACTCCCAGCCTCTTCCCTTCCCGGGTGGGACTCCCAGCCTCTTCCCTTCCCGGGTGGGACTCCCAGCCTCTTCCCTTCCCGGGTGGGACTCCCAGCCTCTTCCCTTCCCTTCCCGGGTGGGACTCCCAGCCTCTTCCCTTCCCTTCCCGGGTGGGACTCCCACCCTCTTCCCTCTCCTTCCCGGGTGGGACTCCCACCCTCTTCTCTCTCCTTCCCGGGTGGGACTCCCACCCTCTTCTCTCTCCTTCCCGGGTGGGACTCCCACCCTCTTTCCCTCTTTCCCGGGTGGGACTCCCACCCTCTTTCCCTCTTTCCCTCTTTCCCGGGTGGGACTCCCACCCTCTTTCCCTCTTTCCCTCTTTCCCGGGTGGGACTCCCACCCTCTTTCCCTCTTTCCCTCTTTCCCGGGTGGGACTCCCACCCTCTTTCCCTCTTTCCCTCTTTCCCTCTTTCCCGGGTGGGACTCCCACCCTCTTTCCCTCTTTCCCTCTTTCCCTCTTTCCCGGGTGGGACTCCCACCCTCTACTCTTCCCTTCCCGGGTGGGACTCCCACCCTCTTCTCTTCCCTTCCCGGGTGGGACTCCCACCCTCTTCTCTTCCCTTCCCGGGTGGGACTCCCACCCTCTTCTCTTCCCTTCCCGGGTGGGACTCCCACCCCCTTCCCTCCCCGCTCGGGACTCCCACCCCCTTCCCTCCCCGCTCGGGACTCCCACCCTCTTTCCCTCTTTCCCTCCCCGCTCGGGACTCCCACCCTCTTTCCCTCCCCGCTCGGGACTCCCACCCTCTTTCCCTCTTTCCCTCTTTCCCGGGTGGGACTCCCACCCTCTTTCCCTCTTTCCCTCCCCGCTCGGGACTCCCACCCTCTTTCCCTCTTTCCCTCCCCGCTCGGGACTCCCACCCTCTTTCCCTCTTTCCCTCCCCGCTCGGGACTCCCACCCTCTTTCCCTCCCCGCTCGGGACCCCCAGCCCGCTCGGGTGGGACTCCCAGCCTCTTCCCTTCCCCTTTGGGACGTCCGGATTCGGCTCATTGTCCGACAATTGTCTGGCTCATGTTGTCCGAATCCGGCTCGTCTTGGTTCTTCAACAAATCTTACCTAGCTGCATTTCTATAGCTTAACACCGGCTCCTAATCACTTCTCCGCACGACGATTTGTTAATGACGTGTCTTCTGCTGGCATTGGTAAGGATGCATTTTTGGGTCGATCTCTTGAAAAAACTGGACTATCCCAGGAAACACAAAGACCGTTTTAAAAACGTGCTTGGCGTACCTTTTCAGAAAGAGGAAGTTTTTAAGTGGTCAAATTATTTGTAGCATGTTCTTCTTCTGGACTGTAAAGTAAAATACGTCCAACGTTTGCAATACCGGTACGTGCATGTTTTCGGACGAAAAAGACGAAATAACATTTCAAGAGATCACCACTCCAACACGTGTTTTTTCGTATTGTGTTTGCTAGGATATTACAGGACAAGAAATTCTCATCTGCCTTCTTTTAAGTGCTCTTCTTACACTCTAAACGTCCGGCTCAAGTTGAACCGGAAAGGATCAAATGGGTACTGAACCCTAAAACGTTTCAAAATATTTGGCTAGTTTTGGTTCAAAATAGGAGGTAAGTATCGACTCCCAAAACCATTGAGTTTTGGGGAGTCTATTTCGCTCCTCCTTACCTCCTAATTACATATGTATTTCCCCTAATTGCCTAACAATACCCATCTGGCAAACTCTTAGTACAGGTGGCGCCCTAGCCCTTCCAACTACCTCACCAGCTCATTCCTCTATTGCCACGCTTACAGTGAGGACGCACGTGTTCCTAGCTGCTAGCTCGCCCTTGGAATTTACCCGTCTGTTTCTGCAAAACATTTGGTCATCGTTTCTCGAGTTTGTCCATCCTTTGGAGTAGTGTTGAGTACCTTTTAATTGATTCCTTAACTTCTCCTTAGCGTTTTTAGTTCGTTTTGAGAGGTACGCGGCCGTTTCGGCTAGCCTCTCCTTAGGTTCAGACTCTCGTTCGATCCTTCCTTTTGTATAGCTTTGCCTATTACTACTAGGTTGTTTGCTTCTTTCTAAGTAACCTTCATTGTTAAGCCTTGTATTGTGCATGCCTTGCTTTGTGAGGCCGGTAGCCGTCGTAATTTCTTGCATCTCGTAGTTTACATGGTCTCCCTTTTTTAGGCTACCGATCTGTTCTGTCCGGTATGCGAAGTATGCTAAGTATTTGTTGACTTCGTTTTTGCCCTCCACAGACGTTGTTTGTGGCGGGACTTGTATGCATCTTTTCTTGTTCTTTTCTCCTACAGAACTATGGATGCCTCAAGCTCAGGTACGGATCGACCCCGGTGCCTCCGGTGTAAACGTTTTCTGTCCTGTGGAGATTGGGACGGCCACGCTCTTTGTCCGAGTTGCCGCCCCTGCGATGAGCATAACCGGTGTAAGGTCTGCCGAACCTGGTCGGTGGAATGGGATTGGATCCGCCAGCGTACTGAAGCCAAGGAGGCCAAGAGAAGAGCCAAGGCTGCCGAGAAGGCCAAGAGCAAGGCTTCCCAGGACGGGAAAAAGGCTGTCACCAACCCGCCTATGGATGTCAGGAAGAGCCTAACCAAGCCGGCCTCAGATACGGGCCGCGCTTCCACCAGACCGGCCTCAGATACGGGCCGTAAACCAAAGAAGCCGGCCTCGGATACGGGCCGCGCTCCAGCCAGATCGGCCTCAGATACGGGCCTTGAACCAAAGAAGCCGGCCTCAGATACGGGCCGTGCACCAGTGGAGTCGGCCTCGGATACGGGCCATAAATCCCACATACCATCCTTGGACCGGAGCCACGCTTCCACACGGAACCCAGCATCCACCCCGGCCGTGGAACAGCCCGGAACAAGCCAGGCTTTGGATGCGGCCGCTTCGGACCGTTCAGACACGGAATCTGTTGCCTCATCCCAGCAGGACACTGAGGTTCCCACGGGCCTAGTTCCGGCTCAGGCCCAGGTTTCAGGACACCGTAGCCGCTCGCAGACTCGCTCCTCCCACAAAAAGAAAAGACGTCGCCACGAGTCTTCCTCATCCTCTCCACCATCGGGGTCTGATGACGGCCGTCGTAGGAGGAGACTCCGTGAGCGGAGAAGCAACGAACAGTCGGATTCCCTGTCTCAAATTCTGTCTCTCCTCACTAAGGTGACACAGGGTAATCAGCCTCAACCAGCCCCGCATCCAGCGGACCAGCCCGGGTCGGGTTCGGCCTCTCAAGACCTACATGCTACGACTCAAGACTTCAATACCCCGGGCCCGAGTTCCGGACCTCCGTCGGAGTCGATGCCAGTCCTGCACCCTGCTGTTCATGTACCTCACGATCAGTCGTAGGAGTACGATCCAGATTTCTCTGCGTCAGATGATGAGGACGAACCTCCTCTTTTCGGGACAGCCATAACGAAGGAAGCATTCAATAAGGCCGTGGAAGTTCTGCGTCGACAGCTTGGTTTTGACGAAGACCCAGAAGTAACCCACGCTTCCTCCCTAAGAGATCAAAGTTGACTCTCAACCAACAGGCCTCCGTAAAGGAACTCCTCCTTCCTGTGGACGCGGAATGCCTGGATCGCTTTAAGGCTGCCGCAGAGGCGAAAAAGTGGTCCCCTTTCCCAAGGAAACAATGCTCTGAATTCAAGTTAGAGGAAAAAGAATGGAAAGACTGTTTCAAGTCCCCTAGAATCCCAGTTGGGGCCATGGACCACCTCAAAAATGCTGGGGCTATGGACGCAAAGGGTAGATTTAAGTCTGGCCCCGCAAGAAAGTCGAACCTCGCCTTTACTGGATTAGACAAGGCCACCAGGGCTGGCATGAAATTCTCTTCTGCTCTCCTGCTAATTGTTGAGGTCCTGTCTAGGTCCTTTCGTCAAACTGGGGAAGAAGAAGTGTCAAGGAAGGACACAGGAGCGGTGGTCAACCTATTGGGTCCCCTCTCCAGGCTTATTTTTGACCAGTTCTCCCGCATTGCTGTCAGGTCCGTCAAGGAACGCCGGGACCTAGTCATGGACGCCTTGGTCTGGCCGTCGCAGGACATCAAACGCAGGTTTCTGGAACTCCCCCAGTCAGGTGACGATATCTTCGGCGGTCTTTTTGAAAGCCACCTACAAACGGAGGTCAAACGGCAGAAAGACTTGAAGAAGGCAGACTTCAGAACCCCAAGTTCCTTTTCTTCTCGTCGGCGATTTCCAGAGCGTAGAAGACCCTCTCGCCCAAGACCTCCCTTAGATCCTCCGTTCAGCGGTCGTCGCTCCTTCGAACCTCGACAGTCGTCTTCCAGAGGTGGACGTAACGGGCGTTCTTCCTTCCCCCCGAGGCAGCCACCCAGAGGAAGGTTCCAGAGCGGTTCTTCTAGAGGCCGCGGAGGTTTTCAGAAGCCCTAGGGATGCCCACCCCACCGCATTTCTCCCGGCGGTGGGGAGGGGGAGACTTTCTCAGTTCGCAGAGAACTGGGAGAGGATTCTGCCGGACGCTTGGGTCCTGGGAGTCGTCAGGCAAGGCTATCGAATAGAGTTCACGGAGGCCCCACCTTCCCGAAACATTGTAAGGTCGACTCCAGTACCTACTCTCCCGGAGCAGCGAGCCGCGCTGGAAGAAGAAATCCGTGGCCTCCTCCAAAAAGAAGCCATCTACGTCGTTCACGGAGACAGCCCTCTCTACCGTTCATCGTTCTTCCTGGCCCCCCAAAAACCAGACCCAAATGAACCATAAAATCAAATCTAGTCAAATATTTGATCCGGACGTTTGTAGAGTATAGTGTGCTGACATTCATACATATCATATGGATAATGATAACGATCTTTTTTCAGCTCATTTCTCTAACGTATGAAATGACCTCAATGGGCTGGTTTTGTCCAGGTCTTTTCTGCAATGGAGAAGAGCATAATGGTTATTGCTTTATCACGAACGATATGGGGAACACCGCCTATAAATTACCCTTATTAATAATACAGTATAACTTTCGCTGTTGCAATTGCAGACATATTGCACCTTTTGGGTAAAAATTGAATCTTAATAGACATTTTATAGACATTCTGCAAAATATATAATAATATTTGAATACTAGCCGTTGCAGATGAGAAATTAGGAAATGATGGTGCTTTTAGAGTGTATTATTTCCTAATACATGCATTTCTCGCATGCATTTCTCGAACCTTTATTTGAGCTACCCAAGAGGCGTAGAAAACTTTCCTACAAATCTATTTTTTTGTCACACCACGGGGTGGGTAATCCTGCCTCTATTTGTAAAGGAGAAGCAATTTAGAAACCAGTTTCCTTGTCCTAACCGTAACCGTTCATTTTCTATCGTGCTATATTTCTGGACAATATCTGTGCAGTCTACCCCTGAATAGTGCTTTCACGTGACATCATAATGATTAGCTCACACCCATCTGTCATCAGCTGTTGCTACGCAAACTAGTTTTGCCTGTCAAAAAGGGACGGGGGTTGTGACGCAAGTAAAAGCACTATTACTGTAAGGCTTCAAAAATTTTGATACTTCTTTATTCTAATAATTTCTAATTTACAACGTGAGAATGTGCCCTCTAATATTGTTTTGATATAAACTGGTTGAAATAAACCGAAATTCAAATTGCGCTGTAGTGGTTTTTTAAATCGTTTATGTCTAACTAAACTTACATGTCGAAATTCTCGGCAGCATCTCACCATGTCACCATTCTTGGATACAGAGAAACAGAGTACAACAAAAACAAGTTTGCCACTAGAAGGCAGTTGTCCATAACCCCAAACAGTTCTAATTTTGCTTTTAGCCCCCCCCCCCTTCAATCTAAAACTCATCCTTACCCAGACTCGATCATGGGTGTTTTGCTTCGGGGCATACCCTTGTGCATATGCAAAGCCCTAATGTACTGATCAGAACACTCATGTATGTAGTGTCACATGAGCTACTCATGGTAACGTAGGGGCAAAATTTGAGGTAACGAGTGACTACCTTTTAAATACAAGTATGTTTGGAGGGCAGAACAGTGGCAGCGCCCTCCCCCCACCGAGCAATTCGCGGTAGATCAATTATCTCTGCTCTGGTTCATTTTTGGCTGTCCCACTTAATACCTCGCCCTCTGAGAACTTCACCTACACAAGTCAGTGATCCACAATTGGTAAAAGGCCGTGACCGACCCGACTTACAGTGTGTTAGAAGCAACGTTCTATAGTGGTTTCTGACGGTAATCTTGCTTTTATCCGCCAAGTTCTCATTTTCAAAATTCCAATGAGGCGCATTTCTTACCTTCTACTTTTTTAAAAATTTCCTTACAAGACGTCATGCAAAATTTCCTGTGGAGATTATGCCTTCTCTACAAATTACGTTAACAATTTTGTTTCTTAATGATGACAGTAGCTTAAATCTGAGGGGAATATTTACACTTCAAGCTTCCATGCAATGAAGAAAGGGGCAAAATTCAAGCATGTTTTGTTTCCAATAGTTGTACTGGAATACTAGCAAACCCCCAAGTCAGGCATATGCAGTCTTTGTTTTTGGATTACGGTCACAAGGGATTTACAAAACGTGACACCTCAGTAGATGTAATAACTTTTGCAAAAATTTCAAATTCTAAATCACTACTTCATTCCTCAGCTGACAGCTTTCCTCTTAAAGGTTTTACGCACGGACAAAAATGCTTCGGAACAGGTACTTGATACAGCTTTACCATGCTAAAACTGATCTTGGTTTTTATGTCCAACACTTTTCAATTGACAGGATGTTCACGTTCAAAATGGTTCGTGCCTAAAATTTGCGCAATTCTAATCTTGGTTTTAGAACAGGTTAAAAAATTTCTAAAAAAGTGTTTTCCAGTGCCACCCTACGATTAAATCACCCAGCAAACCAGTACGTCGCCTTACCGCTCCCTCTGTCTATCGCTTCCAGCTCTCATGGAAGCGATGGGTAGAGGGCGTCCTACACTTCCTGGCAAAGTCACCCTCCATCGCCCTTTCAATGTTGGCTGCAAATCTGAGACGACGATGACACAAATCACGATGTTGTAGGAGGAGGGAGACAAGGGGTTTCTTAGTTGATTGAGAGTGAAACTTGCCAGTGTTTCAGCGATTTTGTTTCATGTTTTTCGGGGCATGTGGCCTAGCAATGTATCAAGAGAAAGCATATGTGTCGTATGAACGAATCTGAAGTTGGAAAAGCCATTTGCGAATATGAAAAGTGGAACTAACAAGACTGGAGTAACTGAATATAATTAGTGAGTAGGATACACAAAATAGCAGTCAATAGCTGGATAAAAATAACTGCACGTCTACAGGCAGATCTTTTGGTCAATTTTTGTGTGCAACCATGGATTCTGATGCTTAGAGGACTGAAATGATGATTGCAGTGTACCTCAAATCTAACATGCTATAGCGCATGCAAAATGAATGAACAAAACTTCCATCTTCATAGGACATTTCTCAGCTGAGATATGAAATGTTGGAGTTTATTGAAAATTGTATATTACGCAAAAATTTGTGATCATTGTACCTATTCTGTAACTGCACCTTGTACCTATACGTAATAGCAATTTTATGGGTTGATGCAATAAGACCCTCTCTGTGCAACAAGCAAACAGAAAACGTTCAACGTCATAAAAACATTAATGGTGGACCTTTTAAGAGAATAATTTTATTATTTAATATCTCAGCAATGGAACGAGCTATTACAATGGAAGAGATGCATTTTACAACCTCTAAAATATATGATTTTAAAATTTTAGAATTGAGGTACCAAAAATTTTAAATTCCCACCTTTAACATCACCCCAGCATATGGAACCACCTTCCACAACTGCCAGCTTTTACCAGACTTTACACAATTACGTTTTTGTTTTCTGTTAATCTTGAACAGACATGCTCTGGAACAACCATTCTAAGGGCGGACTAAGTCTGCAAAAAGACAGAAATCGTGTTTATTTGCTTTTGCTATAAGCAAATTAAGAGGCCGCATATGGATGTGCGTCTGGCGAGGGGCCTTTGGGATTTTCATGTTCCGAACGGTTCGTACCTTAAATTGTTTTGAAAAAATGTACGACGAGAATTTAGACTTTTGTAGGCTGCTCGTGGTAGTTAAATAAAGAAATGATACCGGTGTTTTCCACAGAATTACGTCAAAATATTTTCGCGTAAATGCCACTTATGTAATCACAGTTTGATAATATGGGACTATTGAGGAGAAAATAGGCTACAAAGTTTAAAGAAAACAAAAACTTTTCCATTAATGTGGGGATATGATGTCATGTATGCTTCACACTTTGTTCACACTTTGTTGAAAATGTGGCAACTTTACTTGCTCTTGAGAGCCACACATCGGATTTCAATGCAAAAGTAAGGGGAATGGGCGTTGTTTGCTCATTTGTTTTTTCAAATCTTTTCCTATTTGAGATTTTGGAAAAGTTCCCCAGTTGATCAACAACACCAACTCTGTTCTTGATCAGTGAAGATTACAAAGTCTAGGATTTTGAAAATATATTTGGAAGGTTGCAAAACGAATCTTATTCTTCTAACTCCCAATATCATAGCTTGATCCATTGTTGAGATATTAAACATTTGAAATTTATTCACTTCAATAGTCTATTAGTCAATAATTTGTGACTCTCGTTGTACAACTTACTTTATCTGCTTTGTTTCCTGCTTTGTTTTTATGATCTTGATCTTCCCGTTTTCTTACATAGCATGTTGTACAGAGAGGGCTTGCTTCATCACTTTGACCCATAAAGGTACGATTGCTATGACGCAGGCTGGCTCAAGGTGCAATGGCATTTAGAAAAACAAATGAACCATTTTATATTTTCAGTTCAGGAATGTCCTATGAAGCTCGACTATTGGCATTTATTTTTTTTATGGTCTGTAATATATATTTGAGATTTTAGACTTGAGGTACACTGGTCGCAGACGAGCACCGTGAACGCGATTTTTTCCAGCTCGTGGTTTCGAAAATTAGACCATTTGATGGCCGTCAGCCTAGGGGGACGGCAGTCATAGAGACGCTACGCAGCATAACAGACAATGTGCTAGCTGCGGAGTCGTACAGTCGAAAAGTATGTCCATTATAAAATCAATTTAAAAACGGACTCTCATCATTAAATCATTGTCTCACAAATAAAATCTGTCAATAGCTCTACTTCCCCCCAAATCCACATTTAATCATTATCTACAAAAAATTGAATTTCTTTCGGTGAGAGAGATATCTTTCAAAAACTTTTCTAATTTTCAACTGCCTATCACACTATAAATATCTATAAATCTTATGGGCCTAAAATTCTACACAAAAATGATGGGATTGATACTCTTGCTCAAATAAAGCAACACGTATGCTCAAAGTCGCTGGTCTTACAAAATCCCTTCCCCCTAAATCAGTGTTGTTCCCAACAAAATATATTGCAAATTTCAAGAATTTCAACGTTGAAAGGGAGCGGGGGGGGGGGGGGGGCTGGGGACTGTCCAATGAATAATTGTCCAGGATTGTAGTTTTTTCGATTTCGCGAAAGCAGTATATCGCTTTAAAATAGGACTGGTGATATAAGTGACATTACATCCTTTTCCTTTAAGGGGACAACAATGTAAAATGACAACGTGGTGTATGGTCTAGTGGTAAAACATCCGAATCGACATGGAATGGTGCCCGGTTCGATTCCCAGATCAAAAGATTATAAAAAAGGGACCGAATGCTGTTCGACGATTTTGCGAGATGCTCCCAATAAGCAATGGAGTTGAGAAGACCAATCAGAGACCCAAAACTGGAAAAAGGCGCCAACATTTCTTATCAAATATTTCTCAATTATCAAACCTTGCTCCCGTGATTCCGAGTTTTCGCCATCACTTCTTCCTTTGGAAGACTCCCAATCTAAGAGATCCATATTTGCGTGTTTTGTTTAGATATCCTTTAAAATCTGAAAAAAATGGGAAAAAGTTTTTAAAGGTATAGTGACATGAAAACAAAATTGTGTAAGCAGTAAAAAGGCATGAAAAAATCTGAAATTTCCATCAAAAATTGCCCATTTTACAGGGCAATTTTTGATTTGCAATATGCAAATATTGTGATGTCGCAAGAGGGACTAAAGTTATCCTTTGTTTTTACAGTCTTCATTTCAAGGGTTTGATTTTGGAAGTTTCAACTGTGTCCTTGGAAATCATTAGAAGGCCCATTATTCACCAAACTATAAACTATCTGATGAGTTATTTAGAGATTATTTATATAGGGTTAAGGTTAACAAAAGAAATGTCAACACAGTACAACATAATCATCATTTTTTAAGCAACGAGTTGCTTCAGAAACATTCAAACTTTAAGAGAGAAGCATGAAGATATTGACCTAGTTCTAACAGAATTTTCAATGGGAAAGTTTTTTCTTAACTGCCTAGTAAAGTCGGGGTTTCTATTGTTTCTCTATGTCAAATATGCTAAATAAGTGCATCCGTTTGTCTGAGTAATCTTCCTAGAGAAAGCTTGGAAAAACGAGATTTTTCAGTAACATATCCTTTAAACGAAACCGTAAGTCGCCCAAATTTGTTTCAAAACAACAGATACATCAATTTTTTCTATAACTCTTCCGGGCAGTAGCGTAGCCAGGATTGTGTCATGGGGAGGGGGTTGGAGCACGACATGAGGGAAAGGCCTAAGAGGGAGAAAAACGGTTATTTTAGTTTATAGTGATCCACTCTTTTGCATTCTTTTTCAAGTTTGGATCATGGGGGGTTTCGAACCCCAAAACCCTCCCCGTGGCTAGGTCACTGCTTCCGGTGAAATAGGATAGTAATGCCAACTGGTGTGATTGCATTTTTTTGATACCTTTAAAAACCGATTCATTGCATATATAACACCATAGTTTTGTAAAGAAATGAAGAAGTGCTTGCTTTAACTCTGTATAAGCGAGGTGGAAAGAAAGTTCAAAGTTAAATATAAAATGTATAATCGAGTGAATGGGCCTGACTTTCATATTACTTATTTGTCTCTTAACATCTTTTATAACGCGTCCCAGGAACGAAAACCGATTTTCGAAACGGGGAGGAACACAGTACATGGTCCATTGATACGTCAAAGCTCAGATCGAGGATCAGCTTTTCAAGCCCTCACCCCTGAAGGAGACTGCTGTACTAACAGCTGCACTACAATGTTTTATTCATTTGTCGTAAAAATGTGCCTATTTATAAAATGAACAGATAATTGACACAAAATAAGCAAAGGAGGAAACATGGTTCTGTTGATTTATTTTCCAAAGTGGTAATGGTGAAAATTGGACCCCTTCTTTTCAAACTTTCGGTTAGGGGAAGAAGCAGCGCCCTCTAAAAATCGGAACCAAACATTTCCAAAATACCATAGGGTTTAATGCATTTTGATATCCTTTCCCTTCAAAATATTTCGTCCACGTAAATATATTCCTCTCATTGAGAACTGACCCATCCTCCTCTTCCCCACCTCATAGTATAGTTCCGGGGTCTGGTTTGATAGCTTAAACATACAACACTTTCTAAGTATCTTGAACGAAGATAGGGGTCTCAGTGCTACTTAGCGGCAGGTATCAGACACAATCCATTGTCCAAAACCACACTTGTAATCTCTCCTTTCGTTATGGATGGATTGAGAAAGAATGATTCCAAATTTTGCAATACGTGTTGTAAGTGCGGGATTGGTTGGTTTATCCCGACGATTTGGACGATGTGCGCATGTGCAGAGCCACCAAAACGAGTTACCGAACTGGCTTTTATGTCCACAAAATTTACATATCTACATTCCACTAGAACAGATTTAAAATCTCACCAGTTCATCATCACCACATATTTTGCCATTTTTTTCAGTTCCCATCTGTAAGCGATGAAGGACATGTTGTAACGTCTGTGCTTAAGGAGGATCGTGGATAAAACTGTTCCCAAACAGCCATATTTCTTGCAGCATTGAACACCTGAAACAGACAGACACATTAACGTGTTATACACCTTCATCATCGAAAAGCTCTTTTTCATCATTTATCGTTCCCATGACAACTGGAGAAAGTTCGTGGCCGACCCACGAAGTGCTTATAGGAAGTAGACCGTACAACCTCAATCAAAAAACTAACAAATACTTCTATGCCCTCAAATGTTTAGTCCGACTTGTCTCCAGGTTTCAACCACACGCAATATTTTTTTCGTGGAATGGACCTATCAGAATCATGGAGATTGACCACACCTCTAATTCTAATAGAACAGCTTTCAACCCATTTTTCAATTGTTTATAAAAGTACAGCCCAACCCTAACCCTAATTTTAACCCTAACCATGATTTTGAAACAAAATTGAAATCTCTAAAAACATGAATTTTCTAGTGCCATCTTACGAATAAAAAACTAGGAAACAGCACGGCGCCTTATCGCTCCTTCTATCGCTTCCAGATCACATAGAAGCGACGGGTAGAGGGCGCCGTGGTCAAAAGAGTGGCCTACTTTTTCAAAGGAAAGAAATATATGGAGTTTAACCTTAGCTGAAATATGGTATATTCAAAGGGATATGGAAAGTCTCTTCATCTGTCAAATAGAACTTATGCCTTTGTCGTCACAGAGCGGAAAGTACGCCCTCCTTTGGGGGCAAAACAAAGCAGTACCGACAAATGCAGACAGCTGATTTGTCGAAGAGGTCGAATACGCACATAGTCTGCTTCACGTCAAGGGCGAATTCTTATGCATGTGGCCACGTGTTCCATTGTTCTACCGAAAGGATGATATCAGTGTGTCGTCAATGCACAAGGTCTATATTAGCTCAATGATCGAAATAAAAAGGTAGGTGAAACACAGACTAAATGATTTAACCTAATCTGGACTGAAGTGATAATACTTTAACAATGTGAGAAGTAGTTAATCTGAAGCTCAGCAAGAACATTGTTTCATTTACAGCGGTCAAAAATCTTGAAGGAGATCTCCAAAGGTTGAAGGTTGACGAATCTCCAATATTTCAAAAATCGTATAGAATCTTCATGGATAAGCGCAGATAGCAAGAAATAACCCCTCTCCCCAAGTTACCAAACTAATTTTGCACTTTCCTTTTGGTGTAAATCATACCGTAGTTTCGAAAATACTTCCTTTCCCGAAGTTACAATGCTGGTGGTGGGATCCTTGTTTCTGGTTGTCGCTGTTCACAAACGTAGCCTATTTGTCCTTCTGAAACTCTTGACTTTGTGTGATCTCTTCGAATCACTATCCCCAGGCTTGTTCCCTTCAGTTGTATCCTATAAAGGAAGGTAAGTCGGAAGTAATAAGCCATAAAAGGCTCGAGAAACAGAGTTAGTACCTTCTATGTATACAATCGTAATTCTACGTTCGCCCACCCCCACCTCACACGTCGCCGATTCGGAACTTCACACTATATAATGGTTGGGTTATGATCTTGGCATTTGAATACAGGAATGGTGTTTTTGAATATCTTTCAAAAATTTAGAATTTTGAGAGACTGATAACTTCAAAAATATATAATTTCACCCCCTGTATTATTCATTTTTTTATTTCTCCAATGGGTTTTAATTTGTCTTTTTTTGCCTTTTGTGATTTTTTCAGGATTTTTGCATCCTTGTAGGGACGCTGCTGCAAACAGATCGAGGGCCACCTATTATGTCAATCGCTATCACGATTTTAGGAACAGGTATTTCCTATAGTAAGTACTGAAGATTTAAAGGAGAAATGCAGTCATCCCGATTTGAATTATCGCATCAGTCTACCCTATTTCATAAATGGTTACTAAGAATAATGTGACAATATTTCTCTCACTGAATTGTAAAATTCACCAGGAAGGAAGTGTATCTCAAAACAAAAAATATACGGTACAGCATGAAAATTGCAACTCCCATTTTCATAGCACATTCCTGGGCCGAGATATGAAATGTTGAATTTTATTTACTTCAAATTAGTCCATTGCGCAATAATTTGTGACCGTTCTTGTTGTGCAACTCACATAACCTGCTTTATTTCGCTTTAAAATTAATGCTTTAATGACCTTGAACACTTCCTATTTGCTTGCATAGCAATAGCATGTTGCACAGATGCTTATAGAGAGATGCTTCTTGCCTGGTTTAAGATAACAGCTGACAGAATCCTTCCACCCGCTGACAGATCTGAAATGTTAGCACAGCCTATTTTTCACAACCCTTTCATAAGGGACAGTTTGGGCAATGTTCTACTTGAAGGCCCAGTTCTCTCACCCCAAACAGTACCAATTCTCCTAACCTTCTCACACAAGCCCCTCCCACAATTGTCTCCAATTCATCCTCATCCAGATACAATCTCAGTTTATTGCTTCTAGGTGAGTATAGAAAAACTCAATTTCTTTAATCAAAACACTCAAGTACCGTTTATGCTGTGTAATGTAAGCTTTGGTACTCTGCATTGTCTGAATTAGCTGTCAATCAAAGAGCTGAGCCAAATGAGAATTACGGTACCTGGGTACCAAAATTGCAGTTTGGGGTGAGAGGTTTGGCCCTTTAATAGAACCTTCATCGATGGGTCGATTATTTATGTACACGATATTATGTATGAAATTCTTCCAAGGCACCTTACGGCTGATGGCATACTCGAATGTATCCAACTTAACAACCCTACTGTATCAACCGATATCACATATGTCAATAATATTCTTGAGTACTTGCCAAGCAATTGGCTGGATGCAATTTTTGCCTCCGATAAAGTAGTCAGTGATTATGTTAATAAAAACCCTTCTATTATGCTCAATATTGATGGTAATACTTGCGATGCATCGAGTTTGACCACGAAAGGAGCGACTTCGCTCCTCCGTTCTCTTAATACCTGTCCCCCTAAAGGAGAATTGTTCTGGCAAAGGAAGTTCACTGACCTCAACCTCTCTAAAAGATGGTTTAATGTGTACAGGGGGCTAAATAGCAACTTTGAAGCTGATCTTAATTTCAAAATTTTACATAACGTCCTGTTCACCAATGCAAAACTTCACGCATGCAGCCTTGTAGATTCCCCTTTATGTAGCCTATGCGGCATCGAAAATGAAACCGTTTTCCATCTCTTTATAGCCTGCCCAGAGGTGAATCCCCTATGGAGTAAAATTGTCTCGAAACTAAAGGGTACTGTGAATGAGAACAATTTAAACACATGGGTCTTAACTACCCTTTTTGGGGCTGATATGTCACATAACAATCATAATCGTTTGCTCATAGACTTTGTACTTACCTCCTACAAACACATTGTATTTAAGATTCGTTTATTCATTCTTGATGGCATTCCTGATGTGAACATCGAAAATTATTTCTGTAGTTCCCTTAAGAATAAACTTGAAGGTTTGTTTCATTACTATCAGGAAACGGGTAACCTGTCACAGTTCTGGGATATTTTTGAAGGTTCATGTGTGTTAAAAGTAGACACGGAGGAGGATTCTTGCTATCGGTTTGTATTTGACACTGGATAGTCTAGATTACGAACTTGGGAATCATGCTTATTTTAGTGATGGGCGGCAAATTGATTAAGAAATCAACGTTGATTCGTACCCAACGTAATTATTGTTGTAAATATATTGTACATTTCATTGTAAATATTATTTTAAACGAGTGAGCCAGAAACTCATTTTGTGTTGTACAATAGGTGAGCCAGTGGGCTCGCCTCCCAATAAAAGAGAAAAAAAGCATGTTGCACAGAGAGCCCAATTCATTACATCATCCGTAACAGTAATAGTGCTATCACACCTTGGTGTATAAGGTGCAGTAACTATCAGAAAAACAAAGAAATACAAAAAAAGATTGTGATAATTTGAGTAGTACAACAATAACATTACAAATTATTGCCCAAGTACCATCCCAGCTCAGGAATCTCGTATGAAGATGTGAAGGCAGATGTTTTCTATTTATTTGAGGTACAGGTTTAGGTCAGTGAAATATTTTGTTCTAAAATATCATGAAAGATACTTTAAAGAGAAATGAGAGGAAGATTGTGAGATTTCGCTCCTGTCTCAAAATGAGCTTGGGGTGAGGGGAGGAAGGTCATTCTGTAGGTGTGTATATCATCGTAAAAGAAACAAAATTTTAATTTTTTTTTTAAATTAGCATAAAAAGTTGATACCTATCCCGTAGCCAAAAGAAGTTCTGGAAGGGAAAATTTTTTAAGGGGGATGAACATTTTCCAGAGGGCCGAATGTGTCAAATAAGATTAATGGCAAGCTTAGGTTCTCTGTATGGGGGGCGAAAAACTTTTTGATGGGGAATTTCTCCCCCTTTCATGTCCCCTGTATAGGAGATTGTTAATACGAAACGGCGATGCCTGTGTCAAAAACAAATGCAGGCAGTTTTTGAAAATAAATTCACTTTGAAATGTGGGTAGCATGCTGACGCATTTTCAATAGGATACTTCCAAGGATATAAAGGACACAAAGTTAGCATGTTTCCAATTTTTAGGACAGGCACTATCCAATGAAATTTTAAAGTAATAAAATCCAAACCTTCATGTAATCTTCAACATGAAATTATAATTGTCAAAGAAAAAGTTCGTTCTGATACTTCGACGAACGCTAGCCAGAAATTCCTCGAGGACGGGGAAAACCTTTGGATAAACCAACTAGAGAGCGTTTCGTTGGCGCGAAACTACCAAAAAAAATGACCGAAAGTGTATTCAAGATGGCAGGAAATTGCAGGCAGTTGTGTCCGCAATGGGGCCGAGGGGCATGGTCCCCAACTATGAAAATAGTCGGGAAAACAGCGAGTCGCGGGAAATCACATAGGAAGCAGTCTAACCGAAGCTAACAGCAAAATAACAGGCGATGACTCGCATTGGCCGAAATAAAAATTTAAAAAATGCTTCAAAATGTTTCAAATATATAACATAGCACGATTTTGCCAATCAGCCTTCTTCAAAAAGAAAAATTTCCAAAGGAGATTGGGACAACACTTTCCTTAGACCTTTCCAACAACTGCTTACAATCACAACCATCTGTTTTAAAAGATACCTTCATATTTGTCATTAGGAGGTACAATTTGTTCATCTTGGCCTCTTCAAAAAGCAAACAGTCAAAATGGGAGGGGACCCTAACAAGGTCAGTCTCAGAATCCCTGTGCGCGACACTGTTCATTGTTCCCCCGCCAATTTACCGCATATACATAGCAGAAATACTTGCGAAGTAGCAAAAAAAAATATATACCAAAATACCAAAATCATGCTTAAGATGGAGTTGGTCTCTACTACGTATCTCTCGTGTGTTGGTACATATCTGTTGTAAATTTTGTAATTGTGGGGGGGTTAAAGGGTATGGGACTACATGTCCAAACAGTGGGGGTGTAGCAGATAAAACATTATAATGAAATATTCATGCAAGTATACATACAATCAACTTAGGGGCTCCTTAAGTTGCTACCGATAACTTTACGTATTTAGCCGTTAACTACTCACTCATAAAACAATTATTTGTATGTAGGACATGGGAATTGTTGTCGGTGTTTCGACCAGGGAAGTGCCACAAGCCTTTTTGTATAAGTATGTCTTCGACCGGATCATTTTTTGTCTGTTTAACTGAGGGGGCATCTCGTTTAAAATGCACCTAACTATATGACATAAATATGACATAACGAAAGAAATAAGGGGGACTACATCAGGTATTTAGAATTAAACGTTTTTCTAAATACTTTTTTCCCCAAGTTGGAAACAAGTTTAGATGCCATACACACGTGTATTCCTAACATTTCTTTTTTAAACACCTTTTAATGCTAAACCTTTCGTATTTAATAGCTAAACATGTGAGGCAAAGTAAATGTTTAATGGCTTAACATTTTATACTAATCTGTTAGATGCAAAAGCTTTGAACAACTTACACCAGTTTTCAGTTCACTCTCTGCACTCTTAAAAAGTTGGTTAAAAAAATTCACCAACACTGGTCACGTATGTCAAATACCTGAAATTGGTTAAATTTTACCCAATATGTGTTGTTTATTTGGTTACCCCACAGGCTGGTTACCCAATAAAGTGGTAAAAAACCTCTTGGATAACCCATTAATCAACAATTATTGGTTAAAATTTAACCAATTTCAGGTATTTGACATACGTGACCAGTGTTGGTGAATTTTTTTAACCAACTTTTTAAGAGTGTGGGCTCGTTAGGTGTTGGTGGTTTGCTTTTTGTTTTACGGGGGTTTTGAATTACAGGGCATCTTATGGAGCCTTTATAGCCCTCCTTTGCCCTTTTACCTGTTATGTTATGTAACACAGTTTTTAAAGTGCACGCCCAATGTAAAAAGTTGTCGCCTGGAGTAAAAGAAAATGAATTACATAATCTTAACCATTAACTGGAAACTTTAAGCGAAACTAGAAGATCACTGGGGCAAGTTGTTCAAAGTTTTTGCATCTAATCAAGTAGTATAAAATTTCTTCAAAGGAAGGTTCTCCTTATGCCTACCAAAACACCCTCCCGCCCACTCTTTCCCGCAAAATATATTGAACAATTTCTAATTAAGAACGAGATTCCAGAACTTATGTCACAGTTGTGTTCATGGATTTTAAATTAATACCAAAACATTTGCATCACAGCCATGTTCCATTTGAAGGGATATATTGAGTTGATACCTGTAAACGAATGTTGGAAGTTCTACCATATTAGCATGTTCGATCAAATTTCATATCCATAGTAAAGCCTGTGATAAAGTTTAAAAAAATGATTTCACCCGACTGGTAACCGTTGCATGTATATCTTGAAAACGTGTGTGATCCGGTGGCTGCGCTTCGTGGGAGGGGGGTGGGGTGGGGCAGATGCTTGCAAAAAATGAATAATGTACCTCTCCTGAGAATCGATAAAGATAGAATCATACAGAATAGAGAGTTAGGATTAAGATCTCTGATTCTTCTTTCCAATGTTTCACGCAGTTCAATTGTGTCATATCCCTTCTCAGATCACAGTGTCATTGAAATTGTTCTTAATCTCTCCCTTGTCCCGCGTGGCAAGGGCTCATGGATACTTAATAATTTACTTTTGAAAGAAGCCGTTTTCTGTGTCAATGTTCGCAACCTTATCACAGATCTTAAGTCTGTGCCCGAGTACGAAAACAACTTTCTGTGTTGGTATGAAAGGTTAAAAATCGCAATTAAAAGGGCTGCAATTCAGTTCGGTATTAGGAGGCAGAGGTCTCAAAGAGCTTGTAAAAAGAGGCTTCAAAAAAGCATAGCTCACGAAAATGCGAAAGCCAGTAAATACCCTGATTATGACATTACGCGTCTTAAACTTCTTGAGGACGAGTTAAACAAGCTTACTGGTAGAGAAATTGAAGGGGCACTCATTAGGTCAAAAACCAAGTGGATAGAGGAGGGCGAAAAGTCCACAAAATTTTTCCTGAATTTGGAAAAATCTAGGCAAAAGAAAAAGGTTATGCGTCAAATTCTCACTGACAGCGGTGAAATCATTTCGACCCAAGGGAAAATTATGACAGAGCAGGCCCTCTTTTATAAAAACCTCTACAAACGTGAGGCCATTGCTCCTGATAATATTGCGGCACTTAGCAATTTTATCAGTAAAAGGCTAAATTCAACTGAGTCGGCCCTCTGCGACCAACCATTTACCGACGATGAACTCTTTGACGCTGTTAAGACTATGACGAATGGTAAAAGTCCAGGGATTGATGGAATTACGGAAGAATTTTATAAGACTTTTTGGCCCGAATTGTCTAGTATTTTTTAGAAAACTCATTTCCACTATATTTGAGGCTGGTGTTCTTAGTGACTCAATGAAGGCTAGTGTCATCACGCTTATCCCCCAAAAAGGGGATCTGCGTAAATTGACCAATTGGAGACCGATTAGCTTACTGAATACGGACTACAAAATAATCGCCAAAGTGCTTGCCAACAGAGTCTCGAAAGTTATTTCATCCCTTATATCTGAAGATCAAAGTTGTTGCATCCCAGGCAGAGATATTGCACAAAATGTGTTACTAATCAAAAATATAATTGATTTCATGCATGTCAATAACATGTCGGGCTTTATACTTAAAATTGATCAGTTTAAAGCCTTTGACAGGGTTGACCACTCCTACCTGTCTGATGTTTTGGTTAAAATGGGCTCTGGTGAAAACTTTCGTAAGTGGGTAAAAATCTTGTATAAGGATATTTATGGCTGTGTGAAGCACAATGGATATTTTTCCGAAAGGATTCCAATAGAGAGGGGTGTTAGGCAGGGTTGCCCCCTGTCAGCTAGCCTTTATGTGTTAACTGCGGAGCCATTCCACGAGGCAATCTACAACTGTAAAGAAATTTCTGGTATCTCTTTTCTTGATTTTGAAGCCAAAATGTTTCAACACGCTGACGATACCACCTTTATTACTTCCAATATTGAATGTCTTAAGAATATCTTCCCCATTGTTAAGCTGTATGAAGATGGCTCAGGATCAAAGTGTAACCTACAGAAAACTGAATTATTAAGAATTGGCTGCAATACTCCGTTGTCTCGTAATCACAATTTTCCTTTTCCCGTTAGGGATGATTTTATGCAGATCTTAGGTGTCTGCATTGGTAACAATGCCAATGTTGTTGAGAAAGAAAACTGGACCAAGAGGGTTGATTCTTGTTGTTCTATCCTCTCCAAGTGGAAGGGCCGTAAACTGTCTCTAAAAGGTAAAGCTTTGGTTATTAACTCACTAGTCATCTCTCGTCTAGTTTATCTCGCGTCCATTTTGCCAGTTCCTAATTGGGTAAATGACATGGTTCACCGGAGTGTTATTGATTTTTTGTGGCATGGGAAAAAACCACTTATAAGTTATACGACTCTGGCTCTGCCATTTGAGAGAGGGGGGCTTAATCTTTGTAGTTTACATCTCAAGAAAGAGGCGCTGAGAATTAAATTCGTTGCCTTACTTCTCAGGAATGGGTTAAGCACCAAACTTAAGGGCCTTATGCTCTACTTTCTGAACCACTATGAAAATATGAAGCTAGGGTTAGATATTTTTCGAATTTTGCCCCAAACTCGCTCTTTAAAGTATATTCCACATTTTTTATAGAGAGATGCTTCTTGCCTGGTTTAAGATAACAGCTGACAGAATCCTTCCACCCGCTGACAGATCTGAAATGTTAGCACAGCCTATTTTTCACAACCCTTTCATAAGGGACAGTTTGGGCAATGTTCTACTTAATAGAACCTTCATCGATGGGTCGATTATTTATGTACACGATATTATGTATGAAATTCTTCCAAGGCACCTTACGGCTGATGGCATACTCGAATGTATCCAACTTAACAACCCTACTGTATCAACCGATATCACATATGTCAATAATATTCTACAGTCTATTCTTGAGTACTTGCCAAACAATTGGCTGGATGCCTCCGATAAAGTAGTCAGTGATTATGTTAATGAAAACCCTTCTATTATGCTCAATATTGATGGTAATACTTGCGATGCATCGAGTTTGACCACGAAAGGAGCGACTTCGCTCCTCCGTTCTCTTAATACCTGTCCCCCTAAAGGAGAATTGTTCTGGCAAAGGAAGTTCACTGACCTCAACCTCTCTAAAAGATGGTTTAATGTGTACAGGGGGCTAAATAGCAACTTTGAAGCTGATCTTAATTTCAAAATTTTACATAACGTCCTGTTCACCAATGCAAAACTTCACGCATGCAGCCTTGTCGATTCCCCTTTATGTAGCCTATGCGGCATCGAAAATGAAACCGTTTTCCATCTCTTTATAGCCTGCCCAGAGGTGAATCCCCTATGGAGTAAAATTGTCTCGAAACTAAAGGGTACTGTGAATGAGAACAATTTAAACACATGGGTCTTAACTACCCTTTTTGGGGCTGATATGTCAATATAACAATCATAATCGTTTGCTCATAGACTTTGTACTTACCTCCTACAAACACATTGTATTTAAGATTGTTTATTCATTCTTGGTGGCATTCCTGATGTGAACATCGAAAATTATTTCTGTAGTTCCCTTAAGAATAAACTTGAAGGTTTGTTTCATTACTATCAGGAAACGGGTAACCTGTCACAGTTCTGGGATATTTTTGAAGGTTCATGTGTGTTAAAAGTAGACACGGAGGAGGATTCTTGCTATCGGTTTGTATTTGACACTGGATAGTCTAGATTACGAACTTGGGAATCATGCTTATTTTAGTGATGGGCGGCAAATTGATTAAGTAATCAACGTTGATTCGTACCCAACGTAATTATTGTTGTAAATATATTGTACATTTCATTGTAAATATTATTTTAAACGAGTGAGCCAGATAACTCATTTTGTGTTGTACAATAGGTGAGCCAGTGGGCTCGCCTCCCAATAAAAGAGAAAAAAATAAGATTATGCTGAGGATGCGACTGCAATAACGCTTTTATGAAGACATACGTCACATCCGGGCACTGGTTCTACACGGTACCACCCTATAGCAATAAAAGGGGAAATAAAAAAGTGGTGGGTGTATCCAAGATTGTGTGGCGGTTGTGTTTGGGGATTTCAACTTTCCTGATATTGATTGGCATTTATGCACTAGCGGGTCACATGGGAGGGAGTTTCTTGGGGCGGTGTCTGATTGTTTCCTCACTCAGCATGGTCTGTTTCCCACTCGTGAGGATAATTGTTTAGATTTGGTGTTAAGTACTGATGAAAATCTGGTCAGAAATTTGAGGAGTGGTGGTAAGGTTGGATGTAGTGACCATGACCTTATTAGTTTTGACATTTGTTGTTTCAGTAAACCTCCAAGTAGTGACAAAACTGTTCTTGACTTCAGTAAAGCTAATTTTAGTCATGCAAAAGAGGAGCTTAGCATAGGATTGGGTTGCACATTTCTCTCATTTAGGTCCTGCTGAAGCTTGGAAATTTTTCAATAGTACTGTTTCTGATATTACAAAGTTATGTATACCACTCAAGAAGGCTCGGGTGAAAAGTAGGCCTATTTGGATTTCTAGGGAGGTACTCAGGGCAACTAGGAAGAAACGTAAGTGTTGGCGACGTTATAAGGCCAGCAAGGATTCTGATGACTTAAGTGCCTACAAGAGTCAAGAGGTCTTAGTTAAAAATTTGGTTAAGGACACTAAAGCTAGGTTTGAAAAAAAGTTGGCCAGTGAGGTTAAGATTAACCCAAAATCTTTCCATGCCTATGTTAAGTCTAAGCAGCATGTTAAGGAGGGGGTTGGGCCACTTCATGATGGGAATGGTTCATTAGTAAGTGATCATCAGGATATGGCTAATTTGTTAAATGATTATTTTGTACCTGTTTTTACCAAGGAGTCATCTGTCATGGGGATTTGTAGGGGTTCTGAGTGACATTGTGTTCTCTGAGGAGCTGGTTCTGAAAAAATTAAAGAGTTTGAAGGCAAGTAAGGCTCCTGGGCCAGATGGGATCCATCCCGCCATCCTTCATGAATGCTCTGAGGTTTTATCAGTTCCACTATCAATTATTTTTCAGAAATGTCTTGACTCAAATTTTGTTCCTACTGACTGGCGGGTTGCTAATGTCACTCCAATTTTTAAAAAGGGGGATCGGAGTTCACCTTGTAATTACAGGCCAGTCAGTTTAACTAGTGTTGTGTGCAAAATTATGGAATCCTTAATCAAGGTCTGTTTGCTAAAGCATCTCTTAGATAATGGGTTACTCAATCTAACTCAGCATGGTTTCCTACCCAGTAGATCTTGTGTTACAAATTTGCTAAGCTTTCTTGAGGATGTTTCTTTGTCTCTCGATTCAGGTTCCAGTGTGGACGTCATTTACCTTGACTTCCAAAAAGCTTTTGACAAAGTACCTCTAGGTAGACTCATGGTAAAATTGCATAGGTTAGGCATCATAGGCAAGTGCGCTCAGTGGATCAATTCGTGGCTCAATATTAGGTCTCAGAGAGTTGTTGTCAATGGAAATTTTTCTTCCTGGAAAGAAGTCTCAAGTGGTGTACCACAAGGTTCTGTTCTTGGCCCACTTCTTTTCTTAATTTTCATAAATGATATTGATAGCTCTATCACTTCCAGTATAAGTAAGTTTGCTGATGATACAAAGCTCTATAGGAAGGTTGGAGGAAAGGATGATTCTTTATTGCTTCAGAAAGATCTGGATAGGTTATTTTCATGGTCTCAGACTTGGCAAATGTCTTTTAATGCTGATAAGTGCAAAGTCCTCCACTTTGGTTCTAAGAATCCCCGCCATGATTATACTATGAATGGTACTAATTTGAACAAAGTGACTTCTGAGAAAGACCTTGGTGTAGTTATTACAAGAGATTTAAAGTCATCTAGGCAGTGTGCAGCTACTGCTGCAAGGGCAAATAGGGTGCTTGGGTTGATCAGGAGGAATTTTAAGAGTTTTAGTAAAGAAATTGTGCTAAATTTGTATAAGCAGCTGGTTCGACCCCATCTCGACTATGCTGCACAGGCCTGGAGTCCCTTCTTTGAAAAGGACAAATTGCTTTTAGAGCAAGTTCAGAAGAGAGCTACCCGATTCATACCTGAGGTTAAAAATCTACCTTATTCCCAAAGGCTTAAGCTGCTTGGGCTTCCCACTTTGGAGCTGAGAAGGATTAGGGGGGACATGCTCCAGGTATACAAATTTCTATCTGAAGGGAATCCTTTGTTAGCTTGCAGTTATTTAAAGGTCCAGAGTAATCCTCGGGTTAGAGGCCATTGCAAAAAGCTTGAAAAGTCTTTTGCTAGACTTGACATTAGGAAGTTCAGTTTCTCTCATAGGGTTGTTAGTGAGTGGAATAGCCTGCCTCCACATCAGTGCACCGTTTTAAGGTTAATATTGACAAGTTTTTCCATGACTGTGGTAGAATCTAATCTTTCTGGGCTCTTGAGGTGTTGGTGGTCTGCTTTGTTTAGGGGGGGTTTTGGATTACAGGGCATCTTATGGGGCCTTTACAGCCCTCCTTTGCCCTTTAACCTGTTATGTTATGTTATGTTATGTTATGTTATGTTATGTTATGTTAAGATATCTCTAAAGGCATTAATTAGTGCAGTACATGTAATATGTTATCGTTGGCCTGTGGGAGGGATTCTAATCGCAATAGACCTTGTTTTAATTTGTAGACGTTCTTTTATGCAATTTTGTGCATATATGGTACATTTGAAAAAAAAGTATTTAACGTATTCTATGTTTAGGAATTTAAAAAAATTAGCATCAGTCGGGAAAGCATAGTCCAATACTCTCCGAATCCCTTCCTCGACTACGCTACCAAACACTGTATAAGCTTACCTATCACCTGGTTGTAAAGCAGGCCAAAGCGTTTAAAGCGGTTCATTGAGTTGGTTCATGAAATTGACAAACGGTCTATCTTAGACATTCCCTATACCCTACACACAAATAACTGTTTCATGAGTGAGTACTTAACGGTTGAAGTCGGTTTTCAAAAATTCGTGACCAGACACTTTTTTCAAATTATGTGCAAAACCGTTACAAGTCCGGACACAAGAAAATTCAAAATTTTAGGATTTTCTGTGACTTTGTACTTGAAACTTGACTTGTTATGCTAACTAAGCATTGTTATGTGGTAGTGACCTTTGAGACTCTCATTAAGTTATCGATATCAACTCTTATGACATTATGAGAAATCGTGTGTGCGCTTCGTTTTAAAATGAAGGCCTCCTAGATTTTTTTTAAAAATATTTTAGAGACTGAAATCGACTGTATTCCTATTTTCCGCCTGGGTGTCGAGGGTGTGGTAACTTGAAGAAAGTGGGTTCGACTACACCAGGTTTTCATCTTAATTAATGTGACCTATCCTAGTATGAGGTGGGAACATACTTGACATCGACCCAGTTCCAAAAACCTTAAATGTGGCTATGGCCGACTGTGGACGCACTGGACAACATATCCGATTTGTGTCTCATCATCTCCATCACCTGAAATCTTGTTTGTTTGGAAAGAAAAGGAGACTAACTTTCAACTATGCTGCAAGAAAATTAGAGGTGAAATGCATGGCACTTGGGGGGAACATGGGGACACTGGTAGTTCTCCAGGCGAAACTTCTTCTTCTTTCGATAGGCAGCACAAACGCCTGAGAGGCTATCCCGTACTGATGAAACGATAAAAGCTTGAGGAGAACCTAGGTGTCTGCATGACTTGGAGGTGAAACGACCGTAAACCAATAATATATTTGCTCAGTTTAGAGGGTAAGTAGCCATGTCATCTCACTTTATGGAAAATATATGATAACTTACCGACATAATGTGGGCTGATTTGAAGAAAAATCGTCAAATGTGACCGTCGAACAAACGGAAAAAGGCATAACCCGGATGTAGAGAAACAACTGTATTTATATTATTCTAGTTCTCGTGGGAGATAACTGCCAAGTTGATCCTTTTCCTCTCTTAACTCCTTTGCATTGCTTTCCAGCCTGATAAAAAGTGAAGTAAATGATTCGTGTCAACGACAGAAACCAAAGTATACGAATACATGGCAAACATTCAATTTCTCCAAATAAATTCCTTGCGCAAAAATCTCTACATATCAATGCAGGACTGGAACGATGACGCAGTTTTTACTTCAGCAGAGTGCGATCACTAATGTCGTAATTCAGTAAGTTGAATTCATCTGCTTCTTTTGCATTCCCCGCCAGAAAATCACGTGACTACAAAGAAAGGATGCATGAAAGATATGCTGTGCTTCTGAGCTATGCCCAGATTGAATATTCATAGTAGACCCGTGAACAGCCAAACACACACAATATACATTATTTCTCCTACAAAGGCCCAAAAGAATAAGCACTACAGGTGAAAACGTATGGGCTCGTAAGGAGGTTTTATTCGAGATCTTGCACCAGGATAATCTAAGAATATACTAAACGGCCTGCGGTATGGTGCTTTATTTGCCATCACCTGTCCGCTTTCCGAAAAAAAATGAATTTTGAACACAGTGAAAAAACTTACCAACTGCTTAGGAGGCTGGGGAGAAGAGATGAAAACAGTGGCGTGTCTGCGGATCTGGGATCAGTTGTCCTGGTGGGACAAAAAGCATATTTCCCCTGTACACAGTAAGGGAGATAACTGCTTTCGGGGGGAAATGAGGTTTCTTCATATCGGAGGAAAATGTACCTCTCTCCGAATGATATGTATATTTATGAGCCCTTAGTATTTACTCTTCACACGTCGATTTATTCATTAAATATGTGTGTTTTTAAATGTGAGATCATAGTTAAGACGCAAAGGGCGAAGTAGCAAAGAACATTCAACAACGTATTTACAAACACATGTGATGGCACGATCTTTTTGCACACCTTCATTTGGAAAAAGTGCACAAAACTTACGGCTGTGTCGAGTCTCTAACTTTAGCTTAGGATAAAGGACGTACCAAAATTGCTCGATATTTCAAAATCGGCGCGGTGAACAACCAAAGATGACAAAGCTTTTTTATTCCCCTATCAACAGAGATTTTTTGGTTATTTTGAACGTTATCGCCGTTGAATTTGCGCGGTGGGATCGCAATGCATGATGGGAACTATTTAAAAATGGCTCCATCGATTGCAAAATATTCCCCCGATCGGGTGAAAATTGATTTCCCCGAAATCGATTATTTCCCGAACTGATAAAAACCTACCCAAGTTTCCAAAAGGTTAACATATAATTCCATAGTCTAGGGCTGTTCAGGTTGTGGGGCAGAGGCGATGGGCCTCGGGGCGGTTCTTTCGAAAACATTTAAAACATCGAAAAACATTCAAGAACGTCTCCATAATTTTCGTCCGTATAAGCTATACTATTCCTGACAAAGTGCTGGCCACTGCTGGGCAAGATTACGGAAGTCCAGCCAAGGTGGGAATAACTGTCTTTGTATAAGCTACTCAAATGTGTTTGTAAAATGTTGAACATTTCGCGAAATTTTACCGTGTCTGTAATGCTGTCAATTGTTGGTTCGGGCAAATTTACAGAAGAATTTGGGTAAGTTTTTTAATTCAAAATAAACCAGATTCCGTGGCATTTTAGGCACTACTGGCCGGCTGTCGACCAGTGGCGTAGCTACTGGGGGGGGGGGCAGGGGGGGGGCAAGTTGCCCCCCTGGAAAAATTTTTGGGGAAATTTGATGAAAATGGGGAAATTTGATGAATCTTCTTATTATTACAAAAATTTCACAAAAATTTCTCAAAATTTTTGTTAGAATAAGAAGTTGTGAGACATTTCTCATACATAATTCGTATTTTCATGCAACAAATTAACTCAGATTTCGTCAGTGTCTCATGAACCGGCCCAATTCGCGTTCCACGGAAATGTCCTCGTCGCGTAGCAGATTGAATGTTAATTGTATACGCACGGGGGTTATGATCAGTGCATTTCAGTGCACAGGAAGCTATTATTCAGGTGATACTTTGGGAATTCATCAGTATAGTCTATGGGCCAATAATCGAAATCATCCCCCCCCCCCCTTAGCCACAATTATTCACTGTGTTTTTCTGTTATGGGAAGTTTGTAATCTTTTATTTTTATTTTTTATTATTATTATTTTATTATAATATATTATTTTTATTGGATAGAAATGAATTATTTAATAGGATTTCAGTTTCTTCGTAGTTCTTGCGATGTATATCATTATATCCTATTTGAGGTTCTCAGTGGTATGCATTCCGTGCTACAGTGGTGCAAGAGGGGGCATTTCATCCTTGCCCCATCAATTGCCCCCTCCCTCACATTAGATCAGTAAGGGGTCAGGTGAATGGAAAAAGTAAGTAATAAATTGCTCATGAGATTTAATTTTTTTTCCAGACACATGATAACATTTCAAAGCTTGCCAGGGTTTCGACCAAGTGGACTCACCCGCAGGAACGGGTGCTTCTGGCTATGTTTCGTGCTGTACCCCAAAACTGTTGCCTCATCATTCTTCTATGATTTTCATTTACCCCAAACCAATTTTGAAATTCTGGCGCCGCCTCTGACAATGTGTGAACTAATAAAATGTGCATAACTCCTCGTTACTGAAAAAGGCGAAATGGCTGCCATTTTGAACAATTTCATGGCCACACCAAGTCACCAACATTTTATTTGATGGCATACATTTTGAAACTGATAGCTGAAAACCTTGAGTACCATTAAACAGAAGTGGGTAAGAACGTCTAAGGCAAAGAGGACAGCGAAATACACAGGCTCATTATCTGCATAATTTATTTCCCATTTGTACAGTTAGTCCATAGAAGAAACATTTTTAGTAACTGCTGAAACTGTGGGTCTAAACCTTTAAATGGTCAAAACTCATGAATTATGTGTGCTATCTGTCAGAGTTTTGCCGGTATTGAATTTATTATATAGGAGCAAACCTGTGGAGAAAATGATATGAAGCAATGAAAACTATGATAAGATATTGAGATACCTTTATATTAAAATGTGGATTCTTTTTTTGTAAAAAATAGCAAAAATCACATTTTTTGTTATTTTTAGACATCTATGTGATTGCAAATCCCCTACAACTGTATATCACTGGAAAGACTATCTAACCAGCTTTCATATGACACCTTGTTTAGCAGTATGTGACACTCCAACAGGAAGACAGCTTCTTAAACATGAGAATCCAAAATGGCGGCCATTTTGGGGGCCATTTTGGACTTCATGGCCATGCTCACCACTTTTTTAAAGACAGATTTTCAGGTTATGACAGACTGAAAGGGAAAGACAGTGGATAAGAGTTTCTGAGGGACAGCTGGGGCCAGACAAGTACAAAGGGTCATAGAATTCACGGTTAATAGCCAATTTGTACAGTAAGTCAATGGAAGAACACATTTTGGGTAAATTCTAAAATCGAGGGTTGGAATGTTTGGACGGTCATAACTCATGAATTAGATATGCTATCCATCTGCGTTTTGCAGGTCTTAAACATATTACATAAGAGCTAATTTGTGGCAAAAATCAAATGCATCTATGAAAGCTATCATGAGATACTGAAGTGAACAGTTTATTAAAATTTCAATTTTCCGTAAAAATTTGCAAAAAAATCACACTTTTTGCTACTTTTAGGCATTCATATTACACCGAACCCCTTCGTATTATACATCACTAGAGAGTAAATTTTATCAGCTTTCATATGACACCTTGTCTGGGGGTATGTGACCTTCTGACAGAGAAACAGCTCCTTAAACCTGAAAATCCAAAATGGCGGCCATTTTGGCGGCCATTTTGGATTTCCTGGCCACACCCACCACTTGTGTAATGGCAAACAAGCAGATTATGATGCCTAAGGATCCCACCTAACAGAAAAACACAGTGAATAATTGTGGCTAAGGGGGGGGGGATGATTTCGATTATTGGCCCATAGACTAGTAAAAGGATGTGAAAACTGACAAGGCACTACCGCGCGTAGACCCCCGAGGTTGTTATGTTCTTCTACAAGCTAGCAGTAGCTGTACGATTTTACTCTGTCAGTCTGTGTACATAACGATGGATCGGGCTGAAACAATCCATGGCCATCGATAAACTTGAAATTAGAAATTAGAATTAACGGGAACCGTTGGCACACTTAGATTTTGTTACTTAGCCTAATCTTTGGAGACTTACAAGCTAGTTCGGGAAAATAGCTTTCTGCTCACTTTGAGTGTAACAATAAATGGACAATGAGTACCTTGTGGCCTTCTACACATAACAGACTGCTTTTCTCACAGGATATCCTGTGTGATCTAGCCACTATTAGGCCTCCTTAGTGTCGTGCGAAGAGGAGACCATTGGGCCATGCCCCCCTCACTGATGCCATTTTTTCTTTGTTCTTAAAAATACGTAGTCTAACTTTATTAACACAGATTTTACTTCAAAAGATAGCATATGTGGCACCAGAATGCTTATAAGGACACCCAATTTTTCAAAATTTTTCAAAGGGGAAGGATTGTCCTTGCAAGGTCTTTCAGTGATGCCAATTTTTTTTTTAATTCCTACAAATGGACCTAGGCAAATTCTGTCAAATTCCAATTTTAACTTAAAAATGTAGACTCTGTTTCCCACTGGTGGCATCGATAAAAAAGACTACATTTTTAGATTCTCTTTACAAGCATAAATACGCTATTTTAACCATCTGAGGGGTCTGATTTTTCGAAATTTTCTTTACGCTCCCCGCCAGCCAGTGGTGGCGCTTCGCTCGGTCTTTTGGGCAAAATTACATATTTGGAGTAAAATTAGCTCTTAACTCTCTGATCACTTTGCAGTTTGCGAACATATTTTGAAGTGAGCATTTTATTGCAAACGACAAAAGAAGAAAGTGGCTGGCTAGATTCTTCGTATTAGCCTGGAAAATGCTATTTCCGGCCATCTAAGGGGTCTGAATTTTCTCTACGATCCGCGCCAACCAATGGTGGCGCTCCGCTGAGATAATCTTTATGACAAAATAACATTTTGTGACCAAGAAAAACCACAAATACCGATCAATGCTCTCTTATTCGGACTTCTAAAATAACTTTGACAAGTTTTACTTCGTAAGGTATCATAAATGGCATAAGAGTGCATGTAAAGACACAAAAGTTTCAGTTTTATCCTCATGAACCACCACGATTCAACCTTTAACACTGTTCCTGTCAAAGTCGAAAATCTTGCACCATTTTGCATGTAGGCTACTTGAAAACGTCAAATAATTTCCGGAAACCCCTCCACTTAGACCATACTGCATGCCCCTCCCCCTTCAGAGAAATCCTGCGTACGCCACTGCTTTAGTACATACAAATAAACCAGATATTGTTTACCAAAATAATATACTTTGTTATTTCCGATTGCTCTATGTTATACTTTAAGATTAAAATGCAGGTAATATTACAAAATGTCAAGGTAATGTTGTTATACTTGTAAGTTTGCATATTTTATATGAAATATAACACATTGACCGGGCAAAGTTTTGGGGAAATTTCATACCTTTGCCCCCCCCCCCCCCCGGAAAAAAACTCTAGCTACGCCACTGCTGTCGACAGTTACCTGCCGGGTAATTTTTGTACATACAATTTCAAACTCGAAGTTAAAACCAGTCTTAATGTCGGGTATTGGAATGTCGTCGTTTACAAATCGGTTGATATCCCTCCGATGTCCGGCCGGGCATCTAGCACCTCGTCGGGGCTCCGGACAACTTTTCGGTTTAGTTCAATCAGTCTATGTATTTGCCGGGTGTCGGTGCAACACTGCATACAATGTCGCGAACTATTTACTTGTCTCTGAGATGTAGGTGATATCGTTATTTTTCACCGACCCATACAAGCCGACCGATGCCTAGAAATAGGACAGACCGGCCTTGCAGGGGACTAAATTAACTTTCCATTGTTTAAAGGAAAGGGAACAGAACTCGTCAGTCACACTTTATGAAGCTAAATAATCTTCTTCCCTCTCAATCGTCTTTATTTCACTGTCTTTCGATTTCTGCACTTCCCCTCTTTATTTGCTGCTTTTGAAACTCCGATCAAAATCGTCAGCGGGGCACCATATTTCCCTTCCACCTCCCTCTGGCAGAGATGCACTTCCTTGGGCTAGAAGCCAAGGAAAGGGATATTTTGCGGAATCTTTTTTTTTTGGGGGGGGGGGAGGAGGTGAGTTCCGCCATGGTCCTTTACAACTAAAAACTCTCTCTAGTCTTCCGAATAAAGTGAACTTGTGAAAGAAGTTGATGAAAACAAAACTTTGAGTTGCTTGAAATTACATCCGGTTACATGCACCTCTAATCACATCGGGTTGTCCTTTTAGTGGGCTCGCCGCAGTTATTTTCAGCCGAGACAATTGCATTTCTCGTAACCTATTTATTTCTTAGTCTCTTCTAAAACTGAACGTCCAAAAGTCTTCATCGTTATCCATCCTAGCAGTGGCATAGCTATTTTTTTCCAGGGGGGGGGGGGAGCACCCAGATTTTCCGATTTTTTAAAAGTATGAACACGGTATCAGGATGCGATTTGTGGTGCCAAAAATTTTGGTTCTTTTATTGTAAATATGACTCTTTGTATTGCAGAAAATTTTAAAAATTCCGGGTTTCCGTTAAGGAATTTTAGAAAAGTTCGGGGATCACTGAAGAACTTTCGTTTCTTATTAGCATTTATCTGAGAGATTGCATGAGGACTGAAGATTGAGTCTTCCCGGCGACACTTAAAAAATTTTCGAAACTTTGTTGCCTTTTTAAGAAATAATCTAAAAACATTTCAAAATTAAGAGCCTATGTTAAATAAAATTTTGGAAAAAAGCACTGTAACGGCTAGGAAAAGTTTACCAGACTGATTTATGTGTGAGGACTTACTGCAACAGAGATAGCAATTTGGGGCGCGCGAAGCTCGCTCGGATAATTTTGCCTTTTCTAAACAAATAAATACAAATGTGGAACTTGGAGTTTTATGAAGGAAAAGTTGGAAAAACCGCACTGTAGTTGACTAGTGTCTCATATGGCAAATTTCCGAATTTTTCCCTTTTCAGAGCCAGGAATCTCCCCCTGCCTCCTGTAGCTACGCCACTGGCACCTAGTTAGTAGCTCCAGAGTATATTTTGCGGTGAGCATGCAAGGACCGTATGCAATTAAAACACTCTCTCTGCATGTTGCATGTTGTATAAATAGCTATACTTTGCCTTATTTTAGTTTGGTGTCAAAGAAAAAACTCCACCGATTGAGGGTATGGTATTGTTGTTTCTGGGGACGAGTGACTGACGTTCAGACGTTTTCCGTTTACTCTCCCTAATTTGACATCTCTGATGGTCCAGTTAAAGAAAAAATAACTAATAGCGTGCTTTCTGAGTACAAAATTCAGGTATTTATCAAACAACTGGCCATGTCCCATGTCCCAATACGCGAAGTACGGTACTTTAACGCAAATTTAACTTCAAAACATAGCACATGTGTGACCCTATCAGGACATGTTATTTTTCAAAAATTTCCAAGTGGGACACCCCTCCTATCACACTATACACATAATACTGCATGCCTAGCCCGACTAACACGAGAGAGAAATCCTCGGAAGGTATGTGCCGTATTAGACATCGACCTCTATAACTCTTTAGTCCATGAATACACGGAGCAACTTATGTGCCCCGCTCTTATTTTGATCTCAAATACCGCCATCTATTTGATAGCCCTTGCTACACATATTATATTTAAATTTGTGTTCTTGGTTCCGTCATACAAAATACAGTCATTCCATAAGTGAGCGCCGCCGCCTCACCCTCTGTTACTCCTGAAATGGCAATTTCCAAAGCGAAAAAATATGAAGATGTGCTCTTGTCTGTGGTAAGTTTCTCCTGCAAATCTTTACTTTCGCAGTTTGAACTTTTAAACCGTTGAAAGTACTGAAGACAGGACTGGGGACGCATTCTTAATGTTATAAGGGGTACACAAGAGGAAAAGAATACCAGTGTTAACCAATAAACATTATTGTCAAAATAAGCAAAGCCCCCTCCCCATCTCCATCGTCACCCCCATTTTTGAAGATAATGAAGTGTAGGCTTGCTGTTTCTACACCTTCGGACTTTGTGTGGCCAGGAACGTGGCAAGGACGTGGTGTTCGGGAGATGTGGTATGATGGGGTATGATGTATGTAAAATCACTTGTGTAATCTTTTATCTGGGTTGGGCACACGTGCTTCCAGCTCCTTAGTTGGAAAGCCATTGCCTATGTGTTAATATCGTCACAAAAGTACCATTGTTTGGCAAGGATTGCCTAACGAGGATAATTTTTTACCAGTATGGGCTTTACCTAACAGTTTAGGAGACAGCATACGTGCCCAACCGTTTTTAGAGTACATTACTTTGTAATGGAACAAACCTTTGACTTCAGATGAAGCTATATGTTTCACCAGATTGCGTCTGAGGGTATGTCAACCCTACGCCTGTAAACGGAAATCGTGGCTACGTCAGTGGGGAGCGGCATTCACAGAGCCGCTGCGCAGGCTGATAGTTCTCGTGCCAGGTGAAATGTACCTGTGACGTTCTGTTTAAGTATAATGCATAGTCTTTCAAGTTTCATTTGCATCTCTACCGTTAATAAAGGTAAGTCTTACGAGGTGAGAACAAGTCACATTTCCGCATGTCAGATTAAGATTATGTAAGTTAGTTTGGTCGGGGAGTCTAAGTGAGTCTGACCATGCTACACTCTTTTATACGGTCCGCTACGGATTAAATTTAATTAACGATTCTCTTCCCACATTACGAAATAGTAAAAGTGAAGGTGAATAAAAAAAGTTCCAGCACAAGCAAATAGCAAATAATAGTGTAACTAATCCAATTAAAGTTGAGAAACGCCCGCACACTCACACACACTCACACACATACAAAGATAAAGTGTACCTCAGGTATAAAAATTCAAAAATATAAATTCAACAGCATTAAAAATGAACTCAACAGTGCAAACCCCATCTCCATAGGACTTCCTTGAGCCGAGATATAAAATGTTGAAGTTTTTTCACTCAAATTAAAGACATATTTTCATCATCCCAAACAGTTCCGATTCTCACAACCTACTTACTTCTAGCCCCTCCCACATTTATCTAAAACTCATCTTTATCCAGACACAATCCTAGTTTATTGCTTCATGGCTTGTCCCAGTGGCCATAATGTGTAATCAAGACACTCCCAGTGCCCATGCTGTGTAATTTAGCTATGATGCATTGTTTGAATGTGATGCCAATCAAAGAGCTGTACCAATTGAGAGTTTTGATATATGTATACTGAAACTGTAGTTTGGGGTGACGAATGACTGCCTTTAAAATGGTTTCTTGGTTTTTCTGAAAGTTGCTGAACCTTGTACCAAGGTGTGATAGCACTCTTATGGGGTGATGTAATTAATTGAGCCCTCTCTGTACAACATGCTATGCAAGCAAACAGGAAGTGTTGAAGGTCATAAAAAGATTTCTAATTTTAAAGGAAAACAAAGCAGGTGATGTGAGTTGTACAACAAGAAAGTCGCAAATTATTGCACAATGGACTAATTTGTTTTAACATTTTATACCTCGGCTCAAGAATTCCCTAATAAGATGGGAGTTACACTGATGTTATTCATTTTTCATGCTGTTTAATATACATTTTTTGTATTTTTTGACTCGAGGTACTTTTTAAATTGAGATTTACGGCCCATTTTCTAACCAATTGGTTTAAGACGAGCCGGACACGGTCCTTTTCCAGTTGTGGTTCAATGGCAAATTGATCCAACAATTTAAAAGAGTTCTGCACCAGTCTGTGTGGGAAAATTACTTTATCGTTCACTTGGTCCATGCTTTAACAAATGTTCTTAAACGTTATTACCTGGTCATTGAAGTGAAATAATCAATATATTATACAGTTCCGGAGTGCGTTAGAAAGGTTGGAAGTGTCCTAAGTAGCTTTTACAACACCTTCGACTTTACATCTTCAAAACTGAGTTTGTGAAGAAAACGACACTTCACCAGAGGGAGTTCTACTTATCCATTGTGAGCTGTATTTACAGTCGGTCCTTGAATTACTCAAGAACGAATATCAAGCCCACCTCAACAATATGTTTTAAAGCAAAGTTAATGTAGGCCTAAGGACCTTTTCCGGAGATGTTGTCACTGCAATGATGCTTTTGTTTAAGACAAGAGTGTTTAAAATACTTAACACTTTGTTGAATACAAGTAGTTTAAACAGAAAATTGGGAGACCGAAAGAGGGTTGTGATTGCATCTTAAAAGTTTCTGTCTCCGTATATACGACAGTTAGTTTCTGTTTATGTAAATCATTCTATGGACTTCCTCGGTCAAACTACGGTTTACCGACAGGTTGAGTGACGGTCAGGGGACTCTTCCTTCCATCGCCATGGAATGGCCGCCCTCGTCTGGCCTGGAGTCGCACTACGTACGACAATATGTGCAGTCCCTATAAACGGCCAGTCGACTCAGACAAAATTATTTAAGTTTTCTCTAATTAAGTCCAATTCGTTCTTACAGCATCAAAGTATAAACAACCTTTTCCCATTTGCCCATCTGCCCATGATAACTTTCCACATTTTTCAATTTTTGTTCCAAAAGGAAGGCTTAGCGGAAAGATAATAAATTTCTTGTCTCGATTTTATCGCGACAAATTTCGACGCGAGAAGCGCGCGGAAAATTTTGCATTTTTGAAACAAATAATTACGAGTATGGAGCTTTTATTGGAGAGAATTCGGAACTTCATAGACCTATTTCCAAATAGCAATTACAAAGGATTGTGGGACAGAGTTTTGGTGTTTGTCATTTTTGTCAATGGCATTTTACTGTGGTGAAAATGACGCCAACCAAAACTCTATCCCACAATTCATTGTAATTGCTATTTGGAAATAGGTCTATGAAAGAAGAGTTGGGGAAATCACACTGTCGTTGACTGGTGTCACAAATGACAAATTTTTCGAATTTTTCACTTTTTAGAACCAGGCGGTAATCGTCCCTCCTGCCCCTAAAGCTACTCCACTGTTCCAATGTGTGAATGGACGGTGAGACTCGTTCCCAACGATCCCAACTTAAGCGCTGAATCGACCATCGGTGTCCAACATTTATCTTGGAAATGCAGGAAGGGTCCAATGACCCCAGTGATGGCTGGTAAAGAGTTTTAGTAAAGGGCCGAGTCCAGAATTCGAGTAACACTGTTTTAAGTTAAAAGGAAAAGGCTTAGCAAAGCTATCGGTGGACCCAATTGACAGCGAGAGTACCCAAACAAATAAAAATCCATTTAATAGTACACGCACAACCTCATGATTAGAACACTGTCCTCCGAGCCTACCTTTTGCTACTTTGCTCGTTGGTGACATTAAAATGATGAATTATAGGAACTTAAAGGCCCAATTCTCTCACTCCAAACAGTACCAATTCTCCTAACCTTCTTTTCTTAAGCCCCTCTCACAGTTGTCTGAAATGCATTTTCATTCAGACACAATCTCAGTTTATTGCTTCAGGGTGAGTATAAGAAAGCTTACTACGTATATATCAAAACACTCTCAGTACAGTTCATGCTGTGTAATATAAGCTTTATTATTCTGCATTGTTTGAATTAGTTGCCAATCAAAGAGAGGAGCCAATTGAGAATTTTAGTAACCCCTTACCAAAATTGTTGTTAAGGGTTAGAGGATTGGCCCTTCAAAGTTGCATCTGACCACGACAGATAAAGTTGTAATAGTCAAGGGTCACGACAAATATTGACAGCGGTGTTAAAAGCCACCTAAGGCAACACTTGTGACGGCGCCCTCAATAAGTGCCAATTTTAACAAAGGCTGCCATAATGCGATAAGGAGGTGACGGATGGTCATTTTTTTTACTTATACAGGCAATGAAGTGACTTTAAATGACGTTTAACCGGTAATGCACTCCTGGAACTTATCAAAGTGAAACAGCTATTCATTTTAACGGTCTGACGAACAATAGTTTTAAATAAAGATTCAGGTATCAATGTCCTTTATTCATTTTTATCGATAGTCTACATTTTTCTCCGCCGTTGCCAAGACCGCAGACCTGCTTGCCGATGGGTGACAAGGGAAAATAATCATTTTTTAAAGGCCCAAAGCATTTAATTTGTCCACACATCGTCTGCACGTGTCTGCATTTCAAAATGTGGTCCCTAGTGACTTAGACAAGTCGAGATTTCCCGCTGATTTGCAATGAATGGGCACAAATTGCATTTATATAATTCTCAGCGAAACTGACACTTTTTGAGTATGAGCTCAGTGGCAGTCCAACCAAGGGACAATTATAGCGGTCCTAATGGTTTTCCACATGTTGTTCGATTACACATGCCTGGTTCTCTAAAAAGTTACAGACTGCATGCAGATGTTACGCGTTCGCAAAACGCTTAAGGTTCACAAATGGTTGATAAAGAGGCTGAACGATGGCGCACGCGTTGTTTGCAATGAATAAATAATAACAGAAAAATAAATATTACATAAATATGCTATATTCCACAATACTCAACTAAAATCATACAACCCTAATGTTCCATTATGTGCAGACCAGATGTCCGTAGTCAAGTTTGTATTTCTAGTGCAAGGTAGTAGTCTGTCTGAATGAGAAATGAAATATGTACACTGTAAGGCTGTAGTTGGTATATTTATTCATCACTTTGTTGTAAATTGATATAGTATAACATATGTGTACAGCTAAACTAGTGTTTGTATACGTCTTTGTGATGAACTTCGAATGAACTGATCACGAAGTGCATTTACCCCTCACAGCTGCTCTCTGTAATTTATCTGAGTAAAAAATCGTTCAAATTATCAGCCAATTCTGTGGCTTTAAAACCTACCGTTAAAACGGGGAATCTCATGCAGGCTCAGTGGAGAAGGCAGGATGTGTGGGTGGGAATAAGCCGTCCGGAAAAAAATCTTTGCCCCAGAACATTATCCTAACCAGTATCTGTCAGTCTGTTGGGAGACCATACGTCACCGGTCTTTTAGGTGCGTTTGGAAATGTGGTTAGCCATTCACACATCGTGTAACCATGTTGGTGAGGTGATGGTGGCTTTAAATTTAAATGGAGGGGTCATGTAACATTAGTATTAGATCCTTTTTAACAATCAAACATGTATGGAAAAAATATACCTCTTTGGAGGAGTGTGAAAAAGTGAGTTTTAATTATTTAACCCACATACGCTCACCCCAACCCCCATAGAAAAGGTCCAGTGGAATAAACGTAACACCGCAACACCCCTACCTACCTATACTAGTCCTTCTCTCTTTTGTGTCTTGATAATGTGGATTATTCTAGCTCTATTTTGTTCCAATCACCGTGCATCTAAATAAAATGCACGATTGACATGAATTAATGAGGCTACAATACATGTTTCACTAGTATGCTTACTTGAAAAACGTGTTCAATCCTTTTCAAACCTATGTGACCTAATCACGGACTTATATACATGGATACAGCATTAAACGTATACGTCCTATCCGTATATATTGACTGGGACAAAAAAGGCGCACCAAGATGGCCGCCGTGAACCTATAAATCGTCTGATTTGACGACGACTCTGTAATATTTCAAGCAAAAGTTAAACTTGAATGGGAAACAATATCATATTCCTGCTATGCGTGAAGTTATTTTGACTTTGCCTTGCCATATTTCAAAAATATTTCAACTTTCTTGCAAAATATGAGAATATACTTGAGCAAGTCCAAACTTTCACACAAACCCATAGCAGACGACCATCTTGGTGCGCTTTTTCTCACACGCACGGTAGCGATAATGTACTGTACAATATGCTCTGTCCATGTATGGGAAGTCCGTGGACCTAATTCATATAAATCTAATATAAGGCGGGTTTGTAATGTGTGGTTTTGTGCCCTGAACTGCGAATAAACTTAGGCCTAGTATATTATAATTTGTCAAAGGTAGGAAGAAAACCCTTACTTTTTGCAATATGTCTGGTCACAATTAAACGCAACCTTACTAGGCAATAGCACTGAGTCTCCCAAACTTATTTTGAAGCACTGGCAGCTAAATCTCGCAATTTTCTTCTTACTTCTCTCCAAAATATCTTTTGTAATACTTTAGAATTTCAACATGATGGTTTAAAGGAAAGTCTGATACACTAATTCAATTTGATATAACTCAGATTTTGTCCGTGCCCCCAATTTTTTATCCAGAAATACGCTGAAACCTCAGAGCTTCCGGGGCTTTGTCCCCTGAACCCCCGCCCACAAGCAGACAAGAGCGGGAGCTTTGAGCTCGCTTTTCCCGCCGTTATTTTCTTTGGCCCTTAGCCCTTCCCCCAAGTCTGAAATTCTCGTGCCGATTTTCGTGCCGACATGGGGTGACAGTATTTCCTCTTTAATGACACACAACAAATAAAAGAATTAATCATTTAAAAAGGTATCGAACATCGTCATTTTTTTAAATCAAGTGTTATGAAGAGTCTTTTCTGTTGTTCCGTTCCTCGTAAATTGTACACATCATTTTTGTTTAAAAATTCAAGTTAATCAACTGACAAACCAGGTTCATCAAACGATAAACGTGGTTTATCGACTGATAAACCTACCTAGTTGATCAACCGATAAACAAAGTTTATCTAATTATTGGGCATTTGGCTTACCAAACACTCTTCAAGAAGAGAGAAATTTACCATTCACTGCGCAAAGAATCTGTCTTGAGACCCCTCGTAGAAGTGGTGCGGCTCGCTCAAAGGGGGGGGGGGGGTGATTCTTCAGACAAATTGAATGTCATTCTTATCGGAGTGAATTTTCACCCTACTGCTGGTAAAGTTAAATTAACTTTAAGTAAGAGTGGTCACTGAGCATACCCTTCTAAGTTTTGGGATTGGCTTCACCGGTGACCATTTTCTGTTAGATTCCTGAGAGCTTATCGATCTTAAAAAAGAATAAATTCCTTTGATTGCAATGGTTGTGAGAGGCCTGAAGAGAGGGGGTAGTTCGTCCCACTAATTTTGGATTAAATTAATTTCGTTCTATGTTTTTGACTGGTTTCGGCTATAAAATTTCATAGGTACATCTTTAATGTCTTTTTAGCTGTTGAGCCACAACCGATCAACTTACTTTCTCACAATTGAAGGTATCTCTTTATCAGTTCATATTGCAGCCGTCTGCGGTTTATAATTGACGAATTAAGTTTTGACTACTCAATGTGCAGCCAATTCTTGCGGTTGAAGTACATTGCGTTCCCTTTCCCTATATTTTAGTGTAAGTAGTCTTTATGTTTGCGCAAATTCCCACCTATATCTTTAAGCTCACGTTTATTTGAAGTTGGCCTGTTTTCACGAAAATATGGGTCCCTCACAACTTCGCCATCTGTCCATAAGGACGGACATAGTCAAAACACCTACGGCTTTCTCGAAAATTTAAGACTTACTCCTCTCATCCCAAACAACAGTTATTGTAGTGGTCCAAAGAAATTCTCAATTGGCTCAGCTTTTTGACTGACAGTTGCAAAATGCAGATTACCTGATTACTGTAGCACTTGCATACCATGTACTATACTGAGAGTGTTTTGATCAGACATCGCGGTCTTGAATACTCATCATGAAGCAAAAAACCGAGATTGCGTCAGGATGAGGAAGAATTTTAGACAGTGTGTGAGTGGAGGCGAATTGGAACTGATTGCGGTGGGAGGGTTAGGCCTTTAAAGCAACTGAAAATTCAGGTTTATAGAAAATTGGTTTTCTTATTTTGCAAATGTGGTATTATAATTGCTATTATTTTTCTCCTAAAAGGAGATGTTTGGCTTATATTCGCAGTAAATTATCAATAAAACGGTCACAAGCTACACACCACCCTGCCAGTTTCTATTTCCTATCAAAGAGGAAGTTAGGGTTGGACAACTAAGTCTGTTTCTTTACTGAACTACTGAATAAGGCAAGGGGCGATTCGGCCAGACCTCTCCATGACAGGGGCAACCATATTCAGTCGCTGAAACAACAGCTGCTAAAGTTTTATATATAGCACATGAAATCGACTGTGAAAAATCTCCTTCTGACGGAATAAAATGTGCTTCATGATCCATTGACATTTATTTCTCGGCAGAGGAATAACTTGGCGATAAGCTTAAAGGGCCAAACCTCTCACCCCAAACTTCAATTTTGGAACTCGGGTGCTGAAATTCTCAATTGGCTCAGCTCTTTGATTGACAGCTAATTCAAACAATGCAGAGTGCCAAAGCTTATACGACACAGCATGAATGGTACTGAGAGTGTTTTTACTACATAAATTGAGTTTTTTTCCTCACCCTGAAGCAATAAATTGAGATTGTGTCTGGATAAGGATGAATTTCAGACAATTGTGGGAGGGGCTTAAGTAAAAAGGTTGGGAGAATTGGTACTGTTTGGGGTGAGAGAACTGGGCCTTTAATGATTCGGGTGACATATCTCATGCTGTAACCATGGGGTTTATGCCAGCGGGCTATGTAGCCAGGATTATGTCATGTGAGGGGTTTGGGGAGAAAGATGACTCTAAGTCTTACTATACCCCAGATGCGATCTGGTGCTTTTTTGATCTCAAACATGAACAAATTAAAATTATCATGATTTTGACATTTGTGCTATTACATTTTTAAGCTTGTGCCATAAAGGTTTCAACCCCTACCCCACTCCGTAATGCGCATGTGCACCTGGTTATGGCGGCAGAAAATCTCAGCTAACTTGAAGGGCTCAGTAGCTATTACATCACATGCATTTTTATGTCCAGACCCCGGGCACGTCCGGTTGGAATCAACCAAGGGGAAAAGGCACCTTAATTGCTCTTAAGTACATTTTGTTCAAAAAAGACGATTTGGTTATTACCCGCCACCTTTTATTTTTTTATCCCATGCAAATTCTTGAGTGATTCCCACTCTTCTTTTCTAGATGAGGTTTCCCCAGAGTCACAGGCACTCGGGAGAGGCAGAGCGTGAAGAGTCTTTGAAAACCTTTTTTCCTCACGCTTTTAATTTTTAAGTTGCCATATATTATATGCAAACACATTTTGTCGATTTGAAAGTATTTCCGCCCTCCGTAGGAAGAAATTCCTCAATATCTTAGTACCTTTTTTGCTAGCTACGGACCTGCCCTGTCCAGCGCCTCCCTTTCCCAGCTGCGGCCCTGTCCTCCAGTTCGAATGCCTCGTTCCTACACCTATTTCGATTAAAGGCCTAATGGAATGGTTTTGTATTATTCGGACCAATGAATGAAACACAGGGGTTACTCATCAGGATTTGGATCTGATTTTTTGCCGATAAATTTGATTAAGTTTCATATTTTAATACCATGGAAATTCGCCCAAAATATTTTAAGGGGGTAAACAACTTTGAGAGCCATAACCTGCATGGAAGAAAATATGAAAAACCACGGTAGTGACATGCATAAGGAAAGGATGTACCGCGCCCCTCATTCCCATTTCCAATGAACATTAGGCTTCGGAAACTCCGATACATTTTGGTATGTAGGTATAATAAATCCATGGTTAGGTGGAGTTTTACGGCCCAGTTTTCAACTAAGTGGTTCAAGTCGAGTCGGCCACGGTCTTTTTCGGGGCGCATCTACCTTTTTCCAGTTGTGCCTCACTGGCTTGTTTCCCTAACTCCATTGTTTATGCTGAGCACCAAGCACAGTAGCAGTATATAGGTTCCATTTGTAAAGTCTTTGGTATGACATGGTCAGGATTCGAACTCCCGACCTCTCGACGACTAGTCTGGTGCTCTAACTGATGCGTTTTAGAGCCCTAACCCGAATCCAAACCCTTTGGCATAAACAGTCGCGATTCTTATGCGAATTGCAACCCCAGTATGTCCTTGTGTCTGCAATGATGCCATAGAAATGGAACCTACTGCCGTTATGCGGATGCTCCGCATAAGCCATGGCGTAGCCTAAGGAAAACAAGCCAGTGAGCTACAACTGGAAAAAAGGCCGTGGCCGGCTCGAATTGAACGAATAGGTTGGAAACTGGGAAGTAAAACTCCATCTAACTAACTAGCCATAATTGCAACCTAAAAAGTAATGTTTCGAGCATGAATTATCATATAGACAATGGGGGACCCCAAACAGTGTTAGCGGATTAGAATTAGTTTCTCAGTAAGTCAGTACCTACGTAATAATCTAAGTTGGCTAGGCCTATGCATACTTGGAAAGCAAGATATTTAAAAAAAAATATTAATTTTTTTTTACAGACTCAAAATTAAAAATGTGTACTAGGGTAAAACACACAAAGAACGGTCTTAAGGCCAGGTCACGCTACAGCGATATCGGGTCGGATTTCTGTCCGATTTTTGTGAATTTTAATTAATATCTCCCCCATCTTTGGTCTGAAAGAAACTAAAAATTTGCCAACCTGTGTAGATATATGAATTGTAACGCAGGACTACGAAATTCTTAGTTACACCAATTATTCCATCACGTCACATCCGCAGACAGCTTTTATCGGATACGCGTAGTCCGATAAAAGCTATTTGACAATGTGACGTCACGAAATAAGTAGTATATATTTCATTTCCATGGTCCTCTCATACCGATCATGTATTTACACAGGATGGTAAATTTTTGGTTCTTTCCAACAATGGACGGATGGCGGAGGTTTTGACTAAAAATCACAAAAATCGGATAGTAATTCGATCCGATATCGCTGTAGTGTGACCCGGGCTTTTAAAGTTTTTGTTTTCAGTTGGGAGTCGTGACTCCGAGTAAAGTCCCGTCTAGTTGCGACTACCAGCCAAATGTCGCCACTCTGAATTGTAGAGTCGAGTAACCATCCCGAGTACTTTTCTTTCGTATGAAAGTGAGAGGAAAATCGATTTTTTTTTAAATATTAGAGTTATGGTTACTTAAGCTAATGATATCTGACATGATCTTTCACGATAGCCATTGTCATTACTTGGAAAGCTGATATTTTGGAAGTAGGGGTGCCGCCTATTTCCAAGACGCTGATTGGTCCATATGAATGAATTAAATCCTCTTCCTATCCTAAACTGGAAAGTCGCAACCTGACCAAGACTGAAGATCACCATTGGAAAGAGTCTGTTCATTATTTGGACTCACTACCGTATTCATAATCTACAGAAGCGTCATGATGAAAGAGTTCATTCAGGTGTATGATTCCGCTATACTGTTCCTATGTCTGGTCCAAAGATGGTTTGGACCTCAATAAGGAGACAATCTCATTGGTCCATCTCGTTTTACTGTAAAAGGAGATCAATGAAGTCAATTGTTCAACGTTTTAACGCTAATTTGTTACATTAGAATCAATTTTCTGTCCTTCTTTGTTTTCAATTGATTCAAACATATTTTTCAACCTCATACTTCATTGACTTTCTTGAGGCACAAGAAGTAATGCCATGTTAGAAAATAGCAGTATGCCTATAGTACACACGTGAATCATGGTGAGAGCTAAAACTGCAATTAGTAGGAATATCACGTGATCATTATTTTTGTGATGATTGAATAGGGAAGCTCTTCATCAAAATTTAGGCACTTTTAAATTTATTTCCCTTACTTACAAGTATCTTTCATGAAACACCCAAAAAATATTCCTAAAAAGGGCGAATAAGTTTAGGAGATACTCGGCATGACAAATTAATCGACAAAAACATTGCTATATATAGTACGTGATTGAAGAGAATTATATGCATGGCTATTTGATTTAATTGGTTTTATGTTATCATTCATCCAACGGTGACGTCTGTATCTTTCGTGTAAGGTTGGTGGAAAGAGGAGGGCAGCAGAAACAGCCACAAACCCGTCGCCAAACAACAGTAGGTAGAGGGCGTAAGGGACACCCGCTATACATGTATACAAAATACAAGAAGGCAATTTTCGAGTGGGATTTCATTCTAGGGGTCTGGCTCACTACTATCATATCGAAACGTTTTGCACAGAAACGATCATTTGCTCATTCTATATCAAACTTTTTAAATGTTCTAATTAAGGTAAGCTAAATCGATTATGCTTTGGAATGATATATCAAGGCGAGAGTAACTTATGAAATGCCGATTTTCATTCGAAATATGTGATTTTTGACTAGTTCAAAGTTTTGTGGCCTCATAATTTGGGGAATATCCCCAAAATAGTGGGCCATTTTATGCCTTTACTTCACGCGTTTTACGACAAAAATATAGATCCAAATAAAACCAATTCTTCTCCTCCTGTTACCTGTGACATGCAGCTCCCAGAAACGCGTTTAGCCGTGTCAATATATTTGTGACTAGTGTTAATCCTCTGAATTATGTAAAATTGGGATGAAAAACGTTTTAAGCCCATAGACATCAAATCCCATAAATTAATGATTTACGACAGAAGTAAGGCGTGTGCCCAGTCAAAAAAGCATCCACTAGATGTGCAATAGTATGAACATTACAAATCCAGTTTAGTTATACCTTAAAACACAACCCCGAGTACTACATAAAGCGAAAAACCTAAAAATGCAAAATGCCCACGCACACTGTAACGCATTTCGGAAGTTTATGATCGAAACTTTTCGACATGCCCCGGTCTTCGGGCTTTTGTGGTTGTCAACTTGCCAAAATAAGGAAGTTGTGCCACTAGAAGAGATATTAACCCATGTGTGATCACCAAAGCTGCCACTGCCTTGAACTCCATTGAAAGCAAACGGCGCCACTCCAGTTGGTTCTGACTCATTCATCGAGACTATCAACTCTCGCCGCAGGCGAACTCAGCACCAACCTCAAACAGAGGGATCGATATGCATCGCTTACTCCTTGTTCGTCCTTAACGCACAAGCGGTTCTCGCTTTGTTTGATCGTAAATTATTCAATAACTCACCCGGTGCACGACTAGCACGAGTTTAACCTGTGTGTGTAAATCCGAGAGCCGTTAAAGTAAAAATTTAGGAAAAATTCTTAAATAATTTCGTGAAATTAGGGTAAAAATTGAGATGACTGGATTAGTTATGATTATGTAAAAGACCATGGAGGTTATAAATACTTGGAAAACGCGTGTATTACTTGTTTGAGAAAGCGGTATGGAGTTGATATGCTGCATAAAGGAAACTTAGTCGCGGTACTAAAGAAGATTTGGAGCTACACTCACGCGTGAGTATAAATTTTATTTGTTCTTTTTTACAAAATGATTCAGTGGACATATCATGATATACATGTCGATATATATGTATGTGTCTAGTGTAGTATGCAGCACCCTGAATATTGTCAGTTCTGTAGGCCTACTTATCGGGCTAGACATGGCACTCGGATATGACTTAGGTCAAGTTTAATTTAATCTGCACTTGGAATGATTGGGTTCTGGACATTACTATGAATTGTTGGCTTACTCGGAAATTGTTTCACTGGTCCCTGATAATTGAGATAACCAATTTATTGGTACAATGGTGTTACTATGGAACTGGGAAAGTTTTGTGCATTTTATGTCAATTTCATTGACAATTGTTGAGGTCAGTCAGGTAATTACGGCATTGTGTAGTATACTGCGATTAAAGGGCAAGATCAATCACCCCAACTTGAATTCGTGTAATATACTGTCCTGTTTCATGACTGGCTCTTGGGAGTCATGTGACAATATTTTTTTTCCTCAGTTGTGAAATTTACTAGCATTAGCTGCTTGTTTTACATTGCACATGCGGTATTTCAGTTCTAAAATATCATAAAAGATACTTTGAAGGGAAATAAGAAGAAACTGTGAGATTCGGTTGTTGCTTCAAAATATTTTTGAGGTGACAGCTCCTGCACTTTGACGACTTTCAATGTCCTGGTGAATTTTATCGAACTTTATCGTGTATTACCAGAGTGATTTTAAGTGGTATCATGTTCACTTTGAACATTCGATGAATGTTTCCTTGAGAACGGTTTAATGAACATCAGAAATTTGAACTCACTGATTTAATAATTAATAGTAACTTTACTAATTGTACTGTAACATTTTATGTTTAACAAGTCTTTGTGTAGGGTACGCGGATAGATTTCCCAATGAGATATCTAAGCCTCAATCATTTCCCGTTTGTAAACAATTTTGCGGTTGAAATACTGTTTCTATCCTCGCTGTTTGTGCCCCCCCCCACACACACACACTCTATCGAAATTTGTGATGGCGCTATCCTTGCCCAGTTAGGCCATTTAGGAGTTTCATCAAACGCGGAAAGATAGGAGCGAAAGCTTCGCGTTCGGTCTCACTCAGTCTACGAAAATGTTTGCCTTCCACATTTTTCCTTGCCCCTTGCCCCTAGTTCCTCACCTCCAGTTTTCACGTTCTGGCGCCGCCACTGATCGAAACCCGTGTGTCGAAACTGACTGGCCGTCCATGCAATAACTCTCTGGACCTAGGCTGAGCACACCATAACTCTGCCACTGGGTAAAGTACACCAACCGATGTTTTGGCATTTCGATCGTGTCCATCAGAGCTATATAGTAGATGAACATAAATGAAACTTTGTATGAGGTAGCGATGACGTCATGAGTAAAAGCAGCCACACACGTCGAATGGGAACGTTGTCGTCCAACAGGGTAATGTTTATAATGAAGGATGACGTCACTAGGCATCTATGATTGTTTGGGAAGAGCAAGATATGTGTACGATCCCAATAGATTTTTGATTTGTTGTAATTTTAGGCGTCAACTTATAACTTTTTGGGTAATATAGCGGCACTCAGTTGGGGGAACCGGACGTGCTGTCCCCTACTCCATTGGTAATGCCGCCACACCACGCACAGCGGCAGCAGGTTCCAATTTTAAAATCTCTTAGAATGGCTCGGTGAGGCGGCGATTTGATCTCAATATTGGGGAAATTTCCAGTCATTTTCAAAACAAGCACTGTGTGAACAGCAAAGTAAACTGGTAATTTCTAAATTACGGGGCTGGGGTATGATTCATTGGCAATGCCTGGATCCGGATGTGGATCGAATGTTCTATCACTGACACTCGGTTATTTCTTTATTATTAAGGTATTCCTGGTACTTAAGGACAATTGTAGCCAGTTTAGCTGGTGGGCTAAATGACCACAAGTATGGAAGGAGCCTATGAATTAGTCATAGCAACTTCACGTCAGATTGCTATCCAACTCAGGCATTGCTACAAAGATCAAAATAAATTCTTTTTACAAGGTGTATGGAAATCTCTCCAGTGATATTAAATTCCCCCTCCCCAAAATTTGTCGCTCCCAGGTCTCGCCTCCTTAACCGTTGCGTGCGGCTACGGGTCATCATGTCATACTAGGGAGCTGCCTAGTCATACTAGAGAAACGTATTAATTGCTAATAGAAGAAGCACCACCTTAGTTTTTCGATGGTCTTGGTGTGGTGATAGGTGATCTCATGAAGGGTTGGGGTTCATGGGTAGGGGATAAAAAATAAAGGTGCCTCTAAAATCAAGACGTGAGCTTTGTCTATTTTTATTTTTTTAGTACTGATAACAAACGTTATACCGTGAACGTACACACGCACTTAGCTAGCAATGACAACAAACAGGCCAGCTAACAGTCCTAGGATTATAGGTTGTATACAATTAATGGTACAAACTGTCACGTTAGTTGTTTCTTTCGGTTGTAATAAAAGGAAAATAGAGAAATCATTCAGGATCATCCCAAGAGTTGGCATTGCAAAAAAAGGCCTATTTTATACGATCGCAACTTAAATTTTTGTCGGGAAAGGGAGCTGGCATTTCAGTCGCTGAGCATTGTTAGATTATTTTAAAGGGTCAACAGTAGGCCGATGGGTTACTACTTTCAAAGGGTTTGTCCCGAAATGAAAGGCACGTAAAACACTCGTTTTTTTCAAATGTTTCTGTTCAGTCAAAACTTTATTCAAATCTTCAAATTGTCTTGCTTCAACAGAAGAGGAAACAGCAGGAAAATTTTGTGGAGATGAAACGGCACAGAGACTCTTATGTAGAGGAAGGTCGGTAACGGTTGGGAATGCTTGATAGTAGTTCACTGTGTAAAGTACCTGTTTTGCCAAATTTTTCGGTATATCTGATAATACCAGGTAGTATGTGTTAGTCAGTATATCGGTATCTGGTTCGGGTTATACCAACGGACCTTAACTTCAACTTTTTTGTTCCTTGATCTGATGAACCCAGCGAAACTATATAATATTTTTAGTTTCTTGTTGTCTGTATACGCAAAGGATTGTTCTTCTAACTGCATTCACAAAAGAAACCAATGAAAAGAGCAGGTCAAGCAGGAAAAACGATTGTTGTAATGCCATTTGATATAGGACCTTTATTCTTTTCAATAAGCGGGACTAGTCGAAGTCAAAGTCAATGGGATCAATTGATTCTTTGACATACTGATACCTAGGTGGGCGTTTTTTGCCCACTCTAGGGAAGTGGTCTTGGTTAAAAATTGAAAATGGAAAATGTATACAGCCTTTACCTAGCGTAATACTAGCTACTGGTGAATAAATATTTCGTACAAAAACGATACGGTGTCATCCACAACACGAGGCTATATTCAATGGTTAAGCTTCAACGGGTGCATATCGGGAAGTGCTATATTAATCCCTCGAACTGCATGTCGAATGCGACATAGTGTGTGGGCGAATATTGTGTTTTAGAGTTATCGTTTATGTTGAATCGGTGTTATATTTTGACATCTGGATAAACTGGATTTATGATTGTCATACTAAAGACGGAGTAGGGAAAACAAGCCAGTGAGCCATGAATGGAATAACGGTTATGGCCGCCCATGCAGCCTTAAACCGATTGGTTGGAAACTGGGCCGTTAAACTCCATCTAAGCTGTTAACCTAACCTAACTAAAGATCAAGCACTTCTACGTGACGTCACAATTGCTAAGCTACCCCGCTGTCTGGCAAAAATCAACCGTGTTTATTGCAAGAGTCACACATGGTTTGTCAGCTGCTTCTCCGAGTTACCTACACTACCTAAAGTACTACACTAAGTTTTTGCCCGTCAAAAGGGGCGGAGCTTGTGACGTCATTGAATACTTTTTTTCATTGAGCACACCCCGTACTTCCGTCATAGATCGTTAATTTATGTGATTGATGTCTACAGAAACAAGACGTTTTCAACTCATATTTAAAGAAGAGGGTTTCCCTCAAATACTCGTTACAGAGTGCAATTTCACTCTTTCCAAAGTGAATTTCACTCTTCGTGTAGCGATTTTCACTAATTCTTTGGGTGAATGAACAGTATAATGGAGTGAATCCACACTTTTCACTCGGTTAGAGGATGACATCAGCTTAAACTTTTGTTTTTAGTGTGCGAGGAGAGGTTCTGGTTTCTACGTGCCTTTATTTTTATAAGGAGGGTTCAAGATTTATAGGTAGGAATGCGGATGAAGGTAGTTTGTTGTTTAGAAATGCTTCCGTCTGACTTACAGTTCTTCAAACAGTAACGTGTGCTTCAACTCAAAGGATCAGTTACCTCCCATCCCACTCTCCTTCAACTTTTTCATATATCTGCACTTTTGAAGCAGGTATGAACCTACTGCCATTCAATACTTGATGCTCATCCTAACGCAATGAGTAAGGAAAAAAACCAGTGATCTACAATTTAGAAAGGGCCGACTTGAGCCAAATTGGTCAGTTGGTCAGATGGAGTTTTTGCGGCCCAGTTTCCAACCTATTGCATGGTTCAAGTCGAGCCGGCCACGGCCTTTTTTCCAGTTGTGGCTCACTGGCTTGTTTCCCTACTCCATTACTTATGCGGAGCATCACGCACAACGGCAGTAGGTTCCATTTTAGAGTCTTTGGTATGACTCGACCTGGGAATCGAACCCGGGCCTTCCGCGTGAAAGGCGGATGCTCTACCGCTCGACCAAACCCGCGGTGCCAAATTTGTCAGAAGCTGAGCCGAAACTCCATCTAACTTGAGGCCGCTACCGCAATAAATGTTTTTATGCGTAGTGACAGCAAGGTGCAAAGCCATGCGATTTTGCACAATCAATATATGTATCACAATGTACCGGTACGTTATGTTACTATGTTTTTGGTGGGGAGTAAGCCTAATATCATTGTAAACCTAAAACTATGTTTTGTTTTCATGTTCTGCCTTACAAAAACATCGCCGTGAGGAAGTGTCGTAAAGTCAAGGCTCAGGTCGTAGATAGAACATCTCGTCTGGTACCTCGCATGGCTGATGGGAGTTCTTTTTGTCCGAATCAACGCTATCGAGAGCAACTGAGGGTATGGCTGCGCAGGCTCATCTCGTTGTCAAGGTTTAACTTGGGGGCATCTTGTTACCTGAGGAGCGGTCTCAGTTTGCCTAGTCCTCTCTTTATGTAGCTAGGGATACGACCTATCAAAAAATGACTGTACAACTTGCTACGTAAGTATGGCGGTAGCATATGTAATGAGCCGTTTTAACGAGTGAACGAACTCGCCCTAATCAAATTAGAGGTCTAGGACACTTCGGAAATCGGAATACAAGATTGCGTTTAATTGAGTCCAAGGTTACACGATAGCAATTACAATCATGTTAAATTAGGACCACGCAGTTGTCTGACCGATCAAACGTCATGCAATGCCATGCTTGTTGTCTATATAACTTATTGAAGTTATTGTTTTCTTGTCGATCTTATCCTCTCGGTGGACGTGTATTTTGCTCTTGCACCTATACTGCTACACTCATAGAGTATGTATTTCACAAGTGAAGTATATTTGCACCTGCTATGTTATTGTCGATCCGCGAAAAGCCGTTTAACGCTCATAAATCTCGTCAAAAGTTACGGTACTGGAGTACTTTCAATGTACAATACACGAAATTTTATTTCTTGCTCCGGAAATCCTCTTCTCCAGCTGCGAAACATTTGTGGCAAATCCATGGAGAAAGTTATTAAAATATACAAAGTTTGGTATATTTTACGTTTATTGTGCTATGAGTTTCGCGAAAGGTTACGTTTAAAGAGCATGTCTATCCGGCCCGAGATACATTCAGCTATTTTGAGTCATGTCTGCACACAAAAAATTGGAGTTGGAGTTGGAAGTATGGTAAATCTTGCAAAGAAATGATTACAAAATTCATTGACCCAAATATTCACTTTAGTGTAGGCTAGTTAATGTCTGAATGTGGCCCCGGTCTTTAAAATAATAAACGATCTCGAAAGCAAGATGGTTGTCACGTTGTCACGGTCATCTTGTCATCTGTCATCTGTTCAAAGTAACGATTAGAATGATTATGTTGCAGCACAATAATAATTTGCCAAGTCACGTCACTGTTGAAAACTGCTGTAAATTAACAAAAGCAAAAAATAAAGAGAAACATGTCAGTTACAATGGAGATGGACTGCAGTGAGGGTATATGTCTCTCTGTCTGTCTACTTGTCTGTCTGTCTGTCTGTCTGTCTTTGTCTGTCTGTCTTTGTCTATCTGTCTGTCATCCTTCCCGTACGTTTCTCCTCCTGTCCATTTAACTGACTCATGTTTTCTACGACAGTTGTGCATGACAGATATAGTAGGCGCATTTACACTCTAAGAACAAAAGACTGTACATTGTCACTCTCTAATAGAGTGAAAAGTGTAGATTCACTCAGTTAGGGTGTTAACTTCATTCCAAGAAGAGTGACGTTCACTCTAAAAGAGTGACCCCCCCCCCTCCCCCAAAACGAAGTTTCACTCTTGATGGAGTGCCCGTAGTGATCACTCTAAAAAAAGAGTGATCATAGCAGGCACTCGTGGATGAGCAATTTTTTTACGTTTCCTGGAGTGAATTTCACTCTTCTTGGAGTAAATAACACTCTATTGCAGTGAATTCACACTTCTTATTATATTAGAACGTGACTCAGCTCACTTATCTGATTCTAGAGTGCTTGTTGAAGTGATATAAAGTGATAGGAGTCCACATATTATGAGAAATCAAAGACATTTTAAAGAAAATGGTTTCTATTGTAACGAAGTTTTTAGTCCTATTCTGCACTGGAGTTCCCGGAGAAATACGTGTCTTGACTAGAGTATAATTCATCCTACGGTGTTTAGTTTCAAAGTTTGTGTGCGTTGACAGAAAATAATGCCTGCTCCATTTAGAGTTTCACATCCCGAAATGCCATTGTCTTCCACGGGTACTGTAGTCCGTCGTAGCAGTTGTCGAATGTGAGTGCCGCCAATACTGAGGTACAGGACGAAAAACGAGTTGTAGGCAGCCGAGCAGGCTACAGGTACCTTGCAAAGCCTACTTTAATGTTTTCATTTTCGTGGCCTACTTTTTGTCGATCCTCTGACAGGGCGGTAAAGTAGTTGTGACAGTTTTCCCATCGGTAATAAGTTATTCCACCCCATAAATCTTTCCTCGAATTACAAACCATAAGCTGATCTATTTCAATAATTTCTACTTATAAATATAGAATGTTTTCATTCAATGTGAAGGAAATTCGAGAAAGAAACTTGAGGTGAATTTTTGGATTACGTTTCATGTTTACTAGCGTTTAGCTTTCTCTCAAGCCCTACATGTCATGATTTTCAAGGCATTCATCCTTCTTTGCGTAAAATCCCGCCCATGGCGCCAAGTTAGTCGTTTTCTCAAGCACTGTCTTCTTGTGATTCTAAAGTATGTGAACCTGCCACTGTGAAACAGATTTCATTTTTTATAGTTTGAAACACGTATCCATAACATGCCGCTTTCGATGCCCCAAGCATAACACTTGTTCTCCAAGTCTGGTACTTGACTACACAAATATTGTGTAACTTGGCATTTCAATGACATTGTACACAAGACCAGTTTGAACCTTTGTAAAGTGGAATTGGCCTCGGGATTTCAAACATTTTGTGGAACGTGTTTACACCTTTTTTTTCTTCAAGAAAACTGTAACGTCAGGGTGTTAGCCTTGACTGCATTGCCGTTATCTCGGCTATTTCACGCACCGTCAAGTTGAACTTCCTGTAGATTACAAGTTATCAAGAGTTACAAGTAAACAATCTCAAGGAGTTTTACTTGAAAAATAACAAGGAGGAAAAAAGAAAAACTTAAAAGAATAAAATACATATTTTAAAGGCCCAGTTCTCTCACCCCAATCAGTACCAATTCTTCTAACCTTCTTACTTAAGCCCCTCCCACACTTGTCTGAAATTCATCTTCATCCAGATACAATCTCAGTTTATTGCTTCAAGGTGAGTATAGAAAAGCTCAATTTATATAATCAAAACACCCTCAGTGCCGTTCATGCTGTGTAATATAAGCTTTGGTACTCTGAACTGTTTGAATTAGCTGTCAATCAAAGAGATGAGCCAATTGAGAATTTTGTTACCCCCGTACCAAAATTTTAGCTTGGGGTGAGAGGTTTGGCCCTTTAAAGTCTCATCGACTGTCTGGAAGAGAGCTGAAGGGGGAAAACGAAACAGTTACTCTCAAAGTTGTTCTGCTCGGCCCCCAACGGAGCTACGTCTCCAGGGGCACACAGTGACATAGGTGACCAACCGCTTGACCTTTTGACCTCTGTCATGATCCTCTTCTATACTTGATGAAAATATAGAACATATTATAATTGGCATGACCTGCAAAATAGCCTAAAAAGCCGAACAATGGCGTAGCCAGGATTTTTTATTTTTGTTTGTTCATGTGATCAACTGTAGGGCCTGATCCAAAGGGAAGGTGAGAAATTTTTGAAGATTTAATATTTTGAATGTTAATATTTGATCTTTAAGTAACCTTCTATGCAATCTGATACACAATATTTGAGATCATTTAAAGTTAATTTTTGTTCCATTGCAAAAAAAAAAAAAAATCCATTTGGGCAATGGCCCTCCAAGTGAGGCCAAGAAAATATAACTAAACAAAACATACTACATATTTAGTAGCCTAATATTGTCGTTACGCGGGCGAATTGGCAGACTCAATTTGAAACGCTGTGGAATCAAGTCTTTTAATGTGAGCACATTTACATACAGTATACCAAGATTTGAAAGGGTGAAGTTTAAGTAAAGACACCTGACATTTGTGTAAGTAACATGTAATTACCTGATTTACGAGCAGTTGGAAAACAGACTGGAAAATTGGTTTGGCAAGTACAAATAAATAGATCTAAAAGAGTGTTTTTAGGTGCCGTCACAATTGGTAAGCCACGCCCACTTTCCTCCTATTTTCTCTGACTTTTTTGTTCTTCTTTCTTCGTAATTTCTTCCTATCTGTCCTTTCGTATTTACGTAATCTTACTTTTTTCTGGTAGATCTGTCTTGCATATGCTTTGCTTATTCAGATCTTCCGCACTTTCCTGTTGTAATTATTGTTTCTATGCAATGTGCTTAAGTGTTATGAAAATGAAAATAAACGAAACGAAACGAAACGAAACTTCCGGGCAAAAGTCAACAGTCATCACGCTTACCGTCAGCTGCTTCTCTGCTATACTCGTACTACACTCAAGTTTTTGTCCGGCAGTCAGGGAAAGGGGCGGGGCTTGCGGCGTCAGGGAAATCATTCTATACACGAATCCGAACAGCAAGTGATGGTATGATTTCAGTCGGCCATAAGTGGGGTCCATCACCTTTAAATCTTTCGATTTCCTTGATACCCCTATCATGGATGGTTGTTCACTAATTTGTATCTTAAATTCTCCAATTTTACTAAATATAAGTATTTGAAATTCATGTGAACAATAAATAAAGACAATTTTAGGCTGATGGACCACACTAATGGCGGCCTACAGTCACTAAATACAAGCTCTGTTGTTCCATCCAGACGTCAATTTTACAACAATTGTTACTAAGGTGCTATTGTGCGCGCGTTTCGGTAACGCAACGACTGCCTTTGATCATTTCCATCCAGTGAAACGCGCTTACGTCACATGCTTAACCTCTGTATGTCATATCGTGAGCTGCGATAGGAAGTTAGTCTTGAAACATTGGGGAGAAAAATTTGCAAACACAAGTCACACACACACACACAAAAATCACACTCAAAACACAAATCACATATGAGTTGGCATTGAGACCGAATGCGCGTAGGTCCGGAGGGGGTCACCCGCTGCAGCCGACTAGATGACGTTGTAGGGCAGTATGTAGTGGCTGTAGAATGCATGAATTTGATTTGTACCGTGAATTAACCTTGAAGCACGATATAACAATGAAGACAAACATAAATGGTACTTCAGGTCCATATCATGTCAGGTAATTTAAACAAATTTTCAATAAAGCGGTTATTGCTTTTCTATTTCCCACTATAAAGAGGAAAGTATAGACCTGGATGTCGAATAAATACCATATGCCAGCAACATGAATAAAGCCTGACAGAAAACAACGTTAAATTTAGATCTACTAGAGGGGAGTTAACATTATTTGCTGTGCTAATGATTGAATTTATGCAAGAGTAAACGTGTACATCCTATATCATATATTTACGGATCTGCCTTTATTAGGGTCCCTTGAGTTTTAATCTGATTTTATTGGAGTTAAACCCCTAAACATACATTTAAGCATACGTTTAAACACAACGAGAGTAAAATTTCATCGTGATAATACTTCCTACTATGTGTTTGAACATTTTTCACCGAACGTTTTAGCGAAATTGTTTAAAAAGTGCTTAATACATTTCCTTCCTGCATAAATAGCGAATCATAAACGTCAATGAAATAAAGAGACTCACCCCACCCTACCGTAGAATCTATGCTAGGCTATATTGTTCCCAACCATCAATAAGCGAGCATATATACAGGCGCAAAACCAAAATAGACCTGAAGTGATAAACTTCTGTAATCATTTAAGCAGTACTTCCAGGCCAATGGCTTAGCTCCTAATGTTGTATCGGACTATGTTTCTCCTAGAGAGGCCTAACGTACCTTTTTATGCATCACATGTTTTTCCCATTACAGATTTTATCATGCATGTTCTCACGCATAAATTTATCAGCGTTTGCCGTAAAGTTGGTCGGTCCACGACAAACAACCCTTTCTCAAATCTTTTTTATTGAAGTTTCTCGACCATAGCCTGCGTAGCGTCTCTGTGGTCGCAGCCCCTAGACTGCCGCCCTTCACGTGTTTTTGTAGCGATCGTGCTGAACGAAAATACATCGTCCGCGCTATACTCGACCACAACTTTCATATTTATTATTTAAGTTTGAGAACAGCTGACAGTAAGGGCATTTTACGCCTTACCTCTAAAACGGTCACTGAAACGTAACAGAAAATAAAAGACAAATGAATTTGACCCAGATATTTGAATGGTCCATTTGTTTCATTATACATAAAACCGTTAACAAATAAAGCACATGAACAATAGTCTTTTTCAGATCTCTGTCCATTCCATTAGAAATAATTGAAGATTAAAGATCCCAAATGACTTTTCCTCAGCTAAACCTCCTCACCGCCGAGACGAAATCTTGAAAATCTATCTGCAACAATTCAGCCCATCAATTCAACTTTGCTCCAAGAGCGACGGGGGACTCTGCAGGTGACTGTTCTTCCAACCATTAAGGGTGCCCGACCCGGTAACTGGGACCTGAGAAGGTTTAAAGCGATATGGATAACAGTGTCTGATATGTACTTTTTCAAGCTTTAATAAATCGTCTACACATTTGAAAATCGTATCTAAATCTAAGTAAGATGGTTTAACTTTAATCGTAGAATTTCTCACTACAGTATGGCACTGTTAAATCCAAACTAACCTTAAATGTCAGCATGATCCCCACTTCGAAATAAGACTGCATTCATTGAGAATCGTGAAAAAAGCCGTGCTTGGTTAGCATACTTTCATGGAATCAAAATTTCCCATCCACTGAAAAAGAAACCTGCCCAAATTTTTAGATATCATTTTTTGGTTGGGACGGGAGTTCCCCCCTTACTAATACATTTATGTGAGAGCGGCAGAGAAAGATTACTTTCGTGACACTTTATAAGCTTTTCTAATGCCTTTGGTACTGATTGCTAATGATTACTAGCAGTGGCGTAGCCAGGATACGATTTTTTGGGGGGCCTAGGTAACAAGTGGGGGGCCTGGTACCTCCGAGGGTCAGACACGGCAAGACTATCTAAGCGGAGCGCCACCATCAGTTGGCGCGGAGCGTACAAGAAAATGTTGGACTTTAAAACCCCTCCAGATGGCCGGAAACGGCACTTCCCATGTGTTTTAAGCTGGATGTATCCAGCCTTAAAATACGAATCTCATGTCTGCGACTTCTCAAATAATGAGAATAAAAAATCAATCTATGAAAAATGGTAATACATACACTTTTTAGGGCTCCCGAAACTGGGCACTTCTGATCTGTGGCCTGGGGGATGAGACTGAAAGGAACCGGTATCTTACTTTCCCTTGGGAAAATTGTAAATTTTAGGACGTAGATCGCAAATGCAGCAATATCTGAATCTAAGCGGAGCGCCACCATCGGTTGGCGCGGAGCGTACGAGAAAATTTTGGGCTTTAAAACCCCTCCAGATGGCCGGAAACGGCACTTCCCACGTGTTTTAAACTGGATGTACCCAGCCGCAAATGCGCCAATATTTGAATGGATTTCAGCTTACCTCAGGCAGTACCTTACCCTTTAACAGGAAAACCAAAAGTAGTTGTGTCCCCCTCTGAGAAACTTTCATTATAGATGCAAAATGGTGCTATGTTTGGCAAAACTTTGAACTGATTACAGGCCTAAGTTTTAGGATTTTCCCCCTTTGGGAAGCATGAAAAATATCAAAATATTTTTAGTTTTTGTAGAGATTTTACAAGAGACATACATACTGCCAAAGAAACAATTTGCAAAATGGTGCAGTATTTGTTCATCGGTACATTACATATTCAAAATTAAAATACTACGAATAAATCTCTCAGAATAACTGAACCGCAAAGCAGAAGGAAACACATGAAATCCGGACCTTGTGGACATTTTACAAATCCCCCGGACGCCAGTGCCAACTAGTAAAAAGAGGACTTGTCGAAAAAATCGTCCTACAGTGGCACTTGTCATGGGCATGAGTGAGGCACGACGTAGGCCTACATGTTAAGGATGGAAGGGAAGAATTATCTGAAGGCAGTAACGTACCCTTACCTGCTTACGGCATATTTTGTGTATGATAAAGTATAGGAATGGTCGTGTAAAAGTGGTCTCCAGTGTACGATTGCCTTATTTTCAGTAAATCAATCAGCAATCCGAAAGGCAGAAAGGGTCTTAACCTAACAAAGTCACATTAAAGTTTATCGTCGAGACTTTCGTTTCATCTTCGAAGTGAAATGCAATAAACGACAGTGCAGATCACAAACGGTATCCAATTTCGTGAAAGTAGGCATTTTGAAGTTATTACTTGATTTCATACGTGCGCACAAAATGTGTTTTACACACATTCATCCATGTTTTTTTTTTAATTTTTACACATTTTATTTATTTACTGTTTTGAAGGATATACTTCAAAGTTTATTTCCGTTCAAACATTTTATTTTTTTTTCAATTACTTTATCAGGACGCAAAAAATCTGGGGGGGGGGGCCTGAAGAAAATCTGGGGGGCCTAGGCCCCCCCAGGCCCCCCGTGGCTACGCCACTGATTACTAGCCGTGTCTTACAACGTAATTCATTCAGAGAATGTCACCTCTTCCCTGTCCGAAATTTCGGGTAGATGCGCACTGTTTAACAAGAATTTTTTTAACTGGCTAACGATAGCCTAATCCGTAACCTAATCCCTAACCCAACAAAGAATACAATCGATACAATACAATGGCAACAACCAATCAGGAAACAACTTGTTAAACAGTGCGCATCTACCCGAAATTTCACCTGGTAATAACAACACTTGGTGAGGGGAAATGATCTTGGAAGATGGTAAGTGTAAACTTTAATTATACCCTGTTTGCTTCGATGTCAGTGACTTCATTGTGCTTTTCAGATTATGAATTATGATGGATTTCAATAAGTTATGGAGTGTAAATAAATATAGACAATCGTCACCTCTGACTATAATTTTGCTTGTAGAGCAAAATTCTTAATTGGTCATTACTCTTTAAATTAAGGGTGCAGCAGCTCACATTACACATCATGCACAGAGGGTGTTCTGATAACCCATTGGTTTTGCATTCTCATCGATCCTTCAGACAATATGACCTAGATTTATATCTGCACGGGGGATAAAGAATAGTCGTGGAGGTGTTGGGGAGGGGGGGGGGATAAAATTGGTTTAGTCTGGAGAATTTGAAGTTTCAGAGATAAGAAGATTTACCTTTTGAAACTATAGGGTTCAGGAGGAAATTCAGTCTACATAATCTAAAGTAGTTTAGTACCCTGTCCTGTTTCATAGTTGACTCCTGATAGTCACGTGTTCTCCTAAAATATGAAATATACTAGGAGTTACTTCTTGGTTTTACATGTAACATGCAACATGTATGTCCGAAAATATTATGAAAGATATTTTGAAAAGAAAGGAGAAGAACAGCTTCAAGCATTTGCATGGGCGACTGCTCTTGTCCCTTTAAATGGTCATATTGAGTTGATACCAATTTTTAACGAGGGTGTGAACGAGTATACCACCAAATCACAATCCTTATAATTGGCAGCTACAGTGTGGGTGGGGGCACGGGGGCACTTGCCTTCCTCCAAAAAATATCAGAGTATGGATCCATTTTTAATTCTTCAGTTTACCTCTCCCCTAAAGGCCCACCTCTCAACCTCAGAATGGCGATAAATATATCCGATATCCCACCCCCACCCCCCGAAAAAAAACAATAATTCTGGGGTCACGGGCTTGATAATTGGAATTATCAAATTCACACTCAATAGTTAACTCATAAAGTTTACATTTTGAGTTTTTGGTACCCTGGTCTGTTAACGGTAGAGGTTTTGCGTATAATTTGAAAAAGTGTCTGGTCGGAATTTTTTTAAAAAAAGGCTTGACTGGATAAGCCCACATCCAAGAATAAAACAATTATTTGTATGCAGGATGTGGGAATTGTATAAAATGTTTGATCAGTTGTCATTAATATGTGAAAGAAGCCTTAAATGCAGGTGTAGAAAAATTGGTAAAACTCATGAACCAGCTCTGACCGTCGGGGTCTATACATCTGTACACATGCTAAATTGACACATCTGCAGACACCACATCGAATGTCGGAGGAAAGCGGTTCTTTCGATTACCTCTTTAAGGAAGTAATTATTACGCTTGGCAACATTTAGACCCAGGCATATATAGACGTGTAATACTCAATGCGAGTATGCACTGCAGGTTTATGGGCAGTTCGTCTGCCCACGTGTTCCTTTAAGGATTTATCCATTTGACTGGCGAATGTAGATAGAGGCCACCGAGAATCTTTGCCTGGCTAGGTTATACCGATACTCCAAATTAAATAGATTTAAAGATGAAATAGTAAGGTGCTCAAATGCCTGAACCCAATTACACACTGACATAGAATGATTATAGAGCAAGTCAACACTATTTAACATCTTTGTACACCATAAGTAAAGAATAACGGGTAAGCCGATTTAATATATTTATTATCGCCTCAAGCCAAAATCCTTGTGGGGAGTATGAGCGTATGACGAACTCGCTTCTTCGTTAAAATCATCTTTTAATATCACTCATGCCCCAATTGATATTATCATATTATCATTTTACAAGCGTCAGGCCATAATTGCGGTTTACAAAAAATGTTTTAGGGAAAGACTGTGATCAAAAGCATCTTCTTCTCAAGTATAACGGTTTATAATAAAGGCCTATCGGCCTAATCAGTTAGAAAAACACAGTCGCAATAAATCGTGCATGATAAGAATGTTCTTAGCAATGTATTAAATCACAAGTACTGGGAGGATTTTGCTCAAGGGGTAATATTTGACGATTTGTTAAAATTATGTTTTTACAGCGTGACGACGAATACGAAGTTTAATCACCCTGAGCCCTGATTTCATGTACTGATGTTCATGGATGTGTTGCTAACATTATACAGTACAGGAACTTGGGAAACACACGTCTGAAAAACGGGTTGCTAGTTTACAAACTTTATCAATACAAATGAAATGAAAGGTCTCGCAGGCGTTATATCAGTATTACCCCCGAAAGGGCTGAACCTTGGGTTGTCTCAAGATTTGCTGGATATTAAGGCTACTGAAACCTCAAAAACTATTACCTATACACCCCCTCCTGAATGTAGGCGTATAGAAAGTTCTCTGTTATGGTATGTATTGTAGTGATTATATATTGTCCTTGGCAGTGGCGACGGCACGGGGGGACTAGGGCTCAAACCCCAAATTAAAAAGTAAAGAGATAAGTGTCGGGGGGAGGGGGTGCAGGGGCATTTATGTTGATCTTCTGTTTATTTTGTGTCCTCTCTCTTTGGGAGTGCTTTTGTTTCTCAAGCCCAGAAGGGGTTTTAGGAGTACTTCCATTCACAACTATTGTCTTTTCTGCTAACTTCTTATGTGCTTATATTATCTTGTTTATTTACTGTTGTGATAAAACAAATAAATGAAATGAAAGTCACCCAATATTTGTCAAGTGCTTGAAGAAGTGGGGATCGCTGGGATAATTTCGAAGTGGCTGCTGGACATATTCTTATCTCGCTAATGCACATGCAGTTTAGATTTAGAACACCCGGAAGTGTTGTTTATGGCCATAAGAGGGGTTTTAAAGCCAAATCTTGTCTTGTTGTTTCTCGCAAAGTTATTATGGTGTGACTCCGATTGGATAGTCTTGCTGATACTCAGAGCCTTAATATTTTTTACGTCCAGTCGTGCCTGGATCACTTAGTAGCATATGACAGTATGGGTTTTTTTTTTTTTTTTTTTTTTTTTTTTTTTTACAGTATCTCACTATGCTTTTTTTTTTATTTACTCACTCAATGAAGATACTACTTTACAAAAAGGATATTAACAATAAAGGCGAAAGTCACAGGAGAAGAAACACATAAAGGAAAGAAGACATTACACCTAACTACAGTCTTAATAGATCATGCCGTGGCAGCCAAACTTTATCCCCTCCCTCATTTATATTTTTATTAAAAGATTTTTGTATAAGGAAGTAATCTTTCAAAAATACCCGCAGACCGTGAACAGAAGGAGTAGACTTTGTGACCTTACTTTTAAAAATATAAAACTTAACTAGAATAATAATTAAATTAAACATGTGATCACGGTTACAGCCTAATATTAACAAAATAACATCATGAGTATCTAGTTCTGTTTCTGCATTTACCAAATGGGAGCGGAGAAACTCCCATAAAAAGCGGACATATGGACAATACACAAAAGAGTGTACTATGGTATCTAAGGCGTCGTGGCATAAACTACATTGATTAGATTCTACTGCGGATATATTATGGAGGTAGACATTTGTAGGAACAAAACGGTGAATAATTCTATACTGGAACCACCTTATCTTTATATCATTGGTACATCTAAAGGGAATAGAGCAGTACAGTGACCACATTTCATCTGAAATATTTACATCCAACTTTTCACGCCACTTAAGAAGGGATTTATTTGTCACTGCTGAAGCTAAGGCTAATAATTTGTTAACGGCCTTACAGCTGAATTTACCCATGGAATTTATCACACAGTAAAAATTATTAACAGGTTCTATACGTCTGTAGTGCGAAGATTTGAAAAATTCATTCCATGCAGATTTAATGGCAGAAACAATGCCATAGTACTCAAGAAAATTTGAACGTAGATTACACTTAACCTGAAAATCTTCGAAGCTGTAAAAATCACCATTACTTGAGATCAAGTCGTTGATACAATAAATATCCTTTGAGATCCAGTGCCGGTAAAACACGGGATTATCATCAATTCTAACTAAACTATTGTTCCAAATCGGTTGAAGGAGAATAATATTTTTATCCTTGACAAAAGTAAGAAGCTGAACAAGATAGTGCTGAAATGCGTAAAATGCGTCTTTCCAAAAAGGATTTAAAACACTGTCACTAGCTTCTTTGAAAAAATAATCTCCATTTTTGAACATATCACCTATAGTGAACTCATATTTACAAAGATACCATGCACTGAAACAATTTTTGCCCGTATTGCTAACAGTATGGTTAAGTGGTCTGGATCTTGATGACATCATGGAGTGACGTAATAAATATTGTCATGAATATAACGAGACCACTGTTACCTCACCTCGTGAAGAGCTCTGAGAAAGACTGGGTTCATGGGTTAAGCTCATGGACTTCCTACACATGATGGACAGAGCATACTGTGCGGTACATTGTCACTACCGTAGTGTGAGAAAAAGCGCACCAAAATGGCCGTCTGCTATGGTTTTGTGTGAAAGCTTGGATTTGCTCAAGTATATCTCCATATTTTGCAAGAAAGTTGAAATATTTTTAAAATATAGCAAGGTAAGGTCAAAATCACTTCACGTATTGAAGGAATATGATGTTTCTTCCCATTCAAGTTTAACTTTTGTGTAAAATATTACAGAGTCGTCGTCAAATCAGACGATTTATAGGTTCACGGCGGCCATCTTGGTGCGCCTTTTTTGTCCCAGTCGGTGGCGACCATCAACGGATAGGAAGTATACGTTACATGCTCTGTCCATGTATATAAGCCCATGGTTGGGCTCCATTGGGACGGACAACACTAGTCATAGTGCTAGTGTATGACAAAAAGTATTACAGAAGGTCAAAACGGAAAAAAATCTTCTGGTCTAACTTTTTATCTCGGGCATTTGAATTTTCTAGCATTTCACGGTAATGGCACTTGTACCCACTGAGCGTACACACTCTGCCCATCCCCTCCCTTATACCCTTCCCAGCCAGGGAACTCCTTTATTGATGTGCCCCTCAAAATAGTAACTTTGGCGTCTTGTCTGCCCACTGGCAAGCAAACAGACAAACTGACAAATATATAAGTCAATACCTCTTGCATCATATTACCTTCAAGTTCACCGATCGCTCATACTGCGTTTTATATGACTAACTCATGTCAAATCCCTCACCCTCCTTTAAAAAAAATGCCCACCTCCTTCACCTGGCCAAGGTCACTTGCAGTGGAAACCCTTAGCCCTTGCACAAACTTCCTTTAAATTTAATCCGCTGGTGGCAACGGAAATCAAAGCTATAACTCAGGAAACAGTTTCCACAAACGGCGTTACCGTACCTCCTCCAATAGGTTGTATTATTTCCTTTTTAGCAGGTGCCATATTTACAGATTTAAAAATTATTTGTTCCTTCTACAGCTTAAAAGTTAAACTGTTAAACTGGGGGTGACTCACCCATGACCCAAGCTTGAAAAATTGAATAACAGCAAAAATGGCAAAAAATGATGATCTGTAAACTGAACTATGGTTAATCACATATATATTTCACCACTTCGTATCCGTAGACCCAAAATACTAGTTGTCTCAATGAGAGGATACCCATTCTCTTTAGTCCCCGTCCCATCCAAAACCCCTCCAGTTACAACAGTCTGGCTACGCGCTAGTAAGTACATGTCTATGGTTCCACTGATGTTTTACGAAGAGAAGCAGAAGTAGACAGATTCAGGAGCTGTAGATCTCGTCTGGAAAGTTCAAGAGCTGATGCATTTAATTAATGTCTTATGCATGTGTTTACAAGAACCAGGTGGGCGGGTTAATGACAAGTAAGCTGCAGTAGTAGAGCTCGATTTATGAACCCTTGGGTGTAACCTGATGTAGTCAATACAAATTGTGTGCGTAAACATTTAGGAGGCCCTGAGAGGGCTTAGAACAGGGGAAAATGTGTGAAAATTGTGCACTTGTGTTATTACCAATAAAACCGCATCACGTATATTTGTTTACACTTACAATAAAACGGGTTTGCCTTCTTTCTATAGCAACTAACTTAAACGCGTGTCTAAGGTATGGTTCAACTTTTCACACGTATTACAGCCACCAACTGCTTTCCGATCCTGTTTACAGGTTTAAAAATGATGGGCATAGTTAATGCAAGAGTTGGTCAGCATCTCACTTTTGCACCAGCATACTCAAGTATGAATCCAGGTGTAAAGTCAGGGTTTTTTCCAGAATATCAGATTCCTTTCATATCGGTACAAGTAGTTCATCGTCCTGAGGTACGGTGGGGGTCAAAGGAAGCGACCCTCGAGCGAGTCCCATGAATTTGAGAAATAACCTTTAATAATTTCTCACGTGAAGCCTCATATTACAATGCTGGTAACTTCTTGCTTCAATTGAAATGCAATCATGATTTCTTGTTTTCCGTGTTTAAACTAATGATTGAAATATATGCGGAGCTCATGCACACTGGCGTGACTACGTGCTGGTATAGAGGGGCTTTCATCTTCGGCCGTGGCTCGATGTATACCAAGTTACCAAGAAACGATTCGAATCAACATTAAATTCCTTTTAATGAAAAAAGACATATTTGATGTGAAATAGGGACAATGTTTTTCTATATATGGTGGTTTTCGAAGATTTCACTTCAGACTGTTGTCAGAAATGACTATATATTTACGTTTTAATATTGATTCAAATCGTTAAATTTGTCGGTATACTATAGGTAGCTCAAGGTAAAAACTTGAATTCAAATTTCAGTAAGCGTACAATTATGTATAAAAGACAGAAAGAGGGAAATATTGAGCTTTGTTTGGGGCGTCTCTCCTGTCCATGATTCATTGATTCATTGACTGTAAAAAAAACATTTTTTAGGCTACAGAGTGCTTTCACGTTACGGTAAGCCACGCCCACTGCCGGGCAAAAATCACCAGTGTTTTAGTGCAACAGTCACATGTGGGTCGTTCTATGCTTCTCAGCTCGCTACACTTAAGCGTACTACACTAGATTTTATCCGTCAAAAGGGGCGGGGCTTGAGATGTAGGTGGAAACACTCTATACAGATGGTGCACTAGGTCTCTGGATTTACCAAGTGCCGAGTTCGAATTTCGAAATCCATTGTAATAGACTTAAAGGAAAATGTATATTTAAGAAACAAACTTGGATCTTTATGACACTGTCTTCTTTAAATCAACTGACAAAGGTGTTTTATCAAGCAAAATTGCAAAGCATATTAGGGTTGACTTAAAGGCGAAATGCAGTCACCACAACTTGAAGTAGCGGGCTGTTCTTTTTCATGATTGGCACTTGAGAGTCATGTGACAACATTTTTCCTCAAATGTAAAATTTATGAGACGTAACTGTTTGGCTTACCTTGAATAAGTAATAATGCAGTCTTAAAATATGATGAAATATACTTTGAAGACAGATAAGACGAAAATCGTGAGATTTTGTTGCTTCAGAATAAGTGTGGAGGACCGCTTTAGACCTTTAAACATTAAAATATGAAGGCTATACATCATTTAGATAGCCTATGGTACTGCATAAGTGAATATGAAAAGAAAAGAACAATACCCCTGAACGTGACATTCATGCTAGTGACGAAGAAGTGGGGGCGACATGGCTGACATTTAATAGCTAGAAATACTTAACCGAATGATCGTAAATTTGTCAACTTCTGTCAAACGTGTATACATTGTCTTTCGCTGACGGGAGGGCCACATGACTTGATATCATTGTGGTATATCTCTTTGTGAACCTTATTAAATCTTTAATGGAGGAAACGCGAACTATAGATATATGAAACCACAAAATGTATTGACGATAATTATCTTAAGTGTCACGAGTACTTTAGAATGTTTAACATTAGTTGTGATGAAATGTTTGAATGCCTAACATTAATTGTTATAAAATGTTATCCCGGGAAGCAACGGTTCGTTTATTTTACAACCTGCATGTGTCCTTTGGCAGGAAATAAAGAAAAAGGGGATACATTTGAAATACATTTTTCCTTTTACCTTTTGGAATGATAGATGCTTCGTGCTTCGTGTAAAAGGTCATTTTAGTTATAACTCAACGAATGTCATAGCATTTTTACTGAAAGGAAAGAAATGAGTAATTCAGTTGATAGCTCCCTCTTACAAGGCAATTCCAAATCCCTCATTAAGGCAGTGTACTAAAGAGAGAGGACAAGCCTCAACTGGCAGGGGAATATTTAGCGGGCGATATTTGTTGAAAATGGAAATAAAAACTTTAATAGCAGGTTTATCGTATCATTTAGAACTGTAACAATATTTCAGGTTAAATTTTAACCCCATGCGGGATAACTGAAGCCCCCTGGCATTGATTGACCAACAATTTTGGTTAGTTCCTTCGTCATTCAAACTTGGTGAACGGAACTCACCAGGGGCGTGGATCCTGGGGGGGGGGGCAGGGACAATTTCAGATTTTCTAATAGGGAATGCAGATTCTTCAGTAATCGCTCAACATATCAATTTCTTTTACAGGAAACCCAGGATCCAAAATTATCTACAATACAAGCGCCATTTTTTCAATATTTGCCTAATTTAAAAGAGCGAAACCCTAGGCGCGCTTCGCGCTCCGCAAACTATCTGCCTCATTTTGTGGTATTGAAGCCTTTAAAAATGGGAAAAATTGGGGGCTTCTCCTCTGGAAATGTGTTTAGCTACGTCACTGAGGGTACAGATGAGATGACTTTAGGGCTTCTAGAAAACATCAATTTGAGCTTACTTTAAAACAACAATACTGAATTAAATGCGCCAGCTTTCGGTTTCGTGTATATTCATGTCAATGTGAGTGTGTATGCGTGTTTGTGCGTGTATAGTGAGTGCGTGCTTGCGTTCGAGGCGCGGATTGCTTATACAGAAGAGTCCTGTCACGGACACGATTTGACGTTCAGGCTGTTCAAAAAGCCCCCCCCCCCCCCCAATCCACAAACCAGATCTACGCCCCTGGAAATGAAGTTTTTTTTTCACAATTAATGATAAAGACAGTAGAATGCTGACGCTTCTAAACACCATTACTAGTGAGTAGCAAACTTCTCTGGGCACCAGTTAAGAGTGTCTTTTGTATTAAACGGTTAAAGGTAAAATGCATTCACACCAACTTGGATTAGTGTGATATCCTGTGTCGTGGTTGGCTCTCGAGAGTCGTGTGACAATTTCTTTTTCACTAAATTGGGAATTAATTTTCCCAGGAGAAACTCATTAGTGCACCTCGAATGTGTAACAACAGTACTATTTAAAGTCCTGAATTATAATTAGAGACACTTGAAAGAGAAAAAACAAAAATAATGTGAGATTTAACTTTTGTTTTAAAATACTTTTTGGGCGACAGCTCTTGCCTTTCAAGTTTGAATTTCTACAGTTGCGGTGTTAAAGTACCGTCACTTATTTTCAGAAGTTACTTCAAATGTTTTTGGAGCCCTCTACACAATAAAAACTGTTGGGTCAATTCAAAAGTGGGTAAAAAGGGAACCGGCCAAATATCTGGGTCAAATAATGGCCCATGTAACTAGAAATGAGACAACATGTGGCCCAAAATGTTGATTTAGTTCCCTCCTGACCCAAGTGTTTTTCTTAGTGTGAGAAAGTATTATATTTTTTCCCCTCTTTTTCTGCTACAGGTACATGTCATGAATCTAACCCAGAGCCATGATAAAACGAAGAATCAACCGATTATTTTGGTTCTCCGGTGGTTTTCGGTCTAGGTCTTACTCCAGGTGGCTGGCCGCCTCCCTGTTTCTAAGCGTCATACTTATAATAAACGTTCAGGTACAACTCTCTGACAATTTCTCATGGAGGAGATTCCGTCGCCGACATAACTTTAGAAGAAGGTTCGACACTGACTTGGAGGAAAGAGAAACCTTCGCTTGGTACGGAGTGCAAAAAGATGGGAAGGAAGAAAATAATGAATTATTTTATATCGACGTCATTAACGTGGATGACGAGAAACCAATACCTCCACCAGTGGACCTTGTAGGACCTCATCGACTGAAGTTGGGGAAGAAAATTCTTTTGTCTGCAGATGACACTTTTAAAAAGATTGCGGAGTCTAATGAAGAGGAGGCCATTTCCCAGACTCACCGGGTATGGTTTTCAAAAATATACACCTTTGTTATTTTTGTCATTTTGTGCGCTTGCGCAGTCAATGGTGGTATCGTTGTTCATTGGTGAATAAGGATAGCATGGCACGTACCCCCCCCCCCACCCGCCCCATAACGATATGGGGAATGTTGAGGGCAGCACTCTCCACGTGTCGTTATTGTGGTAAGTTGTAGAGGGTTACGACTTCAAGTGGGTACTAAGAGGAGGTTAATGAAGGATCAAGACAGTTCGTATATGGCATATTGTCTCCATACCTTTCTTTGGCACTTTGCGCAACTAGTGACGCATCATGGTTCGTTGGGCGAATAAGGATACGCAAACAAATGGTGGGAAAGAACCACCATGTGTCGGAATCGTGATGCAGAGAAGTCTTTGCCAGCTACCACTGTCTAAAGGGTTACCATATTTTGTGATTTTTGAAAAATTGCACACAAATTTTGTAAATCTTTTGTAGTTACGTCTTTCAAAGATTTTTCACAGTTTAAACATTGGATTTTATTGGCTTTTTCTAGAAAAAGAAAAGAAAAACATACCAAGTGGTAAAGTCACCGTTGCTGTTAAATGATTTGTGGGTTCTTGACATTTTCACTAAATCATCACTCTAGTGCATCTTCGCTGTGTCCAATCTTTGAAAAACGCAAGCAGGGACGACTGGGCCTTGTGGCGACGCTGTTCTGAGCTGTGCTTGGTTGCCACCATTAATAAGACACTATGTCCAAAGCGAATACAAAATATTCGGGTCCACTTTGAAATAAGGGCCTTCGGAAAGTGTTGACAAACATTTTTAAGTTCGAGCCTCAGCAGGCCAGCTGTTCATTCCATGCGAGGCAACCTGGCTTTTTGACGATGCCATAGATAGAGGTTCCGATGCACCTAGTTTGAATGTGATTAACTTGCGAATGAGATCATAGTGTGGTGTGGTTACTTTCAGAATGAAAATAGAAAAAATGATACGAAAATACATCCACAGTTTCAGTAAGGTACAGGGTATGAGGAAGGAGCACGGACTTCCTGTGTACACGGACAAAGCATGTAACGCGTACCTCCTATCCGTAGATTGTCGCCGCCAATCAAGGCGCACCAACATGGCCGCCGTGAAGCTGTAAACAAAAGTTTAATTTGAATGAGAAACAATATGATATTCCTGATATACTCACACCTACGGTAGCAACATTTTACGGATAGTATGCTCTCTTATTTCATAATGATTTTGGGGGCGACTGCTCTTGACCTTTGAAAAAAAAAACGACTGTTCTTTTCGTCTTTAAAATCAAAATGTTATTGTGTATAAATGAGCAAGGCTAAGCAACTCGGAACCAGTGCATTGGAACGGAATATTGCGAGTTAGTGCTATCGCTTGTAACGGTTTACTGCATAGTTTAGAAAAAGGTGCTGGTGACGAATTTTTAAAAACCGAACTCGAATTAAATCCCTAATTATTTACTCACGATAACGTTCATTTGTATGTAGGATATGGGAGTTATCTATGGTTGTAAATTTGTCATCTTCAGCAAGCGTGTAGAGCAGGCTTCCTCAAACAGCGGCGCGCGCGTCACTTGTGGCGCGCGACGTGGTTTGGAGTGGCGCAAATATTACTGGGAGAGCATTGTAAAAATAAACTTCATAATTTTTCTGACCAGAATTGTTCTGTCTCAAAAATAGATACTGTAAATAATTCTAGTACTTCCCCCAGACTGACTTCACCCTGTTCACATACCGATAACGATACAACAACGATACAACAACGTCCTACATAGCTAACACTATGCGTTTCGATGCGACCCATCTGCCCATCTCCAGAGCCACGTGACATTTTTCTCTTCAAATGTGAAATTCACTGCTTGGTCCACCTTGAAAATCAATATTGAAGTCTAAAAATACGACGAAAGATACTTTGAAGAGTAATAAACAGTAAAATGTGGTATCTAGCTGTTGCTTCAAATAATTTTTGGGGACTGCTCTTGACCTTTAAATTGTCACTCATCGATAAAATCAGTAAACACTACCCGACCCTGCTTATTAGTTTCCAATGGTATGTTTGTCATCTACCACTGATTGATACATTATATGATACATATGTATTTTAAATCAAATCCATAGAGATATGATATGGTCAGTCCAAAGTCGGTGCTTGACCCCGTTACCCTTCGACAGAGTAATACTCCCCCTCGGATAAAAAATAACCACCAAAATACGGCAGAGATTATATCTTAACCAGTTCTTCCCCTTTTTCCAGTTTAACCTTATTTGGGCCATCTAATCCCCATTCATAATGCCGTCCGTCTCATGGGGTTATCGGGTTCCTGTTTAATTATTTGGGAAAGTACAGAACAAGTAGTTGAACCGTAAAATGTCCTTCATCCTGGACTATGTCTACAGGAAAGGTGGTCGGTATTGAACTAAATGTGTAAAAAGTAGAAAGACCTTTAGAAACATACTAAGTACAACGAGTGAGCTCCCTGGTAAAACCGTCAAGATTCCGTGACCTATTCAGGATGAAAAAAAAGTAAATGCTATAACGCCCAGAATATTTTATTACGAGTGACTGCTTTTGTAAGTATGAATTTTTAACCGAAGTACCTTTAAATTGTCCTTAATCTACTAAATAAAGAGAAAATTTGGAAGGAATGTATGTATAATATGACTTGAGTTTGGGTTTGCACACTCTAAATTCGTCCTAGTCAAATTTGAGTAGAATCTAATCATTGTACAGGCACAAACCAAAATCCTGTCAAAACTCTGGCTAGATTTGAATCGACCATAAAAAATGAATAGTTTCATTTTTGAACCATCTCTAGTCAATTTTGAAACAAATGTTGACAAATAAGCCTATTTGACAAGATTCAGGTTCGTGCCCCAATTGACTGTTTCTAGAGTGTTAGGACTTATGGCATGGATTTGAACAGGACTACTTTAGACGGTATGTAATCATTGTTGAGTTTTATCTTCATAGAATAAGAGAACTTCAGATTTTGTTCTCACAATTGATCCATGAGAGTTCAAGCCTGGCATTCAGAGCAGGTGTTTATCTGCGCTACTACTTTTTACAGCATGGAAGTACTACCTCGGAGTAGTACTTCCATGTTTAAAGTAGCCCACACTTAGTCACAGCCTATCACGATCCAGAGTGATAAACTCGAGTCCCGTGACATGAAATCGAGTTTACCTTCATAAAGCAGGTGTCGAATATGCTTTCCTCGTTTGAAATGCACACTAGTTCAGGACCCAACGAGAATCACTGCTACAAACTTCGGTGCCTTAATCTCTCTAAAACCTTTAGAATGAAAAATCGTTTTTTAGAGTGAAATTAGGGACCAGCATAACTTGGAAACTTGGAATGAAAGCTTCCAATGAAAAGGGGCTATTCTCCTTTTTAACCCTGTCTTATATTCAGATTTGTCCCTAATTTTACTTTTCTGGTTTAAGACAGTACATGATGAGTCATCGTTACATCAGAACCAGGTTCGACTTTACATATTGCCGTGAAGAACGCGCGGTACTGTCCAGTACTTCGTTAGAACAAATCCATGCAACCCGTAATCCCTTCTTCTAAATCGACAGTGCTTAGTGTAGTGTAAAACCGTTTCTATACCTATCCTAACCTAAAGCAATCTGCCAATCTTAAGTATCTATTGCTATTGCTTAAACTTTACCATAGGGCCTATCTCCCTTGCCACAAAAAAACTGTCGAAATACAGTATTGTGTCAGATTAAACGTTCACTCGACGAGCTAAGCTTGGTTGGTTAGTCATTTTACGCGCGTCAATGCAAACTCATAAACCAGTTTTTGCAAGTCCAAGTCGCAAGTTGTGTTTGTACATGCAAGTCAATTCACAAAGGAACGACTCGAATCTTTTTCGCTTTCATGACCTAGGCACTTGAAAAGCATCATCGTTTAGAATTCAGCGTAGGCTGTAGACGCTATTAGTATTACTGTACAGCCCGAGTCTAGTTCCACGCAGTTGGGTCTGTGTGTTCAGTGTGCGACCAATTTGCTCACGACGCTAATATGATGAGAACATTGGGATGGTAGGGACCGTGTTCCATACCCCTTGTCGGGATGTGTTGTCATTCGTTTAAAAAACTTGTCATGTTCGTCTGAGAGCCTTATCGGGTACGATGAAACATTACCGTAATCCTCGCATATATAATCCTCATGGTTTCAAGTTGCGGTGACCGCGGTCGAAGAAGTATACACCAGTATAGTTAGTTATATATGATTTTAATTTTAAACACCAAAAAGGGTCTGTCCTTGGTATGAATTGATCTGGGAATCGAACCTGGGCCTCGACCATGGAAAGCGGATGTTCTACCACTAGACCAAACACGCGAAGTATACACCTGTTTAAAGGCCTAAATCTCTCACTCCCAACAGCACCAATTCTCCTAACCTTCTCACTTAAGCCCCTTCCACAACTGTGTGAAATCCATCCTCATCCAAGACACAATCTCAGTTCATTGCTTCAGAGAAAGTATGAAAAAGCTCAGAGTATATATGTGATCAAAACACTCTCAGTACAGTTCATGCTGTGAAATATAAACTTTGGTACTCCGCATTGTTTGAAATAGCTGTGAATCAAAGGGCCTAGCCAATTGAGAATTTTGGTAAACCCCTATAAGGATTGTAGTTTGGAGTGAGAGGATTGGTCCTTTAAGTCCCCTTTACAGTAGCAATGTAGCTGTGTACCACCCAAAACATGACCTTTCCATAATCGGAAAGGTCAGGGGTGAGAAGATTAAGCCCTTAAAGATATTATCCGGAGGCAAAATTCATTGACTTCAAAATATGCAGAAGAATTTTCTTCAGAATGTAAAAACCGCATCTCAAAAGCAATTTCAAAGTAATGTATTTTTCTCTTGAGATTTTGGTGCAAGAATTATTGGAAATTTGTGACGTCGTCGTTGCATATTAATTTGGCATTGCATTCAATTTATTTATAATCTTGATGCATTTGAAGGGAATATTTAGCAACGTTGTTTGCTACGCACTACATATGGTGTAGAGCAGGCTTCTTCAAACAGCGGCGCGCGCGTCACTTGTGGCATGCGACGTGGTTTGGAGTGGCGCAAATATTACTGGGAGAGCATTGTAAAAATAAACTTCATAACTTTTCTGACCAGAATTGTTCTGTCTCAAAAATAGGTACTGTAAATAATTCTAGTACTTCCCTCAGACTGACTTCACCCTCTTCACATACCGATAACGATACAACAACGTCCTATTTGTTCTCACTAGAAAGTAAAACCACCGTCACTGTTTACATTCATTAGGGTCAGTGCTTTGTCGATCCACCGTTACCGGTGAATCGACAAAAATTGTAAAATTTGTGAAAAATTTTGGCCGGGAAAATTGAACCAACTTTGCATCATTTTGCATGTAAGCCTCTTCGGAAATGCAAAAATTTTCAAAGGGGGGGGGGACACCCCTTATACCCCTCCCCCAGGACGGCGATTAGGGACGCATTATATCAGTAGCATTTGGCAATGTGGTGCTTCAGAAAATTTAAACCTGGTGTAGGGTAATGTTAGATCTACGAGAAAAATATTCAAACATCTCCACACTACCAAATATCAAGGACAAACAGGACATTCAATTATGGAGAAAAACCAAAGGAATCTGACCCAATGTGCCCACATCACATAACCGTCTTTTGCTTTGTTGACCAGAAAGCCAAAAGGCTTAGTGATTCCTTGCCATCAAATACCTTACCTGCTTTCAAATTGACAGTGCTTGATAGATTTTTCTTTACATTTTAGGCACAGGATTTTCGCAATTTTACCCCTGGTGACCTCAAATGACCTTTGACCAAAAACAATAGGCTTCTCTCTCTCAACATGACAAATCTATATACCAAGTATGAAAAGTATCTGTTACTCTTATCTGGAGATATTGTGTTTACAAGCCATTTTCGAAGTTTTGGCAATTTTACCGCTGGTGACCTCAAATGACCTTTGACCTCTACCGAAAGTAATAGGCTTCTTTCTCTCAACATGAAAAATCTATACACCAAGTATGAAAATTGTCCGGCAATCTTATCTGAAGATATCATGTTTACAAGCCATTTTCGGTGTTTTCACATTTTTACCGCTGATGACCTCAAATGACCTTTGACTTCAGCCAAAAACAATATACTTCTTCCTCGCAACATGACAAACCTATGTACCAAGCATGAGAAGTGTCGGTCACTCCTATCTGAAGAAATGTTTAAAAGCCATTTTCGGGATTTTCCCAATTTTAACGCTGGTGACCTCAAATGAACTTTGAATTCTACCAAAAGCAATAGGCTTCTTTCTCTCGACATGTCAAATCTATGTACCAAATATGAAGAGTATCTGTCACTCCTTTTTGAAGATATCGTGTTTACAAGCCATTTTCAGTGTTTTCGCAATTTTACCGCTGATGACCTCAAATGACCTTTGACCTCTACCACAAAGGATAGGGTTCTTCCTCTCAACATGACAAATCTATATACCAAATATGAAGAGTGTTGGTCTCTCCTAACTGAAGATATCATGTTTACAAGCCATTTTCAGTGTTTTCGCAATTTTACCGCTGGTGACCTCAAATGACCTTTGACCTCTACCAAAAACAATAGGGTTCTTCTTCTCAACATGACAAATCTATATACCAAGTATGAAAAGTGTCAGTCACTCCTATCTGAAGATATCGTGTTTACAAGCTATTTTTGAAATTGTCGCAATTTTACCGCTGGTGACCTCAAATGACCTTTGACCTCTACCAAAAACGATAGGGTTCTTCCTCTCAACATGATAAATCTATATACCAAATATGAAAAGTGTCGGACATTCCTATCTTAAGATATCGTGTTTACAAGCAAGTGTCACAAACACACACACACACACACGACATCACCATCGCATAGATTCCTTGCCTGCCTACGGCAAGGAATCAAAAAGTAGAGGTATTTTTTAACAAAAATAACCATTCTTTAAAGTGAGATATCTTGAGTTAGGAAAAGGGTATTTCAAAAGGCTTTGGGAGGACATGATGTGGAAAATTTTTGTCTTTCTTAAAAAACGCAAGTGAAAAGTCACTGGACTAAACCTTTATCTTGGATAGAAAAGAAGAAGAATGGGACGTTCTCTTTGGGCACGTCTTTTCATACCCACGATTTGTCGCCATTATTTTATCATTGACTAAAATGAATGTATAGTTCTTCCTTATCTTTTTTACATTACCATCAACAAAGCTATCAGAAAAATTTGGCCGATAAATTTTGTCGTATTCTAAATCAGCAGCAACGGAACCATCCTGTAATCGATAGAATTACGGAGGCTTTCATGACTCTTCAATAATTTGACTACTAAATGCGAGTCTATCGTTTGGATAACATTAATATAGCTATCAGACATGCAGTTTCTCAGTCGACAGACGACAGACACTGTTTTGATAAGGGTAATAGTAATACGGTATGAGTACGATAAGAATTATCCTGACATGGACTAACTAACATCGGCTAAGATGACTCTTGAGACTGTCGATGTTTTCATTCGGTTCATTAGAATGTTAATTTCTTCCGATTCTATCATATTCGGAAGTCAACCATTCCGAACAGTCTCCACCAGGTCACATTTCAAGGTAAGCTGTTTCTGGAACCTGCTGCACAGTATGCGATGCCTACAATACTTCTAATCGAACAGGGGAACAATCCATACGTGGGTCAAGCTGGTCTGTTCTCTCGATAGCTAGAAAGGAACCACGATTGGTATAATTTAAAGGCCCAGTTCTTTCACCCCAAACACTACCAATTCTCCTAACCTTCTTACTTAAACCCCTCCCACAATTGTCTGAAATTGATGCACATCCAGATACAAGCTCAGTTTATTGCTTCAAGATGAGTAAAGAAAAACTAAATTTATATAATCAAAACCCTCTCAGTACCGTTTATGCTGTGTAATATGAGCTTTGGTACTCTGCATTGTTTGAATTAGCTGTCAATCAAAGAGCTGAGCTAATTGAGAATTTTGGTACCCCCGTACCAAAATTGTAATTTGGGTTGAGAGGTTTGGTCCTTTAAGTGAACCTCCAAATATACCGGTCTGTCCCTTCGTTGAGGTTACATTATTTTAAATCATCGGTAATTTGCCAAATGTTGACTGATTTCCCCACCTTCCTGGTGGCGGTCCGTTTCAATTTGAGGATCCTTACCATCATGGTTAATTAAAAGAAATTAAAAAAAAAATCATTCAATCATGAAAATCGTTTATACATTGGCAAGGAATAAAACAAAAGACCTTAGGTATTTTATTTTGTGGAGGCAATATCAACCAAAACTGTTACATCGATCGGACTTTGTGACTTGCAAACCAGTTGCCAGGAAGGATGCAGTCCATTAGGAATGTTTTTTCGGAAAAATGAAAAGTTAACAATTTCATTAATACCTCAAGGTCTCTTCTCACGTTTGATTCCATATAACTGTTTAATTGTACTGAGTGGAGACGAAACTTCGATTTTGAAAGCCCGGCCTGGCCGGCTTCCGCAAATGCATAGGAGCGCACAAGGAGCAGGGAGTTGCTCGAAGTATTTGTTTATAACTGTTTTCTGTCTGTAGTAAAGGGCGGTTTGCAAAGGAATAGGTACTTCAAAATAATCGTAGAAGATAATTTTCGGATTCTAAAGTTAGTGTATATATCACTCACCAGGAAAGATTTAATTGTGGTAACTCAAGACTGATGTTTCTTCTTGAATTATTTGCATAATCATCTTTGGAAGTTAATGTAAAAAATTACACACGATCGTGAGATTAAGTAGTCGTTTTGTTTTGTTTACATGGCCTATGCCCCGTTGTTTCTCGGAGCTTTATCTGATTATAAGAAAGTTGAAGAATCATTATAAGGTGGTCTTTGATGAAGTTTTATGCCAGGCTGCACCCACGCCCCTTTCCAGTTGTAAGACAAATTGTTTCCCTACTTCATCAGTCCATTGTTGTTGTAATCTAGACCATGTTGAGGTTTTCCATAGGAAATCCCTCAAAAAATAAATGTCAAGAAAACTACACGTAGTTGTATGGTTAATGGGGAAACTGGAAGCACCCCACTGTCTTGTATTGTAGAGAAAAGAATGTTGAATTTTTGGGGAAGAGTTTCTGGGGGTAAGGGTTCTAAATTGTCAAGTTTAATGTTTCAGCTCTTGTTTAAACTGCATTTGTCAAATGAATTTCATTCAAAATGGGTTACCAAAGTAAAAAGTATTTTAGACAGTCACGGTTTCTCTGGGATCTGGTTTAATGTAAATATGTGCAGCAACAAAAGTCTTTTACCAGTAATTCACCAAACAATTAATGATACTAACTTACAGAATTGGCATAGTGAAATGAGAAATAATAAAAGGTGCGTAAATTATAATATTATCAAGGTGAACTGGGATCGGGTTAATCTTTGTCGTTTCAGATGTGGTGATACCAAAACTCCAACTGCTGTTGGAAGTAAAGCTGATTCTTTTAACCCGGTTTTGTGTTCTTTGTGTAATTCTGGGGATTTTGATGACGAGTTTCACTTGGTAATTACGTGTCCCTTTTTCTCACCACAAAGAGCAATGTATATTAAGTCCTATTATTATGTCTGGCCTAGTGTTTGGAAATATCAGCAGTTATTTAATGTTTCTAGTTGTAAACAACTCTCTAAACTTGCTAAATTTGTGTCCTTTATTTTGAATAATCTTGGATGAAACGGGTGATGTACCATGTGCATGTTTATGCAGGCGAGGCTCGATGTATTTGCATTTCATTTATTAACTAAGTTATGCTCTTAAAGCACTTAAGTATTCTTGTGTTTATGTAATTGTCTACAGTTTTGATTTTGCTGTTTTGTAACACATGTACTCATTTTGTATGTAATTCTCTTATACCCCAGAAGGGGTCTCAAGTTCTTAGAGAAAGAAATAAACTTCACTTCAAACTTCAATTGTTGACGTGGAACATCCCGAACAACCATTTGTTAAGTATTTGGTATGACTTGGTCGGAGGAATCGAACCATAGACCTACCGGGTGAGCGCTACCACTACACACTTCAAAGTTAGACGACATACCCCGTTTATTTAACTAGCTATAAAACTTTCTCCCACCGACACGCTCTTTCCTCAGTTTCAAACTGAAAACAAATTTGAAGTTGGTGTGTATATACTTTCTTAGTTAATATTTTCCTTTGATCATTTTGGAAGTTTACAATAAACGGAAATTACTCATTCCCTCTCAAAACAACTCATCCACGAAAAATAATCCTACAGGAGAATTACACTTTTTTCGAAGTTGCCAGGCCTCGTTTGCTTCTCTGGTTGGTGGATTTTACTTTATAAAGTATTTCGAAAAGCTTCCCGCGAGCAAGGCGTACCTTTAACCAAAGGTTGCTTTGTAGGCAGCCTTTTGAGAAAGAAATGACTTACAAGTAGGCGCAACCTGCGTAGCGGATCTCTATTCGTAAATGGATTTACAGTAACTGTCAGAGCAACGACAGGAACGACAATTTCCATCGGTTAGGTGGGACAAAATAAATGCAAACAAACTCTTGTAACAAAGGTGCAGTTATACTTTTAGCTCCTCAAATACATATTCATCGTTCGATGCGTTTATTTTGGCATTGTTCTGAGTGGACTCTATGTCGTACACAGCCGTTTATTGACAGACAGATCATTTTTGTAAAAATTTACCGTATGTGTGTTGATTTAAGGTACATCATACCTTGGTGGTTAATTTAATGGCATCAAGGCTAACGTTAGGAGTTCAAAGTTAGCCTGTTATAAGTGTTCCACGTCGACGATTTATTGACTTTACTCCGATTTGACCGGGGTCCCATGAACAGGTAACGAAGGCTGTATATTTTCACAAATGTGAACTTGTATTTTTCAAGGTCGTGGGCAGGAGTTCAAGGTAGAGGTGTTAATTTTACAAGAAGAGCGGTTTCGTTTCGACAAGTGTTTTGGTGAGGAGGACGAAGACGTAACATATACGGTAATAGTTTGTCCTTAGGCCACTCTCTCGTTTGGTAAGGAAGGGAGGAAAAATGAGTTCAGCCGTTTCTGACGTCGTTTTTTAAAGTAACTGAAATATTTAACCAGTGAGTCTATTGCAACCCTCCGATCTAACTTATATTCAGTAGCAATATCTTGCGGTCCGCCATCGGCCATAACGGACAACAATAGGAGACAAAGAGTCACCCAGTGTTTACTTACTGGACACAGAAGTCACGTGATGGGCAGAGACTTTTTAACCAGTCAGTACCACGCCCGCCAGTGAAACAATTAAGCGAATTGACCTGCGAAGCGACCGACAACGAGCCGTCAAATGGCCCATCAGATTTTGCTTGATGGGAGCGCACGCGCGAGAAGTTGTTTCAGTTTTGCCTGTTAGCTGAAATCAAAAGGGGAACACAAAACGAAAAGAATAGAATCCAGTGTAAAGTATTTCTCAGTGACGTCACAGCCAGAGGTAACAACCGCCATGTATGAGGACAAGCCTGCACGTACATATTTGGTTGACCTCCAATATGGCTGACGCACCTCACTTTAAAAGCTACTATAATTTCACGTGATAATTAGTAATTATCTACAGTATTATCTACAGCCTAGGTTGAATGAGTTAGCTAGTTTAGATGCGGTTTTACGGACCAATTTCTAACCAAGTGGTTTAGGTTCGGCCACGGCCCTTTGTTTTAGATGTTGCTCACTGGCTTGAATGAGACAAGTTTAAGTAATACTTCAAAAGTGAAAAGGGAGGGGTGAAAATTGCATATAGTCTTACAGGTCTTACCCCCTCACAACAAACAGTTCCAGTTCTACTTAGCTACCTACGTAAGCCCCCCCCCCCCCCCACACACACACAGCTGTCTAAAACTCATTATCATCCAGACCCAGTCTCAGTTTATGGCTTTTAGTTGAGTGCAAGACCCCAACTCTCAGTGTACAGTATATACTGTATGTGTAACAGGAGCTACAGTACTCTGGATTTTTGAACTTGTCAATCGTCAATCAAAGAGCTGTGCCAATTTAGTATTCCCGTGGACTGCTACAAAAATTGTAGTTCGGGTTGAGAGATGGCTGCCTTTAAACAATGACAAGACAGACGGTTCTGTGGGTTAATTAAAAGAATCTTTTTACCTTTAGTGAACCCCTTTTCACGTACAGACCCAATGGAGGAATAACTGTAACTACTGATTGTTAGTTTATCATAGTAAGCCAGTTCAGAGTTGTTACTGAGCGTGCGCTATGATTGCGTTCTATAACCCTATGACCTATGACATGGGAAAATAATCAAGAACTTGCGTAAGGTTTATACATCATGCTTTGCTAAAGCATCGTTGGCTCATTGGGAGTACACAAACCCTTATGACATACGACCTTTAGAACAAATCGGTAACTCAAAACTGGCTGATTTATTATAATTTATGCACATTGATGTTCCTTTAGTCACATGAATGAAATGAATGAATTGCATTCCATGCATAACACTGTTTTATGATGTAGCAGGGAGGGCTTTCGCTTACAGTACTTCGAGACATGCTTGAAAACCCAGTCAACTGACACTTTAGTATACAGGCCTAGACTAAAACCCGGAAATAATTCAAGATATATAATCCTACTTTATCGGGCCCTGGGCAGGCATAAAGTAACACCAACCTATAAAACAGGGTTTAATCTTTGTAAACCCATTCATTGTGGACTGGGTCAAACCGTGATAGAAATACCATACTGAAATCTCATAATAAATCCTCTTGATCTGTTTAAAACCAATGAAATTTTAAGGGTCCTTCGGAAAAGACGAGTGGAACTAATGGTTTATTGAAAAAAAAATAAAGAACGGAAGCGTTGAGGTGCAGTTTCAATGAGGGCTGTGTCATAAAAATGCCAAATGGTGAAGACAATCGAAATTAAGGAAGGGGTTTGCACATAATGACGAACAGGGAAGTTACATGGCCGATGAAACAATGTTTGTTTCTCGTGGCTACAACGACGAAAGCTAAATATGCAATTTTCGGTGGAAAGGTCCTCGTTCCATGTTTTTATGAATGTGAAATTGTTATATTATTTGCAGTGGAAGCTTTTCAACAGATCTTTCAGGGTGCTGACGCAAAAACATATAGTTCATCCATCACAGTAGTAACTGGCAAGCGCCGGGGAGGCCGTTGTGTTGGTAGGCAGTATCTGTGATCTGTTGATAGACCCTTGAGTTTTTTTTTAGGCCTGTGACTTATTTTACTGTCAAATAACGGAGACACCATGCTATGCAGGACCAGGCTCTTAAAAGAGACTAACCGCATTGCCACCTGTCATGTTTTTGTATTCCCGGCTGCCAAGCTGCCTGTAACAGTTCATGGGTATAGAGTGTACGCACTACGTAGACTTCCTAGAACATACACAATCGTATCCAACCTGAGAACTAATCAGTTATCTGCATTTTTTAAAGGAAGTTGCAATAATATGCACATGACTCTAATGGAGGACGCACTTTCTGTACTGGAACGTCATATGCATAACGTCTCTACAAGGAAAGCGAGTACAACAAGACCCTGCATAAGTTTACCAAAATATGAATGAGACCATAAAAGTGTTTAACGCAGAAAATCCTTGTGCAAACCCTACCGTTGTTGAACCTCTGTTAGTCCAAATGCTCCGATTCATGCTTCAGTATGACCCTGTGTCATTGAAACATTGTTTAATCTTTAGCTATGTCCAAAGCTGGCCTGGAAGAGCAAAGCATGGTCATATGCCATTCTTACGTGTCAAAATTTGGAAATTAAAACTGGCCAGATTGTAACAATATTACATCACCTTAACTTCTAAGCTAAATGACTGCAAATATGTAAAGAACCTACGACATGTACATCGCAACTTTTCACAGTCTAGCTACCTAACTCAGCGATGTCGTAGATTCAATCACGAAGACAAAGGAAGGTGCAGGGACGGAGTCCCTTTGGGAAATTTTCATCCTCACAGCCATGAGGTCAATTGTTTTACTGTTCTGTAGTATGTTTCGCCCCACCCCGAAAACATCCACTGGAAGCTATCTCCCAATTTCAGTCGGAAGTACACAAACCGGCCGTTATCCTGTCTAAACTGGCGCCGTAAGTAAAAAAAAAATCTATTCATAAGCGTAGTGGGGCATGCGTCATACAAAAACTGTTCAATGAGAGCTGAAATGAGGGCAGCACAATATGCGTCTTGTGAGTTTCCATGTATCAATTTTCCAGAGAGATTGTCTCATTTGCTAAAGAGAGATTACAATGCTCACGATCGGTGTGGAGGGGTGGGGGATCTCTCGTGGACGTGGGGAAGGGGTGTGAGATCTCAGGAAGTTTTCCATGTGTGCTCTACTGGATAACGAAATGATTGCTTTCAGATGTAGTCAGATATATTTCGGCAATAAATTGTACCCTTCATGTTTAAAACGATTACAATTCACTAAAACTCGTATTGGTATTCTGCATTAAAAACGCGTACAAGGACGTGTAGGGTATCAGAAACAATCATGTTTTTCATTTAAAACTTTGATTAATCCCATAAATACCTGGATTTAATTTAAAGTGGAGTCAGAAATAATTATTCCATTTATTTCTCGACTTTTAATTAGATTGGTAAATGTTTTCATTTCTTACAGGCCTACCATGTGTGAAGCATGTTTTGCAGCTCACGGTAATTCTAACCGATACATTTTAATTACAAATTAGTTAGCCAATTGGACATCTTTGCTATACGGTTTTATCCATGTTGGTTCCATATGTTATATTGTACAGCGGACGAAGGCAAAGAGGCCTGGAGATTATCTTGGTTAGGGACACCACGGGTGGTATGCCAGGTAGACTATACCAGATAGTCAAGTTCTATTTTTGTTTATGCAAATGAGTGATGATGACGTCACTCGTTTAAGTAGCGACCCTGAGTAAGACACACGGAGACGGTCATTCGCATTTTTGAAACATCAAGCTGAGCGGCAAGTTATGTTTTAAAGCGATAGTCTATTTGGTGCCTATCTAAAACTTCTCCTTATACAGTTATCCTACATAGTATGGTTTGGCTGAAATAAATGCGTATGAACAGATAGTTGCCACGAAATTCTTAGGGTTTAATAACTTTTAAAAACGTTTGCTCATATCAAGCAGCCTATACCAGTGCGAATTTACCCTACGCAGCGCTTTTGTGCCCGTTGCTCCCTTGTGCTGATGCCCTTTGAGTTTTACGCAGTAATGAACCGAAAAAACCCGGTTCGCTCCAAGTGGGTAGTGCGAATTACGATCTTAGACAGGACGAATACATTTTAATATGTATTTTATGCCGATATCAATAAAAGAATGGTTTGAAATTGAAACTAGAATTATATGGTTGTTTCGTTAATCATTTCTAATTGGACATATAAACTTTACGACACCGGAAGGATCTTGCTACACTGTTAAAAATTTCTCTGTAAAATTTACATAATTTTTATGGCAAATTTTTTTCCAACCAAATAATGTTTTTTTTTACAGCCAGACTGTAATCATGAAAAAACATTAAGTGTTTGTTTTTTCTTTACAGTTTTTGCATGTAAATTAGTTTACAAATGTCTACTGTAAAATCGAATTACAGAATTGTTCTGTTTTTTTTTTTTTACCTTAATTTTATGTGAATTTACAGCCTACTTTTTTCATTCTCGGCGTTTTACTATTTATTATAATATCGCTTTTTTCCCTTTCATATGTTATTACGTAACATACACTTCACCATTACGTAGATCAGGTATTTGCTTATCAACGTAATGTGTCGTTACGAAGTTATTTTCAATCAAAATACGATGAGGATACTTTGTTATCACATTGTTGTCCAGTAGACTGCTATCTCTAGGAACTTTGTAATTGGAAAGTCACATTTTTTGTACAATATAATAATTGTTTTTAAAATAAATATGACAAAGAATGCAAATACATTGGTTGCAAACATTTCCAGACAAGGTAAACAATAAGTTTATCACTTCCTGATTAAAAAACGCCAAAAAAGATATTATTCAAAGCAACAGCAATCCTTTTGTTAGGAAAATGTCTACAAAATAAGCTCCACCCATTTATGCAAAATGAGATTTACGTCATAAAGTGGTAAATTTACAGACTCTTTCAAGTAAATTTGTGAAACGTTTTTAATTCGATCAAGTGCATGAGCGCCTGTGGCGATGAGTTGACATCAGTATACCAATTGTCAGTATAATAAATGTAAGTTAATTTTCAAATAGGGCCATAAATTTGCCAAAAATGTTTTCTTTTTTAACTGAAACTTCGCAGAACGATGCATGTTATACATTGAAAATTTTCTGGCTATTTCTTATTTGTTTGTTTGTTTGGGCTTATTTTTGTTTCTTTTTCAGCTTAAAAACAAAATGAATGTTTGTTAAATGACAGTATATTTATGTTAAATCAGAAAAATACAAAATACTGTTAAAATTTCTGTACATTTACAGAAAAAGTTTTACAAAGCAGTAAAATTTGGTTAGAAAAGCAGACAGAAATGGTTTTTCAAATAAACAGAAAATACATGTTAAACAACCTTTTTTTATTGTAGAAATACAAAGTGTCTGTAAAGATACAGAAAATCTCTATTAAAGGTAAAATACAAAAAGTTTAAGTTAAAAAAAGTCTGTAAATTTACAGAAATTTTTAACAGTGTAGTAAATATATAGGCATAACATGAAGGAAAGACGTCCTTTGTAAAAATAATAACCACATCGTTAACATCTATACAACCCGAGCACAGTATCACATAGAACAAATGGACTAAAGAAATTTCAAGGCCAAAGGAAACCATTGTGTGGTAGCCTGGGTAGCTCCTTTGTGGCTGCCGCCCCTAAGGCTGCCACCCCTTGATTTTTCGTAGCGATGAGCTGAACGAAAAGACTTTGTCCGCTTTGCGGGCTAATTGTGGGGCTGTCAAATACTGTATTCCAACCAAGAAGCTCCCTGTTAGAACCTTCACAGCTTAGGTTGACATTTCCCCAGTCAGATTCTTCCTAAAAATTTCTCAAAGTTTCCCCCAGTTATAAACACTCATCCTCTGAACCAAATATATCTACCGCGAGACTAAATTTTGCACCCAGGTATATGCTAAACGTCACAGCTTCCCCAGACCGACTCCCTTTGGACCTCGCCGGTGGATCTTAGAGACTCACTCGCTAAGACCTTTGCGCGAAAAAATATTTGCCCTTAATCCTATCCCCCACTTTTCAAATCCTGGTAGCGCCACTGACAGGAGTTTTTGACATGTACATCTTTTGAACGTTCGTATCTGTTAGTATTACGAGTGCATCCAGCGTAAGTGCATGTGTGATACACATCCGCCATGCAGGCAGTAGGTCCATGCGGTCTAGTGTCAGACCCTATATAGCGTTTACGCTCTGCAAACGAGGATCTGAGTTGAGTTACGTACTCTGCAAACCAAGCACGCTAAATTTAAAAGAGGGTTTCATGTGACAATTATTCCTGATGATGAATATTTATGAGGAAAATGCGGTCACCCCAACTGGGATTAGTGCATTAGACGATCCTCCTTCATGAATTACTCTTTAGAATCATGTAGCAACCTTTTCCCTACGTAATTGAGTTACTGCTTGGTCTAACTTGAAAATACATTTTAATGCCCTGAGATATCATGAATGATTCTCGGAATGGAATGAGTAGAAAGTTTGTGAGATTTAATTAATGTTGCAATAAGTCTGGGGCGACCATCTTTACCTCCTACCCCTTGCCCCTTAAATTCATGCCATACCGTGAGACTAAAGCCGTTTTATTTTGAAGTCTGCAGATTTTTGTTATAACATGAAAGGTAACGCGGGGACGGAGTGAGGGACTCCCGGCCCCGTTAACCCGTCAGAAAAGTTTAATTCAGATATTTTGACACACCTCAGTCCATGGAAGAAATACGGTACAACCAACAAAGCAACCGCCCTATCAGACCGTCACTATCAGAATACCGCGATTTATGCAGCTCTACCGCCAACAGGAATGCATCATCGCCTGCTTGGCGAGTGCATGATTTGTTAATTACGAAACGAGGAATTTCTCCCAGCGCCCTTCTTTACGCTGCTAAAAGCTTGTCATATTTCATTGAAGATATTTGTCTCACTTTAACCGTCTCGTAAATCGTTTAACTGTGAATACAGTTTGTGTTTCAAGTTATTTATTTGGTTGATTTTCTAAGTCGTCCGGTATTTGAAATAAAGTCAACGTTCAATCGTAAATCTACTCATATCTTCAAGGCCCACCGGGTGTAAAGAAATAAGTTACCATAGTACGAGGACTTGCTCCAGTAAGTAATTATTTTGCCATTAAAAGGCGTCAGAATTCAGTGGACTATCCTTGATGTACGCACTATTACAAAAGAGAACAGAAAATTCTATCTTGGCATTTAGTAAAGATGACGTGCGCGCGTGACTTGAGATCGGAGATCTGTAACAATACTATCATATAACTTTATTTAAGATGATTTTGAAAGCCATACCGTCCCACTTGGATAAAAACTATTTCACATATCTAACCGAGCTAATGCATGGATCATAAAAGCGACAGTAAGAAATTTTATATGTTGGGAGAGTGGAAGGGGAGAAACTATAACTTGAAGTTACGACGTTCCGTCCAATATTAAAATGCATATCACTAGCAATTTAGCCGGCCTTAAACATAAATGACATTTGTATGCAATGAAAGTCGCGGATTGCTCGTCTTCCATAATACCCCATCATGTTACTTTTGATGAGTGAAGATCATGATTTGCGTTTTTAGAGGAGTACTCCACCTGCCTCAACTGCTCAATGATGGGTCGCAGGGATGGGATATGCAAACTTTGAGTATACAACAGCGGATTTCTGTCGTTCGTGTCATAAAGTATTTTACTAAAAGGCTTACTCAAGATGGGAAATTGGGGAGGGACAGAAGGCCATTCCCCTGTTATTTAAAATAGAAACAATTAAACATATAAAAGGGCAAATGATTACTTAAAAACACTCCTGTCCGTCGTTTAACGTACAAGTTGGAGAAAGGATCATTTCGTGGAACCCATTCATAGTTTGTAGCCTATAGGCTATGGCCCAAAGCCTTAAAGAGACGAAGGGAAACGCCTCCCCTAAAACATTTCTCGGTCCCTAGAAAATCTGAAGTTGTTTCTGCAAATTTCCTCCTCCAAATCCCCATCCATGAAATTTCCCCCTTGAAAGCCATCTCTCCCCTTCAATGCATTGTCTGTCTGCGGACCTGATTGTAACGTATGTATTCATGTATCTTTCGGTAACTTGAATTCAGACATTGTAACAAGAATAGTAATGGATATACATTAGTGAATGTACTGTATGTATAACACGTTAGTTATTTTAACCTATTTTAATATTATTTTTCGCTTCAATCTTTGAACTTAAGTCGTATTCGGTGACACTTATGTTTCGCCGAGGGCTGTTTCTTTTTAAATATACTCAGACTGTCTTGCACTTAGAGGTTAAACTCGCAGCAGTCGTTTCAAGTTCATGTTGCAGACATAACAGAGTGTGGTTTCCTATTATTTGGCTAATTTGATGCTTAACCTGAAAAAAAGCTTTTGTCTAGAATGCGGTGGAACTGATATGATATGCCAAAGGTAACTTAGATGATGGGCTATGATAACGCTTATCTTTCAGACAAACTGTTTTGACGCCAGGACACGTGGTTAGTATTCATAAGATAACAACATGGAGTCTGTAAGATATTAAAGGCATAAACCTCTCACCACAAACAGTTAAAACTCCACTAATCTGCCTACTCAAGCCCATCCCACAATTGTCTAAAATTCATCCTCATCCACTAACAGACACAACTTCTCAGTTTATTGCTTCATGGTAAGTATACAAATTATACAAGACCCAAGCGTGTGATCAGGAAACTCCCTGGTGTAACCAAAACACTCTCGGTACAGTACATGCTGTGAAATATGAGCTTCGGTACTCTGCATGAAGTTGAACTATCTGTCGATCAAAAAAGGTTGTTCCAAATTGAGAATTTCTGTGGACTACTACCAAAAGTGTAGTCTGGGGTGAGGGGATTAGTCCTTTAAATTCTGGATAGCGATCGTTTGGAGTTTGAATGATATGCGCACATTTTCTCCAAAAACCCATTTAAGCGTTGTCAGATTGTGTTACTGTGAAGCAAGGAGTTAAGCAATGACAGTTTGGAAGGACGCCTTCTGTCTCCTGCATGCCGGGGAAACTTGCGAATTGAAACAGGGCATAAATGTGGGAGTTTGGAGGTCTGAGAGGGGTTTAAGAGGTGGGGCCCTTTGTTTTTTTTTTTTTTTTGGCTTGCTTTTTTCCAAGGAACCTAGATGTAAAATGGTGTGAGATTTTGGACTTACAAGATCGATTTTCGGAAGGTTTAGTTGTGATGGTTTATCTGGGTCATATTTTATTGGATTTTTCTTGGGAGTCATGTCGTTCATGCCGCTCCCGCTCGACGCTACAGAATGGTCTTCAGCGATAATGTGTGCCTTGCAACATGTTGCATACATAAAAGGGTTAGGCAAGGGATATTTTTTTTTTCATTTAGCTGTACACGGCTAAATGAGAAAAATATATATAGGGTTCTCCCTTTTTTCACAGTAATAGTAAACCCAATGTCAGCATTGCAATTACAGAAATATGGAGGCAAATTTCTGTTTATTGATGTGAAGCAGTGATCATCCTTTACATTTCAATGAGACTTCAGCTAAATCTAACACACGTATCCTCTCATTTACATTATTCACATAACTTTATTAAATTCATGTTTCCCCGTGAGCAATCAATATTCCAAGGAAATAAAAAAAAGGACATTCTACTTTTTTTTGAAATTCAGTGACAAAAATTTGCGTTATCATCTGGAAGTTCCTATCATGAATAAGGATACCAGGGTGTGTTAATTGAACTTGAAGAGACCGTGGTTCCCTTGAAGAGTTAGTTAAATGGAGTTTTACGGTTCAGTTTCTGACCAATACACCAGTTCGAATTTTCATCATGGAGCAGTATTGCGCAATACTGTCATAGGTCAACGGGTAACACTTGCGCGCGTTTAAGCTGATGGCGGGATGCAAACATCACGTAAAAACAGTGTGCTATGCGCGGCCTATGCAGCGTTCAGATGTTTTGTTAGCAGTTAAACTGAACAAGTATACTCATGCGCATATGTAAACTTCGAAATCGTCCATTAGTCACGGTCTTTTTCCAGTTGTGGCCCACTGGCTTGTTTTCCCTACTCCATTGCTTATTTTGAGCACAAAGCACAGTATCGGTAGGTTCCATTTTTTAAAGTTTTCTGTATGACCCGGCCAGGAGTCGAACTCCAGGCCTCACGGCTGACCATGCAGTCGCTATTATACTTTCAAATCAGTTACAGACTAACTGACGATAATGGGGAGGGCGTGCTGACTAAACTGAGAACATTTTCCTTTTAATTTCGTTATTCGTTCTGTTTTTGAAGTTAAAAGATGATCTTTTGCCGAGCTCTTTCCCCACCCTCATTGTTAGATTTTTCGGCTCCATTGTCTTTATAGACAATGGGAGATATCCTCCTGGGTCGGAATCGTAGAGTTGAAATGGTTGAAAGAAGATCTAGCAAATATCTGCTTTGTTACCGATAGAATGCTTAATGTCCTGTAGTGTCAAGGGGGGGGGGGGGGTTGGGGACATAGCCCTCTCGTTACTGTGGAAAATGTAACGTGCGGGGATAATAAGGGAGAATTCAAATTTAACTTTTCTGTCTTTTCTTTCAAATTAAAATTTGCATTCAAGGCGAAATTGAATCTATATAAAAATTTAATGCAGAGTTCATAGAAAATAATCAAATAATCCATAAAAAACCATAATAGAAAATAGTACATGAGCCACAACCTCTGTCAAGTCTGCACGGTAGCTAAACTTGAGACCGACAACCACTATGGGTGTTCCTTTAACTTTACAAAATGCCTCATCTTATTAGGGACGTTTTTCTCACAGCGGGAACAGTCCTTGACTGTCACGTGACTGAGAAAAATGTGACGTGCGTCCGTCCAATATTGGTAATGATAATGGAGTTTGCTATGATCGTGGGCAGTTTCGCATTCTCAAGAGATTACGTAGCCGTCTAAACGTATTTTTTTTATTTATTATTATTTTCTATCGAGAAATACACATTCAACAATTCCAAAAACAATATCGACGGACACTTTAAATTCATGTCTTAAAATCCTGATGGGAATGAAATTGGCACTTTTATTTCCAAACGTGAATGAAAATAGGATCATATGACAAATATTTGTTTCCATCTTCGTTGGCGGGAATGGTGCATGTTAACATGAACGAAAGGGTCATTACCATTTGAATGGTCTAAGTGGAACAAAGATTTCTTTTCTGTCTGTTATATCGCTTGAAAAAATGTTGTTAAAAGGGGGCGCTGTTCTTATTTGGTGGTAAGGTGGCGAATGGCGGAAGGGAGGGCTTTCTTAGTGAGAACTTCAAATTGAGATCGTTTTTCTGTCAGTTTGTTAAGTTGTCTTTGCAGCATACATTGCTGGCGAAATGGTTATTAAATAAAGTGTTTTTGAGGAAACGGGGCCTAACATCCACAGTTATAAGGGTTGTTGATTTTTTTTTATTTCTTTTAAATCATGATTTAAATCAGTGATTTAAATCATGATTTAAATCAGTGGTTTAAATCAAATGAATCGATTAAGGCTACACCAGATTTTTTATTTAAAGCATGATTTTTTCAATAAAAATCATAATTTCAATCGTGATTTTCAGAAACATGATTTAACTCAAACGACCCTGACTGTTATAAACTATATTCCAATGTGTTCAACCTTAAAGGATACGCCAGAGTGCAATCCAATTTTCCATTTTTTTCCCAAATTTAAATCACCAGCTATTTCACACTTCTCTACACTTCTTATTTTTTTTCATCCAGGGTGATGACAGATCTCGAATAGGCTTGAAGTTGCAACCGTGGGCAAGTGCAGAACATTCTTTAGAAGCCGAAGCCAGTCGATTCCTAAACTATATAGCTCGCGTGCCGGTGAGATATTCAGATATTTGTAACGTTGGTTTTGTTTCTGTTCTGAGGATGAAGTCACAGTTGTATATGAGACAAGGGGAATATCAGTGTCGTAACCAGACTTTTTTATTTGAGGGGGGGGTTAGGGGGCTAAAAAGTTTTAGTGGTGGGGGAAAGCAGTTACAACACTACTTAAGCGGAGCGTCACCATCAGTTGGCGAGTAGCGTAAAGAAAAAATTTTGGCTAAAAAAGCCTCTCAGATAGCCGGAATGGCACTACTCAGTCTCTCTGGCCTTTTCAGTTTCAGTTATTTATTCATATATTAGACATGGCCCATTTTTAGGCTGCATGCCAAAGCCGAACCTGCTAGAATCTTATAGTAGGTTGCACCATAAACACTGACTGGGTTTGTCTCTCTTTATTGCGCAGTTCGATGGCCAGGATTTCACTGCCTAGACAAGTGCTCCTGTTTTGTGTCTATAACTTTTAGTCTATAAACACGATGTCTCCTGCGCATGATCTCTGTTTGATTCATGATTTCTTCAACATAACCTGATGCATTTACTTTTAATCCCATGCTTTATTTTCTTTATTCATATACCAAAAGTTGTGCATTTTCTGAACCATAAAAATGTGGGCTACGTAATTCTCGCTTGAGTAAAAACTCTACCGAATAGGGACTTCAACAATTTAGCTCAATTTTATGCCAATTATATGTTTCAATGTGTAACTTTGGTCTCTCAAATATGCTTCAGTTACCTTTAATCAAAACATACACTAAAACTTCCTACTTTCAAGTGATATTTGGATTTTTCCCTAACCACATTCTCCCCAATATTTATTTTACCTCCTGATTTTATTAGGGGTGCACGTGGGGACAAGGTATTTGACTGGGGGCTGCCACCCTCTGGTGATGCCTGTGGGGAATTATAACGAGACCAAGCAGTCAAGCTAAGGTCTCATGTATTCGGTCATAACTGAAACCATCAGCCTTAATCTCTTTAATCCTTCATTTACCTGTGCCATGAATGATTGCACTTAGCCCGCGGAGCGGACGAAGTCTTTTCGTTCAGCTCATCGCTACGAAAAATCAAGAGGGCGGCAACCTAAATGGGGCTGAAGCTACAGAGGGCGCTTAGCAGGCTAGGTTGTACTGTGAATAAGCTAATTCGGTAATCGGCGTTCCCTTGTTTTCGTGCAGTGCGTGCATACAAAACCAAATACAAATCTGAATAGCCAACCAGAACAAAAATAGGGACTGAGCCCTACTTAACATGAGATTAAAATGCTTTTTTTTACACAACTCAGTTAAACAAAAAACACCCCACAGAACCCACGGACTTACATACATGGACAGAGAATGTAACGTGTACCTTCTATTCGTAGATCGTCGCCACCGACTGGGGCAAAGAAGGCGCACAAAGATGGCCGCCGTGAACCTATAAATCGTCTGATTTGACGACTACATTGTAATATTTTAAGCAAAAGTTTAAATTGACTGGGGGAAAATACCATATTCCTGCAATACGTGAAGAGATTTTGACCTTACCTTGTCATATTTTAAAGGCCAAACCTCTCACCCCAAACTACAGTTTTGGTACGGGGGTACCAAAATTCTCAGTTGGTTTAGCCCTTTGATTGACAGCTAATTCAAACAATGCATAGTACCAAAACTTATATTACACAGTATGAACGGTAATGAGAGCGTTTTGATTATATAAATTGAGTTTTTCTCCACTCACCTTGAAGCAATAAAATGAGATTTTGAATGTGGATGAGCATGAATTTCAAACAATTGTGGGAGGGGCTTAAGAAAGAGGGTCAGGAGAATTGATACTGTTTGGTGTGAGAGAACTGGGCCTTTAAAAATATTTCAACTTTCTTGCAAAATATTGAGATGTACTTGAGCCTCAAGTCCAAGCTTTCACACAAAACCATACCAGAAAGCCATCTCGGTGCGCTTTTTCTCACACGTACGGTAGCCACAATGTACCGTGCAGTATGCTCTGTCCACGTATAGGAAGTCCGTGACAGAACCACATTAATGATTCCTCCTTGTGTTGTGGTTGGATTTAGAAAATATGATTTCACGAAATGTTCATGTAAACTCATGGAACACGTGTTGTAGGTGCTGGAATTACCCCGACGATTTAAAGGATGTGCGCATGTGAACTCGCTCATTCCCTTAATTTTAGGGTTCACTATCGTTAATATAAGGCTGATGAACCCCACTAATGACCGACTTAACTAGCTGCATGGAATCGTTGAAAAAAGCCTACGAAAGGTCGAATTGATAATATTCGTATAGACAACAGTTACATTGTATTTACCAGTGTGTAGGGTCAACTTGGGACATGTTACTCTGCGTTTAATATTTTGCGCATGTGGAAACTCTGGAAAGACAAACATCCATAAAGCTGAATAAAATGCACTTCAACCCCGTAATGACAAAGTGGCAGACTTTGCAAAGTAACTCACCAAGGAAATATTGAGGTGTTTTTCTCCCTCTCTGTGAATTTCAATCCGTGTTGCTTCCTTGAGGCTCAAAGCTTTGAAAAGGACGTGAGCTCACAGGTTTCGCAGGTAGACTGCTAAAATTAACCGATGACCATCGATGATTGTGTTCCTTCTTCACTTTTAAATGGCCACCATTCACTGTTCTAATCCTTTTTATGTTAAATAAGATCAGTCCAAAGCTTAAATCTCTTGTTGTTAGTTTTCAAACCTCGGGGAAGAACAGTTAACGTATTTGATGCCTATTCCTCTACTTGCTTCTAACAGGCAACAGTTGCCTTCTACTTAATGAGGGGGCTAGACATCTAAACAGAGAGAAATTAACGAGAAACCCAAAACACGCTTATGCACACATGCATACAAATACTATGCTATTTTCAAGGAGATCTATGTTTGTGGCAATTCTGTAGAACTCTTGCCCATCCGGTAGTCTGTGCATTGCTATGATTACAGTAATTAAGATAATTTACATGTTTGTCTTCATTCACAGAAGCATTGCAAGAATGGGCGGCTTGTAGGTTGTCCGGCGGCTGGTTGTCCGAAACAGTGGCCTTTGAATATTTGTTTCCAGCAACTCAAGCAACAAAGCCAGTGCATTGTCTATTCGTTTAGGTAAGGAATGAATATTTGGAAGTCCAATCAGGGAGTTGCAACTCCCTGGTCCAATGTACAAAACTTCGAATTGAGGGCGCTATGATGTTTTTCAACTGAGAATCATATAAGGGAGTCTCTGCTTCACTAGTAAGATGTGAAGTCTCTTTGGCTTCAATATTAACCTAAAGAGAGGGGAACATTCTGTGAGTTGATTTCCAACCCAAGACGTGTCATCTTTCGATGCTATATACCAGGGCGTCGATTCTGGAGCTGGGGAGGGGGAAAACTGCCGGCCCGATGAAAATATTGGGGCGAATATACTGTTTTGCCCCTCTCCCAGAAAATTTAGGTAAATGAAGAAAAAACAACAGTCAGGATAAACAAAATATGACATTGCGTTATACAGATTACGTTGAGGTCTCGAGAAAACGTCAGTTTAAGTGTATTTGAGTGTCAATGTGTCCGGGTATGTATGTTTTTGTGTAGTTAGTGTGGTTAGTTAGTTAGTTAGTTAGATGGAGTTTTACAGCCCAGTTTCCAAAATTTTGGTTCAAGTCGAGCCGGCCACGGCCTTTTTTCCAGTTGTGGCTCACTGGCTTGTTTTCCCTACTCGATTGCTTTTGCGCAGCACCACGCACAACGGCGGTAGGTTCCATTTTTAGAGTCTTTGGTATGACTCGACCTGGGAATCGAACCCGTGCCTTCCGCGTGAGAGGCAAATGCTTTTACCGTTATACCGTTTTTTTGTGTGTGTAAGTGTACGATAGCATTCGTATGGGACGATTGCTTATTGACGCCGGATTCCGGTCCGGGACACAATTCAGGGTTCGGACGGCTATTGGAAAATCCTCCAAACCACGAACCAAATCTTACCAAGCAGGTAAACTAAAATATTCACGACATTTTAAATACTTTTCTCTCTGCTACAGAACCAGCTTTCCAACCCTCGATTTTGAAAAAGAAATGGCGGATGTTGGTTGCGAGGTCCACGTGTTTGATCCCACGCAGAAGGCGGTGAGATTCGTTCCCAAGGCCCAACAAAGGGGGAACATCAAGCGCAACATTGTCTTTCACAGAATAACCCTCGATTGGCGAAATACTGTCCCCGAATTGGATTTATTTGGTCCATCAAGTATACGGGCCAAGAATTTGCAGACGATAATGACTGAGCTGGGCCATACTGAAGTAAGTAAACTTACAACACGGGGTTAGGTGAAAAGCAAATACCGGACCGAGTGTACCATCCTTCGATTACCGAGAACACTGAATATCTCGGTAGGCTACTGCGTGGGCAAAATTGAAGAGCCTTATAGGTTTTTTCCGTATTTCGGCGACCTATCCGACATTTGCTAAAAGTCACAAGAATAAATGCAATAGCCCGAGATTTAACTATCCAGCAAAGTAGGTTGACATTTGGGAGTGTAATCTTTATTTCAATGTTTCGGTACACCGATATTAGAAGAAAGCTATACCGGTAAATTTGGAATCAATTTCCAGAAAATGTTAACGTTACTCCACAAACAGACAAATCTACCGATCATATTTTTCTCTTCCTCCGACTCTCTGACGATAAGTCGAGCTATGAAAACGGAGTCCTGCTCCCTGGAAGGAGCTACGTCGTCGAAATGACACAAAACTTAAAGACAGTCAATTACAGTTGTGCGTGTGTTGGGGGGAGGGGCGGGATTTGAGCAAGTAGTTGGACCTGTCTGAGCTAAAAAGATTAGGCATTTAACTGACCAACCGCTCCAAACCTCCAGACTGCTATATCAAGGGTTTGTTACACGTGGCCCGTCCTAGACGGGATAAAAGAACGGATACTACAAATGATTTTAGTAAGTCAAAAAATACCGATATAGAGAAAGACAGAGAAACTGACTTGAGGTAGGAAACCTTTCCACGAAATGTCCTCTTACTACTGATGTCTGGATTAATGTAAAAGATTCGACTTGATAGCTGTAAAATCACAAAATGGATGATGATTTTTGTAAATTATGATATTCAGTTGCAATAAAGACCATTAAAAATTATTCATTTTATTGATGACATCAAAATATTTTTCCCCTTGCAGATCGAGATACTCAGAGCGGACCTGGAGAGCTCTGAATGGAAAATTATGGAAAGTCTCTTAACAGACGGTTGGATAGGTCGCGTTAATCAGATTGTTATGAATATTCATCTTCACTGGAGCGGATTTGAGGTGTCGGGATCAAAACCTGATGTAGTAAGGTTCTGGTATAGTGTTTTGTACGGTTTGCAAATGGCCAATTTCGGACTGTTCAGTTCAACGCCCAATAGCAAGGCACCAAAAATATTTTTAGGAGAGGTGGATAGATTTAATGCGAGTTCATGCTATACCCTAGGTTGGATGAGGAAATTGTAGCCAAATTGTTTCTAAAACGTCTGTTCTTTCGGTAAATTTAAATTTTTATTTGGAATGCGTTTGATCATCGCATTTGGACAAACCATATTATGGAAATGTTATGGAAAAATTTGTTTTAGAGGAAAATGTTTTGTATTTGTGTGAAACAAAGTTTCAGAAACGAAGTGTTTGAAACACAGATTAGAGTCGTATTGATTAAATATAAAAAACCTGAAACAGACTACTTACTACATCATTTAAAACTGATAACTGATGGTGTGATGAGAATGTTTTGTGGGTTGTACCTTTCCTAGTTTGAAATGTGGAGACAACTCATAATCCCCCCACAAACACACCGTACTTGATTAGTGTAGCAGGGTACCTATATACACTGTAAGCGTGTAATCTGTTCACTGTATGCATCAAATTAAACGCAGTGGCGGCGCTACGGGGGCACTAAGAGGGGGCATTTCCCCCTCCCCAGATTTTATACTTCCCCCACTTTCCCCTCTCCCGAATTAGATCAGTTAGTAGTTGAGTGAACCCCCAAATAAATAATATACCTCTCTAAAGACTTCTGTTTATATCGATAGATATGCTAAAACCTCGCAGCTTCCGGGCTACCCCTTGGACCCCAAATGCAGGAATGGGCTATCTATCTGGGCTCGGTTTCGCCCTGCGCCCGAAAATTTTTGCCCCAAGACTTTTGTTTGCCCTTATTTTGCCCCTCCCCCCAATTTTGCCATTCTGGCGCGACCACTGATTAAATATTCGCTATTTGTACTAGGTGACGAAGTGATGATGGATGATGGCGGATCCCAGGCTCACCACTCAAGTAGGATGTACAGCAGTAACACATTTGGTTCAGACTGCGATTGCGTGTGTACTTAGCGTTTACAATAAAAGCCAGGTTTTCCACATACCGGCGCGCCACGCGTGATCTGAGAATTGAATATTAACAAAGACTTTGCTAGTGAAAATTGATGTAAAAAGTTTGGGTTACATGCAAACAATTCTGAAGTCATTTTCATTTGGACAGGACTGAGCTCTGCGTTTGTTTTGTCCGGTTTCAGTTTGAATAGCCTCTTTGAAAAAAATAATGCTCTCAAAATACAGGTTATTAAAAAGGATAATTAACGTGGAGCGCATGCCATAAGTTTGTTTGCCCGAATTCTCTATTTATTTTTTTCCCTCAAGTGAAGTTTTTGGTTTCGATAAAAGAAACCAATGCATTCATGATGGCGTGCGTGTGTATGTGTGTATGTATGTATGTGTGTGCGTGTGTGTGTATGTGTGTGTGTTTTTGACACTTTGCTTGTTAACACGATATCTCAAGATAGGAAACTTGGATAGATTTTATAATTGATATGTTGATGCCTTATAGTCAGTAGATGGTCCCTTTTGTTCTTGTCGGAGGTCAAAGGTCATCTTGGGTCACCGGGAGTCAAAGTCTGAAAACCTCGTTAACACGATATCTTAAGGTAGGAAGCTTGGATATATTTCATATGTGGTATGTGGATGCATTATGGTCAGGAGATGGTACCTAATGTTTTGATGGAGGTCAAAGGTCATCTGGGGTCACTTCTGGTCAAAGTCTGAAAATCCTGCTTATGTGATATCTCAAGATAGGAAACTTGGATAGATTTCATATTTGGGTATGTGGATGGTCAGAGGATGGTCCCCATTGTTTTTGGCAGATATGAAAGGTCATCTGGGGTCTCCAGGGGTCAAAGCCTGGAAACCTTTTTAAATATGATCTTTCAAGATAGCTGTTTGTCCATTTGTGTGTCTGTTGTTTGTATGTCTAGCTACGTATGGCTTTTATGGAGGCCGAAAGGTCATTTGGAACGACAAAATTATTTTTTGAACATGCTAGTATAACATTTGAATGAGGAGATAATGGTGCATGATGGCATTCTTTGAAACGGAACATTTATGTATCATCGAAACCTCAATGCATTTTTGCATTCTGGTTTAACTTTGTCAAACCCCGGCCAAATCACATACCTAGAACAAGACCATGCATATGCCACACGGTGGCATAGTCATGGGAAGGGCACTTGCCCTCGGTTGCCCCACATGGAAAATTTTGGAATGAATACAAGTCCTATAGGAACTAAGAGATTTCAGAAATTGCGTTCCCGGCGTGGGAAGTTTTACCCCCAGTTTTCCCCTTCCCTTGCTCAAACTTAAAGCAGCAATCAGAGTTTGTTTTATACAGTTTAAAAAAGACATTAATTCTGCACCACATTCGTAGGCCTACATAAGTTTTGACTTAAAACCAACAAAAAAGAATCGTGGTCTTACGTCCTGGTTTGTTACAGTGTTGTACATGTGGTCTGGTCTTTTCCTTGAGGATTTTTTTACCCGACAAATATTCTGAAATCTTCACTCAGCGGTAATTAACACACACTGTAAAAAATGTCTGTAATGTTACAGAATTTTTGAACAATTACAAAAGAAAAAAAAAAAGAAATACAAAAAGAATACATAAAAAGTGCTGTCAATGAGTTGACAGCACTTTTTATGTATTCTTTTGTTTTTCTTTATTTTATTTTCTGTATATGTACAGACATTTTTTACAGTGCAAAGTTAACTTTTCTTCACACCTGAAAGACCGCTTCAATATTTCTATATTCTGGTATACAATCAGTCCAGAAAGGAAAATGAGGTGCTGGAACAAAAGATTAATATTTCCTGACAAACTCTGATTGCCCCTTTAAAGACTAAAATACCTCGTGTAAACAGGGGTGGTTTCCTGCAAACCTTTTAGGCAAATTTGCCATCGGCATAAAACAGTCTTAGCATAAGCGCTATGGTACACCTATCTAGTTGTGTCAAGTTTGTCAACTTTGAACATTTCTACATGTTATGAAGGAGATGCATCTGCATCTGTGTGATCACTAGGAATATATTAAAGGCCTAATCCTCTGACCCCAAACAATAAATTTTTGTAGTAGTCCACAGAAATTCTCAATTGTCACAGTTCTTTGATTGACAGCAAGTTCAAGAAATGCAGTTTCGAAGCTCATAATACACAGTATGTACTGAGGGTCTTTTGATTGCACATTGGGGTCTCGTATACTCACTCTGAAGTAATCGTAAACTGAGATTGTGCCTGGATGAAGATAAATTTTAGACAGTTTTGGGAGGGGCTTAAGTAAGAAGGTTAAGAATATCGGAACTGAGAGGGGATTAGTCCTTAAAATATGAATGTGTTTGAGTGACCGCCAAGTAATTTATGATATAACATTTAATGACTGTTTCAATTATTACTAATGTGTCTAAAAAATTAAATATCAGTTTTGTCATTCGGTTCAAGTTCCGTCATGACGCTAAATTTACATCCAAGTGCAATATTACGTCATGTGACAATAAATGTTGCTGCCATTGTTTCTATGGTAACGGCTTGAACTTTCAAGCTATTTGTGTGTCCTTCATAATTTAAGGATAGAACTAAGCATTTTTTACAACTGACAATTGACGAGAATTATATTTTTCAACTGAAAATATCACGAACTCATTGTTCTTTTTATTATTTTGTCCTGGTTTGTGACGCTTCTATAAGACTACTAAGTTTGAAACATTAACTTCCTGTTGACTCATTTAACCGGGGACGCTGGTTCGAACCCGAGCTGCAGTTCAGTGGCGTTGGGATTCGAACCAAGAGAACTTGCCCCAAAATTTGCAGCGTCCCCATCTACACCAAATGAGATTTTCCATAGATCATTGAAGAGTTATGCTCAAACATATCGTTTTGCATGGCTTTTGGAAATGGTAGAATGAATACTGTCCCTTTCTCAATCAATTTCGGGGACTGGACTTGTCCAAAATTGCCTCAAAACTATATTTTTGCGGTCTTCATTCTGAAAGAGTAGCCTACGTCCCAATTGACGTAGGAATAGCAGACATAAATTCTCACTTTCTAGCCTACCAATGAAAAATGCGGTATAGTTATTACATACTTTCAAGCGGTTGGGGTGTTTTTCAGACAATCACGATGTCCATCTGCAGAGGAACCTTGCAAAGGAAATTAGAAATGATCAAAAACCTATTGTGTCAAAATGTTTCTTTTAAGTCTGTCAGTGGCTTAGTAAATGAGTGGACTAGGTGGACATTATCCAGGGCCCCAAAGGCACAGGGGTCCCAAAAACCCAGAGCTGCTCTAAATGGAGTTCGGAGGGGTCCTAGTAAAGTTAGTTTATCCCGCGTTGCACGTCTTGGTATTTTTCCAACCAGACAGTCCTTTGTGCAACAATTGTTACTAAGGTGCTAGTGCGCACATATTTATTACAAACGAACTGGGCATGATCAGTTCCATCAAATGTGCCAAATTTAAACGCGCTGACGTCACGTGCATAATTCTTGCCACAATAATAATATCGAGTCACCCTCAAATTTCTCTTAGGTCAACTCTTTTTCTTGTGGTAATTGATATTATGTTCACAAGTTTAAAATTGGGTAATTTTATGCCGAACCTTAGATGTGCGTCACGAAAGTTGAAAACGAAAGCACGTTTCAGTGTTCGGCCCACTGGTGACATTTATTCATTAAGGTTCTGAGTAGAGTCTTTGCAGTTGTTATTCTAATATCCCACAAGAAAGACCGAGTGAAGCGCCACCATCAATTGGCGAGTAGCGTGTAGAAAATTTTGGAAAAATCGCAACCCTTCAGACAGTCGGAAATGGCATTCATCGGGCTTGAAAGTGGAATTTACGGAGTCGTTATTTTGAGCTTTCTTTTGCAATGAAATATTTTAAATCAATAAAAATGTAAAGGTGAAAAATAAAAAATAATAAATTTGACTAAAAAAGTGCAGGAGGCTCCAAATTTGAAGAAGGGACAAAGTCGAGTCATCGTCTTCATTATTGACAGCCGCCTAGGGGCGGTTTTAAGTTTGACTTTACAAGATGGTTTTTAATGTCTTTTGATTTTTTGGCCAAAATTTGGGGCACTTGATATACCTGTACACCCTTTCGTGCGTCCGTACGTAATTCGGAAATTGAAAACATCTCAAAACTTTTGCACTAATATTCTAATATTTCGGGCAAAGTTTTGTTCAAGTGCATGAAGCGAGGCTGAAGAAAAACTGCCTTTTCCATATGATTGCCGGATGTGTCGTAAATTTTTAAATTCTCCGAAGTAAGGCTAAGGAATATTTCTCTTTGTATTAGCTGCTCGAATGTGTCGCCAATTTCAAAAACTACATTTTACATTTAATGAAAGTGTCACCCTGATTATGGTTTTGATTTTTTTTTTTAAGAATTCTGGCACGCTTAAGTTTCATGTGAAATTAAGTAGCAGCCGAATCTTTTTTAAGATTCAAAAGGCTACCCGAATGTCACATTTTTTAAGTTATGTAGCAATCTACATTCCCCCGTCTTGTACGTCTATGGTTGACAGGCTCATGTCTCCCCCACACTTCCGTGTAGGATACATTTCCAAACCTCCACCATCTGACCATACAGCCCTCCCGAGCAACTTGCCTCTATAGGCTTTGTTCCACAGACTGAGAAGCTAAATTATTTCAATTCTGTATAATATGGAAGATGCAAAGTTCTAACATTTTGCAGAGATTCGGAAAGTCTGAAGTTAGAGATGTGGATTATTTAAGTCTGTGCACTTTGGAGACTTACCCTGAGAGTGGGAGGACTCCGAAAAAGGAAGGTTATTAAAAAAAATAAGGTTTAAGTTTCCCTTTGAGTGCTTAACATTCATTTCAAGGGAAGATTGTGGTATGGTAGTGCAGGTGCTCGTTTTGTAATTTTAAATTCGCTCTTCATTCTCTAAACTAAATAGTCATTCTCTTAACTGAAAACTAGTTGGAAATTAGTAGAGAAGGGATCTGTAAAGTGTTTCAACGCTTCAACATTATAGTTTCTCCCTAGTAAGCCTAAGTGTAGAAATGCAAAAAGGGAAAATGGTCAAAATTTGGAGAGGAATATTTGAAAAACATTCTATTACCTCTCACGAAAATTTTCATCAGCCTGAGAAGGTCTTTATCTGCCAGCAGGCCTGTAGTCAAGGGAGCCAAAAGGGGACGAATACGAATTCATGAGTACTTGCTTCAAGTTTACTTTTTGTAGAAAATGTGTCAGCTTCAATTGCCAATATATCGAGATCCAAACGTGTGAAATGAATGAAAATTTCTCTCAGAATGTTTAGGAAGTGTTCGTCTTGAATCGTATCAAAATAAAATTGTTTGACTTTGGAGTATTCCCTTAATGGAGAGAGACCACGTGTATAGAAATAAATCCTATCTTTCGTATAGAAAAGCAAAAAGTATATGGCGCCCTCGATATTTTCGGGCAAAACTTTTTCACATCTTATTGTTGAACTTCGTAATACCACTCTATCAACATTCTACAATAAAGTGCAGTTTGCATTAATTTTTTCAAACACGTAAAAGACATATGCTTCGTCGCTTTGATTCTTGTTACTGATTAATTTTATAAGATACCCCTTCAGTACTGAACATATTTAACCAATTTGAGCAAATAAAGTTGAGAACATTGTTAAGATAGTTTCCGACAGAAGGTCACGGTTCCACATGGCTCAGCACGACGTCGTGCGTATAAGATGCACGTGCGCCCTTCAGTTGAAGGTTGCTAATTTTTTTCTTTTTCAAGGAACATGCGAAGAACATGAACGATGCTTCGGAATAAACAAAGGGCTTAATGAGTGCATTTTAAAAGGTTAATAAAGCCAACAACGACTGTTGTGAGATCCCTTGCTATATGCGACATAACCTATTTAGCTTATGTGACAGCCGAGCGCGCCTATTCTTTCAACAGTTGCTTCGAAAAACAGTTAAAGTAAGCTCAATTTAATGTTTAGTAGGTCTCGCTTCAACGAGCAAAACGCTTTTATTAAAGTACAGAGTTGTCAATGGCAACTCTCTAGTTACACAACATGAGTGTACTGAGCAAAGTTCAGGACGCTACTATGCGCGAAGTCATAGTTCCGCTTGGCAGAAGACGTAATAAACAGGAGAGGATTTCGTAAAATGTTCCGATTTTGATTTCAATTGGTAGCAGATTAAATAAACCGTTCCGCCCAGCTATCTTTGCTTAATTGGAAGATTGACAAGCTGTGGATAGACGTCTGTCATAAAGGTGGCATTTCATACGAGGAACGAAATTTGCTTGCGTAGCTGGTCACATGATCCATAGGTTAATTTGGTTTCTCTTGGTTTGGTTTGTTACGGTTTACACCTCAACGGCAAACCTTATCACGCGATACTCATGGCCCTGTATCCAGTTGTGGGTCATACCTACTCCATTTTATGCGGAACATCACGCACAGCGGCATGCGGGTGTGGAAGATGTGGAAAATATGTCCATCATGTTGGTGGTGTAAAAAAAGGTTTGCCTGCGTAGCTGGTCACATGATCCATGGATGTGGAAAACTGACAATCGGTCATTAATATGTCTATCATGTAGGTGGCAGTACAAACGATGGATTTGCCTGTGCAGTTAGTCATATGATCTAACGACAGAGGTCTCTCTATCTGTCATAATAGTGAGCATTACAAAAGATAAACGAAATTTGCCTGCGTACTGGATCGGTGAAGTTAGTATCTACACGATATAATAAGCCTACCATTGATACATAAGAAAGAGAATGTTACGAAAAATTAAAGGCATTAGCAAGCACTAACCTTTACAGCTGTATTCAATCGCATTTGAATCAAAACATTCAATACCGGTATGTAAAAAGACGTCATACAAAATAGACTTTAGTAAGGACGTGAATTAAGCCCACCCTCCTTCAAGTTGTGCCCGAGAGGCGGACGAATGATTTACTCAGCCTAGCTCAGTTTAAAGGTTCCCATATGTAACATGCTGCCTACTACGTTAGCAAACTTTCACATCACTTGACTCTGAAGCCCGTAACCAGATTTAGACAGCAGGGGATCAAACCAATCTCTTTGGAACGAGAATTTGACGTCTTTGACGTCTTTGAGTCAAGAAGTTGATGTTTTGAATCTTAGTTGTTGCTAATGAAAAACTTGCTATCTCGCTAGTGGCGCAGGCCCGAACAAAATCGTCTGTTCGTGAAGCCTATGAGGTGTGGAGGTTCCTGCCTTGGGGTCTTTGGTGCCAAGAGAATATATATCATACACAACTTGATCAAATACGAAATATCCGCTGTATTTTGTAGCGCAGGGAAAGGCTTAAAAGTTGAAAATAATGTTGAATTAAAAATGCATCAACTTACCTTACCCCATATCTACGATGGCTCCAACACAAGTCAGAATTCTCTGAGATTCTAACTTTCGTGAGTAGTGTCTTGTATTTATTTTGCGCACATGTGAAACATCTCTGCACCACGTGACAACAAACATCAATAATTTCATAATTTTCATTTTTATATCAAATTATATGTAAGTATATGTTAAATACCAGGAAATAGAAAAAAATATCTTGATTCCAAGGAATCTGTAACCAGTAAACAGGATTAAAACACGGTATTTTTACTTTAGGAACTGTTTACGCTAGAAGCAACTGGTAACAGTTTTCTGCTGATACTTTTGTACAATGTGAAAGCCTAAGAAGACTTTAGAACTTGAGTGACGAAACCGAGCCTCATGGGAACTGGGTCTCTCGGTCAGGTAAATCATCAACACGGACAGAAGAGTACAGTCCATAATGAATACCTAAAGATGTTATTGTATTGTATATATATACACCTTATGATCTTAATTAAAGACAAGCCAAAAAATTCAAAAAAAAAAATATTTAGCAGCATGAAAAATGAATTTTAATAGTCCAACTCCCATCTCTATAGGACATTCTTGAGCCGAGGCATAAAATCTGGAAGTTATTCACTTAAATTAAAATGATACATTGCGCAATAATTTGTGATGTCATTGTTGTACTACTCAAATAACAATCTTTGTATTTCTTTCTTTTTCTGAAAGTTATTGCGCCTTGTACTAAAGTGTGACAGTACTTTTACTCTTGTGGGGTGATGTAAGTAATTAAGCCCTCTCTATGCAATATGCTTTGCAAGCAAACAGGAAGTGTTCAAGCATATAGTTTTTATACCTTTCCCTGGTTGGGAAACTCCTTACGTACACTGTGAATGCACAGACGTATAAGCTGTATGTATGTTCATAGTTTTTGTAAGGTGCGTCCGTAACTGTCCGTAAAATCACGTTGGGCTCTTCAAAAGTTCATCACGTGACTTTGAAGATGCACACGATCGATTGGTAGCGATATGGCTCCATTGAGTGATGTACTGTTTCTGCTTGGAAGTGAAATTAAAGTTGACCCAAGGGCTAAAAGAGAACTGCGAAAGGCCTCCTAATCAGTAAGTTTTTAAGATTTTGAATAAATGAAGAAATCCTGTATTCTAGGGTTTCATTTTCTCTTTTTACGCGTAAAATACTGGTTCCGAGGGCTGGCGTTTGGAGACCTTCGCTGAGGACATTCAGTAGGCACTACAGGCTTATCACACCGCAGTCAGTGTGCGGTAAAGGTGAAGTAGGCCTACTTCATTACGCTAAGTGGGCTTCCTAAAATTTTGTACCACCATAGTTACTGATAAATATTGTAAAATACACTCGTCTGATGAACCGTTACACTCATTTGTTAAAATGGTTTAATCCAACTAGTCTAACGTTATACAGTGCGATTGCTACGTGCTTCGCAATTTCGCGGAAATGTTGAGTGTGCTTACCAAGTTACTGTTGGTAGCCCAGCCTTTGATTGTCCCGCTATTTTAGTTTTGGTACAGTTATTCTCGCTTAACGGCCGTTCTAATTTAATACAGAAATATTAATCAAACCTTTCGCAATAATATAACGCCCTAATTGAAGTCATTACATTTTGATAATTGTTCGCAAGAGACTCTTGAAGAAATCAGTTTACCCTGTCTGCATATATACGGTACGTATGGAGAGTCCAACAACAAGGCCATCTCGTGTACTATCATCGTCACGTGACTGATGAAAACCGGAATCTCAACATAAGCAATCAGTTCGCGGAGTTTCCCAACCAGGGAAAGGTATAATAACTACGGTTCAAGGTCATAAAATTATTTTTCAATTTTAAAGGGGAAAAAACAGGTAATGTGAGTTGTGCAACAAGAAAGTCACAAACTATTTCGCGATGGACTGATTTTTTCCAGTGAATTAATTTCAACATTTTATATCTCGGTTCAAGAATGTCCTGTGAAGATGCAAGTTGGACTATTATTACTATTAAAATTCATTTTTTATGCTTTTTCACATATAATTTTGAAAATTTTGACTAGAGGTACACTTTAATAAGTTAATACAGCTCGCCCTCCTGAAGAGGACAATTTCTCTCATATAGTAAAGCTCCCAGTGGGCCCGGGATTGTAGAATATGCCCACGGTATTTCCCACCTGCCGCAAGAGGAGACAAATTAACGGGGGGGGGGGGGGCACCATATTTGGAACTGTATTTTAAACCTTATTTAAACTTTGTTTTCTTATATAGTTGACACTACATGGTACATGGTACATTTATGCTGTTTCCCTCGTTGGATCAATTAAGTTAATCCATCCGTCCGTCCATCCATCCACCCATTCACCAACACACCCATCAGTCATCCATCCACTTCATTGAATCAGATATATTAAATAAAACAGGTGGGTACGTTTTTCGGGGGGGGGGGACTTGAGGGCATGCGATTACCAGCATTAAGTAAGCGGGAGGGTTGAAGGGCAATGTCCATGGATCTCAAGGGTCCAGGGTGCCAAACCAACCCGAGGCAAATTCGTTCACCGTCTCATGTTGTTCCGTACCTCTTCATGGGCATTGGGGGACCTAGAAAAATGACTTTGCCAGGCCGCTACAAACGGTATTGTTGCCCACTGGTGAACTAAGAGTTACCAGTCTGTCAACAGTTGGTCAGGTTAGGCTGATTAGACAATTGGTCCCAAAATAGCCACAAAGTTTAATAAGTCATACGGCAAGTTGATTGAATAATAGTAAGTCAAACGTTGATGATTACGTTGGTTGATAGGTTCAGACACTGATTGACTCACTTCCTAGTTTTTTTTGTGTGTGTGTTTTGGTTCCCTGTTGGCTCCCCGGGGATAAAAAATCTTTAAAGTTAGTACCTATACTGACGTTCTATACTTCTCTCAAACCCTCTTCACAAGCCAGTGAGCCAAATTTGGAAAAAAGGTCGTTGACAGCCCAACTTAAACTAATTATTTGGTGGTAAAACTAACCAAGTAATTCATTCGCTGGCAAAGAACGAAGAAGAGGAAAGCGAACCCAAACAGCTACTTGTGAGCAGTGGCTTAGCTACGGGGGTGGCTTTGGTTGAAACCCCCATGACCCAACCTCGAAAGAAAAGTAATGGCTAAAATACCTTAATTTGCCGTTTTTCTCCCTGCCCTTAGACGCCTCCCTCATGTCGTGCTCCAACCACCCCACCCCCGTGACAGAATCATGGCTACGATACTGCTTCTGAGAGAGTTCTGCTCAAGCAGAGAAAATGTGACACGAAAAACAGATGAAAACTGCCCTATAATGGACACAAACTTAACTGAACGTAAGGCGCACATCGAGGGGGTGTGACGGGTGCAGCCGCCACCGGGCATGATTTTTGATACGGTACTTTTTTACTACTTTTTCTTAAAGAGCCCATGAAATGACGTAGTAACAATGATTTGGGTTCATCTCTGACACTATCTGTCAACAAAAATAGCATTTATTTTAAAAAATCCCATCCCACAAAAGAGAAATGCTCAAGTGAAATGGTATCCCTTCCAGCACAACAGCTGAAAAATGTAAAAGTTCAGTGAACCAAGAATGACATCATCACAGGAACCCATCTTCACAGTGTGTGTACTATAGTGCACTTGCACTATACCCTGCTCTGTTGATGTTACACAATCTTGCATGTTTAGATGGCCTAAAATGATTGATATAATCGACAAATTATCATTACAAAACCTAAACCTATATTAGCTTTTCAAAACCAGTGAAAAAGGGGGTTTTAACACCTAGGGATATCCCTGTTCAACAGATGGAGTTTTGTGACTTCTCAATATTCCTTGAGCCAACTAGCATGCAGGGAAAATTGTTTGGTATATAATACATGGTACAAGTGTTTGGAAGTTCCGTGGTAAGAGGTTATACACACAGAAAAATACCTCAGGCTCCTGGGGGATGTAACTGCATCCATTTATCTTCCAGTGTTACGTAACTATTATTTTTATTGGGGAGGAAGCAGTGATTCTCTCATTACACAGGCCCATATGCAATACTGTATACCATTCTGTACGTACAGTGGCTTAAAGGGCCAAACCTGTCACCCAAACTACAATTTTGGTACGGGGGGGGGTATCGAAATTCTCAATTGGCTCACCTCTTTGACTGACAGCTAATTCAAACAATGCAGAGTACCAAAACTTATATTACACAGCATGAACGGTACTGAGAGTGTTTTGATTATATAAATTGAGTTTTTCTATACTCACCTTGAAGCAATAAACTGAGATTGTATCTGGATGAGGACGAATTTCAGACAATTGTGGGAGGGGCTTAAGTAAGAAGGTAAGGAGAATTGGTACTGTTTGGGGTGAGAGAACTGAGCCTTTAAAATACTACCAACAGGTTCTGTGCTGTTTTGGATGCATGTGCTAATGTTGCAACTTGACTTGGTTCATAGAAAAGGAACAGTACTAGTTAATATAGTGGGAAAGGAGACTAGCTGATCTTTTGGTTATTTAAGGAAGCATTCCATATTTTTATCAAAAGTTGGCATGAAGTTACTATTTCAACTTCATGCATTTTGAAGTCTATGCTAGTACAAGATCCAGTGGCTGATTTCTACAATGATGTTTGTGACAAATTTTACTTGGAAGGGATGTCTTTCAAAGGAATCCGGGTGAGATATCAGTCTTCTTATTCAACAATCTGAATGAATGTGAGTTGAAATATTTTCTTTTTCTGGTTGGAAGAATTGCTGTCTAGTAATAGATCGACTAGGACTGGAACCTAAAACTCAAACTGATAGGCCTAATATGATGAATGGGACAGCTTTAGTGAATAATGATAAAATTCCTCTTTTGAGGAATTGGGAGTGAGAATTTCAAATTTTGATTGATATATTTAATTTGGCTTTATACTGGGACATTCTTCAATTATAATTCAGAAATTATTTGACCAGTACTGGTCTCATGCTACGCAATCTGTGAGGAAAATGTTACATAAACATAGCATTATAATACACACACTGTGAAGTTGGATTCCTGTGATGATGTCATTTTTGGTTCAATGCACTTTTACATCGTTTACGTTTTTTCAGCTGTTGTGCTGAAAGGGGTACCATTTCACTTGAGCATTTCTCTTTTGTGGGGCAGAATTTTTTTAAAATAAATGCTTTTTTGGTGATAGATAGTTTCAGAGAATGACTCCAAATCGTTGTCATTGAGTCATTTCATGGGCTCTTTAAGATATCGCTAGTATTTTTGCTACACTTTAAAAATACCCTTGGTTAAATTTAACAAGGATCGGTGTTGTATTTACTCCAACACAATCCTGGTTAAATTTTAACGCAAATCATGGTTAGACTAACTCAAATCCTTGTTGCTTTAACCAGAACTTGTGTTGGAGTAAATACAACACCGATCCAGGTAAAATTAAAACCTGGTGTTTTAAGAGTGTATTTATATGCGGCTGATAGTCTAGGAAGTGCCATGTCCAGCAATGTAGACGGTAATTTCAGCTGCCAATTTTTGTTCTTTTCGCCAAACCTCGTGACGCTACGCCTATGCATCTCTGAAGCACAGCGCTGTAATGCGTGGTCCCGATCTAGACTGGCTGAAAAAAAAAACCAAATGGCTCAGAAGAAATCTATTAACTAACTTTCAAACCATTCTTACTAAATCGACAAAAACAGAAAAAAATCAAACTATGAAAATCATTGTTTTCAGCCTTTTTTATTCGGCAGTTGCACATTTGACAAAGATCAATTTAATGCTTTTTACATTATATGCTTGTGTGTAAGTATAAGTGGCATATTAACAGTATCTTTTTGAAGCAAGAGCACACATGAGTTGTCTATAATACAAGACAAATGAACAAGTTTGAAATTAAATGCAAAAATAACTTTTCTTGAATCCACTTTTTTTTACAATATTTGCATTTCAATGCTTAAAAGTGGATACTTAACTACATACACTATGAAGAAATTTTCGTTATCTAATTGACAAGAGGATGGGAGCTGTATTCAACGTTAGACGTATCACACGTATACTTAAACCGCCCTTATACTTTATTTAAAGGCATATTTTCATCATCCCAAACAGTTCCAATTCTCCCAACCTACTTGCTTCTAGCCCCTCCCACATTTATCTAAAACTCATCTTTATCCAAACACAATCCTAGTTTATTGCTTCATGGCTTGCAAAGTGGCCATACAAGTCCATAATGTGTAATCAAGACACTATCAGTGCCCATGCTGTGTAATTTAGCTATGATGCATTGTTTGAATGTGATGCCAATCAAAGAGCTGTACCAATTGAGAGTTTTGATATATGTATACTGAAACTGTAGTTTGGGGTGACGAATGACTGCCTTTAAAACATGATTGCAAACAAGGCCAGAGGGATCTGTAAGTGGAGCTTTTCCACCACACACTACCTTTTCCCACTCACCATTGGAGGGAATAAACAGATATCACAAGTGATCTTAGTCAAAAGGTGGACGCAATACCCTGTAGTTTCATTTATTTTTTAAAATAGTCCTTTGTCTTAAGTCCCCTGGACTCTGGAGAATAACCGAACGGCGAAACTAAGTATTTACTCCCGAATAAATCCTGCTACGTCCCCAAAAGGACACAAAATTAAACTGACCAGCCTTTCAAACTTTTTGATAAATTTTTGAATATTTATGTACCTTTAGGTGCAATCTGTTGTAACATTTTATTGTTGTCAAGTTGCTTGTTCCATTAATTTTTTTTACCATTCGATTGGGTCATGACTCGCCTGACCCACACCTCCGGCTATGCCAATGGTACAGTGCTAATTATATCTTTTCAAAACTGTTAAACGGAAACAATTTTCGAAAAATGGGTCAAAATAGGGTAAAATGCTATCAAATAACATCACGTGGTGCAATCACCCTGAAGACAATAAAAGAAATCGTTCAGGTGAACAATTTACATAGAAGTTTGATAGAGACAAACATTGAAAAGTATAGCTTGCCTTATAAAAATTCTGTTACGTAATGATTTCAATCCTCCTTATTTTTAAAACATTACGTATGAATATTCATGAAGATTGTGTCACTCGTCAAATATACACATTTCCCCCTAACTGTGAAACAAAACTAACAAAATGTAGCTGAAAAAACTGCAAAGCTATATGTATTACTTTGACGAAACAAAATTTTAAAGGGAAGAAACAGGGGTTTGTTATAACAAATCGACATTATGTACGATTTTTTTTCAAAGAACGTATCACTGCTTTATACACTACGTGTCTACATATTGGTCGTGGTCAAAAGGTTGCCTTACAATAAATTACTCTAAAAATTAAAAGAGTGATATTTCACTCTTTAGAAGAGTGGAGGTTAGAAAATTCACTCCAAAAGAGTGGAAATTTACTCCTAGAAGAGAGAAAGTCACTCCAAAATAGCGAAGTTTCACTCTAGATGGAGTGCCCTTAGGGACCAGTCGTAAAAAAAGAGTGATCACTGATTGCACTCCTTAAAGAGTGAATTTTAACTCTTCTTGAAGTGAATTTCACCCCTTTTGTATTGATTTCTATTCTTAGCGTGCATTCACACTTTTCCCTCTACAAGGGAGTGACTTAATTCACTCTTTGTTTTTAGAGTGTCCTAAACATTTTTTGATGACAATCGTTAACTTAATGTGTAAATCATTGTTAAGTTGGTTCCCTTATTGATTTTTTGTGTTATGTATTTCAATAACAGCACTCACAGAAAGTAATATTTCGATGACAAATACACTTTAACCTCTTTGTACAATCATCAATTGTCATTGTAGGAAAGGTTGGAGGTCACATCAAATTTTAATATGTAGGATAGGTGCATATGCAAAGCATTCTGGAAAAATTTGCATTGAAATCCAATGAATGGTCATGAAGAGCAGGAAAATTTGTCACACTTTCAACAACAGTCTTTGACTAACTTTGGGTCAAAGGAAACTTAATTTGGTCATTACGTTACCTAACAATTTCGGCTGATTTCCATCTGACCTAATTTGGGGACACGCTGATAGTACAGAAGCACAAGTAATACTCTGCCAGGGTAATAGGCCTATAGTTACACGAATCAGATTGTTTTACAGTGGTGCTCTGAAGGTGAAGTACGTTCCCCTCCCCAAACCTTCGCCCAATAAACATATCAATCAATATATGTTGAAACTAGTTACATTGAAGGGTAACCAGAAGTAACTAGTTAATCCATTTAGTAAGACTTATGCATATTTTGAGAGACTTTTGTAGCACTTATTACAAAAAGTGCTTAATGATTGTTTTAAAATATTGCCTCATTGCCTATGCATTTACACTGGGCTTTAGCCAGCTACAAAACCTTAAATATCTTATTACGGATTTGAATCGTTCTTATCGACACCCTTTCAACGCGATATCTGTCGGCAGGGTCCTTCCCTTTATTCTCCCTGTCCTGTCAGGCACTGAGAAAGATAGAAGAAAATGGCTGCACCGTAAGGAAAGCTAGCCTGCTTCAACGCAGTGGAACGGAAAATATTTGGGGTCGAGCTGAGGGCCACCATTAGTTGGCGTGGAGCGTCCAAGAAAGTTTTTTGCTTCGCAAAACCCTCAGTTGGGCAGCAACGACACTCCCCGAGTGTTCTATGCTGCTTGTATCCAACTTAAATATAAATCTCATGTTTGCAATTTCTCATCAGCTTCCACTTCAAAATTGATAGCCACTTTTTGAAGCCGTTTTTGCAAATATTGGTTGGGGTGGGGGAGATAGGAAGCTTCTGAATATGCCTTTATCCCTCACGTTTTTCACTGGGGACTGATGTTCCAAGCCCCCTCTGTTCCGCCACCAATGGTCTGCTCAGTCAGAAGCGCCAATTCTAGGATTGTCGTCACCACTTAGATTTCGTCGTTGACTGGCTTTGAAACTGACAAAAAAGTTAGCTTATTGAGATTTGTGGAAAGATAAATCTTCTTTGATAGAGACCACCTGACCTAAATGCTATAAGTCTCAATTAAAAGAACCTCTCTCAATATTAATCATGATAATTGGGTTACACCAACAATTGTGATTAATTTATTAATTGTTGATAAGTTTACCGATTACGAGACGATTTTCTTGCAAATTGTGATAATTTCAGAAATAATCTTTTTTTTTATTTGTTCCGACAGTAGTTATCATCATAAAGACCTTGACTTGAGATTAATCTTTTCATTACTTGCACTAGATTTACCTCTAAAAGGCGCCATTTTATGATCACTTCATACAAATAATACTTTAAATCCTTCTTTCAAACAGGGCTTACTTTTTAAGTTCACTGCATTATACATTTAGTTCAGGCGAAGTGACGGTAGGCAGTGCCGTTGGTGATTTGTTATTTTCATTCGTACAATCCGATTCTTTACATTTTTCTATTGTTTTTTCATTCGCATCAACCTCCTTTTTTGTTATTACCTCGGTCGGGTGCCTGGAACGGATGTGACGTTCCAGATCGCGCCTGCGCACGAGTACCTTACCACAGTGCTCGCATCTGTAGGGAGTCTCCCCCTCTGCGTGAAGACGAATATGTTTGTTTAAATTACTGGGATCTCCGAACGGTCGGAGACAAACTTTGCACTTGAGTGGCTTGTAGCCAGTGTGTGTGCGAAGATGAATCTTCAAACCATATTTTCTGGAGTAAAGTTTTCCACAGTAAATACACAAATGACCACGTTTACTCTTTCCTGCGTAAGATTGGGAATAACTAAATCGTTCTTGGTCGCTAGGAACAGTTCCGTAAGTTGAGGTTCCCGGATGTAAAATATGGTTTCTACTAAGCTCCCACAACTTGCTCGGCTCCCGAGGGGCGCTTGTCGTTGGAATACTCGGCATGCCAGTAGTTGGAAATTTCAGCAAGCCGGGGCTAGATACTTTGAGCGAAAGGAAAGGATCCGTATGTGGACTAGAGGTTCCATTAACAGCGCCACCACCAGGAAAAAGTCCGTAATATCGCATAAACGGATACACAGTTGGACTATAACACAAAGAAGTAAACTGAAATGGGTCCACTGATGACTTGTGAAGGGGGTGCCCCATACTTGTTGGTATCAAAGGGTACTGGGGTTGCCACGAACTAACGGAAGTGTGTGGCAGTGACGAAGGGCTCACTCGGTCCTTGTGTCCGGAAGAAGTCTGAGACGTACAGAGCATCCTTTCTACAGAAAATGAGACCGGACTTGATTTAAGTGGTTGACTAGATTCGATGTTCTTTTGCTCAATACCATGAGGCGCCCTTTTTTTTTCGTGAGGGCGCCTTTCAATCTCCATTTCCTCTCTCATTTCTTTGCTTCTAATATATGTGTGGAACGCCGAAACGCGCTCGTTACTGCGATGAGATGTTTTAGAAGATGTCTTGGAAGCTGACGAAGACGGAGATGACGAAGACGGAGGAGACTCAACTACTTCCGGTCTAAGTAGTACTTCCGGTCGGTGGAGAAATCTTTTCTTCCCAGTTGCACTGCTGCTCGAATAGAAATTGCTTACTAAAGACGAAGATCCAATCTTCCCAGTAAAAGTGTTCTTTCCCACGGATATTTGCTTACACGCGAAACGAAGATGCACTCTTAGAGGATTTGGATAACGAAAACTTGCAGAACAGACCGTACATGAGTAACCATCGTCACCTGAAAAAACGGAAGAAAATTAATTTTATAGAAGAATGTTTGGAAGAAACAAACTGAAAAAGTAGCTTTCCAGAAAAACTGAACCATAATTTTCTTGGCATAATGTGATTCATTACAATAGAAAACGAAGTATGGGAAAATGCTGAAGTGAATCGGTGTGTGCTTAAACTGGTGAAGTTGCAACCAAAGAGGGCGCTCACGCTGTACGACAAGGAGCCACATTATTTGTAAGTCTCCCACACAGTCCCGTATGTACAATCTATATTCAGATGGGGAATTCCTATGCCATATATCATTTTGAGATTTTGAATAGTTTTCAAAACATAGATGGATCACAATATCCAATGTTTTCGTTTTACAGCCGCGGATCCAGACATTCCAAAGGGGGGGGGAGGACTGACTTCAGAGAAAGCAGGGAAATGAGGGAGTTGCACGCTAATTTCCCGTATGATTTATTGTTGATCTGGCGAAAAAGGGAAGGGTGAGGCTGTAAAAGCCCCCCCCCCCCCTTGGATCCGCGCCTGTTTTATACCCACGAATTTGAAAAGTTGGAGCCACTCTGCTTAACACTGGGGCAAAAACACTGGCGGTGATTCTTATATTACGTTTCCTTGATTTTTTCCGTTCCTGTTAAGAAGACTTGATAAGTGACTTCACATACCAGATCGCAAGACATTTTTATCATGACTAGAGTTCATACAGTAACGTAGTATCAGAGCACGACTGAGAGAATGGACCTTATGTACATGACTCTCAGAAAAGAAAAGCGCCCTTCGATTGAGGTCAAAGCGGAGTACAGGCCTACAAACAGCCGATTTGTGGAGTACGCGCGTATTTTTAAGAGTGAAGTATGGTGTCGGACGGTGACACCTCACTTCCCCGTAACAACAATTAAAAAAAATAATAATATTGCCCATAAGCTTAGCCAAAATGCCTGAAAGCAAGGAGAAATTGCTGGTGATTAAAATCAGCTCCCTGTTTAAAGGTTCTTGATAACGGACACGAACAGAATAGAGTTAAACAAAAAAAAAACAAAAAACAAAAAAAAAAAGCTGACGTGAAACTGAAGAAAGAAATCGTTTCAAACTGAAGTCCTTGCGACTCTCTGACTGATTGCTTCCCAAGGCGGGTTTATGTCATCAAAGGACTCATAAACTGACAATCACGAGAAAGAAATTGTTTAAGTTTTCGGAAGTTTCTACTCCTGCAATAGACCTATTTCCAGACAGCAATTACAAGGATTGTGAGATAGAGTTTTGGTGTTTGTCATTTTTGTCAATGGCATTTTACTGTGGTGAAAATTGACGCACACCCAAAACTCTATCCCACAATTCATTGTAACTGCTATTTGGAAATAAGTCTGTATGGAATCAGTATCAAATTATTCCTCAAAAACTTTTCGTTTAACCAACCGACCAATAAAAGAGTTCAGTAATTCGTTGCCGCATGGAATTGTGGGACACAGCGTGGGATATACAAACCGAGCTCGGCACGTAGCGTACAGCATTCCCTTGTTTTCCCCAGTATACGTGCATAGAACACTGTCTTAAGCGTATAGCCAATTCGAACGAAAATAGGGGTCTCAGTACTGCTCAACCTTTTTATTCCAAGAGACAATTTAGACAAAATCCACTGCACTTGATATCCCCCTTATGTTATGGTTTGATTAAGAAAGAGGTATATCACGAAATTTTCATGTAAACTCAAATTTTGGAATACGTGTTGTATAGATGCGGGATTGGTTTGTTTATCCTGACAATTTGGACGATGTGAGCATGTGCATGACCACCAAAACGAATCACCACACTGTCTCATTGCACATATCTTCTGAAGCATATTCAAATCATACAGAGGACGCCAAATGTGGAAGTACTGTATATAATGTTGATTTGGAGGTCTATTAAAAGCTTGGTGGTATGCATACATCATTGTTGGCCATTTTATGTAAAAAACATTAACAGCCTAGAGAATAGTCACAATTACCACAAGAACCCATTGGGATTTCAATCACTTTACGCAGCAATATCTACTTTATACACTTTGATCATAGCCATCAACTAAATATGAAAATTTGTGATGTCAAGAGACTAGGAACTGACCAAATGCGGCTATTACCATCCCTTTTATCATTCACTCTATGGACAGTTGAAACATTATTTATCCTGAAGATTTTATTTTAAAAGTTTAAATTGTGGCATTAAAATATCAGCATCGCTGACTAAACGAACTGTTTAAAGATGACTGACAGGCCTATTCGTAATTAACCCTTATTAAATGGGTTGCACAAAAGAAATATACAAACGCTGTACAACACGTGATTAAGTTTGCACACGTATCCGGTTACTCGAAAACTACCGTATAATGTAAACCTATTTCAACATGTCTTTCATTAGAAAATCTAACCGCTTTAGTGTCAAGTGAAATCAGGTAATTCTGCTGGCATGTTACCATTTTCTAAATGGGGCAATGAACAATAGTGAGGAAGGTCAAAATTCGTATAACCGCTGTACCTTGTTATGTTCGCACCAACCGCCAGTTACGACATTTAATTTTTTGGGAAATATCGACGTAATTGTTACAACTCTGTAAAACCAGAGAGTTGCAACTCCCTGATAAGACAATGTTCTAAAAGAGAAGCTAAGTATAGGACAAAGATTAATAAAATGAGAAACCGTATTCAGATCATATGTAAATGATGCGGGCAAAATGTCGTTTTAATTTCAGCTTCATGCATCTTTCCTATTGTCCCACTATTGAAAACATAGATTTGAAAAGAAAAATTGAGAAAAAAAAAAGAAGTTATCGAAACATTGCTAAATAATGTCACCCTACCTGCATTTGCCAAAAAAAAAGACATTTACGACCTTCCAAATGAAGGAGACTTAAACACCTGGGGCCCGTTCCACAAAGAGTTACGCACGATCTTAAGTATGATTTGCTGTTGGCTTAAGTATGGTGATTCAAACTTAAGATTGTGCGTAGCTCTTTGTGGAACGGCCCCCAGCTGCTGTTGTTTATTTCGGATGGTAAAAAATGAAATAATATTGCAAATTTGACCTTTTTTCACACAGTACACCAACCGACACAGACATTTTAAAAGTCCTCGTTGAAAGGACATATTTTTAGCGCTTTTTTGTACTTAATGTACTTAAACTCCCTCGATGAAAACCCCAAATTTTCATATTTCTTTTTAGAGGTTTCCCCCGGCCATTTTCATTGGCCTTCGCAGGTAATTTGAGTTGGCCATGCTTACGGTAACCCATCACTTTAAGGGTATTCAGTTTGCTGCCCCATCCCTTGTTACAGGCGTTGACTGCTCTTTGAGGCAAATGCTGAACATACCTGTGCTTTATATAGTATGGACGCAAATATCTGATTTTACCTGAATATTTCAGGCACGTCGATAAAAGAAAACCTCTGCCTTTCAATTTTAATCAAAACTATTGATACTTTTTGAATCGCTCTGCAAAATTTGACCTCTTTCTCTACCTGATCTTTTTGATAACTGACCCAAAAATTATCAAGACCATTAATGCAACACTACCAAAAAGTAGGTATTGTCCCACAACTTCAAACAAATGGTACAGGTTCTTTTGAGGCAATGTTTGATTATTTAGAGACAAAGCCAACTGAAGATAAATCTCTGTTCTTTGGATGTGGTTCACAAAGAGTAAGGACTATAAATCACACAGAAGATGTTAAAAGTGGAATTTTGTAAACTATACCGTAATAGAATAACTGAAACACAAAGTTTCGACGTCAAATATGGTTATACAAATATGGAAAATGACGCACTTGAAAGAAACACCTTTTAAGCCCTAGCATAACACTTGCTCAATCGTAGCCTAAAAATTACTGACTTTTACCTAATCTGATAAAACTTATTAAGGCTATTGATGTCTATTTTGAAACAGAAATGAAAACCATGAAACAAAGAATAACAGCAATTGCACATATCTATAGATAGGTCTGTTTTTTTTATGATTATTATTATTATTTACTTTTAGACATCGGGCATTTCCGTTTATAAACCTAACTATTTCTTGCTTCAAAAGTTATACAAAAACTACAAAATTCAAAGCACTTTCATATAGTCCTAATTATGTCGACCAGATTGGACTGTTTGGGCGAAGCAGTAACAAGAAACGACTGTATTTGTATTTTTACTATACCGTTACATTGAATTAGACCATTCAAAGCATGAGGGTGCGTCCCAATTTTCTCTAAAATGCTTGTGTATTTCACGAAAAAAGTCTTTATCACCCTCTCCGTAAAAGAGGTATCAAGTTATCAAATAGTCAAAGGCTTACCTTCTGTTAGGCTTGAATAAATCGAAAATCAGACCGAATAACTCTTGAAGACTTTTCAAAAAAGCAGCCAAATTCGTCACACAAACGTTTCAATTAAACCACTTGAAGTTTTGACAATATTATGACGCAAACTCACGTTGGGTGTGAACTTTATATTTTTTAATCCTCCAAAGAGTAATTGATATGTCCTAATTTCATTGTTTGTACTCTTGAGATTTCAGCTAACAAATTCAAACAGAAAATATCACACTCTCCCTAAAGCAAAAGGGAAACTGAACTCTTGTTTAGCTAACTTCGATTTGACGCTTCGCCTCAGCGATTTGCTGTCTTTATGCCTCCGGCCATTAGCACCAATTATCGATCGGACATAGGGATTATGTCACCTCCAAGGTTTTTGTCTACCAAGCACTTCTTAATGAGTGTATGACTTTTTTGTAAATCCAAAGTTTATCAATTGTTTCTAAAGCCCTCCGTGGTCTCACACCCCTCTTCAAAGAAGTGGTAAATTTGTCATCCCATCCTTATTTCTTGCAATATCAAATTTCTCTCAATGTACTGACAAAAGTGCCTTAAGGAAATATTTATGAACATAATAGCTCTTCTTTTGTTGAATTAGGGAAAACTTTAATATTCAGATTTCATGAATGTCGGGAGGAATATGTAAATAGGCTCGCACCATTATTTATCACAGGGAAGTTCAAAGATAACTTTAAGTAGGCTTACTGGTAGATGCTAAGTTGACGTGTCTGTGTTAAGATCACCAGACCTTACGGAGGGTATCTTATTGATCGTCGGTCGATCTTGGGTTGTTTTTCTTCGTGTTCTCTACGTTCCCCAACGATTTTTCCTTGTGTTTAGGCGCAATCACTACCCCGGGGCCATGGTGTCAGCATTCACTGCCACACAAAGGCTGACAAAAGCCTACAAGGGCTCTTAACATCTTAATCGTTTTTCAATGCAGAGAAAACAATAAGCCAGCTTAGGCTTATTTTTCGAGCACAACAAGAATGTATAAACTTGTTAAAAGAAGTTTTCAGTATGACAAGATTATGTATTCACAATCTAAGTTGTTTTTGTGACGTATGTCTAAAAAGATGTTTCGGAATTAAATATACTTCTGAACAATTTTATTGATCCCACTTTGTAAACACGTTTAGATGCTTGTCTTATTCCAAACACTTCGCTTTGAAATACGTTTAATTGCTAAACAATTAGTGTTTAATAGCTAATCATGTATAGAAATTAAATGTGTTTACAAACTGGGTGCAAAATAAGTGTTTATTTGCAATACACGTTTTTAGATTGTATACGCGTTGTAAGAAGGAAATTACGATGCTTTGAAAAAAAATACAAGAAAAATTGATAGCTAAAGACAATGCTTAAAATAATCGTTTTTGCTTCTGAACTTCAACCAAAAAATTGAAAAGTATACCGGTGTGGAAAACGGTTTTCATAGAAACAAAACAATTTAATTGAGTTCAAATTTCAGAAGAAACATAGGAAAACCGAAAGATAAAATGTCAGTTCTCTAGATTTCCTCTATAGACCCAATCATCCACAGTATATCATGTAAAATATGTGTATCGAGACATACCTCAAACATTAATCTAACATTGAAACATGATGTCAGGTATGATATGCATATAACGAAAACTGAATGTTAGACATTTCAAACCAAAATGCTGAGATTCAGTGACTTTGAGTCAAATTCCGACAACAGATGGCGGTTTTCTTCGAATAAATGAAGTCAAAATTGACCTACCAGACAAAAATTATTTTTATATACCGTACAAAAAATTTTAGTATGTCACATGTGCAAATAAAACTATCATCTTCCTCACATAGGCACGTTGTAGTTTTTATTTTTTAAAAATGACGGAAAAAGTAATTTTTAATACGACTTTTACCATTTTCAATTTTCCAAATTTTCGGAATATAGAATATCAAGCGATGATTTCTGTCTTCCTGCTACGAAGTGATTTTAAAATTACAAATCACGAAATGTACAGTTGTTGACCGCTAAAATATTTGATTTTTTGGAGTTTCACCCCTAAATCTGGCAACTTCCGGAGGTATTGTGATCCAAAGCTATAAAATCTACAAGTGTTCATCAGTTCATGGTTATTTCACAGTTTTCTTAAACGTCGTATAACTTCCTGCCTATTATAACAATATTTTGTTTAGCCTTGCCATATGTTTGATCATACCTTATACCGTTAAATTGAATAAATGACTTTCCTTTTGTTTTAGATGTGAGATTTTCCATTATATACACCAGATTACCTCTGGATATTAAATCGTTTTTAACGATTCCCCTTGAAAACTTGACAATAACGTGAGATTAATACGTGGTCTGAAATCAACTCACACTTGAACCAAAAGACCTCATGCCTAATTTTGCGATTTCGTTTGACTAGTATTCCCGCCGTTCGATTTCCGTGTCTTTGCACAAACCACCTGTTTCTGAGTCAAAACAAAAACCCGCGTTTAGTAGATCGATACAACTAGGAAAGACAGGCAAATTTTGTTTGGATTTTTTTTTCAATCTCAACGTGTGAAACAACAGATGTTTTCAGGTGGGTGCGAATAAGAAAGGCAAGGTTTTACCGTGGCTTTTATGCTGGTACAGACTGATCAGGGAGCTGGAAACAGGTACAAAGGGAAAATCTCAACAATGATTGCAAAAAAGGAACTCGACAACCCTCGGCATATTTAAAGATTCTCATGGATGACACGACTTCAATTTTTTACGGGTATAGAAAGATTTAATCAATTTATCAATCAATCAATCAATAGGATTTCTAAAGCACCAAACCCAAAAGTTTACACTAAGACGTAGTTTTGTGGTTGGTTGTAACAAATACAAGGAAAATATAACTAAAATTCAGAAATTTTATTGTATCATACTAGTAATGACTAATTTTTGTAGATTCAAGATAAAATAAAAAAGGGTATAACTCGGCTTTAATTCTATCGTTATTCCACTCAAATGTGTGTCTCCAATAATAAGTCGCATTTTACATTCTCAAATTCTCAAATGAATATGACTACAACTTTAAGATAAAGTTAATATCAGTCTGAAAATATGTCTTTCTTTGATGAATACATTTTTTGAATGTGCCAATCGTTTGGTTTATATGTGTTTTCGCGCGAAGTTACAATTGGCAAGCCACGCCCCCTGCCGGGCAAAAATCAGCAGTGTTTTAGTGCAACAGTCACACGTGTTGTCAGTTGCTTTCCAGCTGGCTATATAGCTAGCGTACTACGCTAGTTTTTGCCCGTCAAAAGGGTCGGGGTTGTGACGTCAACGAAAACAATCTACAGTCTATCAACTCAATACTACTTTTAGGCTTTTTGTGGGGTTTTTTTTTTAAAATATACAATCCTCTCACCACAAGCAGTTCCAATTCTCCTAACATAATTACTTGATCCCCTTCAACAACTGTCTAAAATCGAGTCATCCTGATCCAAACACAATTTCAGTTTATTGCTTCAGGATGAGAAAACATGCCCCCAATATGTGATAAAACAGTCTCCCAGCACAGTACATATGTTTTGTATAATATGAGCTTTGGTACTGCGCATTTTTGAACTAGCTCTCAATCAAAGAGCTGTGCCAATGGAGAATTTCTGTGGACTCACTAACTACAAAAATTGCAGTTTGGGTGAGGGGATTACCCTTAATTTTCTTTTCTTTTTCAGCACCCGTTTTCTGATTTTTTTCCTGTTTCTGTTATAGTCATGTAGCTACAAATCTCCACCAATAACTTGAGGTAGGTAAAAATCATTCGAAAACCCCCAGGATCAATACGTATTGTTGCTGGTTGTGTATTGTTATACGGTTTCTAAGCCACAGGTACACACACATATTATTAGAGTAAGAGAAAACTATACGGATCCCCATAGTTGTCACTTTGTATCGGCGACAACTTAGTTCCAGTTTTAAAAAAATAGCTTACATCAACCTTAGAAATATAATCATTGCTAAACGTGTTTCTCTACTAACCAAATGATTGTAAAAATAATACTAATTCGTAAAATCACTTATTGTCGGTTATTCCTCTCATGTGAAATTATCATTAAGAAAAGCGTGTTCTACAGGGCCATCTTAGGCCTCGGTAACAGAGGGTCTTATCAATGCCACCTGCCTCTCAGATTTGTGAACACTTCAAGTTTCGATTTTTGGTCGAACAACATGTTCCATTTGGTTCAGGGCCAATAGGTTACTGGTGGACCTATTATTACCCCTAATCAATTATTAACTCAATCTTGTTTGTCGCTTTTCTGGTTTAATTTTCTTTTGAACGCCTAGACCGAGTCGATGTTAGCAATCAGTTATCGAGAAAACCCATTGTGATGCTAGACACAATAAAAAGTTTGAAGCCTAATTTAGTCAACAACGTTTATGCATGTCCATGTTTCACAATGCCTTGTATCGCCATGGACTCTTTTGTACAACTCAAGTAACTGCTTCCAGTACAAGTATACAGGGCTGTGCTCTAGGGACGTTTTATTGGTAAAAATGTGTACAACTCCTGTATGGTTGCTCAGGCGAGGATCCAGACATGACAAAGAGGGGGTGGGGGGTAACATAGCTCTTTATTATTCTCTTTAATTAATCTTACGCCAATAATTTTAGCTTATTTTTATTGTTGACAGAGAAAGGAGGATAAGTTGAGGCCGGGAAAGCCCCTCCTCCCCTCAATTGGAACCGAGCCTGTTGCCTCTCCCCCAAAAGGTTAAACTTAACTTTGAAAACCCACTTAGGTTTCCTAATAAAAATTTCCAAACTGAAGACCTACGAACCACGGATTGTACCTCCACTATAACACACCTTCCCCCAGATGGGCCAAAAACAGTTTTCCAGGCAGATGATTTTAGGATCCCACGTAGTTTTTCTCGGTTCAGCCTGGCCCGACTCGAATGATGTCCTGTACGCACATAAATAGCTACAAAGGTTCCCAGAGGAAAACATGTCGTAAGTTTCCTTTGTGTTTTAGGCGTGGACAATAATTTGTTAGACATGTCTTGATTACGTCCGACACAAATTTTTCGCACTCTTTTTACGAGCCTGCTTTGCAGAACGGTATGAAAAAAAAAATACAAATTTGCAACAGTCTTCCTATAAAATGCTAATTTGGCAAAGACCTTTTGTGTAATCCCGAAAATCTCTTCAGATATGTGAGTCCTTAAATTGGCGAATAAAAGATAGGCCTTTATAAGTCTAGATGCAGTGTTTTATCTCTTTGATGCCGGGCAATGTTCTCGGATTAGTCTGCCGTACCCTCACAATTCAGACAAAAAGCTTTGATAAACCTAAGTTTCCATTAAGGTTTAGACAAATACGGCAAACCCCAACTTTTGCACTCAATTATTTTACATTGATCCCTTCTTAGGCTAGAAGATGCATCTATTTGCAATGAAAATGCGATTAACAAAAAGGTAAAATGGGGGATTACGATAACTTAATATATGAGTGGGCCTGTCTGGAAAGATAGTGTGAATTCACCGCTCGTGACCCACCGTTTGCGCCACACAAGTCTAAAGCATGTTGATCGTTGGGAACATTTCGCGCGTAGATCAGCCGTTGCTAAGTAAACATTCGGAACAATATTATGTGGATACACTTTTGACACGTTTTCTGCTTCTTATGGATGGAAGCTGGTTGGTGCCAGTGAGTATGTGATGATTTAATTGGAACAACGTTTAGAGGCGGGGTGGTGGTCGGGAGATAACCACATTCTTACTACATGAGCATCAAAGACTACCATCACACATACAATAGCAAATGTTCATGAGTAGCGTCACTCTAAGATGAAAAAAAAAATCAGTTCTCGACAGATAGACTACTTATTGAAGAAAGACAAAGTTACCGGTAGCCAGACGGATTCCCCTAGGCTATCATTCCCGGAATACAATTTCCTAATAACATATGCCCATCTGAGAATGTACTAAATACATGAAACGAATTTGCGGTAAACGCTGGCTAATAGTTGTACAACAAACTGGCTCCTCCTTTCCATGAAAGGAAAGTAAAGAGAGTTTTATGACGCAGCTGCTAAAAAAATGTCATTACCTTTTGAATACCGGTAAGAATATAGGAAATGAGTGATGCACGTCAGTACTCGAAGTTATTAACATTTTACACTTGAATGCAGGATAAATCTATATCATGTCGTATAATTGCATTGTAGGTCTATCCATTTTTCATTTCGAAAAGGTCTACGTAGGGTCACTGTTATATTGTTCTGTTAATCGTCTGTTGGTACACTTAAAAAAAAGAGTGAAATTTCACTCTTAAGAATGGTGAAAGTGAAAAATTTCACTCCAAAGGAGCTGAAGTTCATTCCGAAAAACCAGAAGTCATTTGATTAAATGCATATGGATGCAATGAACCATTTTATTTTTCCATTTTTGCAGGGAATGATACAACTGGAAGGGCTACTGTCATCGCATTTCAAATGACTAGGCCTAACTGCAAATTCATGGGAACACTCGGTCATTTGCTTAGGCGTAGCCATAATTTGTGTGAATGGTATATTTAGTAGTGTCGAGGCAGTTTTATAAATCTTTGTGGTTAGAAACGTTTATGAAATGAAGATCTCTGTATATATACACCACTTTTATCACTATCCTCTTGTTTCCATTCATCGATAAACGTAACATGGGCAAAACATAACTACATCGTTGATCATCTTTTATGCTCCTTAAAAACTCCCGTACGAAACATCCATGTTATGCCAGTCCCTAAAAATCTTTTTCATGATTCAGACAGTTGCATTTTCAACATTCTTCCATTGATTTTGTTAGCCCGGATTTGAATGATTGGCCGACTATGAGAGGCATGCGATTCATTTTAAACAAGAGTTCTTGGATGAAAAGATCGATTATTATAGTGACGTTTGATCCCCGGCAAAGAAGTTTCCGAGGATGGGTTTAGTCTCAGTCAGGCAGTAGAAAATTCTATGCATGCAGAATTGGAGCTTACTTCGGCTTTTTTATTGACAGTAGAGTGATAAAATTTACTACACCAAATCACCTTCTGAGGAAGATTTTAAAATTAAAAAAAGATGTAGATTTTTTTTTTCTGTTGCATGCGTTAAGAGAACGAAACAGTAAATCGCCAGGCTTTGAAGTATGGCTGTCTGTGTCAAAAACAGTTCGGAGGGCAAAATTGATTTAGACAAAATGTGATCACAGTAAGGCCACTAAGCGGAAGGGATTATCTAGGGAATTACTAACCTACGTCTACGAAGACAGGTTGGGGGTACACCTGCAGACAATGTGTTGTCATTAGGGCTTACACTGAGGGGAACCCCATTCAGAAATTTGTCTGATATTTTTCTAATTCCTATGGTAATCTTATTTATATTTTTGTAGCTGAAGGAATATCATTACTGGTTTTTAACACTGCATGGGGTGAGGGGCGTGAAGGGGGTGGGGACGTTCATTCTTTGATATCATGTCTGTTAAGATTTAAACTATACGTAGACAAAAAATGAAAATTTATATAAGTATCTATTTTATGACACTAGCCAGGTAGTGACGTATCCAACCCGGATCTTGTGCGGCTACAGGGAAATAATGATTGCCCTTCAAAATTCCAAAGTATTAATGTCTTGATGAATTGATAGTTAGCATTGCCCTTACGAAAACATTGCGCATCCCCCTTCTGTGCCCTGTCGAGGGTCTGCATAGTGATATTAAGCAGAGCACTGCACAACTGCATGTTAGTAAATTATAAAGAACGACCCAATTTACTAGCCTGAGTTTTTGCCCTCGATAATTCACACAAATTAGTTGAACATTACGAAAATGGTACAATTCTGAAGCTAAACCTTCGCTACAGACAATTGAGAGAGAACAAAATTATTTACTGCTAAACACATGCAATTAATTAAGATCATAACGATTCTTATTAAAACATTGGTTTCCAATTTGTAATTACAGGCAGACTCGTAGTTCAGAATTCGTCAAGACTGGGGGAGCAAAATGAGAAGACTGACTCTCTAAGCGTGGCGCTACCAGTTTTTAGCGTGAAACGTACAGGGGCATTGTGGCTGAAAATGCCTCTCACTAGATCGCTGGAAAGGCGCTTTCCGGGGCTTGTAATGTAAACATCTTCTACCGCACAAATGGGGGAAATACTAACGATACCTTCAAAAAATGTGTTCAAGGGATGGGCCAGATTCCCACGGCCCCTGGTTCAACTACTGGCATGTATAATAAAAAAAAAAAATTGAAAATTGTCTCCTCTGCCTCCGTTCTCTGTGGGCGCCACCCCTGACGTGTAAACAAAATGATTTTTTACCTTTCAAATCTTGCACATTCTGAGCCAAGCCGAGTTCTGCACAAACGTCGGGGTCATACCAAGCTAAGAGTTCTTCTCCAGCTGAAATTGGTCTGAGAGACCGGAAGACGAGAAGGGACGATGACTTCCGGGATGCAACTAAGTTTTGCTCCGAGTCACATCGAGCCGGTCGGACCATTTGCATCCATAGGTTAAACGTGTCACCGTGTTTACTGGTAAGTCTACCGTGTTCGAATCGGACCTGTAGACACAAGAATACGGAAAAAATTACAGCCTTTGAGCAAGATTCGAAAGATTTGCCTTTATCATAATCTTTATGTTTTGGAATAAGAGTTTCGGTATTATTTTGAAAGTTTGTCAAAAGAAGAAGAATAGTAGAATATTTCCATTTTGCAACTGATAAAAATCTATAAATCTACATGATCGACTCATTGAAATTTATTTAATCGTAACCAGTTTAACTGCGTAAATTGCTTGTCCTTTACAAGTTTATACAATATATGTTGATGAAGTTGAGTTAACGTAGTCTTTTGAAATACTCTAATGCCACTTGCGAAGGCTTTAGAACGAAATTTACTTTCACCAGAGAGCTCTGGAGATCACGAGTCAATAGAATGTAAGAGAAGGGTAGGCCGAGAAGCAAGGATATAATCTGATATATTTGCATATGCTTGTTGTAGCTGTTTTAATCATCAGTGATGTAGAGTGTTTTCACCTGACGTCAGAACTGGGTAGCCACGCCCACTGCCAAGCAAAAGAATACAGTCAACAAGTCGGTCTTCATGTGCTACTCAGCTAGCTATACGTACAAGTAATATACTAGTCCTTCCCAGACAAAGGGGCGGGGTTTGTGACGTCAGCGAAAGCACTATAAAACTGTTCTTTTAAGTCCCTGAAAGTTATAAATTATTTTATCCTTAAAATAGATATAATAGTATTGGGGTTAAAAATTGATCTTGCGTCTCTCTTGCAATGCTCTCACATTGTTACAAGATTTTCAATGTTAAATTTAATGTTTCATGTGTTCAGGGAAAATCAATTGTCTGATTCCGAATATATTGTCAAAAGTTTGATAACATAGAAAATATCTTTTCGTTGTCATGTGCTCTATATTTTTACATATTGTGGTAACTCGTAACGGTAAAAGTCAATCGGTTTTTTGAGTAGAGTGTCAAAAGTTTATTTCGGAAGATCTTTTAAAATGACTCAGCGAAGACGAGTCCGAACGGTCAAGTGTTGGTCTAATTTAGTCGGTCATAACCAGGGTCCATCATGGGCTTTAATCTTTCCAATTTTTTGATTAGCCGTATCACGGATGATTGCACGCGACAAATTCCTCTTAATTTACTCAATATGAAGATTTTAAAATTGCACATAGACCATAAATTGAATAAACATGAAGAAGATTAAAGGCTGGTGGACCCCACAAATGGCCGACTTAACTATCTGTTGGGATTCGTTTACATAACATATATGTAAAGATACTTCAACGGTATAACGAAAACGTTGTTGACATAAGTAAGGGGTTTTCCAGATTAAATTTCATTGCAGAAATTTTTTCTCTTCCAGCAGATAGAAAGTGCATGTCAACAGGATATAGCGTTAGGATGATACTGACTGACAAAAAATACATTTTTTCTTGAGATACAGAGCTTTATGTGAAATCTGTGACGTCACCGAGGTACATTAATTTAACATTACATTCATTTACTTATGATATCGATGTCGCTGTAGGGGATATTCAGCAACATTGTTCGCTAAATCCTACCTAATGCGTAGGGTAATGCTAGATTTACGGGAAAAGGTATTCAAACATTCCAACAATGTCAAAGTTCAAGGACTAAAAAGGACATTTAAATGTAAAGAGAAACAAAGAGATTGTTTCTCAGTTCGCACTGTCCTAGTTCTTTTTTTTTCTTCTTTTCTCTTTCTTGGGAGCACCCTCCTCGACAAACCCTATGGATTTTTAGAGTGCTTCCCATCACAGTATCTTGATATTATGTAATATTCTACTTTTATTCTTTTTTTTTACATTGTACCAATCACTATCAAATATTGTGGAGAAACAAATGAATTAAATGAAAATGAAATGAATCTGAGGCAATGTGCTCATATTAAATAACATTCAATGGCTTTTTTGAAAAGAAGATGTATTTTTCACAGAAATAACCAACCTTTAAAGTGAGGTGCGTTAGCAAAAGTGTATAGCGACATGGTGTGGAGAATTGCTTTCAGTCTTTCATGTATTATATCCGTTGCACAAAATCAACCTAGTGTCCCTTTCAACTGTATAAAGTTTAGGACTGAAAGCGGAAAACGCAGTTACCGGAGAATTGGATTAGCGTATAGTTGTCTGTCGTGTTTCATGATTGGCTCTTGAAGGACATGTGACAACATTTTTCTCATTTAATTATCAAATTTAGGAGAACCATTGGTTTACATTGCATACGAAATTTTAATTTCCTGAAAAATTATGAAAGATACTTGAAAGTGAAGTAGAGGAGATCTATAGTACTGACTGTGGTTATAAAAAGGCATTTTGAGCTGCCGCCTGTGCCAATTGAAGGACAAGAGTACGCAGTCTCCTGAATCTTATTTTAAAAATAACAGACCAACAAGTCAGTTCGGTAATTCGTTTTGGTGGCTGTGCACATGCGCACACCCTCCAAATCGTCGGGATAAACAAATCAAATCAGCACTTACATTACTTATAGCAAAATTTGAGTTTACATGACAATTTGGTGAGATCATACCTTCTTTATCCATCCATAGAATAATGAGGAATCCCAAGTGTAGTTTTGTGCTGTGTATTTTGTCTAAATTTTCTTTTCTTAGTGGTGTAAAAATTTGCATTTTAATGTGCCTTCAGGTAGCACTGATACCCCTGTTTTCGTTCGACTTGGCTTGACGCATAGCGTTGTACGCACGTACTGACGAAAACAAGGGAACGATGTAGGCTACGTGCTGAACTCGGTTTGTTTATCCCTCGCCGTGCCCGACAATTCCACGCGGCAACGAAATGCCGAACTCGCTTATTTCATAGGTTTCTTCTGATTTCTATGTCACGTATCTGTGTCATGGTATTTCACGACTTAAATATTGCATAGTCAAGGTAAATTAATTACTAGTAAATGTCACATTTAGGACAGGTATTTTTACATGATTCTCGACGGCCAATTATCAAACCGGATGGGCTACTATATAATGTTTTTGCTCTTTTCATTAAATTTCCTTTTTTTAATATATGTATAAATATCATATGGAACTAAAATATTGTCTACGATATTTACTGAATAAATAATTATAAAATTGTCATTTTTTAACTTTTTGATAAAAACATACCTTAAAAATATTCGTGGAAGGGTTTATTTGTTAGCAGATAATGTCGTGATATGATGTTGATATGACATGAATATTCATTATACACATGCGCACAGTTAATTTGTTCTTTCTTATTAGAGCAGTTCAATCCATAGCATACAATTCAATCAAACATAGGCCTATATAAATTTATTTTTAGTTAGTTAATTAGATGAAGTTTACTGCTAAGTTTTTTACCACTTGGCTAACGTCGAACCGGTTCCAACCTTGTTGTAAAGTGTCATCAACTAAATATACAATTGACGTGAAGTGAGCATATGCATATCTGTATATCTGTATGTATGTTTTACAATGTACGGTACCGGTACTTTGTAGATATTTATTGAAAATGGGAAAATACATTTCAGTTCAGACTCTTATACTATATTTACTTTACTCCTCCCTACGAAAACAATAACTGAAAGCTATAGCATATACAAAACAATTTGCTATCCTTCATTTATTCTTAAATCGCCAGATTGATCACTTCACCAGATTGGCAACCTGACCACCTGGAATAGCTATGTAAGATGACTAGATGACAAAGCGACGCCCTCTAAAACTTAAAAAACCCATTTTTCTGTAATGTCCCTCATATTTGTGGATATTTTTTGTTGACTTCGAACTCCAAAATTCTCTTCTTTGAAATTTACATACCAGCATATAAATAACTTTGGCTTCACAATTCATTAAACTTGTTTTTTTTTTTTTTAAATAAAATATATAAAATTGAAAAAAGGCATGTCCATTATGAAAATGTCGAATGTTTATTTTACACTTTATCTTATTTTCGTGAGCGGTCAGTTTGGCTAGATAAAGTTTCAAGAAAGAGAATTCTAAAAGTGAGGGGAGAACTTTTCATTAACTTTTCTGGTTTGTCATCTGAGCATTTGACCAGCCACCCGCGCTTGGCACGCTCGGTTAAATAACATAACTAAGAGGGCCATGTAGTTTCTCACAGCTTTGTGCACAATACCATGAATCGTAAACGGAGTTTGGCTGCCGGACAATACTGATTTCTGAAAGCCTCAACTGTTGGTGAAATTTAGCTTGAAAATTAGTTTTTATTTTTCCTTTCAAACGGCCCCAGAGACTTGAAGACTTTAATTCATATTGTCAATTACTTAAGCAAATATGAAGATAAGCTATGATCGAAAGTTGTGTACTGTTTGGTAATTTTGAACAATAAAACATTGTTCACTTTTTTTGTAATGACTGTATATTGTACAAATACATTTAATGACAAATGCGGTTTTCCTTATTGAATAGAAAACAAACGAAGAATAGAAGAGAAACACAAAAATGTGAGAAAATTTCTGTTTGTAGTGAATTTCTAAAGCTATCTAACGAATAATTTTGTAACGAACCTTTGATATGAAATATTTATATTATGCAACATCGCAGAGGAAAGAACTGGTTCGAGAAATGAGACGAAATCTGTTAAATTCTGATATTTCCAAATTGGATAAGACAACTTTATATTTCTTTACTTAAAGCACAGTGGCTCAGAGTCTAATTATGACACCTTCTGTTCGTAAAAGTAATTTTTAATAACTTTGATCAGTTCAAAATAACTATCTTAGTATTTCATACCTCTTTATGGTTATTACAAATGAAATATATTACCACTTTTACTTCTTCATAATCTGATATGCTAATTATTAAGAATTAAAGAGTAAACGGTCAAATTTCTACAGACATTGCCAATAATTATGACACGAAGAATGTGACAGATATATTAACATAATAATATAAAATCACTGCAGCCATTCATAATTTTTCTCAGAGCGTGTTTTCTACATTTAAGAGATAGCAAAAGCAGTTAAGTAAACTTGTAACCCGAACAATAAAAATATTATAACCCGAATAATTGCAATGTTCAACTTGTAATTTCGTTTCGATATATAGTTTTTGTATCAAAAGAAGCAAAATTTTGATATAAAAACTATATATCGAAACGAAATTACAAGTTGAACATTGTAATTTCGTTTCGATATATAGTTTTTGTATCAAAAGAAGCAAAATTTTGATTTTTTTAACGGAGGCAATTCTTTTCATGGCTATATTGTTCCAATATGACGGTATGCGAGGTCAGGTGGTAGCTTATTCAAAGGCCTGTATTTGAGATACTATATTTATTTTCCAGTTTTAGGATCACAGTTGAATTAAAGTGACCAAACTTTGAGTCAAATTTACTCATACTGTTGCCAATGATACAAAAAGTATCGCAATCTATGCACATATTACTTGTTCCCCTGTGGGGAGCAAATTGACCCAATTGTCTTTGGAGAAGGTAAACCTGCATGCTTCTGCTTCGTCTATGAATTTTTGGAGGTGGGGTGTTAGGAATATTTATAATCTTAGGCCTTGACGATTTTAGATCAAATTTATTTATTAATGGATCCCTGTACTAAATCGTTTTCTGAAATAAGTTGAACAATTATCAAGTTTGTCAAAAATGATTTTATTCCGGGTCAATAAATCTAACTTCCAAGAAACTTTAATATGGAAAGTGTTTACTCTATCAAATGTCTGTTCATAATTGCATAAAATAAAACTAACCCGACACTGGCCAGGGGGTATAGAATTTCACTTGAACTGATTTGGTTGAAATTGACAAAAAAACATTTTTTTTGCCAAATTTAGCCTCCAATATTTGAGTGCCTATACCAGCGGTCCGCCACAGGGTTGCTCAGGAATTTTTTGAAGTGTGTGCAATAAGTAAGGTGAAATATGCAAATCAACCGAAGATTACTACTACAGGGAGAGGATTCTCCTTGTTACAGAATAAGAAAATACAGCTTTCTGCATATTTAATTTACTGTTTTAGTTAAGAAGTGGCAATTTTAGAATAAATGTAGAACTATACTGTGGCCTATAAAATGAGCCTTGAAGAGTTTAAAGCCTTTTTAACATTTGATTCATAAAAAGTTGTAACCTATGCTCACATTTCTATACTTAACACATTGAGTAACCTACATTTGGCTAACACCCAGTCTCAATGACAGGCAAACAAAATCTCCTTGTCCTAATAGAATAGGGTGAGTGAAATAAAAGGAAAAAATAATGAAAAGCAAAATAAGTACAACATAGTAATTGATAAACCACTTAAATATTACATAAAATACTTACTCGGGTGAGAAATCATATCAAAAATCACTTTTTTCAACAATACGACATACGTGTGAGAGAGGAAAGCGACCGATTAAGGAGTCAAGGCTATACCCCTCAGATGTGCAACGACTTCTTGAAAAGTTTTAAGCCCATGTGTTCAAACAGAAACCTACTACGTGCAGTAGTACTCGGGACGGTCACCTTTCTGCGATTATAATCGGTTGGTATTTTTTCAAGCCCTTTGTAACTGGTATAAATTCTCTCTATTTTCTATAGTCTACGCTTTTTGCTCTATTTCTAAGTTATCATTCTTCCGTCCAGGTTTCAATCTCCGTTTGAAGCCCCAACAACGGGGGGATTATAGGTTTTAAGGATAACGGTTTTAATTGCCATGTGTCCCTTTTTGAACAATCCGTGCTGGTCCAGCCAACCTGAAAAGACACTTATAGCCGTTAAAGCTCTTAGAGACCAAAGCGATTCGACAAATGGGGAATGGCAAGCACCTTAAAATGTTTGGAAACATTACTTAAAGATTAAATCCAGTTGAGGCCAATTTGAAGAGAATCTGTTTCTTCGACAAAGGCTTTACTTGACGGACACGGCTGGTTCTAACAGACGAGAACAATGGATAGAGAGGGTGATTTGCTAAACAAAATCTCGAGTTTTGATTGCGCGGCTCTGTGATCAATAGGGAGATGATTTGTACAACCCATCATCTTGTGCCGGCTAGAAACCAGACGAATGATTAAAGGGATGTATAGGTTAGAAAAAAGCAACCTGAAAATCATAAAACGTCGCATTAAGTAACACTAAAGGGCATTGTTAAGGTGGGAATTCAAAGGGCGCACCCGCACCCGCACCCGCCTAACCATCTGTGGGCCCCTGTTTGACTTTGCCAGGCCCGTTCCCCTTTGAAGTATTGAAGTTGGGCGAGGTAGATCTAAGTTTTCAGCTGCGAAATAAGTGAAATTGTGCTAAGTCTATAGAACTTTAAAATTTTCTGGTCGATATTATTGAGGGGTTTGGCCTCTTGTCCTCCTTGAATAAAGGGTTGAAGTTCACATCCGAGTCCTCAGCCCCCTGTTTGACTTTTCATACAAACCTAGCTGCAATAATTGGAACCCGGTCTCTACATTCAGAACGTTTGTCATTTCCCTCATCTATCGATCTTTAAAAACAGCTTGTGTCTTTATAACACCTTTCATGCTGCATAAATGTAGACATTTTTCTGTATATGTCATGAAATACCTCAGGACTTTTACTTGCCTCAGTTGCGTAACCTTTGAAAGGTGGGCATCCCATGCATGAGCTGCCTGGTTTGGCAAAAGCTACTTCGCTAAACATAAAAAATCATTTAAGTGAGAGGAGAGACACTAGCCCATGCATGTAGATATAAGTATAGCATTGACTTACTCCTTAGGCTCAATATTACGTCGTGGTTTACAATCACTTTACAAGGACCAGAGCCCGTTGATAGTGACGCGTCGTAGCGACAGCAATCTCTGAGACCAAAGAGGCCTGCCTCTCAGATCACGAATTCTCTTGTGCCAGTTAAGTAGACTAATGACCCCTGAAACAGTGGAGGGTTAAAACTTAGTGCACCCCCCCCCCCCTCATATTTGTAAGTTACGACTTCAAGGAGTGGGTACAAGCAGCTTATAGCACTCAGGAAGTACCGTTTCAGGCCACGGTTGGTTAGATCCAAAATTTTCTTATACGCCCCGAACCAACTGATGGTGGCGCTCCGCTTTGATAGTCTTGCTGACACTCTAACCCCCAACATTTTTACCGTACCACCCCGCCAACTTGACTGCACCAATTTATTGATAACCGTGCTTGAACTGCGTTATCTGTGAAAGTACTATATCACTTTTTTATTCCCAAAGATCAGTAAGAAGAGGTTGTATGAAGGGATTCGATGCAAGAGATGTCACTACAATAGGACAAAAGGAATTATATGCCAAAGAGGAGGGCTAAGCCGAATAGGACCTGAAAAACTTGTTATGTCAGTTAGTCCAATCGAACAAAGGGACTAGAATTCTACCAGTAAAAGATAAAAAAGAGAAAAGACCCACTCGGAGCTGAATTTGAGGACGACAATCCGATTTTAGAAAAAAACTGGTACAACTACTTCTTCAGTATTGCTCTTTAGGATCCTGGGGAATGGATACTAGGCAGGCAGTACAATCCCAGTTGAGGGATGATAAAATTTCAAGATTTTTTATTGTAATAAATAAGTCATTAAAATCGTAGTTCCGAAGTGTATTTTCAGGCTTTATATACGTTTTAAAATTAATACTTGATATATGTTTATCAGAGCTATTTTGAGAACGACATTTCGTTTACTTTAAAATTGTGAAATTAAATTTTGCAATTCGTTAAGTTTTACAATGGAATAGTCCACATAGCAGCTGTAAAGGTTCTGCTCTACGATGCTAAAAAGTGCATAAATAGGTGAAAACTGATGCTATAATTAATTCCTATACGAGTGAGCTTCGACGGATCAAGCGAAATCATGAAAACTACATTGTAAAATACTCATGTAGATTTACAGCATAAAAATAAAGAAGTCATGGAGAAAACGGAAAACCGCTGTCAATATGTTTCAAAAATTGACGGCACTTTGTCCGTATCCGTTTTTTACTTCTTTATTTTCCCGTCCTTCCGTAATTTTTTGACGTGACTGTGTCATTTTAACAGTTTCCCAAAAGTGGCAAAGACTCCGAATAAACTAGCATTCGAGACCTTCATTTGGATACAAAATTGGTGTGTGGTTTGGAAGTTATCGTAATAGTGACTATGTAATGGAAAGTGATTTCAAACAGCGTAGTAGACGTTTGAAGGGCTGTCATTTTATTTGAATTTATGAAAATAAGGTTAAGAGGGCATTGATGGGGACCGTAGGTTAATTTTTAGCCTGTACCTGCTAGGGCTGTAGTCGAGTCCGGGCTAGGACACGTGATTTCCGAATTAAAAGGACTCGGCCAGAGAGGTTGATTTTTTTCCCCATTTATGATTGAGAAAGTATATACAGAGACTCCAGTCCGGACTGGAGTCCTTACTACCTGACTCGTGACTCGGACTTTCCGGACTTGACTACTGCACTTGCAACTGCGGGACTGCAGCCAGACAAGGGTACCGAATGGACAAAATGACTTCCAGAAGGAAAAATTCAGGAGTTTAAATCTGTCAAAATTGCTTGACGTCAATTGCAACTAGTGGAACTAGTTAGGAGACAAATAGACCGCAGAGCAACTTTTCGTTCAGCTCATCGGTATGAAAAACCAACTGAGTGCGGCATCCTAAGGACACGTCAGCCATAGAGGCGCTAAGCAGGCTAGGAGACAAAAAGAATTTCACAGCATGAGGCTTCACATCTCACACACATCCTCGCTACTGGCCTGTTTACCCATAAGGCAGCCCTCACACTCCCGAATTGATTCGAGGGGATTGCCATTTATTATTATTTTATTTTTTTTTTTTGGGGGGGGGGGGCAGGTTGTATTTGCAATAAGAAGGGGGAATTCCCTAATTTAAAGTAGGTGCGCGGAAGTCATGTAACATAGGTGTATTTTCATTATGACTCATTTGTCACGTGGTCCGTTTAAAGAGACGGGTGTAGAACAGCACAATAAAAGTGGACTGCTCATTTTGGGACCAGTCACGTGGATGGGCACTTTGCGAATTTTTTCAGTTAGTAAGAGACTATTGAAGCTTGCTCGAGTTTTGAACAGAAGTATATAAGCTATACATAATTTTATTTTTCAAAAAAAATTATTTCGGTCGCCAGTATCTTATTTACTGATTTTTATATTTTGGGAGCTGGCGGGGGTTGAGAACAACTGCTAAAAATCGCCCAATCTCTCACTTTAATGCTAACCCTATACCCCCGATATTTTCAATACTTACTTTTCCAATTCCAATGGACATTAATGTATCCCAGATTAAAAAGTCATCACCCCAAAGTTCACTTTTGATCGGAACAAACTTATCAATTTGTGGGTGTTCTTTACTTGATATCAAATTCAAAAGATGTACAGTTGGGCGTAAAGCGATTGTTAAACAGGAATAGAGAGTGTCGTAATCATCCATTGGATCACTACACGCTGACAAAGGGTGTGGTCTTGAGCAGTTATAATTAGAAACTATTTTACACCTCAAAAGTCGCATGATTCATATGAATGATAGAATGTCTGAATAAATACCGTAAGTTGACAGGAAAAGAACTTTTTATCCCAATATCGCATTCAAAGGCAGTTATCGATCACCCCAGACAATTCCAATCATCCGAACTTATTCACTTCAAACCTCTCCAATAACTGTCATAGAGTCCTAAAGTCATCATCATCCAGACTCAATCCCAGTCATTACTTCGAGGTATATCCCGGGGAGTATACAAGGTCCTAATGTGTGTAATCAAAACTCTCTCAGTAGCCTATATGCTGTGTAATATTAGTTACCGGTACTCTGCAGTTTTTTTTTTATTTAATGTCAATCAAGGAGCTGTGCCAATTGAAAACTTTTACAAACTACCGTCAGGCAAAAATGTAGTTTTGGGGTGACTAATGACTACCTGTAATTTTGGATTCTGTTTTCGTAACGAACAATTTGAAGGACAAGTGCGAAGTAGAGGGCGCACTACTCCGTTTGTTAGCCTACCCACTCACAATGACGATCGACCTAAACTCTTGTTTTCTTACAGTAAGCCATTCCATTTACGACCTCCCTAAAATAATTTGATCTGTACCTTTCTCTTATCGGACAACAGTTTGCATTTATCGTAATACGTACTTTTACTATTGCACTTCTCCCGCCTACCGCAATGTTCTAACAATTTTAAACACCATAATTAATGGCGCGAACACGACAAGATTTAATTTCGGATGAAATTTAAATGGTGTGATTTATTCGACGAATTCTCGACTGATCCCACAATCATAACACGGGTATATTTAACCTGTCACGTGCGACGGTAATAAACAGTTTGACTTTGACGAAAAAACCGTTTAACAAATTGACATATCTTTAACAAGGTTGTCAGCCGACTGCAGAAGAGGGTTAAAAGCGGAGATGTACGGCTTGTATCAACAATTTTTCCGCCATCTATAAGTAAATCCAGTCGAAACGCTCGCCCAAAGAAAATGTTTGGCCGAGCAGATGGCAGAGCCTTTTGGCACGCCGTCACCGATGACCATTAATTCGTTCAATAGATTCTGCTGTCGTAAATTTCATTTAAATATTTTCATGCTCCCTGTTTTGGAGAGTGTGAAAGACTAGTGACATGCTAGGCTAATATTCATAAAACACAATTTAAGATAAAAATGCGGAGGAAATGATACGGAACATATCATTCGCCTTAAGGGCACCGTTAATACTGTTCATAGCCAGTGACAATTGTCGTAACACGGCATACCCTTTTCTTTTCTTGTTTTTTATTTTTTTTTATTATTATTATTTCACTAAAAAGTACTTTTAGAGGCTTAAAAAATTTGTATGCGAATTTTGAAGAGTTTTTATCGTTTTTATTTGTTTAATTTGACATTAGAAGAAGTACATTTTAACTTTCATACAAGATTATTACGCGTTTGGGGTAGAACCTTCTCACTTTGAAACTTTCGTAAATGACGTCATAATGATGTTTACCGATGTCTTATGCAAATGATAATGAGAAGTTTATTATGTTAAAAAAATAGTCACACAATCTGCCATTCTCATATGACAGAGTGAAGCTTCAAATTCAGCATAAATGATTGATTTGAAAATTTCAAAAGGTCTTCAAAGGCCGAGCGAGCTAACCTTGAAACATTTTTGAAAAAAAAAAGTCGGGCTCTTTTACTTGGTAACATTTTAATTTGACAATTTCAAGGAAGCCACTTGAAGCTGTTATGTCAACTTTGAGGAAAAATGGTGTCGAAACGCAATCAGCATGTCAACTATTGCTATGACTAGACAAACCGGTTTTTCTTGAAAGATTTTGGTAAAGATGGACAAGGGGCAATGTATTCAGGTAATTGCATGTACAATCTTATCACTATATCCATCACAGAGTGAAAGAATACGGCTTAACAAATGCCGATTTTTCTATCAATCTGTACTCGTAATAGTCTATAGATACAAAAAGCTTTGGAATGAAGAACTGTAATTCCAGTGATGACCCTTAGATGGTCCTATTGAGTTGTGAAAGAGGTTCGTCGATGTATGATGAGACCCTGGAACTACATACAATTCGAGTAAAGCTATCATATAAGAAGCATTCAGCCAGACCTTGCTTCGTTAAAGGTTCTAGCTTCTTCTGATTTTTGAGAGGTAATTTTCATTGAGGAGGAGTGAAGCATGCCTAATCACGTAATACGGTAATAGCAACCATAGGGTTGATGAGAGTCTGTAACTTTGGCCTATCATTTTAATCAAGTTTGTGAACTTAAAGTAGCAGTCATAAAATGACATGAAAGATTGTGTGTGCATTTTAAATTGTCTGGTCGCCATTTTGAAGGACCGTGCAGTTTCAAAATACAATTCCAAGTATCTCAGCTTATTATTGAATGTTGACTGCATACACACCAATCTTTGACTTAGACAGTACATGTTAAATACCAAGGGAAACTTAGCATGAGTGACCCTAAATTTAAGCCAGTGACAAAAAAGGGGGACTGAGCTCCCATGAAAATTTTTCACTTTTTATGAATGTTTTAGTTACCATTGACTTAATCCATATTCACACATTTCCCCCTCCCAAGGGTCTTTGGAAGCTGATTCTCCTTTCGATTCCTAACTAACCCTTAAGAACCCTAACAGAAATCGCCTATACAGGGTTTTCATAAATGATTAGCCACAACCACTGTCGGACAAAAAAAAATCAAGTCATCACATCCTTCCTCGGCTGCTTCCGTCACTGTAAACACAAATTAGTAAAGTGGTGGCTGAATTGACTAATCACGTTATTTGGCTAATTTGTGATGATACCTGACTAATTTCGTAGTAAAGGACTAAATGTTATTCTCAACTGGGTCAAGGCGGTTTAATATTTGTTAGAAACTTATTCAAATGGATCAAATATTAGTCAATATTGTTGACTAACGTGATTAGTCAGTTCAGGCACTGCTTTACAAATTTGTCTCTTTACAGTGTTCTATACTATATACACTACAGTTTCGGCCACTTTTGGAAAAAAAGTTTCTCTTAACTAGGGGTAAGAGCTCAAAAAATAAAAAAAAAAGTTAAAAAAAATTATATTTGCAAATTTCTCAAGCGCGTGAAATCATGGCTTGCGATTCTCTTAACAGCGAGTTGTTGTGTTTAATATTGCACTTTACCTAAATATGTGCGTAATCCTTTCACCTTGGTGGCTTTTCCTTTTATGAATGAAACAAATCAATTTCTAAGGTTGATATTGATTTTAATTTTTTATTGAGGAAAATCGGCCATATTCAAGGGGCTTTCACCCCCCCCCCCCCCTTGAAAAGTCTGGATCTGTGCCTGAATGAGGGTGAAGGTGGTGCAAAATGTTAGGAAGACTAACTTAACCTAAGCCGTTTTCTTAACCCTGACCTATAACCCTTGTAATATCCCTGACGCTGACCGTAAACCTACCCCGTAATCCATCCCCTGAACAGACCCAATAAGCTTCGTGATATCTAACAAATTCTGACATTGAACGGCACCGTAACAGTGAAATTTAGGTCCAAAAGAAAGCCTCCAGTTTTGTTTCTAAAAGCGTTCCGTTACAAAATCCATTATGATTGGTACACAAGTACTTCAAAGATGGAAAATTGGTCCTCAGAAGAGAAACGCAGTACTTTTCCTCAGCTCTCTGCATGATGAGTTACAAATTGTGTTCTTTGTTCGTGAGTTATTATTTTTAGCACAAATTGAAACGCATGAATTATTAGACTCAACTTTATAGCTGCATAACAAGGATAACCACATAACACTTCATTTTAAAATAGAAGACAATTACCCAATAGGAGGAAACCACGCCGTTTAAGTAATGTTTAGTTTTTTCAGACTATTTTAACAAATGTAGGAAAGACACAAAAGTTACCAATTTATGTCAGAGATATTTAAAGAGAAATAGACCCACAAATTGAATTATCTATTTTACCTCGTCATTCTAGATCAGGAATGGCCCCTTTCAGTCACGTGACAATATTTTTGTTTCATATTTTAAAGGCAAGGGAAACACCTCCGTGCTTTAGTTTTTATTTGTATTCGTTATATTCGATAGAATCTTCATATTAATGGTAATATAAAAAGACATATTTCGCAAAAGTTTTGCTCGTGTCTATAGCAACCATCTGGTTTCCTTTAGCAATTATAGGACGATGGTCTATTGCCTTTAAGTAGTGCAACGAAAAAATAATTGGAAGACCTTTAAAAACAGTTACCTACCCGTAATACAGCAATAAAAATTTTAATCAAGATTTCAAATATTCAAATTGGTTGCAAAATTTGTTCCTGACTCATTTGGATTCATTTTAACAAAACCACCGCCCCCTCCCAAAAAATACAACTAGCAAAATAGAACAAATAATGCATAATGGAGCTAAGAAAGGTTACGGTATTGTGAGATTTTTCTATTTAAAATTGGACGAAGACTTTTTTACGTCTTTAGCAATCCCTTTTCTCTTTTTATGCTTTTAAACTCTTACAATCTGCCTTTGCTGTCAAACATAAAGAGTAAAACAAGACTTATAACAGGATAAGTTTTAGATGAATTTCCATATTATCGAAACTGCATCTTGCGTACAAAGTGTGATGAAGTCAGATTGAGGGTTTTGAAGAAAAAAATTAAAGGAAATAAAAATTTAAAATGTTATGAATTTCCAATGTCAATCGAAACTGACCATGACATTGGAGTAGTACAATGACTCAAAGAAAATGAGAAATGTACTTTTAAGTGACGTTATTGATAAAAAAATAACTTTGAACAACCAGTGAAGTACAAAAGATGTTAAGAAACTAAAACTTTCACGTAACTTAATTTTGAAGAAAAAAAATCTATGAAAGAGTGAACACTTTGGGAGTAATTGTGAAAAGCCGGAATTAAGAAAAAAGTTTCAGTTTAACACAATAAAAGGAATAATTTTTTAAGGAGTAAGCGAGACTTCATACCCTACTTGTTTACAAAATAAAGGAGACTGGTAAGAAAAATGAAAAAAAGAGAGAAAATATCTTAAGTTCAAAATTTTTCAAATAGGCTATAAACGTAAAAAGTGTCATTTTTTTAAGTAGAAATACCTTCAGAAAATATTTCAAGAAATAGGCCTAATGTATGTGAGAAATCAATGGTTTCTTACCTCCACGAACTGTTCCGCCGTCATATTGTCTTGAATTTTTTCGCTTAAAAAATATTCTCCCTCGACGTACCCACACGTTACCCCTGCGGGAATATCGGTGGAGGTTCGCACCCCTCTCAACTCTGGGTCATCTCTCCGTGCTACTCCGGTCGGTAAACTTAAAGACAAAGACTCCATACTGAGGCGACTAGGATGGGCCGTACTTGTTAGAAGGGCCATTATTTAGAGAGTGATTTACGGACTGTTGACGGGACAACACCACCAGTTTGGCCACCACGGCTTCCCACCACGTGTTACCAACGGCACCACCGAATTCCAACTGACGCGCCCTGCTCTCCATAACTTGTACGGTTAAAAAATCTTTCTCTGCCTACTTTTTATTTCAATATATTTACATTATTTGCAAAAAGTGAACAACTGTGATTACATAAAATGATGAGAAAGAAGGATTATAAAAAAAATCGAAAAACGAAACACACTAGAAAAAAAGAAAACGAAAAAGCCGAAGGAAGGTTCATATGGTACACGTTGGGAATAGTTGACATGGGGAGCAGCTGTTGCATATACGTCACAGGCTCAACAAAAGGGAAGACTTACGTGCACTCGTTCGAATACGCAAACAGCTCCGCCAACTCATTCAAATGCGCTAGACGGACTTCACTTGTTGAGCACTGTTGTAGCCAGCACGTGTCGACCAACCAATGAGCAACAACGTTAAATTGATCCTGGCAGCTGATTGGTTGTTCTATCCGGTATCATCGCCTTACAGGTCGAGGTATTGTAACTTTGCTGGCTAATCCCGTCGTTAGTTCGATTCTTCTTTCACCAAATATTGTCAATCTTGGCTGAAAGCTTCGGTGGTTTTTGAAAATGTTGTATGGCGATGCAGAGGCACTCTACCTAGGCTTGTCAAAAACGGTCAGTGATTACAAATGCATTAACTTTTTCATAACAGGCAAACACTGGTCAACTGTTGTTCTAATAGATTATTAAATTAAGTTAAGACTGACCGCAAGGCGAGAGCTCTAATGGTTCTGCCTTGTTAACTGTGTGTCACTTTTACTTCTTGTTTAACAGGGCGTCCGGTAAGCTTCTCGTGAAAATCACTCAGAAATCTGCACGTGGTTATTGGTCGAATAAATAAAAACATGTCTTTAGGCATGCAAGGATAAGAACAAAGTATTTTGAACTTCAATTTTTCGTCCTCTACGTTTCGGAATCATTTTGATAATACATTCTTTACGGTAGTCTAACTTTTTAAGACTTTGTTTCTCGTATGGTGTAAGTGAACTATATATCTCCGGATACTTGTGAAATTGACTGTATAAATTGATTTCAAAACAATAAAAAAGTGGAGTAATTTATTATTGGCCATATATTTAAGGTTATCCCCTTTTAATTTGTAAATTGGCAAAAATTGGCGCTTTTTCGATTGTAGTGGATTGAAATCTTTCTTCAAAATGAAATGAAGCATAGCCTGTGGACATGACATTTCACGAGTTGTGACTGATATGTTTCATGTTTAAAAAAAATGAATTTCTGGAAGTTCTCGGGAATGGAAGAGGGGGGGGGGTACCACAGTGAGGGGGGTACCACAGTGAGGGGGGTACCACAGTGGGATGGGATAGATAGTTCTCAGTGACGTTAAACAAGATATTACCAACCGTCATTGGTGAATGCAAGCATGTACCAATGTATCTCTGACGTCATATGAGAATTATCTATAGGGTAACTCTGGTTCTGGGTGACCGATTGTAAGAATTTTTGGAAGACCCCTTACCAAATATAACTTGTTCTGTGGGGAAAGGCTTCCGCCTTCAAATGCCCACTGCACTTGAACGAAGTATCATCTTGGGATGTTCGACAAGCCCGACCGCCCTTAAGCCCGAGTATCCGAGGGATTTCCCCTAAGAGCACGTAGTAACAGCATGTCACTGAATTAATCGATAGATAAAGCATCGGGATGCTTTAAAAGTGAGCAGTATGAGGTTCATATTATTTTCCAAACTGATCAAGCTGTCCATAGACCTATTTCCAAATAGCAATTACAAAGGATTGTGGGATACAGTTTTGGTGTTTGTCATTTTTGTCAATGGCATTTTACTGTGGTGAAAATTGACGCACACCCAAAACTCTATCCCACAATTCATTGTAATTGCTATTTGGAAATAGGTCTATTCTACCTTTTTAATTACAGAATTTATTCATTGCTAATGCACCATATGAAATCGTGGGAAGCTGGAAGTATAAACAATAGCACTGACGTCATCACTATTTCGTATATACTCCAATCCAGTTCCCGTGATTCCCTTAGGTGTATTTAGCATTGGCCTAAAAACTACTGTTCCTCTTTTTCTGAAGTCTCATCGACTCCTTGGAGAAAAGTCGAAAGGGCGCGACCAGCCGCGGAGAGGTGAAAGTATGGATTTGGTCAGATGAAAAGAGAATGTCCTGCAGGGGAACGTTAAAGAAGAATGTTTAAAACCTTAAAAGGGCGCCCGACAAGCAAAATTGATCCGTCAGGGGCGATCGTTCCCGATCATCCCTTGATCTCATAGACTGATCACATAATAACTAAATGCCGAGTCCTCACATAATGACAAGCTAATGAAAAGCGTCTTACTAACTTTGCATAATATGAGGTTCAAACGGAGCTTACGACTGACCATGGGTCAAGTGGTTAGAGCATCCGACTTGCAGCCGGTATGTCTGGAGTTCGACGACTCTTAACCGGGTCATACCGAAGACTTTCAAAATGGAGTTAGTTGATGAGATGAAGTTTTTCGGCTCAGTTTTTAACCAATTTGTTAAAAAACCTACTGACATTATGCTTGATGCTCAGCATTAGCAATGGAATAAAAAAAAAAAAACAAGCTAATGAGCCACAATAGGACAAAAGAAACTTTGTTATATCAGTATTCGACTTTGTTTTCGAATTTTCGTCTAGTCCAAATTTATTTAGTAAAGGGTAATCCCTGTGATAAACTAAGCCTTTCGTTCTGTATATTTCACACCTTGCGATATTTGGTGTGGTGTGGTTGTAAATAGCTGAGGGGTGGGGAAGGGTAGGGGTGGGGGTAAAAACCAAGCTTGACAAAAAGTAATGACATGAATGGCAAAAGGAAACGATTTCTATGAACTGTTTTACGTTTAAGGCACAAATATCGCAACGTTTTGCATCTGGAAATGTCACGCTCCAAACCCCATTTCCAAGATCAAATCCAGGCTACGCGCCTCGTAGGATAAGTGCATACTCCTGTAGAACAGTCTCTGCACCTATCTAAAATAAAACATTAAAATGAGTTTTTTTTTTTACCCTAATCATTAAGTTAAAGAATGCTGAAAATGAAGGACGCCGAAGACACCATTGGGCTTTAAAGGTCGCGTAACATAAAAATGACAAAATTGGATATTCGATGTAAACAGCATTAAAAAACAAGAACAATAGCCGCAATTTCCATCAAATTCTGTCCAAAAATTGACCATTTAACAGGGCTCTCTCTGATTTGCACTTAAACATTAACAAACATGAGCTCAATGTGCAAATCTTGTGATGTCATGAGACGGACATACCATAAATGGCTATAACGTAGTCCTTTGTTTTTACAATCTTTATTTCAAGGACAGTTGTGAAATAAGTGTGTCCTGAGGGTTTAATTTTGGAAGTCTAAATTGTGTCCTTCAAATTCATCAATATCAATTAGCAATTCATAAACTATTTGATGAGTGATTAAGAGATAATTGTCAAAGACTTAACAAAAGAAATGTCAACACTGTGCAACACTCCACATCATTATTTTTGCATAACGCAAGTTGCTTCAAAAACGATCAGAAGCGTTCAGAAACTTTGAAGAGGTAGTCTATAGTACCGACCATAATACTTTTATAATGATCAGGCCTTGAAGGGCAGTTGTTTTACGACGCTAAGCGACCACTAACGCGGGAGAAGCCATTGGCTTATGAATTACAACTTCACGTCGGGTTGCAACCAATTCAACAATTTGGATCAAATTTGGTATTTTGAAAGGCCAGTTCAGATGGCAAAACCGTAGATTGCTTTTGGATGAAAAATCTACCTTACTTTGACCCGGCCAGGAATCGAACTCCAGGCCTCCCGGTTGCAAAGCTTCCTCGCTTCAAATGCCACCGCGTTTATCCACTCGGCCACAGCTCCGGTTGGCATAGGATGAGGGCGGGGTGGGGCTCACAATATCGTGGATAACTCACACTTTGTGGTTCAGCGATTTATTGTGAATTAATATTGGCAATATTGTGGTAATATGTAGCAAAAGAAAACAGACCATTTTGTAAAATTCATCGAATTTACGTTACACACAAACCCTGAACCATGTATGCATTGCAGTACATATGTGTGTGTGCAGTGTAGCCTGCTCAGCGCCTCTGTGGCTGCAGCACCTTAGACTGCCGACCCTGGTTTTTCTTAGCGATGAGCTGAACGAAGAGAATTAATCGACTCCGCGGGCTATGTGCAGCGATTCATGGAGGCGGGGGGGGGGGGGGCTAAGAGCAAAGGAAAATATTGGGGCAAAACGATTTGGGAGCAGCGTGAGACTGAGCCCGAAGAGCGCGCTCGTGTGGGTGGGGTTCCAGGGGGAATTCTCCTGGAAGCTATGAGGTTGTAGAATATATCTGGATGAAAAATTACGGTAAGTCCAAAAAGAGGTATATTATTGATATTTTTCTGTTAACCTTACTTCTGTCTGACCTTACTTGGGTGGGGGAAAGTGGGGGTGGGGCAAATGCCCGTCTTTCCCCCGTACCCGGCCACAAGCCGTGGAATGCATCTTGTGTTAGATCTCTGGTCACGTGTTCTTTTATACATATCACTGACGAAATACCCAATGCATATCGTGACGCCATGATGAATTTCTAAGACTACAAGTCGGTTTACGTTCATTGCATTAAAAGAAGGGTTTAAGGTCATATCATGTTCAGGTACGGTATCATTCTAAAAATTTTGTGAAATTTTCATTGAAATCCGATGTGTGGTTCTCAAAATATGAGCAAGTAATGTTGTCACATTTTCAACAAACAGTCAACTTCAAACAAGCACATATGACATCATATGGTCTTTTGGTTTTCTTTAAAATTTACAGTCTATTTTCTCCTCAACAGTCCCATATTATTAAAATATGATTGCATAAGTAGCATAAGAATTTTTCAAACTTTGCAATCCCCATGGTTAGGTCCTAGTCCTATTAACATCAAGGTCTACCTAACAGTCTGAAAAAACAAAGGGAAACAAAGCGCTCCCTGCCAATGTGAGGAAGTGATACAATATCTGCTGCGCTCAATCTCACTTTGGAACACAAATCTGATATCTTGAGAAATACATGTCCGATCTGAATGGAAATTTCACCACAATGTGTAGATTTAGTATTTTTTCACATAGGAAAATTAGCCTTAAGCTTTAACTTCCACTTTAAGGGCTTATTTTTCCAGATTACATTACAAGTATCATTAGATGTTGTTTACCAACCAAAGACAGGCAGATATACAATGTATTGCCCCCCCCCCCCCGGATACCCCATTGCGTCTCAAAATAGTGACAAATTAACATTACTCTGGTCAAGACCGTAGAAACGTGTTGTGTGTGTGCTTACAATGTAAGTGAAACTGTGTTAAATCTTTTCCTTTTCTTTTAACAGCTTTGTTTATAAATTCAGATTTGGGAAGTTGTAAAAGTCCTTATTTATTGAAAAATCTGGGAATTCTTGAATGATGTTAACTATAACTTTAAGAGCGGGGTACATTCACGCATTCTATAGACCTATACCCCTTGGAAATACAGCGTGTGCACATGACGTAACAGGACCTATAAAAGTGAATAACTGCTCCCTTCTGCTGAGGTAAGAACATAAACAGATAGTATTCATAACTTCCATTGTTTGTCCTCTGCGATGACGTCAGTCTGTCCTCAAATAGTTGTTAAGATGAAGTAACGTCACACTAGTAAGTTAGTTAGTTAGTTAGTTAGTTAGTTAGTTAGTTAGTTAGTTAGTAAGAAGTTTACGGCCCAGTTTCCAACCTATTGGTTCAAGTCGAGCCGGCCACGGTCTTTTTTCCGTCATACCAACGCAATAGTGGAGAGTCCATATGGTCGGGGTCGACCGTCTCCCCCCCCCCCCTCCCTCGGACCAAAATTGTCTGCAGGCGTCTTTTTCCGGTTTTAGCATCCTGTTTATACCCGTAACTGCAGTCCATTCCCTCCCCTCTGACCAAAATCCAATTACTCCATCACTGCACCAACACGAATGTAATATATGGGGTAAACTTGATAGGAAGGTAAAAGTTAAGTATCGACTTCGGTGAAAGTGTAAGTTCTTCCACAGGCGAGAAATACCGTGGGAATATTATACACCCCAGCCGATAGGGGAACTACCATTGAGGGGCTTGATCGGTTTCGAGGCGCCGACAACAAGCCGATTGCGGGAAGAGTAATGTGCGCATTTTACAGGCTATAGACAGGGACAAACCTCTCGTAGCACACGACCACCTCATACCACCTGGGTGCAGTTTACCGTCATACCTAGGACAATGTTCTCAAGAGGTGACATCATGGCATTGGGTCTATTGATGTCGCATTTGAACCTTGACCTTGGCCCCTGCGATTTTCGTAAAAAAAAATTAGGATTCTGAAGATAAAACGCCCTTCATTCCGTTTCAAATACCTTTTGGTTTACCTGAATGGGATACCCTCAGTCATGCCTCACTTGGTACATCAAGTGTAAGTTCATGTATTTTGGTATTGGCATATATGGTTTCTATACTTCCTTAAAGTTTGCATTAATACTCAACTTATTGAAGAACTAAATATTGTTCACACTCTGAAGTCAATGTCCCCATTCATTGAAAGTGGTTTTGATGCCCAATGAAGGCGAGATCATTTTTAAAATGGATAGTTGTGTCTTCTCCAAAATATCACGTTGTTTGTAACTAAAACACCCGAAAGTACCTTTTCTTTCTTTTTTTTTGTTTTGTTTCATGAATAATTTAGCGTTAACTAGACTCTCACTGTATATTTCAAACTCTGAGGAACGCCTGCAGCTTCTAACGAAAAAAATATTCTCATCTCCTCAGAAATGTATATAGCTTTATCGTGCATTGTGTTAAGTTGTACGTAATATACAGGCATATACTGAGTTTCAAAGGAGATTAAGAACGTACGGAATCTAGGAAAAACTTGCAAAAGAAAGGCCAACGTACTAGCAGTTTGGGAGAAACATTCCCTTAGCCAGTTCGGTAAACGTTTCACAATTCATTTAACAATTACTTTTCAAATACTTTTCCTAAAGGTCATGAGTTCGGAAGTTAGATGGAATTTTACGGCCCAGTTTTCAACCAAATGGTTCAAGTCCAGCCGGTCAGGGGCTTTTTTCCAGTTGTGGCTCACTGACTTGTTTTCCTAACTCCATTGCCTATGCTGAGCACCAAGCACAACGGCAGGTTTGATATTAAAGTCTTCGGTTTGACTCGACTATGACTCGAACTTCCGATCACCCGACTGCAATTCTCTAACCACTTTATCATGTAGTCGGTCGAAGGATCATGCATGGGAAAAATAACGGTATTGATGTGCGTTGTCTTTACTACAGGAAGATGTCATTGGCAAAAACTATGTCTACCAAAATGTTATCCCACAATCCTTTGTAGTTGTTTTTTTTTTCAAATGAGTCTATTGTAACCAGGGACTTCCTATTCATGGACAGAGCACTGCACGTTACAATGTCGCTACAGTACGTATGAGAAAAGGCGTAGCAAGATGGCTGTCTGCCACGGTTTTGTGTTAAAGTTTGGACTTGCTCAAGTCGTAACCTTTCTGGCGTACTGACGAATCGCAAATTGGCATAGTGACGAATGTGCAAATTTGGCAATTTTGGCGTAGTGACGAATGCATTTTTTGCCGTAATCTGTTCACCTCAGCCTTAAAAATTGCAACGACTTTGTAAAATATATTATTTTCTACAATTCCAAACATAAAAGCGATGAATATAGCGAAAATTCTCCAAATAAGACAACATTCGTCACTATGTGAAACACAAGATCCACAGATTCATGAAATTCTCGATTTTGCGATTCGTCAGTACGCCAGAAAGGGGACGAAGTAAATCAACAGATTTTGCAAGAAAGATGAAATATTTTCCGAAATAACGCAAGATAAGGTCAAAATCACTACACTTGTTGCAGAAACTGTGGACTATTGACCCCTGTATCGACTAAAATTTTGGATGTGACTCCTGGGCTCAATGTTACACTTTTAGGTTTTAAATGTATCTTTGAAAAATATGGGTAAATTTCCGTTTACTGCAATAAGATTGAGACATTTTTATTCTCTACCCAGGGATGCATCATTATTGAAAATTGACATGCATTAAGTAGTATACAGAATATCATCCCCAAATAATAGCTGGTGAGAAAAAAAAGAAACCAGGGCGGGTTGAAACACCGAAAAAGATAAGCCTAATTTTTATCCTGCTAATTAATGCAGATTGCTTTTGACATGTTTACTTTTTAAAATTCTAAAGAAAGTCATAAAAATGCAATAGCCCAGGAAGCCATGATGAATGAGGTGGCACAATGGCAAAGTAGCTTATGAAGAACCGTGAAACCAAGTCGGAGCGGTCGCCATAAACTAACGGCTAAAATTGGTCTCAAATTGTGACAAAACGCCTTTAGGGCAAAGGTGAATGGAAAAATTTGATTTTTTTTTAAAATAAGATGGATCACTGTGTATACCCGAGGACTGTTATTAACTTATAAAGCGACTGATGTGCTTAGTTTAAATACGAAACAAATATCGATGAGGCACAGAGAGCGATGAGCCGCAGCGAAGTGCTGAAGAACATATTACAACTGGTTTAATATCAAAAACAAATATTCTCGAAAAGTTAACGAGATTACCATCTGCGAAGGAAAAATTACTTGACAGGCCGTAATCGACCCGGTTATGGGTTTCCTGGCCTTATGCAAATTTAAGTGGGGACGTGGAGTTTTAGCGAGGAGCTTGGCGGTATGGACGATTAATCATATATACAATGAACCGGTCAAGCGTTTCTGCGTCAGCAGTAAAGATGCCAGCGAATGACAAGTTTGACTGTGTTAACAAGACTTTAATTGACTCTTGTGATTTTGGAGCATGGAGTGTTTGACACCTTTTTGTGTGTCTAGCCATAAAGAGATTAATTTCAATTAAACCAGCCAGAGGTGGAATTAACTGTTTAACTTTGTGAGTTTGAGGGGGCAATCGGTCACGAAGTTTTCAGGCAAAACGAGCGAGGGTGGATTTAATAGTTTGTTTAAGCCTTTCTTTCTCCTCAAACTTTTTTTAGAGTCGGATAAGATCAACACAAGACGTGAAATAGAATATTAGTGTTAAGTTGGTTAACCATCTGGTATTGGACGCAGCACAGCGGGAGGTGTCCATCTGTAATGGAACACTAAGGCAGCGTCAAAAGCCACCGGAAGTGATGACTTTTGCTATAGCGCTATGTGAAGGAATCGATAGAATTACGGGTTTCGTTAAAATAAAAGTAAAATAATAAAAAAAAAAAAAACAATGTTGATGTAAAAATGGCACTCATTTTAGAAATGAAAACTGATATCTTTGTTTACTTTTGTCCGTATTGTTGGAACGGTCACGGCTGCATAAGAGTGTTGTTATATCTAAATGTGTTTACTATACGGTAGCTAAAATTGGTTTATATCTAACTATGTGTTTATATCTAAATATGTACTTATATCTAAATTAAAGAGGAACAAAATAAGTTTGAATGGTGGTGGTTACCAACATCTTGGTAAAATAATAGTGAGTTGTTGTTTATAAATATTCATTTTATTGATCCAGTTGTTGACTCCAGCTTAAATCATTAATATATATATACAATTCCGTACTGTTCTTTGTTAGATAAAGTTGCAATTTCCTAAATCAAATAATCTTCCACTCGAATCTCTCTTTTATTTATGATATGTTCTCTTTCATTATTCAAAGTCAACCCACCCTGATGAATTCATGGCAACTCTACCATTATTTTTACGTTTACGTTACACCGAGAGAAGCTGTGCCTACCTACACTTTATCATTCTAAAGCCAACCAGAATGAAAATTCAATCCAAAAGGATTGGTGTTTCACACACATGGTGTCAAATATCGTTCTTTTTTAGTGAATGCGCACTGTTTAACAAGGTGTTTCTTGATTGGTTGTTGCCATTGTATTGTATCGATTGTATTCTTTGTTAGGGTTAGGGATTAGGTTAGGGATTAGGCTACCGTTAGCCAGTAAGGAAATTTCTTGTTAAACAGTGCGCATCGCCCCGAATTTTCACTCCAATCCCGGTTAAATTAACTCTTATTTTGAGTTGTCTGTTGGCATATTCTGTTGGAGTGACCTTTAAAAAACTCTAATCTACAGTATTCAATATTAATATTATAATCAATTACATGAAGTACCCAAATTATTATTTTTTTGGGGGGGGGGGGGCTTAATTTCCACGAGCTTTACAAAGAGGGTATTTTTGGGGATATCCTTAATTTAAATAATAAAATAAACAATTTAAATTTTCCCAATTACCATAACTTATTTTGGAATCGCATGTCCTACTGCAACTTAAATGGGGTTGTAAAGTTATGAAAATTTCCGATCCGCCCGATGGAAGAATGAAATTGACCTGGAACCCACGCTTTTCATGACTCGAGGTGGTCGGAGTACAGAAGATGTACTTCGTCAATTTTAATATTTGAAGCGGCTCGTTGAGTTGGTTCATTCAATTCAACAAATTTTTTTTAACCTTTAACTACTATAATTACTGGATATGAAACTTGACTTATATTGCCAATTCGAGCATTGCTATGTTGTAGTGACTCTTTAACACTCTCATTAAATTATCGATATCAACTCAATGAGCCCCTTTAAATTATGACCTTATTTTTTAAAATCTATGCAATCAATGTACTTTTCTAGGTATTGGTCTGTTTAAAAAAACACATAAATGTTCCCATCTAAAGAAAGCCTAAAAAATATGCCTGCGTTAAAAAATATCTCTGCCTTTAAAATTTTTCAAAGAGCTTCTCCAAAGACGGATTAATTGATCGACAATTTTTTGACCATTTGAAAAAGTGAGATGTCGATCTTACATAAAGTTTACAGGAAATCGAATATTTCTCGACACAGAAACGCGAAATGATCAATCTTTGATATTTTAATCTCCGTATATTTACATTATACCCGTTGGTGTATTTCACACTATTCTATGAAAGGGCATTTCTATATTTCTAAACCGTTCTTTGCCGCTGATAGTTCTCAATAGTTACACCAAAAGGGTTCGACTCACATTATGTCTCTGTGTGTGGGAATTTTCGAACAAAAGGAACACATGTCGCCATTATTACATGCGGGGTATACAATAGTGCGCGTGTAACATTCATTGAGGCCAAAGACCGCCCGTCCCGGTATTTCTTGGCGCTGTATAGAGAGAGAAGATTGGGTTTGAGCGTAATGAGGATGGCACGTTGATTCACATTCACGACCAAGGCCATTGTGTGCCGATACTTGCCTTTTGTGGTCTTATGTCTCTTCTCTGCCTATGTGCGAAAGAAGAATACAATATGTTTTCCTGTGTTAGTGTCAAAACTTTTTCTCCTTGCAGGTATAGGACTGCATACGGGCGGCCGGTCGCCGGGCCCGGCGACCGCACAGAAAACACGGATTTACACTACAACAAAAGGATTTTCGGCGGCGATGAAGGAGATTTTGATTCGGTCATTCAGTACTGGGTATTGAATTAATATTTCCCCCTTAACAGTTTCTCTAAGTTTTATCAGTTTACTAAAGAGAAGCACATGCTTGGTACGAGCAGACCTACCTTGTTCTCTGCGGCAGGGAAACCCGCAGTTTTACACATTACTTGGTTGGTATAGCGTCATATAACGGCTGTCAGGTTCCCACAGATATTAACGTGTTAAGCTGTGGCTTCACTCAGTGGGGTTGGCTTGTTCAAACAAAACGCCAGTCGTCGCTGTTCAAGGAACCGATTTGAAGGTAAAATAATTAAATGTAAAATTTAATGTTCGAGTACAAATATATGTGCATTTGAATTTGTAGGAATATAAGGAGAAATCTCTCCGCCGGAAAGGATGAAGAGCCGATCAGCGGTCGAGCCATCTATCCCTCCCCCTTAATACTATAGGAGAGAGGAAATCGGGTCACGTGTAAATGAGGCTATTGTTTAAGCCATTAAGATTCAGTCTTAAGCCTTTTTGTGGTGGATCAAATTGCCTTCTGTGCATTTACGCCCGTTAAAATTTGAATTATTTCGACCCGGGGTATTACATTCAATACACGTAGAGAAAGATTATCAAACTTTTCGCAGCGCTTTCCGAGGTGTGTAAATCAATCAGTAGGTCTAAATAGTACAAGGAGCTTGACAACTTAGCCTTAGATTACCCAGTCGTTTCATTATTTAAAAAGTTCCAAGCCGGTAGCATACTTCAACATAAAGTAATTAACGTATAAATTATAAACTTAGTTTAACCACATTTCTCCTGATTCAAAAATGGGGAAAAATGAACAAAACTTTAGGAAATGTGCATCTATGGGCAAATACTTTCTCATGCAATATAAACGACTTGCATTAAATTAAATTAAGTGAGCAGGGTTATTTTTGACAGAAAAGGAACTAAATGTAGGCTATCTGCTTAACTTTCAGTGTTGACGTGTAATTCTGTGGATATTAGCTCATGAAACTGTGATGTGTGCCCGGAAGTTAGCTTGAAGCAAGCAGAAATAATGTCGTCTCCTCACATTATTTGAACAATGCCTGTTTTCTTTGTTTTCCAATCCTTCGTTTTGCACTTGAACTTTGTATCGATATGAACTATGAGTTTCTGATAAAAGGCGGTTTCTAAGAAAAAAGTGTTTAATAGAAAAGATGTTTGTCAGTGTGAGGCTTTGACGTAACATGTGCTTGTTTTCAGTTTGATTTGAGTTAAAAATGTGACAAATGGGTAATAATTCGAGAACTACACATCGGCTTTCACATTTCACTTCATAATACATTCAAAATCAGTTAGGTGTAACCCCTTTCTGCCAGAATAACGTTCGCCTACATATGACAAACTCAACTCAAGTCTAAACCTCATTATTTATTTGCAGGGGAAATGTATTCACCTCAAACTGAGGTAGTACTTCTTTGTATACATACTTAAAGCGTCTCATTGAGTTAGTTCATGAAGTTCAACTTTTTTCCCCCAACTTGTTATTATTTTCACAAACCAATGACAACTAAAACAATCTCCATTTCCTACCTTTTGCATTTTTTCAAATTATACACAATAGAAAACTGTTTCAAGTCAAAGACACCACAAAATTCAAAATTTTGATTTTTTCGTAACTATTGGGTATGAAATTTGACTTAATATGATTACTATATAAGCATTGTCATGTGGAAGTGACCCTTTAACACTCTCATTAAGTTATCGATATCAACTCAACGAGCCCCTCTGAGTATGACTGGCTCTGTTTAATCATGTGACAACATTGTTGTCATTGAAGTACGAATTATCAGTGGCGGCACTACGGTGGGGGGCAAGAGGGGCATTTTCCCCCAGATATTGGCCTTGCCTTCACTTAGGTTAGTTACGAGTTGGGTTAACAATAAAAAAAATAAATAATAAATAAATAATATACCTCTTCAGAAACTAAATTTATCATCTAGAGATATGCTAGAACATCCCAGCTTCTGTGGGCTTCGCACCTGGACCCTTTTGGATCGGTTTCGTGCTGCGCCCGAAAATTTTTGCCCCCAACATTATCCTTTGCCCTTAGTTTGCCCCCCCCCCCCCGACAGTTTTGATATTCTGATGTCGTCACTGCGAATTATGCAATAACATGAAATTCTTTTGATCTGAAATACCATGAAAAATGCTTGGCTGAGAAATAATAAATTTGTGATATATTGCCGTTATATAAGTGAGTGCATATACACTATTTTAAAACAAAACAAGACAAGACAAAACTAAACACACACACACAAAAAGAAATTTACTCTAAAATAAACGTAATAAGTGACCACTCCTGGTAACAGTAATTTGCACCGGAAGTGAGTGCAAATTCATTCCAAACAGCGATTTTTCATTCTATAGTGTGAGAAGTATCACCACTGTTTGAGTGGATTGTCTCTCTACATGGGACGAAATTCATTTTGAAAAGGAGTGATAACTGGGCACACCCACTCTGGAGTGCATGACGCTCTTTTGTCTTAGAGTGTATGCCATTCATGAAGTCATGCACACAAAATAAAACTTCTTGCCTTGTTTTGATAAAGTATTTGTTTCTTTGGGTACCAAGGTAGAAATCTTAAAAAAAAGTTTGGGATCATTAGTTATTTCACCTTATCAGTAGAAGAAATGCTTTGTTTTTATTCCATTTTGGGGTTTGTAAAATTACATGACGTATGATTGGGACACTCATATTGACCTTGCTTTAAAGGGCAAGAGCAGTCACCCCAACTTAAAGTAGTGTAGTAGACACGCTTGCTTCATGATTGGCTGTTGAGAGTCATGTGACAACATTTTTCTTCAAATATGAAATTTACTAAAAGTAAATGCTTGGTTTACCTTGAATAGATAATCGTGAAGTCATAAATATTAAAAAAAAAGATACTTTGAATAGAGATAAGTAGAAAACTGTGACATTTAACTGTTGCTTCAAAATTTTGGGGGAGGGGACTGCTCTTTACCTTTAAGATCCAGTAGTCACATTTTGGGGGCAGAGTACCGGTAGCTATCTCATCTTACATTGATTTAGGGACAAATAACAGTTATTCTGATATTTTCTTCCTGGATGTTAATACTCTTAAACTGAAATCATCACACGTTAAAGCTCCCTACATACTTAATCCAAGTTATAAAACATGTTTTTCGCTTGCTGCTGTTGAGAAAAAGCTTTCCCATATTTGCCTATCAATTATGTAAATTATGGTAATTAATCGATTAACTACCACTTATTGATATGCAAATTGCAATTTAAGCGTTAGCATCATATACGTGACCACCTGATTTTTTTAAGTCCTGTAGGACTTTTCGATAAAATGATTTGGGGGTCAATATTTTTTGATAAAATAATTTGGATAAATGACCCCTTAAATATAATTTATTTTAAAATTTAGACCAAAAAAATCGTTTTTTTTTTATAAATACCGCAGTATAGTAAACAGTGTTCGAATCGAGCCTTAAAAGGAATAGTCCTGTGACAAAGTTATTTTATATTCATTCCCAATATTCAGTTCTTGAAATATTAGCAATTGAATGTAGCAAATTTTCTATATAGACTGAACTTGAAGCAAGCAGGCGTGATGTCATGGATTCACATTGATGACCAATGTTTTGTGGGTTTTTTTTAAACTTACCACCAATTTTATGCAACTTAACTCTGATATATTGATATTAAAGGGGCACCCTGAGCAACGGAGTTCTAAAAACTTTACATGCTTTAGGAGCAAGAGAGCATCCCTAATCAATTCAAAGTGAAACTAGCAGAATGAAAAAAAAGAAAAACAAAAACTCCATGACATTTCACCTGTTTGCCTCAAGTTCTTTTAGAGAAAATGTGTGAACTTCAATTGCTAATATCTTGAGAACCGAACATGGAAAATTACTGAAAATTTCACCAGAATGCGTAGAATATATGTTCTTCTGTAACATATCACACATAAGTTTGGCTCTAAACTATGCTTTTAACTTGTCTTGGAGAGGGTGGTGACGGTGTAAAATAACAAATTTCGGATAAAGCCAAGGCGCGGCATATTCGACTTTTATTTACAACATTTTAATAATAGAACAATTTGCGCACCTTAAAAACGTCCAGCTCCAATTTAAACTGAACACGGTCAAATGGGCAACATAAACCTGGTCAGAGCTTTGACTTAATTTGGTTTTGGTTAATTTTGACCACTGATGAGTTTTTTTTTTTAAACCAGGACTCCACTCTAAAAAAAAAACGGGTTTAAATTTCACAAGGATTTGTGTTCTATTTACTACAACCATCCAGTTGTCAGCTGTCAACTCCCTGCTCCCACATACAGACATAATCCTAATTAACCCTATACCGTTGTGCTCCAGTCGGGGAATATTTGCGCACCTCGAGAGTGGGCGGAAAAGCCGGAGTAGCACGCCCAGCATCAGCTTCCGTAGGTTATTGACCCCGTGACCTTAAACTATTGTCCCTCTCGTTGTTGTGGCCGAAATTTCGGGTAGCTACTCGCAGTTTCGAGCTCCGCGTGAAACAGTTAAGATGGGTGACAGCCGCGCTCTCCGTATGGGTCCAAAAGGACCCAAACAACGGTAAAGGGTTAAATTTTGATGCAAATCTTGAGTAAACTAACACGAACTCTGGTCGAATTAACTAGGACTTAAGTTAGATTAACCAAGAAACTTAACTAGGATTGTATTGGAGTAAATAGAACACAAATCCTGGTTAAATTTAATGGTAGTGTGACATGTCAACAAAATGCCCTGACTTTACTTGCCAATTAGGAGTGGACTTTTCAAAGCAAAAATCCGTTGTAATTGTGTCAATATCTTTTACACTTCTCAAGATATACCTCTTCAAAGTTTGAATGTTTCTGAAACAACTTGTTGCGTATGCAAAAATAATGATGTGGAGTGTTGCACAGTGTTGGCATTTCTTTTGTTAACCCTATCTTAATTATCCCTTAATTACTAATCGGATATTTTATGGTTTGATTATTAATACTGATGATTTTCAAGGAAATAATTTTAACTTCCAAAGGAAAACGCTCATGACAACCTAATGTTACAACTTTCCTTGAAATAACATTAGCCATTTATGGCATGTCCTCCTCATCACATCACAAAATTTTCATATTGAGCTCATGTATATTAATGATGGAGTGCAAATCAGAATGTGCCCTGATAAAATGATCAATTTTGATGGATTTTGGTGGGAATTGGGATACTTTCTTGGTTTCCAATGCTTTTTACATCGAATACCCAACCTCGTCATTTTCATGTCACACGACCTTTTACTCCAGTGTTTTAAGATTGTAGACATATATTTAATCCAGTTCCGATTAACGTGGTCTCCAGGTTATATAAACCAGTCGTGGTAATATTGTTTGATGTTATGAGATATATATTGGATATGTAACAGTTATAGTGTCATCTTTTGACCTCAAAAGAAGTAATTACTTCATTGTAAAAGCGTTTCTTCGCTTTTGATCTTGTAGTAGATCAAACCCAGTTTTAATGCCTGTATAGAACTTTGAGCCTGCAAGGGTATTGGGGAGAGCACACCCCAGTCCATCCATTTCGTTAGAGTTGGCTTGTACAACTTGGAACCTAAATACTTCATCCAGAGATTGATGTGCTATAGACTGATAGAGATGATGGAGGTATTGAACCATTTGTTCTTAACCAAACAAAGGCGAACTTCGTGACTGTTTGCTACAAGCACCTCAAGCATTTGTTTAACTTGTGTCGCGGTAACTTACTTACTTCGGGGTAATATACAATGCAATAAAACTAGTTAGCAGACAAAAACGAAAACGTGGCCGAATTAACCCCATTCTGGGTTAGACCGCGTTTGTGGTCTAACGGTAAGATCATCCGGCCTCTCACGGCCCGGGTTCTATTCCCAGGTCGAGTCAAACCAAAGACTGTAAAAATGGAGCCTTCTGCCGTTGTCGGTTGTTCGTGATGCTCCGCATAAGCAATGAAATTGGTAAAACAAGCCAGTGAGCCACAACTGGAAAAAGGCCGTGACCGGCTCGACTCGAACCAATAGGTTTGAAACTGGGCCGTAAAGCTCTATCTGACCCGTTTTGGGTTACTTTGGTAAACACAGAACATTTGTGTTATTTCTCTGAAACTCTGATCATTTTTGTAATTAATGAACTAATAAAATGAAAACTATTTTTGCATATTCTGCAGAGAACACTAATATGAATGATATTATTTACTTGTTGAATAGGCCGAATGTGAAGATTTCTAACAGGAGCTTGCTCCAGCAGGTCTTCATCAAACGATGACGCGTGAATTTTGGACAACCTTATTGGATCAGATCGAGAAAATTTTCATCAGTGAAAATTTGAAAAAAAAATATACCTTGAATGTCCGAAGTAATATGTAAACAGTGGCGTCGCTACGGGGGGGGGGGGGGGGGATTAGGGGGATTTGCCTACTCATTTTTTATTCTCCAATTTCCCGTCCCCCGAGTTAGGTCAGTCACGAGTAAGGGGAACCGAAAAAATAACTAATGTACCCCTCCTGAAACATATTTCCATTTAGAAAAATGTTAAAAACCTCAGAGCTTCCAGGTGTTTGCCCTGGACCCCCACCCACAGGAGCGTGCGGCTCTCGCTCGGTTTCGGAAAATTTTCCCCAACAATTTCCTTTTGTTAGCAATTTTGACATTCTGGCGTCGCCGTTGTATGTAAGTATCGAAAATTGTGCCAACATAAAGGTGTAGAACATTTACCTAAACTCAGCGTAATACTTTGTACAAAAAGTCAGTTTTTTAAGGAATTTAAATAAATTTATTTGTTTAAAAATTCTCTTTTCAAGCTAAGCCCACTATCTTACGCCAAACACGTCACCGTCCTTATAAGACTGTTGGTAATATCGTCAATTAAATCTTTTGAGGGATTGTCATATTTTATTGCTCTTCTTAAGATAACAATGTAGGCAGCTCGACTGACCACCCCTTACGCTCTAGATGAAGGGTATTTTTGAGGATTTAAAACTTTAAAATAAAAATTCCTACTGTGCTTGATTCGAAGAAGAGACCCATGGTATGTATATAAGGCAAATGACATAATATACACCGATATTTCAACAGCAGGAACAAATTGTGATACATTTTGGGGACTTGAAACAAAAATCCCCAAAATGCATTTTGTCTATATAGACATAATTGACAAGGAACGAAGTAGAGAAACATGGGAGTCCTCAGAAGGAATTTCAAAGGCGACAAAACTTTTGATTGGTTAAATTAGAGGGTGGAGCCTTCCCTTTCCCATTCATCACTGTAAGCTTGCTATCTTCTGGAAACATTAGAAGAGAGTTCGGGTCCCCCAACTTAAAGAGGTTATAGTGAGTGCCTTAGTTCTGTGTATTCATCTTAAATGGGCAAATCAAGTACAAGATCCGGCACAAACGAGTGTTACAAGTGCCCTGTGTGAACAGTTATTCACGAAATATATACAACATTAAACAATACGTTCTGATTAGACGCTATCTGCCATTATGCGTGGTGCTCAGCATAAACAATGGAGTAGGGACAACAAACCAGTAAGCCACAACTGGAAAAAGGGACATGGTCGACTCGATTTAAACCAGTCGGTTGAAAACTGGGCCATAAAACTCCATCTAGCTAACCATCGGTGTATCACGACTTCTTTCATGCAGTTTCCCGCGCTTCATAATAGAAAAGTAATGGAGGGCGCCATAACCGAAGCTTGTTCCATGGCGCCAATAACTGTTGGACGGTGTGTTTTAACTTTTATAATATACGTAAAGATTTGTTTAATTTTTAACTTACTCAGACACTCTTCACTCTGTTTTTACAGTTGGGTTTGATATTTCAAAAAAAAAGTACCTTGGTCTGTTCATCAAATTTATTTGCAACGTTTTCTTACTTTTATGTTATTGGGGTCGGCAGGCTTAAACCAATTGGTTATCAACTGTTCGCGGCCGTAAAACTAACTTCTTGGCATCGTACCAAGTGAATTGTTGTAAGCTTAAATTTTTGCACTAATTTCACTAAAAGTTGGCGAATTTCAGTTTTGCTCAATCTTCGCAAAAATATACAACCTTAATTATTTTTGTTAAATCTTTCTATTTCGAAGAAGCAGACAAAAGCTGAGTGAATTTATGTCAGAATTTTCTTAAGGAAATGCCTTAAAATGAGTGTATGAAACTAACGTGAGCTTTTTGGAAAAAAACATTTATTACTCCTAACGAGGGCATACTCCTATTGGTTTTAAAGTTTACTAAGTTAGTTTCATACAAGTCTATAAATTTAAAGAAGGGTAGCGTGCTTGAAAGGCCCGGTACTCCGGATTTATATAGGAAAAGCCTTAGAGAGAAGTGCGGTTAGAGACTGAGTCCGGTGGACAAATATAAAAATGGAGAACTGTTGAAATTGCTGACTCTTTGTCTTTGCGTGATTTTTTTCGTTTGGATCCATGTGTACAAAAACCTTTAACTCTCATATTAAACATTCGTTAACGTTTCTTTAAGTTTTGCTTATTGATTACACTGCCTTGATAAATATGTGCATAGCAAATTGTAGTGCGTGATAAGTCCTACTGAAAATTGTTGTTGTGCGTCGTTGCTGAAATTTCTTTTGGCTTAAGACAATATAGAGTCTGAAATGGCATTTGTGAATGGTTTAATAATAATTGTTCAGCTACGGCTCTACTAGACATCATCAGGTATCTTAGCTATGAAGTTAAAAATGAAAACAAAAATTAATGTTCATGTTACAAATTTTCAATGTATTGACTTGGTTCAGTGAACACAAATCTCTTTATACACAAACTGGATGTTTCTAACCTACCTGTAAACCTAAGCCTACACTGCATATTCTTTTCAATTTCATCGTAACGGGAAGGGAGTGTTAAAACGTTTCGCACAATTATTTACTTGGTTTTCAATGCTAACAAGTCGAAAGATGGTTTGGCGAACCGTGTGTTATTGATCGGTAAGCCGTTGACGCTTGTCGAGCAGAGTTGTTTGCGAACGGTCGACATATTTTGACTTTCCCACGAAAATGCGTCAAATTTACCAATTTCGCACTTTTATTCTTTTTACCAAAGTCAGAAGCAAACCAGATGAGGTCACCTCCTGGAGGACGTGATTCAATCTCAAAAATATTACTCGTGTCATCAAAATCAGCTCAATAATATTTCGATGATCGAGGTGGTGGGTGCTTGGTGTTGAAACAATGAAGAGACTGGCACAGGTTGGTGGTAGCAGTCGTTTTTATAAGTAAGTATTTTAATCACTATGGTAACAGGTTTTGCATTTCAAGTTTTCGATTAACAATGTTAGTTAAAATAACATTATTTGCGAGACGTAATGTTAACAATAGTATTGTTTCATAAGACATGCTTAAGTCTGTCATGTCACAAAATTACGTTAGTGTTGGAGACATACATAAGGGTAAGATGACAACTCTCCAGTGTTATTGTCATGCATGTTATTATTTTACGAAGTCGGTGGTGGTGAACATTATGCATTTCCTATCGTACGCACTGAGTGTGGTAACATGTATTTGATGAATATGTATGAGGCAAGTGTACTCATGAATACGTATGAGGCAAACAATGAAGAGACTAGCACAGGTTGGTGGTAGCAGTCGTTTTTGTAAGTTTTTTTTTATCACTTTGGTTACAGGCAACTACCAGAGTAATGGTAATTATTTTTTTATTTTATTTTTGTGTAAGAACACAATACTGGCTTACAAAAGTGGGACATTTGGGTCTAAAGCAAAAGATAAGAATGATTAATGATTCAATTGCTGCAATTTGTTGACAAATGTGCTGGGAAATGTCATCAAAATGTAAAGCATCATGTTTATTGGATGACAAAATTTTGTATGTCATAAAAACTGGTTGTAATGTTTCGTTAGTTACATTAAGACACCAAAGTAGAATTAGGTATCAAAAGTAAAGTTAAAAGACTGAAATTGGTTTAATTTAACTGTAAATTTGTTCTTATTACAAGTTGCAATGATATATTCATATCTCTTGACTAAAGATCCTCACATTTTGCATCCCTGACCATGTATGCACCAAATCTAACGTTAGTTACATAAGACACTATTTTGTCCCACTTTTGGTGTCCTCGTAACCAACGCTAGATTTGCATTTAAACTTTCCTGGTCAGCCACCCACAGTAAAATGTTAAGGAAGAGTAGTTTACAAACATGGTAAATTTCTATTCCAACATAATCATAAGCAATTCTCATCAAATTACATTATTGACTAGATTTTAGGTGCATAAATATGATTTGGTGCAAGTTTTGGTTGTCTTCGTAACTAACGTTAACATTTTGTAGCCATCCAATACAGAATACAAAAGAAAAGACAAACATGTTTAATGTAGAAGTATAGACCAGCATATCCCCAAATCACAGCATAAAAAATGAATCATGAAATTATGAGTCATAGTCACATTTAAGCCCAACAAAAGTAAGGAATGTTATGTTTTTATGCCAGTATTGTGTTCTTGCACTTTTACATTTCAGGTTTTAATTAACAATGTTAGTTAAAGTAACACTATTTGCGAGACGTAATGTTAACAAAAATGTTATTTCGTAAGACATGCATAAGTCTATCATGTCACAAGATAAGGTTAGTGTTAGAGACATACATAAGAGTAAGATTAGAACTCTCGGGGGTTATTGTCATGCATATCATTATGTTACGAAGTCGGTGGTGGTGAACGTAAATTTCAAAAATATGTATGAGGCAAGTGTATTCATGAATATATATGAGGTAGACTTTGATGTCACAATATAATCACAGAATGATGTATGTAGCTGAATCGTAATATTCTAGTATTATATTTAAAGCTACCACTAAGCATCATGCTTTTATTGCTGACGACAATTGTTTCGTGGATAGTACGGACTACGGCAGCGCTTATTTTTCTTAAACATTTTCCTAAATAATCATCACCTACAAATCCTGGGGGAGACACAAGGATCTATAGGTTCGATTTACAGGGGAGTGACATGGTGGTTAGGGATAATAATACATCTCGTCGTCTTGATGAAGGCCAGATGGCAATGGAGAAGTTTAATTTATACAGGAAGGCTCCTGAAACAGCTGTTAAATGGTAGACTAAGGGTTAAAAATTGAGAACGAATGTGCATGGCGTTGTTCAACAAAGACATGAATTCAAAAGTTTCCCCGTCTAAACAACATAGGCTATATATTGTGTTAGACGAATCAAACCGACAAAACTTTTTAAACTATTTGTTTGGATCCTACCTCTTGAGCAACTGTGATTGAAATCATTTTCAGCAAACAGACGAGACGTCCAGTCCTGAATCCTGGGTAATGCCCTATGAAGGCATTGTGGAAGAATTTCAGAAAGGGTTTTTTTTTAATACTAATGACCATTGGTTAGTTAGTTAGTTAGATAGAATTTAACGGCCCAGTTTCCAACCTGTTGGTTCAAGTCGAGCTGGCCACAACCTTTATTCCAGTTGTGGCTCACTGGCTTGTTTTCCCTACTCCATTGCTTATGCTGCAGTAGGACCTGGGAAGCGAACCCGGGCCTTCCGCGTGAGAGACGAATGCTCTACCGTTAGAGCAAACACGCGGTTAATGGACCATTGGATACTTTCTGATGCTACACATTGTGTCACTTTGGAAGTCAGTTTATTGTTTCACAAAATATATGAAAGTTAGGTATATCTTACAAGGGGGGGTGGGGGTGGGCAGGTAATAAGTCCTGCATGAATTGTATGTATACATGTATTTTTAAGGGGGCTATCTATGGCCCTTTAACTCATCTCCAACGTTTGGCAAGGACGAGTTTTGTAACCTCGTTAACTTATAGTGAAATTTTGACAAGCGCTTGTCCACCTAGGAGAGGTGGCACAAGTAAGTGCTTCAAATTCCTGGCCCTCCCCCTTCGGTCTATCTACGTCTTTAAGGGTTTTTACTGGCATTGTGAGTAGTAGTTGCGGAACTGAGAAGATGAGTCGTCTCTGCTCTTCTCCTACCTACGGCTGCATCGTCCCCTGACTTAATCGATCGAACCCAGGCCAAGGCAAATATCATAGCAACGGACACCCTTTTCTAAAAACTGTTCTTTGATCAACCGGAAAATGTTACATCCCACCTACTTGGACACTGGCCTACCCATGGGAGGGGTGGGGGATGTACCTTATCCCAGCCCATGACTACGGGGGTGACCCATGTAATCATCTCGTTCATGTTACTGACAGAAAACAGTATAATTTAGGTTTTCATACGTTGGTGTCCCATGCCTACAGTATCTCTTTTATGTCGTCGTTTGCGTGTTGCGTTGCTTACGTAAGCACCGCGTTGAGCACCATTTTCATCGACCCTTCGCACATTACCACACTTTTCGCGCCCTCCGAGTCCGAGGACCTTCTTGTCATATGAATAGCTTTTAAGCAGTAGTGTCTCAAACATTTTCACATTGGTTATTGATTGGCTGGTTTCTTAAAGGGGAAATGCAGTCACCCAACTGTGCCAATTTGAATTTTAGCCACTGACTCATATACATGGACAGAGCATGTACGTGTACGTCCCATCCGTAAATGGTCACCACCGACTCGGACAAAAAGGCGCACCAAGATGGCCGCCGTGAAGTTACAATTTGTATGATTTAACGACGGCGTTGTAATATTTTGAACAAAATTTAAATTTGAACGGGAAAAAATATCATTTTCCTGCAATACGTGTAATGATTTTGACCTTACCTTGCCATATTTCAAAAATATTACAACTTTCTTGCAAAATATGGGATATACTTGAGCAAGTCCAAACTTTCACACAAAACCATAGCAGACGGCCATCTTGGTGCGCTTTTTCTCACACGTATCGTAGCGACAATCTAAAGTGCAGTATGCTCTGTCCATGTATAGAAAGTCCGTGATTTTAGCATATTGTACTGTTTCATGATTGGCTCAAGAGAAATTGGTTCAAACTTACTAAAAGCTATTGCTTGGTTTATGTTGAATATGCAATGTTGAAGTCTTAAAATAGTACAAAAGATGCTTTGAGGGAAGAAAAGGAAATTGTGAGATTTAGCTGTTGCTTCAAAGAGAGTTTGGGCAAATGCTCTTGCCCTTTAAGTGTATAGGCTAATGAAATTCGTTATAGAGGAGCACAGTATTAATCAATGCAAATCAAGGGATCATATTTACCCTCCTCGTTTTCAAATTTATCTAATACAAAAATTTTTATCGGATGTTCAAGCAGCATGTGCTCCTTGCAAAATGTCCCGGCGGAGAACCTCTCACGAAGTTGCTAAGAATAGATTCTAGGGCCCGAGACTGTCATAAAAAATAAATGGTTATTAATACAAAACTATGCATATGATCTAATTTGCCACAACTTGCTTTTCGTATCGGACTATTTCTACATGCAAAATATTTTCATTTTTGTCTGTAGGGGTACATGAGGCTGCAACGAAAAATGGATTTTCATGATAATGAATTGCACAACAGTTTTAACGGGAAACTGCGTCCCGCTTCGCGCACAATCTGACAATTAGCGCTGTTTACATTCTATGGTCTCGGTGGCACCACGGAGCTACTAGCTCCATTGTGGCACACGCGTGGAGAATGGCTGGGTGTGCCCAATAAATTCCGGTTTCCCTTAAATTCCCAAAGATCTTTAAGCAATATTCCTGTGTGAGTAGGCTGAAGAGTGTCTTCAACCAAGTTTATACCGGTATATTTTAATCACGTTCCTTCACAAATAGTCTCAAACTACCCAAAATTTCTCGCGCTTTGGGCGCTTCGGACCCTACCTCAATGTTGTCAATACCTACTAAGATGTGTAAATATTCAAATACACAAGAACGTAACCTCTGAAATTAACTCATTAAAAGTCTTTCGGATGCTTCTAAAACATTAAAACCCAGGGGTTTTCCGGGTGTTTCGCTGCTTCGACCCCCGCCTCGGCTTTTCTCCGGGACCCCACAGCGGTCTCAGTGCATTTTGGTATCGCTTTGTTTATCCCGACGATTTGGAGGATGTGCGCGTGTGCATAGCACCCCCCCCCCCCCGCCCGCGAATTGCCGAACTCGCTTATAGGTCCATACTGCAAAATAACCTCAATTGGGCCACATTATCAAGCAAATAGGGTTTAACAGGGTAGGAACGTAGTTTAACTCTTTTAGTCACAGGAGAACTCTCTGTTCATTTCGTTACAACTTTTTATGTAAATGTTGACTCAGGATAAGCTGATATACTAAGAAGCATATATCAATGTTGCATTTTGTAGTTTATATTATTTGCTATTTTGTGTGTTATAATATTTGTTATTTTGGTCAACACAATTTAACCGTCATCTGCACCCACACTTACAAAAATTTCCTCAACTCTGGTCACGTATGTCAAATCACTGAAATTGGTTAAATTTTCCCCAATAATTATTAATTTATAGACGAATCCGATTTGGGCTTGTTTTTAGTGACTATGTGCATCCATTGGTAGGGTCCATCAGCCTTTACTCGTCTTCATTTATTGTCTACGTGAATTTGAAATCCTCATATTCAGTGAAGTTGAGAAAATTTAGATACACTTCAGTGTACAACCATCCATGGAACAGGTAAGGAAGGAATTTTAAAGATTAAAGGTGATGGACTCCAATAATGGCCGACTAAAATGAGACCATCACAATCTGTCCGGATTCGTGTATAGGGAAGCCAATAGGTAAGTTAATACTTAATTGGATAACCAGCTTCTTAAACGGTTACCAAACTTAACGAAACTTTTCTCCTTTTCACCAATTTGACACGATTACATTCGTGACCAGTGTTGGCTGGTTGGTTAGCTTTTACTCAAACTTTTTTACAGTGTGTGTTGGCATCATAAAATTCTACTGCCCGATTACAACCACTAGACTTAAATAAACATGTCGTAATATTTATATTAATACAGACTTGGATCATTTTACGGATATTATATATTAGATAAAGATTTATAATGGCCTTCAAATTACTCTCAAAGTCTAGTCCCCAAAACATGCCACATGCTAATTAAGAAATTTCCTTGCTTCACGACAGTTTTCGTTAAATAGAGGTTTACAATTCCGTTCCATTTTGACGGTCACTAGTAATACCCTTGTGAGTTGTAAATTGCCTTTAAGTGCAATTAAAGGACATATTTGACCTTAATATGTATGCATAGGTTTTTCATTCTATTTAAGACTATATCGGTCAATATTATAAAAGCCAGCAGTTGCGTGTTTTAACGAAGTACGGTGGTTGAAAAAAGAGCTACTGAAGCAGATTGCTCTCCAACTGTTTCTCCAATCGATCGAAACGACTGACGTAAGACTCATGTAAGGGATACCGACGGCATCTCACGTGTCGCCACCTCTCAACCTCAATATTCCCAATTCTGTACATCGGAGTGGACAGCGATCCGACACCACTACGATCAGTCTTCGATCGCATTCTGTTGCTTGAAATGCAACCCGTTTCGGGGTCATTCGCAGATCACCAGCCAAACGTATCGAAAGCCGTTTTGACATTTAATCAGGAATTTCAGATATCGTGAATTAATTTAAGATATTTAAAATTTTGCAGAATAATTGCAGACTGATATTTGTAAAAAAAAAATTAACATATCTCGAAGTAACCAAGAATTTCAGATTTCTAAAATCTGCATTTAGATGTCTAATTCTGTTAAAAATATCTCGAATTCTGTTTTAAAATATCCGTTATACAATATTGAGATATTCGTTGTACTGTTTCAGATATTTCCAAACGAACTTAAGACATCTTTAAATCATGTTTAAAATATTTAAAATAGTGCATGCATGATTTGAGCTACATAAAATTAATTCAAGAAATCTTAAATCCCTGCCCTAAGTTATAAAGGGTTTCGATTTGTAAGTTAGGAAGGTAAGAACCGGATATGTGATGCCTGTTCGGTATTAAAAGTAAAAGTAACTTCCACTCCGATACCCATGCGATACCCGTTTTGTTTTCCCCTCCTCCGATACCCATGCGATACGCGTTTTGCTTTCTTTTGTATAATTTAACCACTTTTGACCACCGTAATTTTCTCATGATGTATGATAAACCTTCTACGATTTATGTACATGCGATACCTACAGCGACGCAGGTCAAAATGAGACACATACACCGACACCGATATCGAATACCGACAATCAGTTCATCACTGCAGTTTGGTTACAAGAAATAGTAAACTTATCGAATGAGAATGACCTTAATTAAAAGATTTTTTTTAGTGTGGTTTAGTGTGGAGCATAAAGCTAAAGACGGATCACACAATCGGACTCTCTGTGGCCAAGTATTTTTGTCAACAATTTGACAAAAGTTGTAACAAAACAGCAAAAGGGGGATATGATTGTGGTAAAAGTGGCTGGGTGTGACAAAATCGGTGCTGTGGCAAAAACAGTAGTTACACATGGCTCATACCGTCACACCGCACAGCATTCGACTCTAAGTTACGATCGTATTTATAAGTCCCAACGGCCCTGCCCGCCGCCGGCGGACGTGTATTACTCAAAACCTCTAGTAGTCGCGCTCTCAATTAATAGAGACACTCATATTCGACACATGCCACGAGATGTCCAGCAATCAAGACCGAACGGTCAAAATCAAGCCACAATCCCTCTAGTAGAGCTATATACGTTATAGTAATACCGCAAGGCCAGTCAAGCAGACTAAAATGTTGTCAACATTACTAATAAATAAACTGTCTGATCAGCTGGGAATGACAATTTCTATCACATCTTACTCTCCAAAATTTATAGAGTTTAAAAGTTACGGGGTTTTAGTCATGACGCAGAAATTCCACCAGTTACAGAATTAGATTACAAATTCCAATAAACAAACCGATACAAAATAAGAATGTTTCTTATGAAACATTCGCCAACAACAATATTAATTTATTTTAAAAAATTGTTCATAATGTTACTTTGTTCATAATAGTTACTTGCAAAGAAGAGACTTCTGGGTATTACTTTTTCAGTTTTGCTATCTATATCAGAAATTTTTAGTTATTTCTCGAAAAAGACGGAAGAATGTATCCTGATTGCCCTCAATCAGTTAAGAAATTTGGACCTAATACCTGGGAGTTATTAGAAGCTTTACGTTGAATAGGTTTGTTTGATGCCTCTGAATATCCATCGACACTATCCTAAATACGTCTTATTCCCAGCTTTATTACAATTTTCAAGCATTTGTAATGACACACAAGAAATTATTTCATTAAAAGTTCAACTATGGACTTTTGAGCTTCCGTAACTTTTCGAAAGTTCGGTGTAAAAAGTCCCACATACTGTATGTGATGTTTTCGACTTAAAGAAAGTTACGTCATCGATGATTTTTTACAAGTGTAAGTTGTAACCTATGAACTTAACTAATAAATATGCGTATAATTGGCCTACTCATGAATTTAACGTGGTTGGACCTGCGCGAAGAGTCCATATTGGATTTCAGTTCTGTTCTATTTTGCCAAATTTGTTTTCGAAAAGAAAAGAAAAGGGAAAATATCAAATATACAACAACATTCGTTGCAATCAGAATTTTTTACTTTTTTCATCTTTTGATAATACTGCAAGAAATTTTTTGTATGTTTTTAAGAAAATCGTACTGTTTCTAAGTCGAGATAATAGGATTACTGTTTGGAAATCAGAAGCGGCATTAAAGGAAGATAAACTAAAAAAAGAAGTACAGAAGAAAGTGAAGCCAGAGCTTTCGTAGAGTGGGCCAGGGGAAGCTCCTCCCTTGAGATGTCCAAATCGTAAATACACCAAGGGCTATATGATGGTGGCGCTCTACGTAGGCAGTGTTTTAATTGCCCCTGGAAACCAGGCTATGGTCCTAAATTCATTGTAAAATTAATGAGGGTGAATACTGGACTAGATATGTTCTCACAAGGGCTATCGGGAGGTGGGGAGTTTGAGTCCTGGTCGGGTCATTCCGAAGACTTTAAAAACGGAACCTACTGCCACTTTGCTTCGTGCTCATCATAATCAATGGAGTAGGGAAAACAAGCCAGTGTGCCACAACTGGAGAAAGGCCGTGGTTGGCTCGACTTAAACCAGTTGCTTAGAAACTGGACCGTGAAACTCCATCCTACCTAACCTAACCTCAAAAGGACTATCTGAAAGATAGGAAAGACAATCCATGTCTTACAGTTTTCTGGGTCAAACGTCACGCAGCAATCACAAAATGTCAATGAAGGCAAAATATACGTTAGGCACAATGTAACGAAAATATATATTGACTGCGTATACGGCTGGTCATTTTCGGTTTGTATACTCTGCCACAACGTCATGTTACTAGAAGGTGAGATATCTTGTGAGAGTGCGCCCCGTAGGCTTAGTACCGACTGCATGGCAATGATACAACAAATTATGTTGCAAACGTCCTCTCTCTTCTTGTGATTCTTCAGTTGATTCTCTTATCTTTAACTTCTGAAGTCCCGATCACACCAAGCGAAAATAACGAATACGTCACGATGACGATGTAAAGCATTAAAATAGTTTACCTTGTAATTTGAATGTAGTGGTTAGTCACAAAAACTGGTCCAATGAATATTCAGATGACTAGCCTAGCCCACATTGAAATTGCATGATAGCAATTGTTAGGATATGCAAAAATCGTTTCAGTATCTAGTTGCCGTAGTTGCTTAGTGTAACAGAGACTTTGAAACTATTTTTTTTTTCAGAAAAAAACTTTCAGCCTCTAGATGGGACTATTTTTGTAACCCCTTCGTTGTTCTGGTGACCTCCATGACTTGTCGTCCACGTTACAAACAACTACTATACCGAAACTTATCCCAGAGAAATGAGTTATTATTTTTTTTTTTATTACAGGAAGAATTTGGCCAAAGGCGGAAAACGCCCACGTTGCCAAATAGTATGTATTTAATCTATACTTTGTGGAAGTTCACTTATTATGTTTACTTTGTATGAGTTTTAATAATCATTTACGCCGTAGACAAGCTATCACGCCCTACGGTGGACCTGTCATACGATTTACACGGAATATCGTGAAAGTAAACCGTACCACCTAACATAAATTCTCTCACTTTGTATTATATAGCCTAATGGAGAAACTTCAAAAGCAACAAGATTAACAAGTAACGTCTTCTAACAGATTAACACTGCATGTATATTTGCGATAGTATCACAAAATTATGAGATATAATCTTTTACGTCTCATATTTATTCGATCATGGTATTCCCCCCGAATTATCTTTTTATCCTATACCCAAATGACCTTTGCAGTCTTCTTAACTGTTCTCATTTTCATTTTAATGACAATTATATTTGTAATATTTCTTCTAATGAAAGGCAGAGGAATAATTCTAATTCAATACATCTCCAATAAAGACCAATAGCCCGAAGAATATTTGGGAATCGAAACCACTGCTTAAGTCCTCAAGAATGATATCACGTTATTCGACCGAGGTCCCAGAAGGAGCGTATATCCCATCGACCAGGATAGGTTGCATCTTGTAATGAACTAGCAAATATGGGCACTTATTTCAACCTAATCCTTTGCCCCTAGCTTATAAAGAGATTAAATGAGCGTGGGTGGGACTCTGATCATTAATTAACACTACATCTGCTAGTTGACGATAAAGATGATAAGCTCCCATCAGGAGAATAAAACAGAGCAGACAAGAAGCTAAGATGCGTTTCGCTGAAGTACAGCAATGGGGGACGGCCGGTCGGAGGTATACTGGTTTACGGTCGGTGCGTACTCCAACACACATTGGGTTCCAAAGTTCTCCTTTGAGATGCATGTCATTTGGAAAGCGCTGATCCGTAATCTTTCGTGCCTTAAGTGAAATTTTATTTGGGCTCCAAACCAAAGAATAAAAAGTTGATAAAAATCTGTCATGTTTTGAATGGGTCTCCTGACGCGCGCCGTCATGTTACGCCTGCGTCGTGCCGGTTGCGACCGACGCAGGTCCTCGAATGGCTATTAATCTTACCGTGTAACCCCTCTCCTACTGATGGGCTCAAGTGAAGATATTTGCTTTTTGGAATCACTATCATATGAATTCTCGAAATCATTCCATTAAAATGGGAGTCTATGGATAATTTCTTGTCATTTAATGCATCAGTAAAAACAAAAATGTGCACTCTTTACGTCAGCTCCCAAACCAGCCTGCCCGCGTCCCATCTGTGGGTTTGAGCGAGCTTGGGCGAAACTTTCGGGTGCCTAAACATACGCCATATGGCAAGTTGCGAGGTTCGACACGTTTCTCGAGGCCGATCAGACACAAAGAAAGGCAAACCAAAGCTGTTCGCATAACCCTCGGGGTAATTGCTAACAAATTATGAAGACATGTGCGGCGCACCGTTGTCGGGAAACTTCCAAGAGGCCACGGACATCTATGGATCTGACGACTCCAATCCTTGACAACATAATGCCCTTCTATTGGTCGCTCATTCATTTTTAGACATTTACGTTCGAACGTTTGCTGCTTAAAACAACACCATCAATGATATGTAGTATTCTTTTTCAATGAAACGGCAGAGAAACTATGGACTGACGTCCACGACGCGACGCTCTGCCTAATGGCCGATCCCGCCCCTTTCTGCGTCGATGGGGTGACTTAACACTTATCCAAAACCACGGAAAGGGCTTCTATTCAGCAATGACGATCAGCCAAGCTGTCTCTGTAATGGCCCGGATAATCATCAATCAATGACCTGGTTAATGGACCCAGGTTTTTATCGTCCCGGGAAGAGGCGAGTTCGGTCTTCATTGTCAGTCATAGGTACCAAACAAGACGCGACCGCCGAAGAAATAATTTTAGGGGAGTAAATTGAGTTGCCAAAGTTGGTTTGAGATACGACGCTGTCACCGTGCCGAGGAGTGTGTTAACCAAAGTCTTTTATGCGGAGATATCGCAGCATGTCCGCTCTGTTTCCTTGTTGTGGTGACATTTATTAGATTTTTCTCGGTAAGGAAAAGAGTGCCCCCGTTAGAGGAAAAACGTGACGCCAACATCAACATTGCAATTTGAATCAATCACATAATGTTTCCGCGAAACACAAAAATATCTACACTAATTGATTCAAGGGTCCATCTGTCTCATCAAGTTTGGCCTAACCACAATCAAACATTTCACTCTTAGAGGAATGGTAATTCTAAAAACCCCGTTTCAACACTTTCACAAAAACATAATGACTGAAATGTGTTCTTTGAAGAGGACATGAGAACCTTTCTCGTCGCATCGAGTAAGGATTTTAGCCCACTTAAAGCCATAATTCGACGATTACAACCAAACAGTAAAAAAGTCACATATGCCCTGATATCGACGTAATTTCAAACAGAAGAATAGCGGCATCGTTTCCCAACGCTTCGAGAAACTTTTGAAAATAGGTCACCGAAGCAGATGAAACTCAAGTAAAAAATGTAAGAGAAAAAAATCCATAGACGTTGCATTTTTCTGTCTTGGAATAAATAGTGTACAGTCTTTTAAATTTTCAACAAAAATGGTTCTTATCAAAAGGCATCATAAAATGACTTGTTCGCACAAACTGTCAGGGTAAGACCCTGGTCCAAATGATTTATATACAATTTCTGGTCAAAGGTATATGTAAAAGACCTCGCGCGCCCTCATTCACGTTTATGTGTTGAAATGTTTACGTCTTCGGTGCCCTACGGACAGAATGTAGACCCATTTACGTGACGTCATGAATATCAGGTAGGTTGAATTATATATTTCATGTCAATTATTTTCTGGTATGGCCAATATTTTACAAGTAATGTGACCTTTTCAGCAAATTCCGTCATTTTTCATTGTTTCGTAACCGATGGTGATTTCCTCACGTCTCACTATTCGCAACAGTTAAACTGAAATTAGATCTGCTTCAACGAAAATTTCGAAAATATGAAAAAATCAGGGATCTTTTCCCATTTTTAGGTTGGTGACGGTTACTACACATAAATCATCACCTACATGAAAGAGGAGGGCTTGTCTCATCACCCCCCCCCCCTCCCGGTGACTAGGGGTGATTTCCTTGGTAGAAATAATAACCAAACCGAATATGGTTAATATTTCTTCACCAAGAGGAAAGTTCTGTTGACTTGAATTCCTTCCACTTCAACACCCCACTCCTGTTAGTGTTTGCTTCGTATGGCCCTTAGGGATGAAAGTTTACTGTAAGGAACCAATACGCACCAGTATGTTGTAACTAAGAGGAGGTAGTAGGCACCCCCCCCCCCCCTCCCCCCCGGAATATTTTCGCCGGCTAGAAAGTATGAGATTGTCATTGATAAGTTGATGTAATACATTTTAACACACTTTGACCCTTGTGACAGTTTTTCCTCCTCCTCCCCCTTTCTCCGCGGAAGCCAGACTCCCTCCGTCTATCCTTGTCTTGCTACTAGCCGGACTTGGGCATAGTTCACCTACACAAACGTCATGCATTTTTATCTTTATTGGAATTTTGAACACAGATGAATTACAAAAGTACCTAAATTTCGTGAAATGGGATGAAATGCACTTATTTTAAGTGAAGGTGAAAAGAAAAGGTTTATTAGCAAAATCGTCATGGTAACCTAATAAAAAGCCAAACCCATGTAATTAATTCATTGAAGGAACTGTTTTCACAAGTTGCCAATGCGATCGACGGACTTATTTGAAAAATTTTCAGAGCAGTTGTTTTATATCAAGTTTGATTGGAGTAAAATTCCGTGTAACACTTTTGATGTTATATAATTGGTCTTCTGTGTACTTGCTCAGAAATTCAGAGTCGAAGATGCCGAAAAACAGCTCTCGATTTTTATTCTATCGTCTTAAAATAAATTCTGGCCACAGCCAATCGAATAGCCAGACTTTTTCATCATCGAGAGGAGTGATCTGAACGAGGGGGGGGGGGTGCCTAAAATCTTCTCAAAGACAAGTACACACTGTATTCTGCCATTTTACCGAGCGAGGGGGCAGATTTTTTGAGGGTGCGAATGTCACCCTTTGTAAGTGTTACTTATCCCACGACTGATATAGATAATCTGCAGAAGATAAATGTACACCAATCCCTAATCCATAATGCCCAACCACAGGGAGAAACGGGTACAATGAGGTAGCTGAACCTACCGATAAAACAGTCTTGCACTCGTTAAAGTGGAGATTTTTTGGCAAAACTTGAAATACCAGCAGACTGTGTAAAAGTGCGAAGCTGCCTGCTGCCCTCTCTTTTAACCGACTCGCTGCAAATACCATTTACTGTATATAGTTACCCACATACTGGAATATGAGTTGATTTGTTATGCAGTTGTCTTGACTAAAATGCTTTGAAAGCAATGATAAGAGCAAGACCATGGTTGTTTTTCAACTTGTGACAATTTTTCAAGACTGAGAGTTGGAGTAATTTCGGGTCATAAAGAACGAAAAGTAGATCAAACAAGCTGTAATGCAGGGGCATCTCCATTCTTTGCCGTAAAGTATTGATTGAACCATTTCATCTCTGCCACTCATAATTGGTAAATGCACAGTTATAAAATTCCAATTATTTACCTTCAACGCAGCAGAAAAATGGAGTGATCCTACAGTTGTTGACTTCATGGATTTTCACGTTCTGAGCAAATTAAGAGAGCATGGTTTCCGCAATTTAGAGGGCGGGCTTTTTATCAAAGACGAAAATTCTAAACACGGTTTCCCATCGAGAAAGAGTGAAAGACCAATTTTTCTGAGATCTTTAGCGATCAAGAAGTTTAAAGAAAAAAAACCGTTTATATGAAGGTCCGCTTGTCAAAGGGTTGGTCACGCAAGTCTTATATCTTGTGGGATAAGTAACTCATGGAGATGGGTGGGCAGAATTCGTCCGGGGATCGATAATTTAGCTGGTAGGTTACATGAGATTTAACAACACACCAATACGAATGTGTTACATAATGTCAGTTAGATATAATAGTTAAGTTAAATCATGGTTATGGTTCAAGTTCGGTTTCTAATATGTTTCAAATTAGTTCAAGTCCTCCCCTTTAGTCGCCTCTTACGACAGGTGGGGAACACCATGGGTATATCCTACAACCCCAACTCACAATTGGGTCTGCGGGGGTCGGAAAAGCTAGGTTCCGCTCTAAGGATCTTCTCCAGGGAAGCAAGGAGACTTACGAAAAAATAGTAACTGTATAGAATCCTGCCTCAACGATTTGATAATACAGTGAGCATGCCGGTGTAAAGCGTAAACAGTGATAAACGTTGATATAGCTTTTTTCGGGGGGGGGGGGGGGCTGGCACATGGTCAAAATCATGTTGAAATATCAATACATTTAACTTTCTTGAATTTGACCTTTGGGGGCCTGGACCCTGTTTCCCGTACCTACGCCCATGATGCCGTAAGGGAGTACATTGTTCCTCGAGACAACGGCCCAGCTCGTCGTCCAAAAATAACATTTTTAAAAGTCACTTCAAATTTTCAGTTTCCGCGCGCTTCTTCGCTCCCCCCCCCCCCCCCCATAGTTCCATTTGGTTTAAAATGTAATTAAGTGCGAGTTTCAGATACGTTGATTGAATAAAAGTTTAGTTTTCACAAACAGCCTATTAATGGTCCGTGCATGCGTCATCCTACCGAAGCACAATGTTAAATCGATAAAGATTCCATTGTTGCAGCTTGGAAGATACTTTATTCACATGCAACATCATATTGGGTGGAAAATAGTAAACGTCTCAATGAAAAGTTGATGGTAAGGGAAGGGGGTTTTCCCCCGAAATAAGGTGCCTTGGTTTTTCGGCCCAAGTATATTTTATAGGAGGAAGAAAACTTCTGAATTGTTCAATTTAACTATCATCAAAATTAAAAGGTGTAGGGTAGCTGATATTATCTAACATGCACAGAGAGTTCACTTGGATTACATAAGCATGACCCTCGGAGTAATTTTCTGAAATGTAATAGGGCTTGTTCGGAACACATAAGACCCCCAAAAATAAGCATGGACCCCCCCTCACACACACACACACACACACACACGCCTACAGTTTTATCTACCGGTACTATTTTTACTTTAAAAACAATTTTTTTTAATCTAAAATCAACAATTTCTACTCTAAAAACAAAATTGCTTTATTTCTCTAAAAGCAAATTTTTCTCTGTTCCGCCTAAAAGTAATTTCTTTCTCTAAAAACACCTTTTTCTGTAAAAACAAAATCTTTCTAAACGGAACACAAAAAGACTACGGAGTCCAGCTGGTAAGTGACACGTGTGTATATCATTCCATTGAAACAGTTAATGTTTGTAGTATGATCCAAACACACTGTGTACCTTTACAACATAATGTGTCGTACTAGCTTGTTTTATTTCACCTTGTTGAGAGCTACCCTTTCGTGGACGGTTCCAAAGTATACACCTAGGAGTGAGCAAGTGTATTAATACATCAATTATCAACCCATACCAAAATCATTTCATACGTTCCCTCTGTTTCTTAATCCCTCAATTTCTTAAACGGAAAAATTTGTAGGTTTTGGGGGATTTTTTTTTGTCTTAGAGAAAAAAATTAAATTTTGCTTTTAGAGAACAAAAAGGTTTTTAGAGAAAAAATTTGCTTTGATAGAAAAAAATTGCGGTTAGAGAAAAAAAAATTGGTTTTAGAGAAAAATTGTTTTCACAGTAAAAGAATCATTTTTGGGGGAAAATGGATGGGGTCCATGCTTATTTTTGGGGCCATAGCCGCATTAGTCTTCCGCACATTAGTTTCCCTCTTCACATTGTTTTGGAAAATCGTCACTGGTGGCCCAGCTTCAGGTTGCTGGATCATTATCGGGATAGGGTTGCACCCTCATAGTATGTATCCTTTCATGAACCCCGCCGTGTGCAGGACTTAAAATCGAACGACTACATACTTTATTAGCATTGAATTTTAACGGAAACCTTTTCCAGTCAAAGGTAGAGAAAAGCTCGAGTTAGTTTCCATGCATCACTCCTTGGGGTTTCATGTAACAGCCTCCTTGAGTTCCTGGCGTGATGACTGGAATACTTGATTCTGAACTATACTCGGACCGCAACTATATTTCAGAAATTACCTTTACTCTTTATCATGAAAAAATCGTTTAAAGTAAAAACACAATAACCATCTGTATTGAAGACTGACTCTGCCACTTGATATCCCGCTCAAAACTATGTTCTGAATTGGAAAAAATTGTGGAAATTCTCACAGGAAGGAAAATTCGCGCGCTTTGGGCGCATGAGCTCACCATGAGCCGCACTAGGCGATCACTTGCAGTCTTGAAATATCATGTGATTCTCACATATGTAATTTTCATATGCCGTCACTACTTACTACAAACATAAACTTTCGCCATGCCCCTCCCCATATCAGAGTTCATGGTCATCCGCATGTCGTTCTAGAAAAATACCCCTCCCCAATTTATGAAACAAACAGCTGCCCTTGTTACTAAAATTAAGGCTGATGGACCCTGCAATTTTTCAGCATCACTAGACTGCAGGCTCGCCTATAGAATGAGCCCCAAACTAGGGACGCGCTACACATCGGTCATTACTACCGTTACGTGTATGACCTCTATAGAGAGCTTTCATGTGACGGCCCAGCGGTAAGCGGCGCCCACTGCCTGCAGTTTGGCAAAAACCAACAGTTGTTTTGCAACAGTCACACGTGGTTTGGCAGCTAGATACACTTACTGTGTACCACAGTGAGGCTAGTGACGTCAGTGAAAGCACTCTATAAAAAGTCCCTGTGAAACACCTTATGTTTACAGTTAAAAAAGTCTTATCTTAGGATTTGCAAACGAGGAAGCTGCAAGCGACAGCTTCCTGTGCAAACGACTGGTTGATTTGCAAGAGTAAACGACGCTTAACACAAGCTGACGTAACCGTGACAAGTATATGCCGTACTTTTTCAATGATACCATGTACTTTTTAAGCAGTGGCGGCGCAAAAATGTCGAAACTGGGCATGGGGCAACCTAAGGGCAAAGGATAATGTTAGGGCGAAAATTTAGTAGCGCAATACTGATCCCAACGTGCCCGTTCCTGGGGTGGGGCCCATGGGGCGAATCCCCGGGAAGCTCTGAGCTTTTAGCATATCTCTGAATGAATAATGAAGTCTCTGAAGAAGCATATTACTTAATTTTTCGGTTAACTCAGATCTTAACTGACCTACTTTGGGGCAAGGACAAAATCTGTTGGGAAAATACCCTCTTGCCCCCTCGTAGCGCCACCACTGCTTTTGAGTGAATTGCACCACAATCTACGCTTTGAAAACCAATACATGCCAGGAATATATTCTGAGTCGTCCTCTGTCTACAGTGACGTAACTATGAGAGGGCTCTTATCGCACGGTTGCTTAGGGAAAGTTGTCGACCCATAAGAACGCGTTTGGTTGGACACTAACCGCCAAATACTTCGAATAGCCTGCTCGAAACCTGTTGGCGACTAAGCCACCAATGTCATATATAGAGTTGCCAACGATTCTGTGGTCAGTCTCCCCCTGTAGACTGGGGTTGTAGAATATACCCACGGTATTTCCCGTCCGTCGTAAGATGTGACTAATAGGAAACCAAAGTTGCACTTGAACCGTACTTGAACTTTTCTTCGAGTTGACCGACACTGTAAAACAAATTTGCGTTGGTGTGGCATTAAATCTCATCTAACTAACTAACTCTGGTCACTCTAGCCTCTGTCGAGCCTTTCTGGCGGAAGTTTCTTTCACCTCCCTCTGGCTGTTACCTCTACTGTCATACTCCCCCTGTATAAGCTACGCCCGGCGCTGATGCATAATGCCACAGAATTGTAGTGGCCGTGACTCACTAAAAATGATACAGTTATAGGTAAGGATACGGTAAACACGTACTTTTCAAATCGAAATGAATAAGGAGGGAAAGCAAATGGCAGAAAAGCCTTGACAAAGGCTATGGTCACTCATGCACGGTAATAGACTGGAAAGGAGTAAGAGACATTGACAAGAAGGGTTCGGCTAGAGAAGAAGGCAACACTTCACATCAGGAGCTCACGTTGTAAACAGATACAAAGCGTGCCACCAATACCCGACCTACAGAGCCACCATACTGCCATATAAAGGTACTCTGCAAAAATCCTATGAAAGAAAACAGTCATTGTATCACGTGACTGAGGTCCATCTAGGTTAACTCACGTGACGTCTCCATTCTAGCTTATTAACAATGAACGCCAGTGGATGCCGGTTGTAGACCACCATACCCTACAAAGTTAGTCGCACTAGATTGGGTAACTCAATTTCCTTCCATGATGCGAACTCCTATGTGAGACTAACCTAGTCCCTATCGGACACTGTTCTTTTGACTAGTGAAGAGTAACACAGCACCTCTCAGAATAGGACGACAGACTGAAACAAGTTATGCATTCTATCATAAATTGTTAAGTCCCCTCTGGTAGACTGGTAGAACCGATTCAAAAAGGCAGCTAAAGTAACGTTTTCCGATAACTTGGGAACACGATGGCACAAAAATGAAAGGGGCGTGCTTCCTCTTTTAGCTCGCACTATTACTTTTCCAGGAGAAATAAGAAAGCGCGTGTTGTGTGTCCATGCAGTTACTTTAGTAACTTAAGCTACGTATTTACATATACTTGACTATAACAACTTACAGTTACTTAATTCAACACCATCTACACAATGGACCAATGGAAAAGACGTGTGTCCAACGTCTCTTACAGACATTGAAGATCACGTGTCATGATCACATACCAGAGTCACAAACGACGCGTCATTACGTTGTTCTACGAAATTAATATTCCAATATAACCAAGGACGTTTATGTTTTTTAGTCTAACTGACATGGATGAGGAAAACACCTCACCAAACAATGCCCTTTAAAGAATCATCCATGACTAAATTTATGTTTTATATGTTAAAGATGAACTTTTGGCATTGTGATGAATTTTTCTTTCATTTGCCATGTTCAGTTCTTGGGATATTAATAATTTGAGGTTGATATTTTTTCTACAAGAAGTGAAATTTGATGCAAGCGGGCGTGATATCATTGTTTCACATTGTGGGTAATTTTTTTTTCTTCTTGTAAATTTCCCACCAATCTTATGCAAGAAAACTCTGAGCAAGTTTGAAAACTTATGCCTTTGGGACAAGATAACATTTGTAATCAATCCAAAGTTAAAGCAATGGAACGAGAAATAAAGCTTAAACAACACATTGACCATAAATTGGTGTACGCCTGACATCTCGAGGACCCGCGAAAATGAATGAAAATTTCACCAAAATGCTAAGAAGCAAGTTCCTATTCATAAAACGAAAATTGGGTCCGGGGCTATTCTTTTGACCCCAAACCGCGGGCTGGCCTATACATGGACAGAGCATAAGCCTGCACGTGAGATTGTACCGTACGTGTGAGAAAAGGCGTAGCTACGGTTTCGTGTGTACAAGTTTTGACTTGCTCAAGTAGTTCAAAGCAACAGATTTTGCGAGAAATTTGAAATATTTTCAAAATAATGCAAGGCAAGGTCAAAGTCACTACACGTATTTCACGAATACGACATTGTTCCCCATTATAGTTCAACTTCTCTTTAAAATATTACAGAGTGGTGGTCAGGCGCGTAGCCAGGATTGTGTCATGGGGTTTTGGTGTCGTGGGGGTGGGAGGGGGGGTTGGGCACGATATGAGGGAAAAGTCTAAGGATAGAAAGAAAAAACCGTTATTTTAGGTGTTTTTTGCATTGCAAGGTTAAGTCATGGGGGTTCTAACCCCCCAAACTCTCCCCGTGGCTTCGCCACTAGTGGTCGTCAAATCATACAAATTATAGCTTCACGGCGGTCATCTTGGTGCGCCTTTTTGTCTCAGTCGGTTGCGACAATTTACGGATTGAAATACGCGTTACATGCTCTGCCCGTGTTTATAGGAATTCCGTGGCCAAAGCTATATTGAACAACATATGTACTTTGTTTCTAACAAAGATCGGCGGTATATATGCATGATTGTTGTTAACAGAATAGGCTAATTATTTCGGACTTTACCTAGGCTATCATGTGTGTGTACTATTGATAGCTTAAACTTTCGATGAAGTATAGTAGCAGACCATCCATAGATTTGTTAGTTAGATCATCATTTAGTTCATATTAAAGTCTGTAATTTGTCACCCCAAACTACAATTTTATCCAGTCTACAGAAAGTTTCAGTTTGGCACAGCTCAAGCCAGTGAGCCACATCTGGTAAAAAAGGCCGTGGCCGGCTCGACTTGAACCAATTGGTTGGAAACTGGGCCGTAAAACTCCATATAACTTAACTCAATTTGACATGAAAAATATCCAGAATAACTAATTTTACACAGTATGCACTGAGAGTATCCTGAATACACATTAGGGTCTTATGGACATACCGTGACCCTGAAGTCCAATGGGGGGGGGGGGGGGTGGTAGGAATTCCGGTGAGGGGAGAGAGGTGACTGCAAAGACACTTCGAAGAGTTAGCTACTCTGAGCCTTAACACAATTTAAGCCATAATTTTGAAAATTTTCATATTTTCCTCACCTGGTAGAAAACTACTTTCCCATTTCTTTTCATAATCAGTTCCATCAAAACATTTAAATTGTCCATCTCTTCCCTAATCATAATAGTGAGCAGGCGGCAATTATTATTTATGTTTTTGTCAGATCTAGATTCAACATTTTATGTAGGCCTAAAAGGGGACCAACTTTGTGGGGCCAAGGTAAATCTGCTAAGACTAATAGAGATTGAACAAAAGTTGGAGGTTAATCACCGTGTTAGTTGTACACTTTTAGTATTTAGTTGGAAATCAAGACAAGCGCTCATACGAGATCCATCAATTTACATAATTCACATTAAATGATTATGTTAAAATAACAAGTAAAAGGTATGCATTGTAAGGTATGGTTAAGACGAAAGCTCTACTTGACCTCTTACCCCATATATAATTTCTTCATGAAAGATCAAAGACAACTCTATTACATGTGATTTTCTACCATTTGAGTCTGAAAATTGGAACATTTTGTATAGCGTCCCATAAAATGAAATGGTTTTATGGGACTGTACCAGGGAATTTTCCTCTGGGCCATGTCACAAAAGGATGACACTTCTCATCAGAAATAACTGCGGAGCGTGCATATATTGGGGCTATTTGAGCATATTTTTCTGGCCTCAAAACAGTACAATTAAATCATACTATTTGCAAGCAGTGCCAGTCAATGGCGCGGAGATGCAGTTCCTTAGAAACCCCCAAATTAAGGTGCCGGCTGACTATATTTTGGTCGGTCGGGTAGCGGTTGACCCTTGAACATATGGGCGATCTTCTTAAAGCTAGGAGTGTGTCTGAGTATGGTTACGTTTCAGACAATGTTGTGTGAGGAACTAAAAGTAAGAAGAATGAGAGAATTGGAGTTATCGGGGTAATGGCGGATAGCCTGTGACTTATAATGAGGTTTAACGACAAAACAACACGCAAGTATTAAATAGCGTGAGCAAGGCAGAAAAGGGAAGGTTGTAAAAATCAACAAAAAGCATAACAGAGCAAAGATGGGGCAATATGCACTAAATGTCCAGACAAAAGAAAATGCATGAGTATTTTCAAAAGTTTAAAGTCAAGTTTACTTCTATTTGAAATCTGCACAAAATTAACAGTCGGTGTACTCAAATTTCGTTTTTAGGTTTGGCATAGATTTGTACTTATGGCGAATTTAGTAGTATTCACAGCAGCTGACAAGAACGTGTCTGAAGGTGATAGCACAGGGAATACAATATTGGCTTTCCACCTCTTGGAGGAAATACCTTTCAGCGGTAGCATTTACCACCACCTATGGGTTTCACCAACGATAGCAAGGAAATCGTCACCATTGGTAGCACGCACCATCGATTCCATCATCTTCATCAACGCTTGCAACAATTAATTTGACGATAATGCTTTAAAACTCTTCGACGACTTTTCGCGTGTTTGGCACTCCATACATCCATCCATCGGTTTTGCCTCTGAAACCCCACTAGCTAACTTGCGTGGAAAATCGGACCACGTCCTTAATATATAGCGTTCCTTGCCTAGCGTTCGCTGCGTCCCACTTTTAGCGACCAAGACTAGAGAGGGACAGACAATTAATGGAAAGTTTTGACAGAGTGTAAAGACTATATATATTTTATGCTGTGGAACTGCATTCTCCGTTGCGAATGCTGTGTGATTGTTGATATATGCTCAGTCGACAGATTAAGAAACAATTGTCCTCTCGATAAGCATGGACACGCAGGTTCTCCTCTATCATAAAAGCTTTCCGGTGGTGCACTTTTAGGCGAACTTGCGTAGGAAGAAGACCCTGCAAAAAATTTTCATCTATTACACTGCGTTGCGTATGTCTCTATTTTGATGACCTGGGGCCCATTCCACAAAGACTTACGCACAATCTTAAGTTTGATTCCCCATACTTAAGTCAACAGTAAATCATACTTAAGATTGTGCGTAACTCTTTGTGAAACGGGCCCCAGATCAGGGAAATTACGGAAAATTAAGGTTTTCTGTGGGCTACACGTCCATTGAATAGCTCCCTGGTATAAATTGCTCCCGAGGTGCATTCTTGAGCGCGTAATATTAACACTCCCCTACATCGCCCACCATAAACCAGTGTCCCGCGGCTCTGACGTCACGTTAAAAACCCCAATACTGGACTATGACAAAAGCATATGACAAAGATTTGGAGCTAAAAAAGTTGTCACAATTAGTTAATCACAGCGGGTAAAACGGGTTTGGTTAGATAGAGTTCACGGCCCAGTTTCCAACCAATTGGTTCAAGTCGAGCTGGCCACAGCCTTTTTTCCAGTTGTCGCTCACTGTCTTGTTTTCCCTACTCCATTGCTTATGCTGAACACCAAGCAAAATGGCAGTAGGTTCCGTTTTAAAAGTCTTCAGTATGACCCGGCCCGGACTCGAACTCCCCACTGCAAGATTGATGCTCTAACCACTGGACCATGCAGTCAGTCGGATAGAACAGATAGCAGCCACAAAGGCCCTATGAAGGTTCACTTTAGAAAGAGACAATTTTGAACAGGCTCTGGATTATACAATGTGATGGATGCACGGACTTATATACATGGACTTAGCATGTAACGTGTACTTCCTATCCGTAGCTGGTCGCCACCGACTCGGGACAAAAAAAGGCGCACCAAGATGGCCGCTGTGAAGCTATAAATCGTCTGATTTGACGACGACTCTGTAATATTTTGAACAAAAGTTAAACGTAAATGGAAAAAATATCATATTGCTGCAATAGATAAAGTGATTTTGACCTTACCTTGCCATATTTCAAAAATATTCCCACTTTCTTGCAAAATATGGTGATATACTTGAGCAAGTCCAAGCTTTCACACAAACCCGTAGCAGCGGCCATTTTGGTGCGCTTTTTCTCACACGTACGGCAGCGACAATGTACCGTGCATTATCCTCTGTCCATGTATATAGGAAGTCCGTGGATGGATGTTGTATGGTCATGGCCATATGGGACAGTGGCTGTAGCCCCCCAATTGGCCAAAACCTTGAATCGAGCAGACTTTAGTGCCTCAGTTGGGCAGAGATTATGCCCTGGTCAGAGATCTGGATTCGAGCAAAATGGCACAGCCCCCCCCCCCTCCCCACGTAGAGAAAGAGTCTCATACGGCCATGCATATGGTGGTTGCATATCTGTAGAAAAAAATCCTTGGTTCCATAAAAAATTGTGAAAACAAAAACAAGAGAAACACGTTTTATGTTCATGTTATTATAATTATTCCATTGCTTGGTTCAATGTAGTAATGTACAAGGGGAACACAGTATCTACAGTTTAAAATTCTATCTATATACACAATACACCAGTGGCAGAACAACGGATTTTGGTCAGAGGGGCAAGAATGGTCTGCAGGGTTGCCTCAAAGCAGACTGATAAAACCCTAAAAAGGGTGTGGAGAGGCAGCTTTTGTCTGCCAAGGGGACACCCCCTTCCCCCTCGACCACATATACCTGCTCTGCCACTGACATAACATTGTTTTGAAGCAAGGTTGTTTCTCTCCTTCAGGATCATGAAATACTGAGAAAAAATAGCCACAGGGATGTGGAAACTGGCCTGCATGCATGCATAGAGTAATTCGATGACTTTTGTACACTTCGACAGCTCTAAGAAACTGATATTCTGAAGTATGAGGGTGTGTAAATCTAAAGTATAGTAGTTTAATGGGAAATTGTTCATTTCAGAAAATGCCTTAATCACAAATTTTCACAAAGGTTCAACTTCATCACAGCCATACCTTTGCCTTCAAAATAAATCTCCAATAAACATCCAGGTCTGAAAGTTCAGCTGGAAAAGTTGGGTTTCTTATTCAAAGGTACTATCCTAGCCTTTGTTGGATGCTATTTCATAGAGAAAAAAAAAACAATAGTAATGCCATTTCAGTGTTTGCCATAATATTCTTAATTATGAAGACCATTCACTCAAGTTCTTCACAAACAGTATTCAGAAAATTGTAAATTATAAAGCAAGTAACTATTTGACATAAAATATGATCCACATAGCACCAAATATCAACCACAAAAACTTCATGTGCAATATATATATTCCTCACTTTTTTATTTTACATATATGCTATTTTTGTTGTTTTTTACATAAAAAGTGAAACATGCTCACACACATGCAAAGTATTACGATGCATTTCAAGGTATACACATGGTGAAAGTTGACAAGTATGTTTTTATTGTGGACACTTTGTGATATCTCAAGGTGATAAATTCAAATAACCGACATATTATTTTTACAAGCATCAGTTGTCTAATTTCATTGTAAAGGAGCTAAGATATTTTTCTCATTCTTCATCTCCATCCTCCTCCTCTGCAGGTGGTTCTGTGGTTTCTGCTGCAGGTTCTTCCAAAGTGTCTCCTTCAGGCTTCTCCTTTAAGAGAGAAGAAAGATGAATGAATGTTATGTAAAATGAATAATGGGCAGTTTTATCTTCAGTTTCAGTACTGTATTTGGAAAATTTAAGTAACTTTCAAAATGGTCCTGAAATGCTGATTATTCTCCTTAGTAATAAGCAACTTAAAATTTGTATTGGTGGTGGGTGGATGACCTAATTTGACTATAGACAGGCTCATCACAGTTTAAAGTAAATTTCACATCTTTACATCTTTTTCACATCTTTAAAAATCTGCATTACACTGGAACAAACTGTTTCAGTGGAATCAACTGCATACCGTGTCTAAAAGCAACTTGCAGCAAACATTTACATTTTCATGGATTGAAAATGTTACTAATAAGTATCCATTGTTCTTTTTTTTTTGTTGTGAAACAGATTCAGCAAGTTTTTGTACGGAGGCTGCCATATTTGCGTTTGCGATAGCACAAGAAGGGTGCACATATATAAAAACATCTCACAATATCTCCTCTTCAAGTCTATTCTATGTCCAAAATACAGTTAAACACCGTAGATGTATCAGGAATATTCCAGGATGCAGCCATGCAATAGACGTTATGCACATGATGTCACAGAGCAAAACGCATGCCCTCCTTTGGGGGCAAAACAAACCAACACAAATGCAGACATCTGATTTGTCAACCAGTTGAATACGTGCATAGTCTGCTAAATGTGCAGGGTGAATTCTTATTAGTCCAGACGTGTCCCATTGTTTTGCCCCCAAGAATGATGTCAGTGTGTCGTCAATGCATAAGATCTATAGTTTCGGCAAAATCATTCGTACATAGCACTGGTAAATAATGGTTTCACAGGGAAACCATGCATAGTGAAGGGGCTAACCATTAAAACTAACACCTATAGAATGTTCCTTTACTTCCATCAGTAGCAGAGATTAAAAATTATCTTACCTCTGTTATTGGTGCTTCTTCTGTGACTGTTTCTTCCTCAGCTGGTTGTTGTGTTGTTGTTTCTTCCTCTGGCTCTTGTTGACTCTCCTCGAGTTTAAAGTAGGCTGCTGATCTCTGCATAACTACATCACGTATGATGGCTGTCAATAAAAAAAAAAGGAAAACTTGGATAATGTATTATGCAACTTTTGAACAAAGAATCTCTAAAATTGTTAAGGGGAATATTGTGTAACTCAAACTCAAAGTGGAAATTGCGAGAGGCTATCAGTAGGTGCGTAGCCAGGATGGTGTCATGGAGGAGGGGGGGAGGACACAACAGGAGGGAAAAGTCTAGGGATAGGGAGGAAAAACCGCTATTTTAGGCGTTTTTGCATTGCAAGTTTGGGTCAGGGGGTTCTAACCCCCAAACCCCCCACCCCCAGTGGTTACGCCACTGGCAATCAGACGAATCATTTTTTGGCATCATTTGACATGACAGAAACAACTTTGGTCATAAACCATATCTGTTTTAGGTTCATCCAATTTCATAACTGACCATACGATTTCAGTTCTGGTCATTCATAGAACAAAAAAAAACAAAAAACCTATGAAATGGTGCTTATATTAAGTTTGCCTTTGCCTGAATCAATCAATGGAAATTTTGAAATAAAAATTTGGTCTTCTTTGCAGGTCAGACTCACCGTCAAGAACAGTTCGTCCCAGTACTGACATATCAATCTTCTTCTCAACTTCTTCCAATATCCAAGGCAAAAAACCTAATTCAACATCCCTTTCAACAGGATCAAAGAAATAACCATTGTCATTAAGGGTGCCAAAGACAGATGGAATTAAATCTGCCAGATAGCTTTGTGCAAATGCTCTGGCTGCAATCTTGTCTGCAGTCTCTCGTTCTTTCTTTAATGTCTCCCTCTGTTGTTTCATTCTCCTTTCCTGTAATTTTTTAAACAAAAAGAAAAATTGTTACTTCAATAAATCTGAAGGACCATGAATAAGAATATGGCACCAGAGTAATACACTCAGAATAGACAATACTGTAATACAATAGGGATGAAAGGGTATTAAATCATTTAAATATTTTTGGGGATTGAACAGTCACTGAAAAATTTAAGGTGATAACAATTTTGGAAGGACTGCATCAATATGCTTCCATCAAATGACAAATCAGAATAACTTGGTAAATCCTACCTTCTCTTCCCTGTGCCTCCTTTCTTGTTCTTCCAATCTCTGTGTTTCCACTAACTCAGCGTTTCTAAGCTCTTCAAATTCTCTCTGCTGTGCCCTGAGATTGGCTAGCTCTTCTTCTTCCATCACCTCTAAAAGAGCTTGTTCAACTGTCTTACCCACAAGTACTTCAAGGATTGGTTTAACTTCAATTTCAAAGTCAAAGAGCTGTAAACAAGTAGAATGCAGTTTAAATGTAAAGTTCTTTTGAATTTTTCCTGATTCCTGAAAGAAATTATAACTATTTCACTAAAGATGAAACACTTATAACTTAAATGACTGGAATTAAAAAATGATGACTTACATCGCCTTCATATATCTGAGTGGCAACATCCATTCCAGTTTTAGCAGGAATGAAGAGAGGAGTTGGTGGTCTGTCTAAGAAAGCATCTGTTTGGCAGTCTACATCAGCTTCTTCCACTCTGTCACTAAGCTCTTCCAGGTATAGTTCTGTTTGAACATCGATGTGTTTTCTGCCTTCAACAGGCTCCGGAGATGCTGGTCTTAACTGTGCTTTGGCTCTCTTAGCTGCTATTTTTCTTCTTCGAATCTCTTGTTGCCTCTGGATTTCAATTGGGTCTGGCTGAGCTGTCTAGTTTGTCAAACAAAAAAAAAAAGAAAAAAAAGAACAACATTAGGGAAACCTTGGGCATTGGACCTTAAAGATTTTTTTATGTTCTTTAACAATTAGGTAGAAGTAAATGATTCAATTTCTTAATCATCAATAGAAGAACCCAACTGGCTGAAAATTGGAAAATTTACAACAAAAAAGTTATATACTCACTGCTGGTAATGTGTGTTGTGCATATGTGTTGCCCCTAACAATTCTTCTGTCGTACATAATATTGCCATAAGGTGCTGGAGCTTGGTTTCTGTAGAAGGGATTAGAAAATTTAATAAGGTTAGACAGTCAGATATTTAAAAGAAAATGGCAAAATGGATGATTAGCACAGATTAAAAATAATTTTTAAATTTACATAAAAAGTACATTGAAATATATACTTAAGTCCATGGACATGTGAAAACTCCAACTGAAAGTATGTTTTGACATGCACATGCACAAGTGCCTCTACCAAGAAAAGTAGGTATTTCAACTTTTTTTACACCATATCAAACGCAATACAATATTCCATAGGCATGTGATATGTAGTTTCACCATGGGTACAGGTATGCCAAAGTAAGGTGCCTTTTACTGTTACAGTATTTCTGTCATTTCTGTCTGACAAGACATCTTCAAATACATATTAGAGGTGTACCATACTGTACATACTTGTAAGGAAAATTCAACCTGTGAACTCATATACAATTTTACTTACTGCTGTGCAAGTGGATCTCTGTATTTCTTCCTCTGTGGTACAGTCCTTGGTTGACTGGAGAAGGTATATGTACCACTCTTCTGTGGTAGAACTGTAGTCATTTTGAAAGTCTTTTAGTTGAAATCAGCTGAAATAAAGAACAAGAATTTATACATTACCTAAAAGTGTGAAAAATACAAGACATTGGAATATAATTTCATAGTGAACTCCCATCCACACACTCTCCTTTTCTTTCTACTGTACAGACTGGGAAAACTAAAAATTCTATAACAGAATGTGCTCCACTTTTTAAAGATTCAAATCTTCTTGGAGGATTGTTTGCATTAAAACAGTATTTTTACATACATAAGTTTTGTTTAATTTGCTCAAATAAATGGCTGCAAAAAATTTGGGCGAAACTTTTTCATTGCTTTAAATTTTTCTTTTAAACTGGCACTAATCTTAGGGTAAGCTACTTTTGCTGGGTGAATAACCAGCCATTTAATGTCAGGAAACCATAAAAAAATTTTCTCTAAAAGTGCCATGGGCTAAATTTATATTTTTGACAGATTTCCAGCTGTTGTGATTTCCTTTCTAGAGTTTCTTGATTGAACTTTGTGTATTTAATGGCCAAAGAACCCTGATGGTACTTTTTGTAGGCAGTGACTTACTCAAGATACAACCACCATATAGTAAGTGATTATGAGTCGATCACAATTATGGGTTGATGGAAGCCTTCTAAACACCAAGACATCATGTAAACCTGTAATGTGATGGCAGTGTTTGAATAACCTGCAATGCATATAATCCTCAAACAACATCAAAACCAAAATTGTCTTCATATTTTTGATGCTGACAGCAAAAGTGTTGACCTGGCCAGATTTTCAAGTTTTGGCAAAAGTATGAACTAAAAATTTGCCAAAAAGACCAAAACTTTTGATATTAAAGTATTTTATAAACTTACAGTATGAAACTCTAAATACGAATTCTGATAGAAAAGACATTAGCATGTATGATTACTTGAAAAACTTGCCTTAGAATGGTAAATTTTAAGATATTATTTGCTTGTTTAATGAAGTGATTGACTCACAATTCCTTCATCAACATTGCTACATGCCATCTTCATTTCAAGATTTAAGTTTCTATGGATTACCCATTCCAAACAAAACCAAAATATAGCAAAATGATCAAGACATAGTCACGCAACAAAATATCTCTGTCAAATGTCACTGATATTTAAAAATATTTTTATATTTTTATGGTCACAATGTTTGTTAAGTAATCGACTCATGATAAGCCCAGTATGAAGGTAGTCAGTTGTTTTGCCCCTTGCCAGTTCATTATGAACCAATTCACATCATGTGTTTGTCCCCATCAAGATTTCCCAAATGTGGATGTTGCTTCACCACCTAAGTTGAAAGTGGAAGTCATTTTCCCCAAACTACCTACCACTATGTTATTTAACAAAACAGTAACAATGTGTCATATCATATGACACAAAACAGCAGCAAGATGGGTGAACACGTAAAAAATACATAATGAACAAGATTCATTCATTCATATTTGACAAACTGTATGACAGGGAGCCCACTTTGAAACCCTTTGGGGGCTTTAGAAGAGTCACTTCCTAAGAGTTCTAAACAAAAAATGCAATAACAATAGAAAGAAAATGCTACATGTAGATGAAAAAAATATTAGTTACTCAATGGAAAACAATAATCAAAATGAAAGTAATAGAGGTGCACGAATGTGAGAAAGGGATTCAAATGGGAATAGCAACTCATTGACATCCATATGTCAAATAACAATCACTTTTGGGAAAAGAAACTGCTGCATACAGATTAGGGGTAGAAATGGTAGGTATTTTTGGGCAAACTCACAGGCTAGGTTTGTGGGGGAAAACTGTTCACTGCTTGGGGCCAACTGGTATTTTGTGGGTGAGTGGCAAGGGTGTGGAGGGAGGCGGGTGAATGTGATTGTGAACTGTGTAACCAGGCTACACAGTTTATAGTAAATACACCAAATTTCGGCCATTGCTAAATTTTGCGCTCCGATGAAAATTCTTCCCTTTCACTGAAGCAAAGCACCGACCTAAGCAGTGAAACAATTTACCAAACCAAATGCATCGTTTTTGTCCACAGTGAGGCCAAAAAAGGGCTGTGCATTTTTATCTTTACCCAAATTAGTTGCATTTAATCCTCACAATAGCCAACAGTTGATTCTTGAATTAAGGTCATGGAAAATCACAATTTTTGCTCCATTTATCTTGACTGCTGTTAGAAGTTGTTAGCATTTAGAAGTAACGTTACATGCCAAGGACTGAGTGGTAATAGTACTAACGTTAATAGGCTACGAGGCTACTGTATTTACTCTATTAAACGCCCCCTCTCTAATAAACGCCCCCCAACTTTTTCGTCACATTGCATAAAGTGAAATTGTTAATTCCAAAGACAATATGGTAAAATGAAATAGTTCTGCCATGAAGCCACGAAATCTCCTAAAGTCCCATACTGTATGCTGAAGTAAAAGGCATGTTTCTGCAACTAATTTCTGTTGATATCCATCACGCTATCACATACCGCGAACCTATACTGCTTCGTTTGCTGTTCGAAAGTGGTACTGTACATATTCGCTAGCCTATCCGAACACCTAACATAAAAATCCAAATTCAACAGGAAAACTGTTTAACAGTGAAATGCTATGAACGCGTATGTACTGCTAATGGTGCTACTCACGGTAACTATTATGCAATTACCGTATGAACATGCGTATAGCCGGCCGGTCAGTATAGTACCGTGAGGCCTGGCTGTATACTGTGCACAGCATGCATGCATGCATATGCCGCGGGCACGTAAAAAAGTCACTTCTGTGCGTAACGTTACATATCAAGATGTCGGCGAAAGTTGATCACACTTGCAAAGTTCAGAGTGCTGTTCGTGGCTACCATATTTATAGGGAAGTTTGGTTACTGATCATTGGGGAGGAGCTCACAGCTGATTGTGAAGCTGACAACCAAATGGACAAATATGCCATAGGCTATGTAGCAGTTTATCAGAAGTCACATAAATTTGACTCTAATAAACGCCCCCTTTAACGAAAATTTCACGCCCCGGGGGCGTTTAACAGAGTAAATACGGTATATTACTATACTAGGTTAATATTGACAAGTTTTTCCATGACTGTGGTAGAATCTAACGTTAATCTTTCTGGGCTCTGGTGTTGGTGGTTTGCTTTGTTTTGGGGTTTTTTTTTGGATTACAGGGCATCTTATGGGGCCTTTACAGCCCTCCTTTGCCATTTAACCTGTTATGTTATGTTATGTAGTGTTATATTATGATGTCCGGACAAAGAATTGCAAAACTCAAAAGGCACCTTCACCTAACGTGAAACGCCGAACGTTGGGCCTAGGATAGAAATTTCGAGCCGTGTTGTGTGTAAAGCATACTGTATACGCTACGCTCTGGAACTCAGTAACAATTTTATTCTACTTTCCAGCAAACTTTGAAAATCTCCTCATGCCAATTGTACAATTGATACTTACATGATAAACAAATGTATCTGGCAAGTAAATCACGAACAAATGGCGGCTAATATTTCGTTGTTCTTCGGTTTTTCCCGCAATCCTGTGGGCGAATTTTTCGTTTATAAATAAGACTTGATCTACCGTGTGCTTTATGTGCGTATTTCACACTCATATGCATGCACAGTACTGTCTATGCAACCACTACTGTACTGTTCTCGTGTATAGATTTTTCCACATAATGTATGCGAAGCTTGGTATTGTTTGACATGACATGGTCGATAGGTTGAGGACATAAATAATGTCCCCATGGCAACAAGGCTGAGCCCGTAGCTTAGACTTCAGGACAGACGTTTCTCGTTGGAGGTAATAATTTTACTCGACTGAATATTGACACGTTCATCTGCAATTTGCTAATCAAGGCATCGCCGCTGGAAAGGGGCTATCCCGCGTCCGCGTTTAGGCGAGGGACACTTGATAAGAGTATGGAAAAGCGGTAGTATCGAAAGGAACTGGTGATGGCGGAACACAAATTGTGTCGAAAGAGACCTCAGTTACCTCCTCAGAAAAAAAAAAAAGAAATGGACCACAGAACACACGGCAGTGTTCCGTCGTCACTCGTTCGCATGAAGCTTCAGGCTTGATGACAGCACGGTCATCGCCACACTTTAAAAACACCGTGGTCAAAATTGACCAGAATGAGGTCACGGGTTATCCAACCCGGATTCCAAGTTAAACAGTGACATACAAATTTGACCAGGAATATGTCAAATGTTGACTAACGTTTGATCAAATTTAACCAGGAGTAAGTAACTGCTTAACCAGGAATCCGGATTGGCTAACCTGTGACCGCATCCTGGCAATTTTGACCAGGGTGTTTTTAGAGTGCAGGGTCTAGTGATTGGGAACGTAATGCCACTGGCGACTATCCTGGAGGGGGTGGGGATTCACCCCCATTAAATTGGATGGGTGAAACTATACACTAAATACCCCCGTGAAAACAAAAATTCAGATTCGGAAACTGTGTAAAAAGTACAGTATGCTAATATGAAATTTCTTAATAGAAGTTGAAAACTAAAAGATTATAAAACTCCACGCTTTAAACTGTAACATAAACCGGTTTATCATTAGCGGCTCGCCATAGGGGCACGGGAGGCACTTGCCCCGCCCCCCCCCCAAAAAAAAACATTTCCAAAGCATGGTCTTCAATTTTCCAAAAATAACGTTATTCGATATGACATGAATAAAAAGTAGTCTTTTTCTTAATCTGGGCAAAGTATCCCAGCCTTCTCTCTCATAAAAATGTCATATATTATTTATAAAGTATAAACTAATGCGTTATTGTCAAGGATATAGTTCGTAATTGTATCAAAATTTTAGCCCAGTACCGGCCGCCCAGAACTTCGTTGATAGCGCTACCGGCACGATTAGCAGTACTGAATCAGTACTGTTATTGGTGCTGGTAGCGCCATCAATACTGCTGCATGGCCGGTTCAGGTTTACAGGCTCATTCGACCACTGGTCATATGAGTTAATACGATTAGAAAAGTAATGATTTCAATTTATTTCCAACGGTGTACAGCTCCTTGAAACAAAACAGTCCAGAAGAAATTTTTGTTTGATATTTTGGAGAGGAACATATTCTAGGCATAGCTTACTGGGGAAATTTTTACTAATTTCCCATGTTTGGTTCTCGAGAATATTAGAACTGAAGTTGACATATTTTTTTCACAAAGAGTGAACTTGCAACAAGTAGACGTGATGTCATGTATTCACTTTGATGGAAATGTTTAGTTGTGTTCCTCTAAAATTTAACACCATATTTATACAATTTAACTGTGATATGTTAAATAAAAAAAAAAAAAAAAAAAAACATTGACCATCAATATGAATACATGACATAGCACCTGCTTGGTTCAAGTTTACCTTTTGTAGAAAATATGTCAACTTCAGTTGCTAATATATAGAGAACCGAACCCGAGAAATGAATGAAAACTTCACCAGAGTGCTTAGAATATGTTCGTCTTTAACATATTAAACAAAAAATTTGGTTCTGGTCTGTTCTTTTTAATGGAGATTTTACTTTGCGACAAAGAAAATGATAAAATGTCACATTGTCTTGTTCAGGAGCCAGTACATTTTATCTGGTAATTTTCTGATCATTTTGCAATTTGATTTTCTTTTTATTAAAATGAAGATTTTATTGCAGAGAAAAGCTTAGAATAACGACTGCTTAAATTCTACTTACAAGCCTGGCAAATGCAATTTCCGGTTATCTGAGAGGTCGCGATTTTTCAAAATTTTCTGGACGCTCCGCGCCAACCGATAGTGGCGCTCCGCTTTGATAGTCTTTCGGGCAGTCAGTCCCCACTTCTCATGCCCCTCCCCCGAAAAAATACTTTTGCACGACATCCCCTGATACTATTTGAGACGTCTTGGTCTCAAGTTGAGTTTGCCCCCCCCCCCCCAAAAAAAAAAAAGCAAATTTCCTTATTTCCGCCCTTGCCGTTTATTAAAGTAGAAGGGAACGTATAAATGTGGCTTGCCAGTTCCGTACACCCTAAAACATGAACATATTACACATGTGAACCAGTATCCTCAATCATCACCTTCCGACTCAGTGGTCACCAGTAAGTCTATTTCCTGCCTCTTAAAGCGGCTCATTGACTTGGTTCATGAAATTCAATAAATTTAAAATTTTTCCAACCCTGTAAGGTTTTCTTCACATACCAATGACAAATGGCCAAACTTAGACAATCCCCATATCCTACATACAAATAATTGTTTTATGAGCGAGTAATTACCAATTAATCCGGCTTTCGAAAATTCGCGACCAGACACTTTTCAAAATATGCATAAAACCGTTTAGGTCAGGGCAGCAAAAAAAATCAAAATTTTCACTTTTTCCGTAACTATTGGATATGAAATTTGACTTATTATGCTAACTATAAGAATTGTCATGTGTTAAGGACATTGTAACACTCCCATTAAGTTATCAATATCAACTCAATGAGACCCTTTAAACAACCTGGTGTGCTTTTCATCACTTAAAACTGTTAAGGGTGCCTAAATTCTTTCCAGATTTTGCTCGAAAAATAAAAAAGCATCACAGTCACTGTAAAATTTTCATGAAGTATTTAAAAAAAAATGAAACTTGGCCATAACATTCTGGGAGCCTACACAAAACAATTATAATTACCTCAGTTTCACTTCAGATTCTGGACATGATTTTTCCTTGTATGTTAGAATATTGTTCGGGGAGAGGCTGCAAAACGTTCGGGTTGATGCGCTCTGTTTAACAAGATGTTTCTTGATTTGCTGTTGCCATTGTATTGTATCGATTGCATTCTTTGTTCGGGCTAGGGATTAGGTTAGGATTAGAGCTACCGTTAGCTAGTAGGGAATTGTTTTTTTAAACTGCGCATCGCCCCAAACGTTGTGGGATGATTCTAACCAGGAAGATGTAACCAGGTAACGACTGAATGTTTTCGAGTACAGATGCAGTCACGTGAGTACCCGGGTGAAGAGCCCAAAGTTTTGGCCGGAAAAATTGAAATGGTACGTTTTATTTGGTAATTTTCTGATCGTATTGTAATTTGTTAATTTTTTATAGGAGTACAAATTTTATTGCCAACGAAAGCTCAAAGTAACTTGCGACTGCTTAGAGTTAACACCTTCCTGGAGTTAGGGCCTATAAGAATTGGCAATGCTATTTCGGGAATTCTGAGAAGTCGCGATTTTTCAAATTTTTGGTACGCTCTTCGCCAACTATCGTGGCGCTACGCTTAGATTTACAATGTAAAGAATTGATTTTTTCGCAGAGAATCCCCTGTCATAACCTACAACGTAGCTCAGTGTTGATGTTCTTAGCTTTGTGGCCGTAAACATGCAGTAAGATGATTATTAGCAATTATTTTCTCGACCAGTGCACCTACACGTATCCTTTTTTTGGTAAAAGTCAATCGTTCATTTTATCCAATTCCTTGAAAAAGTAAAGGTTCATCTGTTTAAGGCAGGGTTATTATATGAATGGCAACCATAACATTAATAGATGGCTAAGGCTTTCCTCGCTTTATTTTCTTTCGTCGTACTACTTTTCGTATTTATTTCAAGCTGACATCAATATTTGACCACAAGCGGTACACGTCAAAAGTTTTCGCACAAGGGGAGTGGGGCTTTAACAAGCCTGGGAAATGTCATTTCCGGCTATTTGAGGGTTCGCAACTTTTCAAAATTTTCTGTACGCTCCGCGCCAACTTATGGTGGCGATCCGCTTGGATAGTCGTTTTCCTGGTCCTCACTGAAAGGTTTATCCCCATGCTTCAGATCTGTAGTGCTTCACGTTAATTCGTTAATTAATTTGTTCCAACCCTGTTAATAATTCCTGTGTAGGCCTTGCTTAAACCATCCACCAGGGGTCGTGACTTTTCAAAATTTCCTGCACGCTCCGCGCCAACTGATGAGGGCGCTCCTCTCAGATAAATAGTCGTAAGCCTCGTCCACTAAGACCAGGTTTCAGGTCTCTAATGTTTCACGTCGATTTTTTACACCACTGCTGACAATGCCTGTTTAGGTCTTGCTTATATCCCAAATGCCGTTTCCGGCTACCTTACGGGTCGTGAATTTTTTGTACACTCCGGGCAAACCAATGTTGGCTCTCCGTTTAGAGGGCCGTAAACCTCGTGTTCTTGGACTTATCCCACCAGGCATTCAGGCTTCATGTTTTTATTCTCTCCGAATCTGGTCTGGTGGTTACTCCATTCAGTTGGAAAAAAACATCCAGCCAGTCGAAATTTGGGACCATGACACCCCCTTAAACATGAGACCTTAGCGACGGTCCTGGGTGTCATTTGCTGGCGGGTCAAATTTACAACGATACATTAAAGTTATCAATCAACATTACTAAAACCACTAAATTATCTAAACAGTTGCAGCGGCGGATCCAGGATTTGCCAAAAGGGGGCAGGTCAGTTGTGGCGAAAAGGATAACTATGGGGATTGACACCAACAGGACTATCAAAGCGGAGCGCCACCACTAGTTGGCGCGGAGCGTACAAGAAAATTTTTGACTTTACACACCCTCCAGCTGGCCGAAAATGGAACTTTTCGAATGAGAATTATATAAAAAATGGTGCAAATATTTTAGCTTTTCACGTAGAGTGACTAACAAAAAACCAAATAGAAATGTAACATTTTGAGACTAGCACTTGCAATTGTCACTTGTAAAAGTAAAAATGCTCGGCACTGATGTTTAATATATATATATTTATACGTCTCAGGTACTGGGGGTTATTTTCAGAATGTCGCCCTAATAGGGTAAACACGGACATAGGCGTACGGACAGAAGCATTTCAGTTGACTACGAAAAGGGGCTGAAGGGGAACAAAAGGTTTTCTGTCCGAGAAATAATAATAATAATAATAATAATAATAATAATAATAATAAAAATAATAATAATAATAATAATAATAATAATAATAATAATAATAATAATAATAATAATAATAATAATAATAATAATAATAATAATAATAATAATAATAATAATAATAATAATAATAATAATAATAATAATAATAATAATAATAATAATAATAATAATAATAATAATAATAATAATAATAATAATAATAATAATAATAATAATAATAATAATAATAATAATAATAATAATAATAATAATAATAATAATAATAATATGACAGTTCTTATATAGCGCCTAACACAAGAAGTCTCAAAGCGCTAAAACTATACAACATGCGGTCAATAAGACAAAGTAAACAAATGAGTTTTCAAGTTAGTTTTAAATTGTCCAACAGTGGAAGAGTTCTTGACAAAAGATGGAAGGTCATTCCACAGTTTCGCAGATACTGTTGAAAAAGCACGATCACCATAAGAAATGCGAGTGTCCAACAGACCATCTAAGCGGAGCGTCACCATCATTGGCGCGAAGCGTTGAAAATATTGACAAATCACGACCCCAATCACGGCCTTTATTGGAGTATTCATCTTCTGTTTGGGATCCCTACACCACTTCCCTATCCAATAAGGTTGAGCAAATTCAACGTAGGGCTGCTAGGTTTATTTATAATGACTATTCCCCCCATAGTAGTGTGACTGAAATGCTAAATGACCTAGGGTGGGATAGTCTCAAAAACAGGCGTACTAGCTGCCAACAGGCTAGCAATTCTTCACAAAGCCAGATTGGGCCTCCAAGCCTTGCCAATCAACAACCTACAACCGGTCCGGCGGCCCTCCAGGCATCACCATTCTAATAGCTTTACAAATATACCAACCACTAAGGACTGCTACAAATACAGTTTCTTTCCTCGGACCGTCAGAGACTGGAACCTGCTCCCCCAGAACATTACAGATCTCGAGGACCCCAAGCAATTCAAGAGCGCAGCCTTGAGGATCCTCAGACGGGACGACTAACTACATGCGCACACTCAACCCTGCACGTTTGACTCCACCAGAAGTGTTGTGCAGTATTTTTCCAGATCCAGATCCATAGACAGCCGGGAACGACATTCCTCCTGACCCTCAAGTTGAAGTTAACGACTCACATTTTAGTGCACGAAGATAAATAGTCAGGGTCACCCTACCGTAAGGGAAGGTGGTGATTTTTCGCGCCATTGCCAACAACTGATCACGTCAGGGTGACTCTGAGTACGGGCTTGAAAGTTTGCTAAGCTATCTGATCTGAGTTTTCGATATCTGACAGCTCGTCCACCGGTACCATCCACAGTCGTCGAATGCGTTATCGTCCAATTGCCCTTACGTGTAATCAAAATTCTTTGCTGATTGGGCTTTTTGTGGGTCGTCATAAGAATGAAGCCATAGGCCAAGGCTATGTTGTATTGCTATTACTCTTTGTTCTTTTCACATGAGTGTGTGTGTAGTAAATTAGGCCTAACCTTGGCTAGGCTAGGCCTAACGTTAGGCCTGTTAGGTCTATTACTAACATTAACTGCCATACAACTGTTAAAGTGTTAGTGTTGTGTGACGGGGTCGGTTAGTTTCCGCCCTCACTACTTTCCGCCCCTAAAAATCTTAGGGCGGAAAGTAATGTTTGAACTTACATGTGTTAAAAATAACAATTAACAGTTAGGCTGGCCTTAGCCCTTGAACAGGGTTGTGTGTTACGTTACATGGCCTAAGCTCATTAAACTCCACATCACAGCCCTTGCCCAGCTAACACAGGGAATCCCATCATTAGGCTTTCAGAACAAAATACGTTCTAAACTGGTAAATATTACACACATCGAACTTATATTACCACAAAATGATGTGCAAGTGACTTTCAATCAAAAAGTTAGCAATAAATCGGCTTTCATGGAAAGTCTGAGGTCAAAATGCAGCAAACTGACACTTTGATTCTGGTTAGAAACTCCGTCGTTTGAATGAGCCCTCGTACAATATGTGTTTCTACATGAACTTGCAAATAGTCATCGATCAGTAATGAAATTAATATCAGCGTTAACTATATTAACATCCAGCGTGTCAGCGCATGCCTGGGTACACAAGGCATAGCCAGGCGTGCCAGCACGTGGTTTAGTAGGATCGAAGACCGACTACTTAGTGGTTCGAAAGCTTGCAAACATGGCGCATTGAGTTAGTGTTACGTTCAATTTTTCGAGGCAAAATACACCATTATAACATCGAATCTGGGTGAACAGCTTATGCAGAAAGGTGGATGCGGTGCCAGAGGTCATCTGTGTAAAGTTTGGTGAGAAAACAGGAATTTGTGAACGTGAGAGATGACGATCCTGGCCAAGGTCGCCTAGTGATGGGATTCCCTGTGTTAGCGGGGCAAGGGCTGTGATGTGGAGTATAATGAGCTTAGGCCATGTAACGTAACATACAGCCCTGTTCAAGGGCCAGGCCGGCCTAGCCCTAACTTCAAATTTCAAATCCAAGTACAAGACAACAATGAAATTTGTGGATAGCCTAGGCCTAAGCCTAAAACTTTTTCAGTATGCTCATCGAAAAGAATGCATTGAATGACCTTTTTTCTAAACGGCAAGTCTGGTCACAGACTCGTATTTTTTTACGTGTAAGTAGTCCACTAGTCTATAGGTATGAAAGGCTTATGCTGATTGAGTGAATAATTGTTTACAGCAGTCTGCACTGAATACCGTATATCTGTACATAAGTACGTATTAGTACACTGAAGTCTACAGTGAGAATGTTGCTTGGAAGGACGTCAACATGGCAGTAACGGGCATCATGTTGAGGAGTAAAAGACAACGATGAAGTTTGAAACTTTATGGAAAGTTGATGGAATCTTCATTTGACAAAAGTACCACTGAAATCATATTCCATTCCATTACTTTTTGCCTCCCAAAAAGATGTTTTGTGCTAAAGGTAAAAGGGGCGGAAAACACTGTTTTTGAGGGGTGGAAAGTAGTGGGGGCGGAAACTAACTGTAACCTTGTGTGACTGACAACAGTGTTACTGTTACTGTGAGTGTTAGTAGGCCTAAGTTAACTGTATCTTAGTTAGCTAGCCTAAGTTAGTTTGTGTTACAGTGTTTCTCTTTGTTTCTTTAGCCTTGCATACTGCATTAGGCTAAGCAATATTTATGCATAACTGATAGGCCTAACATTATTCAGCTTATTCAGTGCAATGACTCAATAACACCAGGTCTATCTTAGTGGCCTTGGCTACAGTACAGTAGTCCTCAATCAAGCCCTACACACTAGTAGGCCTAGCCTATAGGGATTGGTTCAAAGTTCGAACAGGAGTTTAATTCGAGCACATCATTTAAATGATAAATGAATGATTTTAAGGAGTTACTATAGAATACCCCGCCACCATCGAAGAACACCTTTTTGAAAACGAGACGCAATTGTCGTTGATGTCTCTACACTTTCATGTTATTTTGAGAACGACTCAATATGAAGTGATGCCTTGCAGTACAATTGTTCTTTCTATCAAAAATATTCTAAGTCCACTGAGCCTCCAGTCCCAAGTTGAGGTGCAGTTGCTCTGGCTGTCGCAGTCGTAGTCCCGAATGGAGGTGCAGTCGCAGTCCCCGTGGCTGCATATATACCCTTGCCTGTTATTTTGTCTCTTTCTTTGAAAAATATTCTAAGTCCACAGCCTCCAGCCTCAAGTGGAGGCGCAGTTGCAATCTTAGTGGCTGCATATATACCCATGTGTGCCATTTTGTCTCTTTCTTTGAAAAATATTCTAAATCCACTGAGCCTCCAGTCCCGAGTGGAGGCGCAGTCGCAGTCTGACGTTACTTGAGGTAAGTTTATGGTGAAAATCTTTCAATATTAGCTAATTCATATGCTAAAGATATAAATTGAAGCTGAACATTGTGATTGGTTTTATTATTGACAAGTCTACATCCCTACAAGCTATCAATTTTTCAAATATACACTTAAGATATATCACAAGATATAAACAGATGTCTTTCAAAGATTTGAAACAAAGAAAGTACCATAAAGTTTGGAATGAAAGTATTTCCCATGCGCTAAAGACATAATACAAAGGTGTCGTACAAATGCTTTGCTGCATCACTGAAACCCCCAACCCTCCCACCCCACCAGGAAATACAACATGAGGAGAGGTCTTCACTGCATGTCATATTTCAAAACTGACCTTACTCGAAGTAATTTTCTGACAGGTCTTCTTCCTCTATAATTTTTTGCCTGAAGTTTGCACTGATCTTGTTGTAGGTTGACTTGTTAAATTGGTTGGTGTATGCTTCCTTTAAAATATTACCTGTCCACTCTTTGTCCTTACTTTGATTTGGACTTTTTTTAAGCACTACTGCAGTGGTTTGCTTCGCCCGCGGTACTCTTATTTTTATTACTTCCCTTATGATGATAGCTCTCCGGCAGCTTTGGAAAACTCCTTGTCAGCCATGTTTCTCAGGCTTCTGGGTCCTGATGCTTTGAATGACCTTACTGTTACAAGTTTGCATGGGAAAAGAGCGGTGGTGGCCTTAATATCTGAAATTGTAGGGGAATTTGTTGGTGGATCAAATGCTGTTGATGTCACTTCCGAGACGAACTGGATATAAAAACAATATAAAAAAAAAAAAAAATTTAATTTACAGATTCTTCTTTGACTCAGATGATACGCATAGTAAATGGTTATGAAGACTGTTTTGTGGGATCATACACTTTTGCAATGTCCTCGATAAATTTCAGGAACAAGTTCTCATTTGCATGTTTGTAGAGATACATGAATTCTGCCATGTAAGACACATAGTGATGTTCCCGGCGGAAGTGTGATGGAAGACTTGACTTCATTTGTCTCCAGTGCCCTTCGGTTTTGTTCGTGTGTGCGCCATCACTATTCACAAACTCAACTGAGTGGTTAACCTTTTCATGCGTATACCCATTCTCAGAAAGTATGTCATAAGCTTTCCAACAATCAGAAATAATGACTGACCCAGGAGCGATCCACTTTTGGATTAATGGGATTAACCTTGCTTTATCTCGTCTTTCAACTGGTACCACAAAACTCTTTCTACTGTCCACCTCTATGCCCCCTAATACCCATTGATCTTCAACCCTATGGCCCCTGTAAAATTTCCTCTCCCAATTCTGCTCTCATCGATTTGCACGCATACACCTTCCCCCCTTATTGGTTCATTTTCCTGTTAAAATAACATCACATACTTCTCGGCAGAACATGTCCCAATCAACAGCAGTGTTTTCGGCTAATTGCAGTTGTTGTTTAATTTGTTTTTGAGTAAGATCAACATTCCACCAGTTTGTAAATTTAATTGTTTCTGCTAACAATAAGTTTGAACTTTCGAACCCTGTTCCCTTTCAAATTGATGGTTCAACTCGGTAACGTTTCCCCTCAGTTGTTGCTCTGCACTCCCATTTGACGGAATCCTTTCTATCCGTCGTCGAAGTGAACTTCATTTGTGAAACCCAAATAGGACAGCACTGTTTTTGAGCAATTAAACCATTTTCTTGACACCATTTAATGGTTGCATCTCGACACCATATTGCCTTTGTGCACAAATCATCATAACTAACAATCGGCAACTCACAAAGTTTTAAACTTCTTTGGTAAGAACTGAAATTGTTCTCCACTTGTGTGCTGTTATCCTTTACAGCTTAAGTCGTAGCACTTTGAGTGTAAGTGTTGATTTTCCTTTTAAATTGTTTTTGATGAGCCATAAGTTGATTGAGCACGAAAAGACTAGCTCTGCCTTGAAGTGATTCCTATATCGTCAAACACCTTTCTCCCTTACTCCACCCTTCTCCCTTACTCTACACATCTCCAGTTAGGCCTATGATAACATGAGCAACAAATCAAAAGTTGTAAGATCATGAATATGAACCAATCACAAGTCCAGGATCATGAATATTCATAATACTTAAAACTGAGATCCATGACGTCACAGGCTGATAGTGGCCTTGTTATTTGAGAACATGTTTCTTTTGTTACGGTGTTTTTTATTGAGTTTTTCTAAATCACCAACAAGTATTTTCTATTTTGTTCAATATTTACTTTGAGAATGCATCTAAGTTCCGATGCTTTATCAAAACTGACCTAGCTCGAAGTAATTTTCTGGCAGGTCTTCTTCCTCTATGATTTTTTGCCTGATGTTTGCACTGATCTTGTTGTGGGTTGGCTTGTTAAATTGGTTGGTGTATGCTTCCTTTGAAATATTACCAGTCCAATAATAGTCCTTAATCTGATTTGGACTTTTTTAAGCACTACTGCCTTGATTTTTGGTTCCTTGCGGTAGCAAAGGAACCTATGTAGTCAAGTTGGCGGGTGTGTGTGTGTGTGACACTTGCTTCGGTACGCTTTAACTCAACAAGGGAAGGTTGGATGGAACTTGGATTTGGTACATAGATTCGTCATATAGAGAAGATGTGCCTTATTGTTTTTGGTGGAGTTCCAAGGTCATTTGGGGTCACCAGAGGTCAAAAACTAAAAACCCTTCTCAACACAATATTTCTAGGTAGGAAAGTTGGATAGATGTCATACTTGGTGTGTGGATGTGTTATGGTGTAAGGATGAAATTGGATATGTTTGGTGAAGGTCAAGGGGTCGATCATCTGGGGTCACCCGGGGTCAAACACTGAAAAACATTTCAACACAGTTTTTTAAGGTAGAAAGGACAGATTTCAAATCAATCTGTGTTTGGTTAAGGTCAGAGGTCATCAAGGTCACTTGAGGTCAACCGCTGGAAATGTTATTTGGAAAATCCTTTAAGCTAGATAAAGATAGGTTCAATAGATTTTTTATCTCACCTGGTTTTGCATGCTTTTACACCCAAGCACCTTAGAAATCTGGCCTTTATGTTCGTTCAGTAATGATTCCTTCGGGTTGTACACATATTTTGGATCATTCAAAGTTTTAAGAGGGCAATAACTGAAATCTGTAGATTTCACTGAGCACAGGTCACTCTGCATTAAACTGGTCTCTCTGCCAGTGGAAGCAATGCATGGATTATACAGTATGTCTCTTTAATACTGCTGTGCTCTGTGGGGTAACCTAATCCTCATTCTATTATCACACCCCATTAATCACTTGCTTTCTGCATAACTGCTGAATAAACCCTGTTTACTGTGTAGAGGTAGCAAACAGGACAAATGGTAGATTGTTTTAAAGTAATAGCAAGGTTTATTTGAGAGCAGGTAAAAATAACTTGTGAGAGAAATACAAGGGGTGTTTTTGGTTTCGATGAAAAGAGAAACCTATGCATTCATTATGCTGTGCGTGTGTATGCATGTGTGTATGTGCGTGTGTGTGTATGTGTGTGTGTTTGTGACGCTTTGCTTGTTTACACGATATCTTGAGAAGGGAAGATCTGACAATTCTCAAACTTGGTACACAGATACCCCATACTGAGAGGAAGAACCCTATTGATTTTGGTGGAGGTCAAAGGTCATCTAGGGTCACAGGGGGTTAAACCCCAAAATCCTTGTTTACACGTTATCTCAAGATAGGAAACTTGGATTCATTTCAAACTTGATATGTTGATGCTTTATGATGTAAGGAAGAACCCTATTGATTTTGGTGGAGGTCAAAGGTTATTTGGGGTCACGTGGGGTCAAACCCCCAAATCCTTGTTTACACGATATCTCAAGATAGGAAACTTGGATTAATATCAAACTTGACACGTTGATGTGTTATGATGTAAGGAAGAACCCTATTAATTTTGTTGGCGGTCAGAGGTCATTTGGGGTCACTTGAGGTCAAACCCCAAAATCCCTGTTTACACAATTTCTCATGGTGGGAAACTTGGATTCATTTCAAACTTGATATGTTGATGCGTTATGATGGAAGGAAGAACCCTATTAATTTGTTTGGCGGTCAGAGGTCATTTGGGGTCACATGGGGTCAAACCCCGAAATCCTTGTTTACACAATATCTCATGGCAGGAAACTTGGATTCTTTTCAAACTTGATATGTTGATGCGTTATGAGGTGAGAAAGAACCCTATCTATTTTGGTGGAGGTCAGAGGTCATTTGGGGTCACACCCCGAAATCCTTGTTTACACAATATCTCATGGTGGGAAACTTGGATTAATTTCAAACTTGAGACGTTGATGCTTTATGATGTAAGAAGAACCCTATTAATTTTGTTGGCGGCCAGAGGTAATTGGGGTCACATGGGGTCAAACCCTAAAATCCTTGTTTACACAATATCTCATGGTGGGAAACTTGGATTCATTTCAAACTTGATATGTTTATGCGTTATGAGGTGAGGAAGAACCCCATCTATTTTGGTGGAGGTCAGAGGTCATTTGGGGTCACGCCCCGAAATCCTTGTTTACACAATATCTCATGATGGGAAACTTGGATTAATTTCAAACTTGAGACGTTGATGCTTTATGATGTAAGAAGAACCCGATTAATTTTGTTGGCGGCCAGAGGTCATTTGGGGTCACATGGGGTCAAACCCTAAAATCCTTGTTTACACAATATCTCATGGTGGGAAACTTGGATTCATTTCAGACTTGATATGTTGATGCGTTATGAGGTGAGGAAGAACGCTATCTATTTTGGTGGAGGTCAGAGGTCATTTGGGGTCACATGGGGTCACACCCCGAAATCCTTGTTTACACAATATCTCATGGTGGGAAACTTGGATTAATTTCAAACTTGAGACGTTGATGTGTTATGATGTAAGAAGAACCCTATTAATTTTGTTGGCGGTCAAAGGTCATCTGGGGTCACAGGGGGTCAAACCCCGAAATCCTTGTTTACACGATATCTCAAGATAGGAAACTTGGATTCATTTCAAACTTGATATGTTGATGCTTTATGATGTAAGGAAGAACCCGATAATTTTGTTGGCGGTCAGAGGTCATTTGGGGTCATATAGAGTCCAACCCCGAAATCCTTGTTTACACAATATCTCATGGTGGGAAACGGATTCATTTCAAACTCGATATGTTGATGCGTTATGAGGTGAGGAAGACCCCTGTTTATTTGGTGAAGGTCAAAGGTCATTTGGGGTCACATTTTGTCAAACCCGGAAATCCTTGTTTACACGATATCTCAAGGTAGGAAGTTTAGATTGATTTCAAACTTGATCTGTTGATGCATTATGATGTAAGGAAGAACCCTATTGATTTTGGTGGAGGTCAGTGGTCATCTGGTATCACCTGGCATTTAACTCTGAAAACCTTGTTTGCAGAATATCTTAAGGCACAGTATGAAATTTGGCTTTTTAAATATAGAAGTGTTTTGGTTAAAAGAAAAACCAGTTACTCACTGGTGGAGTCAAAGGTCACTTTGGGTCCCCAGGTATTACAAGAAATGTAGCATTTTATTGAAAAGGACATGTATGTATCATTGAAACCTCAATGCATTTTTGCATTCTGGTTCTCTCTCTGACCACATTGTGTATTGTTTATTGGTGATAATATCAAGTTTGATTACAAGCATAAATACATATGGAAATGAGGTAGTGTCTTTGAAGGATCACCAAGCATTATAAAAGTTGAATGTAAGTAAGGCCACAGAAATTTAATCTTTGATTTCATGTAATATTAGTACTAAAATACCCCATGTGAAGATGTTACAAACATTGAGTATGAGCTTTTGCTTAGCTCTATTTCGGAGACTGGCTGTACAGTTCTTATAATATCCAGCAAGGAACCACAGTGCTCATTGAGCTCTTGTTTATTTTTGAAATACATTTTTTCCCTCGAGTATTTGTTATTAATCATTTACGTCTTCTTTTGAAATCATTTTAGCATCATTGAAATGACTAGGTCTACACACGCAAAACCTACATTTAAAAGTTGAATACATTTACATTTTAAAGTTGAATCCCAACATAAATGACTTTTTTTTTGGTTTTAATGTTTAAACATAAAAGTGGAGCGAAATGATTGGTTCCCGTAATGAACATGCAACCATAGATGCCAAAATAGGTACAACAATTGGAAAATCTTACCTGTGAAAAGATTGCCTTCTGTGTCTCGCAGTATTAAATGTAATAAACAGCTGTCTCCAAATTAGTAAGGTGGATCTCTAAAGGTACGTCACCTGTATCAACTCCATCCAGTTAAAATATGTAATGCCAGTGCAACCCTCATGATGAGGTCTATCTTTTTTGATTTTGGAGAAGCTTTTCCAGCTTCATTTATTTCAGAAATAAAGTCTTCCTCCATACCCTTTACTGCTTTGGATGCCTCTTCGGAGAAGCAAAAGTCCTTTTGTACAGTCAATAAATCATATATTTTCGACATAACATCAGTAAAAGAACTTGTAGCTTTTTCTTCTAAATGTGATCCTGCCTCCTTGGACATACTTGGAGTTGGACGCAGACACAAGGGTACCGAAATAAGAAAGCGATCCAGTAGACCGTGTCCCTGATCAAGAAGCGCCATAATTTTTGCTAAGGGGTACACCTGGATTGACCCGAAAACACAAAAGGGCATCTGTTGAGGAATACCTCTTCTGGCTTGAGTCCCATAGTTAAATGACACTTGTTCCCCCGAAAAAAGTTTGCAGAGTAAAGACGAATCCCCCGAGCTTACGTTGCCGTCTCCTTTGAGGAGTTGGAACAAAATGTCAAATATTTCTGTGCAAATAATGTATCCTTTGTGGTGGGAGAAAATTTTTCTCGTAAGTCCCGAAGATGTTGTGCTGTATGACAGGACTTAAAAAGTCTTTTTCATCTGCCACAGAATTGATGGGGTCTAGCGCTGTCTCCTTCACTGCCTGGCTTTTTCCTGTTGATGGGGGGCCACAAACCAGGTGGAACAAGTAAGGTTTGCAAACATGTCCCGAAGGCGAAACTAGGTTACTGGTGGGTCCTGTTAAAGATAGTACTGTTGTCCAAACACCAGCAAGCACATAGCCTGCGCAACAACTGAGAGATGTAGCCTTGTCAAAAATAAATTTTTCACTTTCTCACTAACCAAAACTTTGTCCATTTGATATTCTAGTGAGCTCAACCTTCCATGTAAAGAACTCCCAAGTTTCTTCCGGCTGTCGCAATAATTTTCCACTGACAGACATAATTATAGTTACAGTAGTGTAAGCAGCAAAATTGATTAAGGTTGAAGAAAAAAAGTTGGTGACAATTATTACGGTAATTAAAACAAATTGAAATACTTAAAGTTTTGCACGAAGTTATGGAAATATTGAAAACTCAGAAACAGCTAAACACGAGTAAAGTAAAGAGGATGTTGATGTTGGCACTTCGGTATTCAAAAGGAGAATGAGACCCATCGGCCCATGGTCAAAAGCCAGTACAGTCAACTCCCAATAAACTACTTGGAGGCATGCACTGTATAAAGGTGGCGTGGGGATTATGCAATTAATCACACTGTACAGAATGTATGCAACTTAACAGAAGAAGGTTACATTGCCCTGGCAGATCTCTTTCTTCCAGACAGGTAAAGGTGAAGCTTAAGTTTCATATCAAAATAAAACCAACGGTCACAGTTTACTTCATAGTTTTCGATTATGTACTTGAGTTGCAAAAAACATTTTTTGGTGCACTTCAAGTTCCAGAACTGAGAATACAAAATCCAGGTTGTGGCAACTTGGGGCGGGCATCCATTTCCGCACATGAAAAGAAATAACTGTAGAGTTTCACTATCAGAAACAGGCTTTTTCCAAAACATTTTCCGGTATTTCTCTGGCCAAAAACTGACTGGATAGAAAATGTCTCCATTGAGTCTGGAAAAGTGTTCCTTCCGTTTTTTAGACACTTGTAACTTGGAGAGTGAATGCAATTCCCTGCTTATATGTTGCAGTTCCTCCATGTTTGTAAAACATGTGATATGAAAGAAAAGGCATGATGATGACGGCAAACAATGTTAAAAAATTGGTATGAGTTAATGAATGCAATAATCAGAGAGATTTTAGCGCAAGTAAAGTTACTGAAGATGTGGATGCTAGCACTTTCATAATCTAGAGTAGAATTAACCCTGCACCAACCAATGGTTCATAGCCACTACCAATTCATATGCCAATAAACTTTCGGGCACGCATTGTAATCTTCGTGGAAAGTAGCATGGGGCCGGCCAATTCATGGTTCATAGCCACTACCAATACAGCTACCAATAAACTTCCATGGCAGACATTGTTATCCTCATGAAAGGTGGCGTGGGGATTATAGATACTGTAGGCCCACAGTATAGGCCTATAGTTTATGCAAGTTGACATTAAAATACACGCAGAAGACTGGGTGTGTCTAGGTTTATTTGCGAAATTCGTTGTAGCAGAGGTTTATTTGTGAAAGCAGGAAGTATTAAAAGATGCTTGTTTAAAAGACGTTTGTTTTTCATTTATTTTGGTCTGTACACCTGTAAATTTGTGAAAGCATGGAAGTATTAAAAGAAGTTCGTTTTTCAAAAAGTTTTCTTTTTCTTTTTCTCTTGATTTTCCGGCCAATCTATATCAGAGTAAATATCAGAGATTCTACTTTTTTTTCTTTTAAAAAACCTTTATTCAAAAGTAATGGAATTTAGGTTTAAGTTTCAATTCGATTGTGACTGCGCCTCCACTTTTAACTGGAGGCGCGGTCACTGCGGCTGCGCCTCTGCGACTGCGCCTCCACTATTGGCCGGAGGCGAGGTCGTAGTGACCGTCGCATTTATGAATAGGGGTTAATATTACGAGTTATTCCGTTGCTCTTTTTGTTGAATTCGCTGTCTGACTGGGACTGCACCTCCAGAGGCAAGGTGAGGTTAAATATTGGCGGGGTATTCTATAATTGTACCGATTTTTATGCGGTGTTCGAATTTAGAACCTGCGGTGTTCAAATTTAGAACCTGTTTGAACTTTGAGGTGTTCGAATTAAGAACCTGTACGAACTTTGAACCAACCATTATAATATATCTGTCTGTGTATTTGCATGGAGCATTTTGTGTGGAGCTCCAGTCTGGGTTTTGTGCACCCCAACACGAAGATCTTCGACATGAGCACCGGCTCCTTCTCGGGGTAGCAGCGGGCAGGCTGTACTCCCGGTCCGCCAGTTAATTCCTGTTGTGTGATAAAGGTACAGTAAACTGTACTTGCATTGCCAATGAATGGTGTATGCATTACATACATGTATATATACATAAGTATGTACAATCCCATACAGATTGCTACTTACTCTGTGTCTGCCATATACTTGTACGTGCATTGTCAATGTACGATGATCATTTACACTGAATGTATATGCGCAGGCCTGCATATTGCTACGTAGCATTATATGTGCACAGAATATCCGGGCGTGTGGTCATGAAAACCTTGGTGTACCTTTGGCGTGGGCTTTACATGGAATGCACCCTGGGTGGAGCATAGTATAAGCCTACTACAGTAGGCAGTGGTTGAGCTCTTGGCTAGCCCAAGGTTGTGTATGTCAACCACGAAAATTGAGCCCTGACGGAAAAACACTTCGCAACTAGTCCTAGCCTAATCAGTTGAATATAGGATGATTCAAGATGTAATGTTAGGCTAGCTATCAGTGAAAAATTTTGTGCATTATGTAGGAAAGGATTTGGAATCAATAAGTACTGTAACTGAGCAAATATAGTACTATTGTATTTAATAAATTCTGTACCCTATTGCTCTCATTTGTTGTATTACATTAGGATGATAACAAGTACCCTAATGCAAATAATAAATTAATAGAATTGGTGTTGTGAATGGAAGTATTCAGACCCTCAGAGCTTGAAAACTAGAGAACACTCACAATGAGATGAACATAGTTATGAAAAAAATAAACCCCCAGGTTTTCCCCTGGGTTTTGGAAAGTGTGAGATGGTGTCAGAATGTGGTGCCTCGAGCGCTACAGTACTTTATACCTCACTTCAGTTGGGGGTCCAAGGGCCTTCCTTTGTTCCAACTCATAACAGAGTGGATCTAGACAGACTTTTTTGTGATACTTTATTTGTAAGAATGTGTATCCAAGTAGACCAGTGTGACCGTGTGTTTGGTCTTACGGTAAGAGCATCTGCCTCTCATGCGGAAGGCCCAGGTTCTATTTCCAGGTCGAGTCATACCAAAGGTCTAAAAATGGAGCCTACTGCCGTTGTGCGGGATGCTCCACATAAGCATGGAGTATTGTAGGGAAAACAAGCCAGTGAGCCACAATTGGAAAGAAGGCTGTGGCTGGCTCGACTTGAACCAATAGGTTGGAAACTGGGCCGTAAAACTCCATCTTACTAACTACTGTAACTAACTTGGTTAGTGAAACTAACAAAGTAGACAAGTGTGTTCAGAGTTTTAACCCAAATTGTCTAAGTGTGTTCAGAATGTTAACCCAAATTGTCTTCTGTCAGATCTTCAATGAGCCAGTACTCATCCTATCATCTGACACAGAAAAACTTGCAACTGGGCAAACAATTTCTTTAACTTTGAGGTTGTCCAGTGGAAATAAAGATTTTATTTGCAATTGATGAGTTCAGTAGGCCTGTGTCAGCAAGAAAGCATTTTACAAAATGCTCTTAACAAGTGTTAATTTGAAACAATGGTATGACTTCCATTCATCATTGAGCCATATACTGTAGTATGTAAAAATGGAAAAATATTGAGACAAAATGTGAACATTTTGTTTTCTATGGTACAGTACATACAAGGCTGGAAAAAATGTTTATTTCCTAGGAAGGGAGTGAAGTTATTTCCCTGGAAGGGAGTTAAATTTCCCGCAATTCCCCCCATGTTTTCATATACAGAAATGGGAAATTTCCCTCCAGATGGCAAAATTTCCCAGGAAGGAGCCTCCCAGCTTCCCAACTTTTTCCACACATGAGTACATACATCAAACACATTTTCATCTTTCATTAAGACAACCAAAATTTCTTTGGACAACCTCAACTGGGCCTGAATATGTTAATAGTGTACCAAATTGTTTATAGTTACTGTACCGTAAAAAAGGGAAGAAAGAAACTTGGGAGTACCGTACTCTGTTCAACCAGGAAAAGGTAAACAAGTTAACTGAAGTAGCTATGCTAGATCCTTAAACTGAATAAATTCATTGGAACTATCAGGCACAGCGTTTTTGAAAACTCAGGGCACCTAGGTCTCAGACATTAGGACGGATACCGTCACTCTACCTTCACAAGAATCCTGCGTGTCTGGGAGAAGCATGAGCTAAAGATATTTGTGTACTCAGCACTGATACTTTATCTTGTGAAACCAGGAAACATTCATGGGTATATGAAATGTTGAATTGAATATATTTACATCTCTATGGCCTTACTTTTATTGAGGGACTACATGTTCTTTGGTTCTTCTGAGGAAAGCACACATATGCTATGTGCTGTTTTTAGTCCTGAACTATTGCCCCTATGAATAAGAAGAAACCCATTTTATATTTTTTTCTAAATTTTTTTTTTTAATTTTGGGACGGTGATTTGCGAATGAGTAAAGGATTAACTCAAATTTTATTTTAAAGTCAGATTGACGGAAAATACATGCCACCATTCCTAGGACTAATAGGTGGCAAAACTAGCTACTACAGCAGCTTTTGCCTTCAATGCCTTCCATCAATTATTTTTTATTTTTTTCCCTGCTCTTGAAAAAACTGTTGCACCCTTCAAATTTTCCTCAGACTGTAGGAAAACAATATCAGCGGTTCTGGACTCGTAGGCTGTAAGCACTAACAAAAACACTGCACTGGTCTTGGCAGATCATGTTATGTAATATACATGTCTGACAGTGGTCCTTTCATGGAAGGATGAGTGATTCATTTTTAAAAAAGATTTACAGTAGTAGTACTTACTCATTATGTACAGTCCTTTAATACCCTAACCATGATTGTTCAAAGAGGGGTGATCACAGATGAACTTTTGAGGCATGTATTAAAAAATATAAGATGAAAAAGCTGCTATGACTTCTTTAAATGTAAATTAATTAATGAATTAATTTTGTTTTGTTTTGTTCTACAGAATCCAGTGATCTTTGCTGGTCAGTTACAGAACAGAATTGATGTAGGCGACCCCTGATATTGTGCCTGTAAAACTGAGTAACTCCCAAACTCTGTAAAAATGCATCCTGCCATCCAAAGACTATGTAAACTTCACTCAACATTTGTTTTGAGGTCTCAAATCATTCCATCATTATCACAGCAGAAAACCTTTTCAAGTTGCCAAATTAAACCTTTCAGGCTTCAAGCTCTTGGCTGTTGTTTGCGAGGTACTTTTTACAACTCAAACAAAATTTCAATTTTAAATGCCAAACTTCTTGGAACCAAGCTTGTTAACAGAAGAGTGTGCACAACATCCTCATTAGCAAAAGAAGAGACGTAAGTACAATAGTATTCTTATTTGTCACTGTTTCATCTCACTTTCATACACTGTAGTAAATTCATCCACACAAATTTATTCAAATGAACAAGAGGCTTTGAAAAGCATGAAATAGGTTACTAAAATGTTCAATATCTAACAAAGCAAGCAGCCTTTTTGAAAAAGAAAAATAAGTCTTCAAATAAAAAGCACAGGGCAGAAACAGAGAGAAAAGAGCAAAAAGGACAGAGAGAAAGGATATCTTGCAACTATTGAAATGTACTTTATAACCTTAAAAGAGCTGGTAGAGGAATTGAAGGGATGGGGCCCATTGGTTTAACCATCCTACAGAATTTTGACTTATGCAGGGAAGTCAGGGAAAGTAAGATCTTTTTTTCAAGGGAAAAAATAATTCAGGGATTTGTATACCATACCCAACTTGAAAACAAACCCAGAGAAATTGGCCCAAGAGTTTTAGTAATTTTCATACTTGCTTAACCCTGTTTTTTTTATTAAAAATTTTGTGTGGGTCACCTTACACTAAAACATAGCCTATAATGTATAATCAACAAGTTGTAGTACTTACGGTACTTACCTGAAGTCCACTTCACTGCATATTGCTGCCCACTAGACCCAACTAGATTTTTATGTCTTGCTCTAAATCGGTCTCTTATCAAACTATACTGTGCCCGATAGGGCTACCGCTTTGTTAGGAATTCGATGGTAAGTTTGAGCTTAAGTTATATAACATCACAGAGTATTCTTCTTGACCAAATTGGTTCTTTGTTGTATTATGTAAGGTACTGATGTTACTTATTATCATATTATGATAATTGAGATGGGAATATATTGCCCCATAATTCTCAAGAGCCATTCATGCAGCAGGATAGTCTGCTACAGTAATACAATTTGGGAGAAAGGAAGTACATGTAGCTACAGTGGTCAGCAGTGGTCTACCCCAACCAGCATTCACAACTGCTGTACCAATCACTACTAAAGAAAAATATACTTATTACTGACACCCCTTGTGCATTTGTGAGACCAGTACCCTAATTCAAGCTGATGGAAAATGATACCAAAAAGGGCTGATCTTACTGCAGAAGTTGCAGTGACTTAGACAATCATCACTTAAGAAAGCATGGGCTAAGTTGGGCTAGCCACCACTCACAGTTTCCACAAAGGTCATAATCACACTTTTCAAGTGTAAAATATGACAAATGTTTCCCTGCAGATTATTTAACCAACTACATGGTCAAGTGCTTAGAGCATCCAACTTGCAGCTGGGAGGTGTGGAGTTCAGCTCCTGTCTGGGTCATCCTAAAGACTTTAAAATGGGACCTTTTGTCATTGTGGTCAGGCTCAGTATAAGCAATTAAGTAGAGACAAGCCTTTAAGCCACATTTGAAAAAAAAAGGCTGTGCCTGGCCTGACTTACACCAGTTGGTTAGAACTGAGCTGTAAAATCTTGTCTAACTAACTAATAAACCTCTACAGATTATGGTGCAGGAGCAAGTTGTTTGCATCTGCACACTCGAATAATTTCTTTGTAAGGATTTCGTTTAGGATGTCTTATTGGGTGTTAAGTACATGGACTGGTAATAGATCCAGGACATTTTACATGGCACATGGTATTTTAACATACATGTATTAATTTTATGTTGTTTTCCTCCTTGTAAAGTTCTTTTCATTTTTCTCTCGCAAATACAGAATCACTGTGAACTATATTAACCGAGACGGAACCAAGATGTCTGTTAAAGCAGTTGTTGGTGATAGTCTTCTTGATGTAGCAATAGACAATGATTTAGATATTGAAGGTTATGGTAAGTCTGTTAATAAAACAAAGGCAAGAATGTTGACAGTCTATCAAAACTAGGTATGGGGTGACATGACATTTACTAGAAGTACTTCAAACTTGAGTAGGGTCAGTCTTTAATGCAGTACCTCATTTGCGTCGCCATTTGTGTAGTCATTTGTCACTGGGCCAATCGCAGACATTCACCATGTTTACAGTACTTGTTTTGCTATGACAGATCTATTCAAGTGAATTGAGTCACCACAGCCAAATGATGGTGGGGGATTGAGGAGGATCATTAGTTGCAAGTTTCAAGATCTTTTGTGCACCTCTGGTATGCCATGGATCATGGATGGGAGAAAATTTTCCAAAACCACAATGTAAGCAACAAAACTCAACTTTACGTTGAATTGATGAAACTATGGTAGACAAAAACGATGAGAAAGTCATCAGTCAAAAAAGGGTCAGGTGTGTGTGTGTGTGTGTAGGGGGGGAAGGTAAACCTGACCTGAAGTACCTTAAACCTAAGTAGTGAAATCCCAGAAGCAAGTAATTTTACAATTCACAGAAGGCCCAGGGAAAACTGGAAGCCCAAAAGTTGCTGTTTAATCTGAGTTATTTTCTAAGATTTTTATCCTTAAATGACTTTCAACCTTATTTGGAGTTGTTTTTATTGAAACGTGTGGAATCATACTGTACATACACCTCCTACGTTTGTGCAATGTGTGGTGGGTTAATGTAATTGCTTCCAATTTACATTACTCCATTCTCATAGGAAGTCAGCAAAATATTAAACTGAGTGTAGAAGCACACATCTTATGGTACAGTAGATAACAAAAGTACCAAATCACAACTTCTGCAAAAATTTAATTCATTTGCAATTGAGGTGTCGCGGGGGCTTCAGATTGATATTGATATGTGAACTTGAATATTTCATCACTCACACATGTATACAAAGATACAGTGAATATTTGCTTGTACTGTAATTAATTACAGTTGAAGCTTTGAAATAATCTTTTTCTGCTTTCATTTTATGTCTGTTATAATGGTTGGCACAATAGATTTTGCAACTCTTGGGTAAACCAAGGTCTTCAGTTTATTACCCACATGCAGAAATTCAGAAAATCATTCCTTTAAAAAGACATTGGTCATATGGTATTTAACATTTGAGGGTCAGGAAGCCACTTTGCTCATTAAGGTCCTCAGTTCTAGCTACTGTGCAGTGAGTGACTCAGGCTGTTAAAGCACATATGTTAAAGCTACCTTGAATATATACAAAATTTTCTCAGAACTGTGTTCTGTACTGTACCAACTGCCACCCAACATTAAAGTGTATCTCAAGTCAAAAAATGCAAAATATATATCCTTAAGAGCATGACAAATGAATTTTAACAGTCCAACTCCCATCTTCACAGACATTCTTGACCTGAGATTTAAAATGTTGAGTTTGTTCACTCAACTTGAAATAGTATACTGTGCAATAATTTGTGATGTCATTGTTGTATTACTCAAATTACAATCTTTGTATTTCTTTGTTTTTCCGTAAGTTAATGCACCTTGTACCAAGGTGTGATAGCACTCTTACTCTTATGGGATGATGTAATTAATTAAGCCCTCTATGTGCAACATGCTATGCACAAATCAGGAAGTGTTCAAGGTCATAAAAACATTTTTTTATTTTAAAAGGAGACAAAACATGTTATGTGAGTTTTACAACCACAAAGTCACAAATTATTGAGCAGTGGACTGGTTTGTTTTAATGGAACAAACTTCAGCATTTTATATCTCAGGTCAGGAATGTCCTATGAAGAAAGAAATTTGTCTATTAGAATTCATTTTTCATGCTGTTTAATATATATTTTTGAATTTTTTGACTTGAGGTACACTTTAAAGATGGTCTTGTTGGAATCCTGCTTAGGACAGTATACCCGGTAAAATAGCCATATATAGGCAAATGGGTCAGTGTGATTGTGTGATGAGATGAGGTGGATGCTTGCAGCCTTTCCCTTTAAATATATTTCTGTCATTGGTGCAAGACATTGCATAACGTTAATGTGCTTTGAACAAAATGCATTGAAGGGAAAGGGGTCTGATTTCTTCTACAGGTGTTTCATGTGGTATTGCTTATGAACGAGTTGTCTTTCCAACCCCCTGTGTTTTACGTTTTGCACTTTTTGGTCATCTGAGTGTTTAGAATTAATACCCAGATACACAATTGCTCACAAGTAACAGATCAAAAGTTATGTTCAATCACTTTTTTCCCTCATGCTATTTTAATTTCCTTCTCTGTCAGGTGCTTGTGAAGGGACGTTAGCTTGTTCAACTTGCCACCTTATCTTTGAGCAAAATCAATTTGACAACCTTTCTGGTGCTTCCGATGAAGAAATGGACATGTTGGACCTCGCATGGGGAGTAACAGATACGTAAGTGTCACCAATTTTGCCATGCCGTCCCCTTGTCAGTGTCTTCCACAAGTAAAAAAGGGGTGCAATGATCAGATGCAAAGTAAATGACAGGAAAGGTGACGTCCCCTTTCTTTCCTCCAGAAATATTGAAATTCTAGATCATTAATGGCTGCAAATGTTGCGACTTTACTCGGTATTGTTCCTCACTGTTTTTCTGATACTAAGGAAGTAGTGTGGAAGCTTTCCTTATCAACTTAAGCACTGCTGTATAGAATCAGTCATCAAAATGCTAAGAACAAATTGTCATAAGATGTGACTCAAGGGAAGAACTTACACTGTATTTGAAGTAGAAGGTCCTTGGACCATATTCGAAACTGTTTAACCTTTTCATTATTATCTAGTTGACACTGTATAACACATTGGTGTTAGAGCGTTGCTACAACTCACCAAACTAAATAGCTAAGAACGATTTTGAGGGTGTGTTTTAGGGGGGGGGATGGGCTTAATTAACTGTTTTGGGGTGACCATCTTGACCCAGGAGGGCAGGCAGCCTCTTTTATAAGCTCATGGGGGAGAGAACTGCTTGTGGTTGTGATACCTGAAGGTTGAAAAAATGAGGCAGGGAGGAAATGACTTTTCCATTTGCTTAAAGAGGCTCATTGAGTTGATATCGAGAACTTAATGGGAGTCTGAAAGGGTGACTATCACATAACAATGCTTATAGATAGAATAACAAGTCAAGTTTCAAGTACAAAAGTCACAGAAAACATTAAAATTTTGAATTTTCTTGAGTCCTTACTTTTTAATGGTTCTGTACAAAATTTGAAAAAGTGTCTGGTCACAAATATTTGAAAACCGACTGGAACCGTTAAGTACTACCTCATTAAACAGTTATTTACATGTAGAGTATGGGGATTGTCTAAGATTGACCATTTGTTATTGGTATGTGAAGGAAACTTAACAGGTTTGGAAAAATTTGTTGTTGAATTTCATGAACCAACTCAATGAGCCGCTTTACTAGGAGATTTAATGCCATTCCAGTTCCAGGTGCCCCCACTCCCTGCCCATGCCGCATTAATAAAAAGCAGGTCTGTTTTTGATTGAGTTGCTAAAAACAGCAAGAAGGAAACCTTTCAAAGGATCTAAACTACATTCCCTAACCAAAGTAAATGAAACCTGTCACCTTCCCCTCTCCTTCCTTTTAATGTTGGCTACCACTTTTTAACTATCAGATAGGATGTGTATACACATTGAAGGGGAGAGAGGGGGTGCTAAGTGGAGTTTGAGAGATCATGAGTGCATTTTGTCACTGTACCAGTGATTTTGTTTCATTTGTTTTGTCGGGGATTGTAGGTCCATGAGTAATGTTTGTTGTGATGATATATTAACAAAGGGAGTCTAAAGTTCATATTACTTCACACCAAAATAAACAACAAACCAGGCCATGAGGTTCCAGGTATGCTACAAATCACATTCATTAGGAAATGAAGGAGTGCAGTAGGTATGTTGTTTTATCAAATTTTGATACATTTACCGAAACCTTTGCTCCAGTTCTTTGTCTAGGTATGCAAAAAATCGCACTTCTCAGTGATTTGAGACATGTGATGGTGCATGCCTCAAAATTGAAGTTCTGCAAACTTAGCATTACATGAAAGGTTAACCAAACAGATTTGTTTAGTCAAAAAAAGATCATAGATCAATATGTATTCATGTCTGCGACAAGAAGTGTCACATGTTCCAAAGTAAAGTCTTGGAGGATTGCATGTTGTGTCACACAATACTAATATCTATTTTGCACTATAGAATATTATCAGTTCTAGGTTAACAAAGTGGGACCAGGAATCATCACAGGATGGAACTCGATCAGGGCTTAATGTCTGTGATGCAAGAGGGGGCATCATGAACGTTATGTGAAATAGCCCTCACTGAAACTGCCTACCAGTAAACATTCTAAAACCCAGCTTTTGGGAAGAAGTCAGGTTTTTGATTGATGTTCACATCTACAGTTTTTAGCCACTCTAACCCTAAAATCAGTAAAAATATGACAAAAACTCGGTAAGCATTGGAGTGGCTATAAACTATGGGTGGTAACATCAGTCTGAAAACCTGACTCACCACACAAAAGTCAGGTTTTAGACTGTTTAGTAGGAGGCAGTTTTAGTAAGGGCTATTTCACTAAATAATTCACAAGATGCATCAACAGTTCCAGAGTGTTGAACTTTGGTCATTCATACACAACAAGAGTTTAACTAGAAAGACTAGAAATAAAAATTGTATTTGTAAACAATCATGTTTCAGCAGCATAATCCAGAGTAAAATGGAGTAGTCCAAGGATGCATGTGTTTATCCTTGCAACTCCCTGATTGGAGGAGTTCCTGTAGTTTGTGGTTTCAGGCTCAATAGAGACAAATCAAAGTTGTCCAGACATATTGCTGTTCATTCCAATGCAGTCTTACTGTAATTCTAACAAAAGTTAGGGGGTGGGGGGAGGAAGAATTAGGGTTGGAAAAGGGGTTCATTTAGACCCCCTACCCAAGATAACATCCATATGAATCATTTTTTCCTTGCTTTGTTGGAGATTAACACCTCAACTATAACCTTCATGTGTACTACTATGTAATTGAAGGGAAGAAGATCTTTTACAGATATTTTAAGTCTTCTCATGTTTAGTCTTTATTTTCTACCCATATGTAGTAGATGAATCCCTATCATTTGTGGTGTAGGTAAAAGTTTATTTGGGGTCAACAAAGGTTGGATGGTTTAAACCTTATAAACATGATATCGCAAGAAGAATAATAGTGACAGATCTCACACTTTGCATGTGCATTGCCCATATTTTGTAGATAAACCCTATCAGTTTTGGTGGAAGTAGAAGGTCGCTTGGGGTCATCAGAGGGCTGAATGCAAAACCTTGTAAACATGACATGTCAATAAGGATCTCATGTAGTATGTACATTGCCCATATTGAGAAGGATGACTCCTATTGTCTTTGGTAATTTATGAAACAGTTTTAGTTTCAAAAAAATCAATCAATCAATCAATAGCACTTTCTGACTTGCATTCCAGCAGCAAGGAATCACTAGGACTTTTGGCTTTCTGGTTTCTAATTGTGGGGAAGAAACTCTTCTGCTGGAATTTTAAATCACATTTTTTTCCACTCATTTCCATATTTTAGGTCCAGGTTAGGCTGTCAGATCACTGTAACCAAAGAAATGGATGGTATGACTGTTACTGTTCCAGAGAGTGTTGCTGATGCAAGGGATGTGTGACTTTTGGTCAGATGCTGTCTGCATATGACTTTTGACCATGCTGCAAGTCATAATTTATGGTTGAAAGATGAGTTGATGGTTATCGCATCATTCAACCACTCAGCATACAGAACAGTGATGGAAAGAATGCACCAATAGCGATGGTCAACATATTGAGTGTCAATGGTTACAACACACAACAGCACAATAGATACAAAAGTGATGGAATGAATGCACGAATTGAGATGGTCAGCACGTATTGTATCAATGGTAAGCACATGCAACAGCTCAATATGTACAAAAGTGATGGAATAAATAGAGGTGGTCAACATATTATACAAACAGAGATGGTGTATTTTGGGGAAGTTGGTAAAACAATATGGTTGACTGGTCACTTAAAAGCTGGGAAGTACTGAAGAAATACAGCACTAGGGGTGGAATGGTTATTGTATGGGTTAGTGTTGTTGTTTACATCAGAACAGGGATGGTTAGGAAATTATTCCATGTTTAACAGAATCAAGATTGTTATGCTTAGGGGAAACATCTTTTACTTGAGTGTTTTCAATCTTTTTTTCACTGAAACAGAAAGTCAATTTTTGGATAAAATCATGTTTTGGGCCTACTAGCTAAAAAGGCTGATCGATTCAGCTTTTATAGAAAACAGTTTCAATTACAGATGAATGATGTAAAGATCAGTGTGTTTAATGGCTGGTTGCCTTAGTTTTGTGTCCCTTCTGAGGATGTAATTCAGTTACACATGTCTCTTGCGTTTTGCTCTTAGCCATGACTGTGAGGCATATGGAGAGGCAAGTGTGAGGCATTGTGAGCTTACAATCTTACATGCAGGATAGTAGAATTGAAAGAAAATGCTCAGCTTAGCTGCATGATGTACAAGAAATTATTTGCATGCTTTAAAGTATGTATACGCAAACTGTAATGGTAAGTTCTTATCAGGACATGGCTAAGGGTAGGTTCGTGGACAATTCCCACTCAGGCGATTTATTCCTGGATAATTCTCACCTAGGAAAATTGTAACTTTTGTGGAGATGGGTTGCTTTGTATGCACACTTGACTTCTAGATCAAATGAAAGGCATAATATGCAAATGATAACTTATGAATACTGTATATGATTAGCAATAGAACTGTAGCAATGTAAAACTCAGCGCTCAGCACATTTCATTTTATTCAGCTGAACACCAGTTGATTGAAGACAAGTTTTTGTTTGTAGTTTAGTGATTGGGTGTCAAACCATGTAAGGGATAATTCATATTGGGCATATAGAGAAATGAGAATGAAATTATGTGTCTGCATAATTGAAGTGGATTTATTTCATTGATTTTCTATGCAAGAGATTTGAAAAGTTAAGTATTTTAGTTTCACGTCATTGTGAAAACAAAGTGTGTGTTGGAGTGAAAATGAAATGTGATAACTGCAAACATAGTGATGGGAGAGGTATTAAGTCAGCCTATGACTGCTTGTAACTGTTAATGTAAAGCAAACATGAGTTGTGATAGAGTTGTAGAATGATTTCACTTGACATCACAGTTGGTATGCCACACCCTGTGCCAGACAAAAATCAACAGTGTTTTAGTGTAGCCACACGTGGGTCATTAGCTGCTTCTCAGCTACAGTAGCTACACTAAATGTATACTACACCTGATTTTGCCCATCAAAGGAGGTGGGGGTTGCGACATCAGTGAAAGCACTCTACAGACGAAAATGATCAGTGTTTGTGTTTGGTGACTGTAGGCAGCCATTAGTGGGGTCCATCAGCCTTAAATTGTTTTTATTTATTTTCTACATGAATTACAAACCCTCATATTCAGTGAAATTGAAGGAATCAATATTCATCCATGATACATGTAAACAAGGAGATTAAAAGGTGGTAGACCCCAGTTATGGCAAACTGAAATCAGACCATCACTTGCTGTCTGAATTTGCCTACATTCACTTCAGTGTAATGAAGTCCCATTTGCAGTGGTTATATAGACACCTATTCATTATCAGTAGTTCTTTGGCAATAGATCCTAGGTACTGATGTCACAATGTGTCAATTTAGGTACACCATAATGAAGTAAACTGCATGCATGATTTGGATGTCACCCATGCACATGTTAGGCTTGTATCTGATCAGAGCACATATCAATTGCTTGTATTTGCTTGTGGAAGTTGAGATAGACCCTTTTCCAAATAGCAGTTTTGTACGATTGTGGTGAAGAGTTTTGGTATGCATTGTTTTTATGCCACAGTAAAACATCATTAACACAAACAATACACACCAAATACCTATCCCACAATCCTTTGTACTTGCTATTTGGAAATGAACTATAACACATACCATTAATTATAATAAAGATAATCTGCTTTTTTAGAACGTTTTTTTACCTAATGGTGTTCAAAGCACTTTACACAATGTTACTCCTGGTCAGCAGTAACCAGTCCTAAAAATAATCACCGTAGTAAGCTGCCAAAAAATAAGTGCCAAATGATGCAAGTAAGTTCACAAGTACCCATGTAACTCCTGGGTGGGTAAAAACAGTAGAAATAAAGCATCTTACCCAAGGATTGAAACATAAATGACCAGGACAGGACTCCAATCAGCAACCCTTGGTTAGCAAGTGACTAGTGGAGCCTTAGACTTATTAGTCAGTGATCCACCAGGCTTTCATATATATTACCTACATTGGTAGGTGGACACTTTCTGCTCTGTGGCATCATATGCATATGGTCTATAGATTTTACTTATTGAAGTCTTCAAAAGGTAGATTATACCATCTGAGAGGACAAACTGTTGTGCTTGCTTTATTAAAGTGTATATATACAATCAAAACAATAAATGGGTATATTTACCCCCAAAAGATAAACAGATGTTTTGTACAGTTTTACCTCAGTATGGTTTTAATATTTATACATTATGAAAAGAAATTGGGTTGTACATTATTCACAAAATATCACAGAGGTGTTTTCACTTTGTGTAGATCTATGTCAGGTGTGGGTTAAATCAAACATTTACTCATATTTGGTGTCTCTATGCATGTTTATATGCACCCTGTAATAGGGTTTCCGGTAGAGGTTGGAAATCCCCCTTTCCAAAAGAAGGTGGGTAAAATTCCCCCTTTTCATTTCCATAGAAAATTGTCAATATCTTGGTTTCTTTTGTAAAAAGAGGACATTTTTGCAGCAATGTGTAAACTTAAATAAATGGTCTTTAAAACCCTTCCAATTGCACCTTACAGGGGTCCTGAAGCAAGTTTTTGGCCCTCTGAACCCACTTGTAACTCTAACAAAGGAAAGCACCAATTTGGGCTTGGAGTTAAGCATTAATTCATCCCCCCTCCCCTTTTTGTTTCTACGAATCCCTGCTTTTGTGGCGTAGAGTCTATGCTTGTCCGCTGTTTTATGATAATTTTTTGTGCCTGGACTTTTGAGTTTGTATCACTATATGTTATTGTATTTGTTATTTAGTGCATGAAAAAATGGTGGGGTAGGGAAGGGATGTTGGTGAGAATCTGAGTGAGGGGGGAGCACTTAAAAGCCAGGAAAGGTACTATTTTCTTATCAAACTGCATGCCTTGTATCTATTTATTTAGTAACACACTACTTGAGGAATACTAACATAATAAGATGACAGGATGATTTCCACCTTCAAATCATTGCAGAAAAATGGGAAGTTTCATTGAAACTATGGCATTATGTCACATTAGTGGTCTTGTATAATGAATATGCATCCATTGCAGGGTGTGGGTAGCAACACCTTTCTCTTGAGGCTTTTGCTTTGTATGGACTTGAATTTTTTAACCCAAACTACCTCATCAGGGTTGTCACCAGACCATTTTGAGAGCCAGGTAATTTGTGGTCATTGTCCTGAGGGAATAGTCTAAGGGGAGTCACTGTCCCACCTCCCCTTTGAAAAATTTTGTGCAGATTTGAGAGTACTTACAAAAAAACAAGGAATTATCACTCAATTCTAAAGAAATCAAAGAATTTTATTCAGTTAGGGTAAGAAACTTGTTCTGGGCAGTGATGCTGATACTGCAAGCAAGTAGTAGGTGAAGATTTTGAGAGCCAGGTAGCACCGCTTGGTGCTGCCCGGTGTGGTGACAACCCTGTACCTCACCTTTTGTAATGAACATTGAAAAGGAGGGGGGGGGGCAGCCTTTCCCTCTCTGGAACTTTTTTTCTGACATGTGCTTGGGAACAGGTACCTTTCAATTTATGAATATAATCATTCATGTAAACAAACAATCGACTTTAATGACTAATTGACAAAAGAGTAATATTTCAGGCAGTGCCTTCACTCTTAGTACTACATTTATCCCAAACTTAATTCAAAATTTCCCAAAATCTGTGTGGTAATTCCTAAAATTTTCTTCAATGCGCCCTATAGTGGCTGGAAACTGGTTGATTGTGATAGATTGCTTTGATGCAATCCTCCTTCACTGATGAATGGAAACATGATACAAAAGTGAATTCCCAGATTTCCCCAAATTTCCTGAGATTTTCCAAAATTATCCCCTTCTTAAAATTTTCCTGAAGAGAATCAAAATTTCCCAAATTTCAGGTAATTTTGAGATGAGTGAAAGCACTGAACATAGAATTGCACTGTTATAACAATGAAAAGTGTTTTCCTATTTTTAACCAGGATCTGCCCCTTTCAACCAAGTAAACTTGAATGGTGTAGTATAGTTCTAATTTTCCAACCAAAGAGATTATCAAATCTAAGTAAACGGGTACTCATCTGTTAAGAAAATAGTTGAACAGATATGCAATTAACCTTGGATGACCTTATCTCCACCTCCCATACACCATACTCTCTCTGTCACATGAGTAACTTTGACATACCCACCATTTTCAGAGTTAGGTCTCAACCATGGACTTCCTATATACATGGATGGAGAATGTAATGCATACATCCAATCCATAGATTGTTGCCATCAACTGAGTCTAAAAAGGCGCACCAAGATGGCAGCTGTAATGTGTATGATTTGAAGACGATGCTGTAATATTTTTGAAGTTAAAGTTGAATGGGAAACAATATCATATTCCTGCAAGACGTGTAGTGATTTGACCTTGCATTATTTATAAAATGATTCATCTTTCTTGCAAAATCTGTTTATTTACTTGTGCAAGTCCAAACTTTCGATCAAAACCATAGCAGACAGCCATCTTGCTACACTTTTGCTCACATGTAGGGTAGCGACAATGTACCACCCAGTATGCTCTGTCCATACACAGGAAGTCTGTGGTCTCAACCTTCAGGTACTGTTACCAGAAGGATGATGAGACCAGGGTACCCAGTTCTCATTGTGTGCTCCTTGACCCAGACTTAGTTTGGTCATAATTATGTGTTTTATCAAGGACTCATCACTGCATGCATCAATATTTAAGTGGACCTACAGTGTAGAACCTCAAGAATATATATTTTAGAGGTTGACAAATCAGTTGTCATCTAACTCCCATTGTGATAGCTTTGTTCCATTGCTGATATATCAAATGTTGAAATTTATTCACTTCAATCAAAATAGTCCATTGTGCAGTGAGCTTTCTTGTTGAACTAATTATACTTTTTATGTTTACCTTTGAGACAAGAAATGTATATTAGGCCTCCATATTTAATTTTGTTTTGTATTGTGTATTGCACAGAGATGGTTTTTTAATCAAGTCAGTGCATAATACAAAGAGAGTGAGCACATTTTGGCACAGGGTTCAGTAGCTTTGTGAAAAAAAAGAAATACAAAGATTTTAACTTAAGTTATACAAGTATGACATCGCAAGTTATTGCACAGCCTACCATTTTAAATTGAGTAAATAAACTTCAACACTTTATATCTCAACTTGGAAATGTCTTGTGAATATGGGAGTTGGACCAGTCAGACTCATTTTGCTTTATTATATTTCTAAAATTTGAGTCTTTAGGTAAATTTTATGTAAAGCTTTAATATTATTTTCTTTGCCCACCAGTTTTGATTCATGTATCATGTACCTTATTTTAATAGAAGTTTGAAAAATTTGATTTTTGAACATTTCTGTAGTATTTTACTATGTGATATGAAGTTTTAATAAAAGTTTATTATCAAGAATGCATTGACTGATGCTTTTTTTTTTCTTGGTTTCTTCTATTTTTATAAGCACTCTCATGGATGAAATTTAGAGAAGGATCAGTATTTGGGAGTTCTTGGGAAGGTGAAGGGGCATAATACTCGGAGGCTATGGACCATTGCTGCATTGCATTTATTCAAATGCAAGTGCCAAACTTTTGAAATAGGATTAGACATGGGAAGGCTATTTTTCAATGTGTGTGGGGGATGAGGGAGGGGAGGGTCCATGTCCTCCCACCTTGAACCTTTCCACAAAAAGAAGCAATATATAGAACCATTGTGTCCTTCAAAACATCAAAAAATAAAAAAAAATTGAAAGTGTGACAGCACAACTCCTTATACATTGGTCAAGAATGGGGATATGAATTAGGTTCCCCTCCCCTTTCGGATACAATTTAATATCATCTGCATGTCAAAGGGTCGTCACGCATCTCATTTACTAAACACGACCTAGGCCCCTTGCTTAACATTAACAGGTGTACGACACGTGCTACCTTTTGAAGTAAAATTTGTGGGACGCTGCCGATGAAGACCGCCTTGTAAAGCTTGGACAATGAGTCACGCGTAGCTTACTTTTTCAAAATGAGCGCCCCAACGTTTCATCAGAAAACTTGGAACTTTAAAAAATTAGTTTGAAACATATCTATGGCATGGCGTAGAAACAAGGAGGCACAAGGATCCATTCTATGAAAGTTAGTTCCTTTTATGAGGTGGGACCGGGTGTGCCCCTTCCCCAAATCGACCCGATAACTTATCGCACTGATTCTCAAACTTTGAAGGTGAACTGCTGATGTAGCCTCCATATCAACTTGGAGCCTATTCAAAGACATGTGAAGGGATCAAGTGTTAGGGCAATTACAGTTAGGAGGGTGCAACGGGGGGAGGGGGTGAACAGTTCTTTGGAGGTCGTGGAGTCGGACTTCTGTGGGGTAGGCCTTAAAAATGTAATTTGCTCGGAATCAGTGCCCCGTGGACTGGTGAATGTGCACTATAAAAAGTCACGCAAGACTTACCGAGTTCCTTTTTCTATTATGGCTTTATCTAGCTATCGATACGATAATGGGGATTTCCCAGGACCTTTAAATATGGAGCTTGTATGGCAGAAAAGTTTGGATTCTAGATTTCCCGCAAGAAAATTCCCAAAAGAAGAGCTTATTGTAGAATATTCGTAATTTTTTGGAGGAAAATTTATGAAAAAGAACTGTGGTCGACCAGTGTCACTTGATGCTCTGGTGTCACAAAATTATGTCAGATTTCTTATTAAGTTTTCATTTCCATGAGCCAGTGATGTTTCCAAAACTTTGTTCCTGTTTTTTTTTTTTTGCAAACAGACAAATGGCTGAAAATCAAGGGCATGTTGGGGAAAGTTTGGAATTTTATGAAAGAAAATGTGGGAAGCAGCAATGTAGACTGTACAGTTTTCCTAAATTTCCCTCATGAAACGCCACATTCAACACTCGACCTGTGTCATGTGGGGCAATTTTCCAATTTTCATTTCAGAAGCTCGGAAGTTCCCAAAATTGCTGTTTTTTAAGTAGGACCGAGCACTTCTGCGTTAGGGTTTGTAATTTGCCGTACGCAGAGTGAGTGGAGATTTTAAAAAAATATTCTTGAGCTGTGATATAAAATGTTGAAGTTTATTCACTCAGATTAAAATGGTACAATAGTTTGTGATGTCATTGTTGTAGCCTACTATTCAAATTACAATTTTTGTATTTCTTTTTTTTTCTGAAAGTTGATGCACTTTTTATTAAGGCGTGATAGCATTCTTACCCTTTTGGGGTGCAGATGTTATTAATTATACCCTCTGCGTAACATGCCATGCAATCAGACAGGAAGTTTTCAAGGTCATACAAACATTTTTAATTTTTAAGGGAAGCAAAGTAGGTAATGTGAATTGTACATCAAGAAAGTCACAAAGTATTGCGAAATGGACTAATTTCTTTTAAATGGCCAAACCTCTCACCCCAAACTGCAATTTTGGTACAGGGGTTCCGAAATTCTCAGTTGGCTCAGCTCTTTGATTGACAGCTAATTCAAACAATGCAGAGTACTAAAGCTTATATTGCACAGCATGAACGGTACTGAGAGTGTTTTGATTATATAAATTGAGTTTTTCTTTACTCACCTTGAAGCCAAAAACTGAGATTGTATCTGGATGAGGATGCATTTCAGACAATTGTGGGAGGAGCTTAAGTAAGAAGGTTAGGAGAATTGGTACTGTTTGGAGTGAGAGAACTGAGCCTTTAAGTAAATAAATTTCAACATTTCAATCTCGGCTACAGAATGTCCTTGATGGGAGTTGAATTGTTAGAATTCATTCTTCATGTTGTTTAAGACATATTTTTGAATTTTTTGACTTGAGGTACTTCGGGCTGGAATCTGGGAAGAATGCGGAAAACCATTTGAGTTTAGTAAGATTGTAATGGTTTTAATTACACAAAAAACTCAGCCACGGTTAAATTTTTATGAAAAAAAATCAACAAGAGGCTCAAGAGCACAAAAATTCGCCACACATTCGGACAGCTGAAAATTACTATTATTTGCAACGGAAGCTTTACTTCATAGCCATGCACAACACAATACCCAAAATGGTCAAATAGGCTTTCAAACATTTTTCGAAACTTTAAAAAGTGTGATAGTCTTTAACATTTTATGAAAAATTAAAAAAGATCGCGATACATGCGGGAATTCTAGGGCGTAAAAGAAATAATCATTCTTCAGCCTGTCAATTTTAAATCTTACGCAACACAATCCATCGAAACGGCATATTATCCAGCGGCGTAACCAGACCTGACTGTCCGGGGGCAATAGCATAGAGGTTTCCCGATTTTGTACTAGTTGAGTTGTGTTAGTTTGTGGGTGTCTTAGGGCCTTAAGGGAAGTGTTTGGGAGGGGGGGCAACAGTTTTAGGCCATGCAACTCACCCTACCCCATTGACCAAAAGGTAAATTTTTATGCTAAATATTTTCGCTTTTTCTACGAGCAAGAACAATTTTTTTCAAATAAATCTGATTTTTTTTCTTAGATGTGAACACTACTGTATAAGATAGGCCTACGTACCGAAAATTTGGGTCCTATTACACATTTGTAAATATGGAGCTTGTATTGCATAAAATAGATTAGATTCAAGGTTTCCTGTAAGAAATTTGCATTTTGGCGGGTGGGGGGACTATCGAAGAATCTGCGTTTCCTATTAGCATGAATTTGAGATAGCATGTCGCCTGAAGATCGTCTTATTTCCCGGAAGAGCGGATTAAGGCTTCTCGACGACATTAAGAAAACTCTCGAAACTTTGTTGCCTTTTTGGACAAAAATGAAAGCCTATATTGTAGAAAAATTCAGGGAAACGGAACTGTAGTGGCTAGGATCAATTATCCAATGACTGCTTTAAGAGCGATCACTTACAGCTGTAAGGGTTCCAATTTAAGGCGCGCGAAGCGCTCGGAAAATTTTGCCTTTTTTTTAATAAAAACTTTTTGAATATGAAACTTTTATTAGAAAGAATTCGGAATTTTATGAAGGAAAACTTGGGAAAACCGTACTGTATTTGACGGGTGTCTCAAATGGTAAAATTTCGAATTTTTCAGTTTTTCGAGCAAGGGTACAATCGCCCTACCTCCTGTAGCTATGCTTCTGCTCTGCAAAATTGAACATTGATAAAATTTTGACACTTCAATAACTAAAGAATCCATCTACAAAGACTAACCAACTGACAGGGTTGAAAGATATCCGATGTCAGGCGTGTGTGAGAGCATCTGAGTACGGTAGGCCAATGCATGGTTCCCCTGCCTAGAATATGAAGTCTTGCTAGAAAGACTATCTTCAGTTGGAGCGGAGCGAACAGATAATTTTGAAAAATCGCGACCCCTCAGACAGCGGGAAAAAGCATGTTTCGGGCTTGTAAGTAGTAGCTCAGTTTTTCGATTTTTCTTGCAAAGTGAACACGACTATATTAGTGATTTATTCCGAAATTTTTGCCCTTTTGAAACAAAAATTTGTTGAGCTTATATTGCAGAAAGCTTTGGGTTCCGGGTTTCGTGTGAGGAAGTTTAAATAGTTGGGGGGGGGGGGGATTACTGAAAAATCTGTACTTCCTTCAAATATTGGTGGCAAATCTGAGTATGATTGCTTTTGTAAAGTCCTCCCGACTGTCTGGCAAAGAGCAAGGGGGGAAAGTCTTTCCTCCGATAAAGTGGACCTCGGATATTATTTTGTTAACTTTAGGCGACTAAATGAATGTTCATGTATTTTTCTAAATGAATGTTCATATATTGACCAAAACAGTGTTCCATTAATGCAGATTAATCTTGCTTTTGATGTTATACCGTAGTTGGCCCACTTTCTTTCTTTTTTCATTGTTCTCTTTTTTCGGTTCCCCTTTCTTTCCTTCCCCATTCTTTCCCGTTTTTCTTTTCTCTTCTTCCCCCTTTCCCCCTTTTCCTTTCTTTTCTCCTCTTCCCGTTTTTTCTTCCCTTCCCATTCCCATTCCCATTTTTTTTGGCGTGGGGGGGGGGGCAGTTTGCCCCCTGCCCCCGCTAGTTACGCTACTGATATTATCTGAATTCTACCAAAGATTTTCTAAAAGGAAGAAGTTAAAAAACCCTCTATATTTAAAGAAAAATTACTTGGTAAATATAAATAGTGACAAAAATATGCGAGACATTTGGACAGCTTATGGAAAAATTTTCCTCAACCCGATTTCATACCGTAGGGTTGCAAAAAACATTATCTGAAATGGTAAAACATGGCTAAGGTTAAAAAAGTTTTGGGATATCTTCAATTGTCAAATTACACGGTCGAACGGGAAGGTGTTCAGGTACATGCAGTCTGCAGTAGTTTGCCAACTATCCTGCCCCGACGGCCGAATTTGGGCAAAGGTAATGGAAAAGGTGTAGGTTGTTTTTCAATCTCACATTATTATGTACAGTGAAGAGAGGAAGTCTTCCCGTCTGCCTTCCTTAAAATTCATTTTAACACACCTTGTGGCGTGAGATATCAGTTTCAAAAGGCGTTAGAAGTAAAATCATTTATAGTTGGAAGTTCAGTCACATAAAAAACTTCATCAATTCAGCGGTTCTTGCAATTGATTTCAACCAAGAGCGCAATAGAGTCAGAAGACTTGTGCGTGTTTTCAATTCTGTTGTATAGTTCCCCCGAAAAGGTTATGAGACAATTTCATCTGCTGGTAGTGGTCCTACTTATCTGGCCATTTTATAATCACTTACGGTAACAAGTTGCTGTTTTTTCTAATCAAGTGAAAATTTTATTGCAAACGAAAGTTCAAAATAGCGACTGCATAGCTTCTACGCACAACCATGAAAAATGCCATTTCCGGCTATTTGAGGGTTCACATTTTCTTTCAAATCTCCGATCCAACTAATGATGGCGCTTCGATTATATAGTCTTTCGGGCAGGATCACATTTTTGGGGGCCAAAAATTTATGCCTCCCCCCAAAATGCTCCCGTACGCCTGTGGACACTGCAGCAATGCTTTTTTAGTTCAGTGAAATATCTTTGGGACTATGCGCACTATTCAACTATTTTCCTATCTGGCTAACGATAGCCGTATGAGTGGCGGCGCTAGCGGGGAGGGGGCATTTGTCCACAAATTTTGGTCTTTCCCCCACTTAGGTCAGTTAAGAGCTGGGTCAACCGAAAAAAAGGTAATATACCTTTCCAGGGAATTTATTTTTCATCCAACAAAGAATACAATCCATACAATACAATGACAACAAGAGCCAATCAAGGGACACCTTGTGAAACAGTGGGCATCAAACCCATAATTTTCACTTTCATGATAACTTACGGTTTCTTCCAGGACATAAAATGTGGAATTTACTACAAGTTACCGCTTGTTTCACCTTGAATATGCAATTGAGGTTACAAAATATAAAGAAAGATTCTGTGAAGAGAAATAACAGGAAAATTGTGATATTTAACTGCTGCTTCAAATTAAGTTGGGGGGGGGGGGGTAGCTCTTGACCTGAAAAGGCCACAAAAAGATTGTAGTTCCAACTGAAACTTATCAATTGAATCTCAAAGAAAACTGATGTTTCATTGCGATAGTGTTCCATAAAGCGGAGATAAGAGTTACCTGTCATTTTTCATTTTCTCCGGAAGAGTGGTTCTCCCTGAAGTTGCCTGAATGTAGCCTAAATGTGACCTCCACTAACTGTTCACGATTCAATCTCCAAGGCTGAACTATTTGACAATAATCATACTATAAACTACTCAGGGGGAAGACCATCCACGACTTTTTTTTTAATGGCATTTGTCAGGTTTAATTGTCTTTCATTCTGGTAAGAAAAGTTGTGTTTTTGCTCAGATTCAAACACGCTTTTGACATACTGATCAGCTCAGTTCACCACTCCACTAGACTAGAGAAGATTTTTTGCCCGAAAATGTAATTCGATCCAAAAGAATCCAAAGATATTATAAACGTAGATACCAAACTCCTATCCCTACACTGTTAGACGCGCTGACTCCTCACGGAGGCTCAATCGAAGGGGCGGGAGTGTTGATTGGACATATCCACAGTTCTATTCGGTGATGCGCGCGCACAATTATGCATGCGTAACAGAAAATTCCATTGTGACGAGATGTCAGCGTGTGTGCATTTTCAAAGCGGGTTCTGTATGCGCACAATGCATTTCTCCATGTGATGAAGTCAGGAATAATTGACGCGTACTTCGGCGTGCTTGAAAAAAGAACGCAGTAGTTGTTTTTTGTGTTTTAAGCGCGTAAGAATGTAAACGCGGGCATAGATGTGCGCTTGTGTAGACACCATAGAAACGACCAATCAGTTAGCCAATGAACTTTAAACCAGTCTTTGTGTGTTAATGTTCAAATGTTCTTAGTGAGAAAGCCGGCGAAGAAGCCTAAAACTGTCTCATGTAAGTGAAATTTATTGAAGAACGGGGTTTGCAAGAATGGCATTGTTTTGAAATCACACGTATTTATACTACCCGAAGATATCAATTAACTGTTAGCTTTCAAAACGACTGAACATTGATCAGCACTTCCGCCCCTCCGAATCGGCCTCCATGAGGAGTCACCGCGCCATTTTAAGTTTGGTATTTATGTTTATAACATCTTTGAAAGAATCTAAGCGGAGCGCCACCACTGGTTGGCGCGGAGCGTCTAGAAAATTTGAAAATTCGTACCTCTTATCGAGAATGACATTTCCCAGGCTGATAAAGGAGATCCAAGCTGTCAATATTTTTAAGTTTTCAATTGCAGATAAACGTTCACTTCAAACTAAAATTCAGCCAGAAAGGCTAAGCTGAGCGCCACCATTGGTTGGCGTGAAGCGTACAGTAAATTTTGAAATTTTGGACCCCTCAGACAGTCGAAAATGGCATTTCCCAGGCTTATAGAGGGCTCTAAGCAGTCGTTTTTTGAGTTTCCGTTTGTAAAACAATTTCACTGGAAACTTAAATTCTGCTAAACTCAAGATGTCATTCTGGGTTTCTGGTGAGGTATGTCTGGTATTTCTTGCAGAATGCTCGAGATATTTCTTTATGGTGTCATCATTTCTCCCTAAAGTTTCAAGGATCTCCAGGAAAAGACCCTTGGTCAATGACTCACCTCTTTCATCATGTCCCCTCAAGATATACTCAGTATATAATGTCCTTAATCATTATTAGTTGGCGGTGTATTTCACTATTTTGAATTTTTCATTACGTATTTAGTGACTGTTAAAAGGCAACAGACTGTGTGTAATCACTGTCTAGAAAAGAAGAAAGTAAGATTTCCCTCAACGGCAACTTTAGCAAATGTTGAATGACTGTGTTTTTCACAAATTTTACACTCCCCGAACATTGATTAGTAAAACAGCCCTATTTTTCTATTTGTAGTGGAATTTTTTCCTATTTTCCTTGATGTTTTCCCTGAAATTAAGAAATTTCATTCGATTCTTTTAATATCCTATTTCCTTTACTAGATCACTACTCGAATGCTTAACGGTAATTGTATTTTGAACATTATGCTATGTAGCCTATCCAGGAATTTTTGATCGGTCTTTTGACGGTCCATTGTCGGCCCATCGTCGGAAAAATGTGTGGGTCTACGGTTCGCTGACGGGCGTGAGGATGATTGGCAAAAAGTCTCTACCCATCATGCACTTTTCACAGTGTCAAGCCAGTGGACCTCCCATGGCTCTCCGTGGGTCAAATGGCCGCCGACAGACCGCCTGCTTACAGGGTATGATGCATCAATATACTGTGGGCCTACGTGACATTTGGTTGATTAATTTCGGCGAGCGATCGATCAACTATCGATTTTGGGTGATTGTAGTGCTATAGGCTATTACAGTGTTGACTCTTACGTCACTGATTGGCATTGGTTGGCATAGAGCATGCGCAAGAACACATGGGTGTATGTTTGGTGTTGCGCGTGTTAACGCTTGCGCGGTTGCACGCAGAGAGTAGACAAACTGGAACCTACCGTCCATTGTGACGACAGTGTAAGCGCGCCCACTGAGCTATGTACCATGCATAGAGCTCAGTGAGCGCGCCTTCCCAACTCATTTGACGCCCAGCCGTGATGGCATTTGTTGTAACACTGATTGAGTCTGTTGAAAAAGTGTTCGCGTTCAGCATGCGTGCACCGTTGGACACCAACAGAAATTCGGAACGAACCCTGGAATATGTTTACTAATTGTACAGTATGACCCTTGAAGTGAATAGGGCCAGCCTAGGCCAAGGCGACGAAAGTACCTTTTACTTTTGTAATTTATTTATTTATTTTTCATTCATTTTTTTTTTTGCGGGCATGAACAGGGGGGCCATAGCCCCCTTGTGCCCCCTGTCTACGCCAGTGGCCAGGTTTCATCCTTATTAGATCTTGTTTTAACCCAAGATCCTGATATTGTGTTGTCTGTATCTCAGTTTCCTGGACTAGGTAACAGTGATCATGACATTTTATTAGTAGAAACTTGTGGGCAGCCAGTGACTGAAAGTCATCAGACTATTAAATTCTTGTATAATAAGGGTGACTATCAGGGACTAAGGAAGTTTTTGGCTCTAAAGTGGGAGTCTGGACTTAAAGACAAGTGTGTTGAGGAATCGTGGGCTATCTTTAAAGGACATCTTTTAGCTGCAATTAATGTCAATATTCCTAAGGCTACTGACAGTGATACAGGGATTAAGCATAGAAAAAAACCTGATCGGATGACAGGGCGGGCTATTGTTAAAGTTAAAGCAAAGAGGAAAGCCTGGAAGGCTTAAAAACTCGAAGTATGAATAATAATAAGATTTATGCGAAGCTACGGAATCAGGCTAGATGGGAAACAAGGAGGGCCAATTGTGAGAAAAAAAATTGCAACTGAAGTTAAGCAAAATCCAAAGGCCTTCTGGAACTATACTCGTAGAAAAACAACAATTCGTCACCCAGTTCAAGACTTAGTAGTGGAGGGTGATGTTGAGGGTAACAAAATTACAAGTTCTAAGGGCAAAGCTGATGTCTTGAACTCTTTTTTTTTTTTTGTAGTGTCTTTACTGAGGATTTGTCTTGTATCCCTTGTTTGGACTGTTATAGAGGTGATTATCTTTCGGATAATGTGGAGATTACTGTGGATGGAGTTCTAGGTAAACTTAAAAATTTAAATGTAAATAAATCTTAAGGGCCTGATCAGATCCATCCTAGAGTTCTTTCTGAAGCTCGTGATGAAAGAGTGGCAGCCTTGGTTTCGGAGAACTCTTAGTCATCACATCTTGCCTAGTGATTGGAAATCTGCTCATGTTACCCCCTTACTTAAGAAGGGAAGCAGATCTCTGCCTGCAAATTATCGACCGGTTAGCCTCGCCTCTGTGGCGTGCAAAATTTGTGAGTCGCTTTTAAAAGATAGTATTATGAAGTATATGATGAGTAATGATTTACTGCCTGCCAGCTGGGCACCGCGCTTCAATAACTGAAGCCTAGCTGGACTTCATCTGGGAAAGGCTAGCCCATTTAACATAACATAACATAACAGGTTAAAGGGCAAAGGAGGGCTGCAAAGGCCCCATAAGATGCCCTGTAATCCAAAAACCCCCCAAAACAAAGCAAACCACCAACACCTAAAGAGCCCAGAAAGATTAGATTCTACCACAGTCATGGAAAAGCTTGTCAATATTAACCTTAAAATGGTGCACTGATGTGGAGTTAACAACCCACTCAGGCAGGCTATTCCACTCACTAACAACCCTATGAGAGAAACTGAACTTCCTAATGTCAAGTCTAGCAAAAGACTTGTCAAGCTTTTTGCAATGGCCTCTAACCCGAGGATTACTCTGGACCTTTAAATAACTGCAAGCTAACAAAGGATTCCCTTCAGATAGAAATTTGTATACCTGGAGCATGTCCCCCCTAATCCTTCTCAGCTCTAAAGTGGTAAGCCCAAGCAGCTTAAGCCTTTGGGAATAAGGTAGATTTTTAACCTCAGGTATGAGTCGGGTAGCTCTCTTCTGAACTTGCTCTAAAAGCAATTTGTCCTTTTCAAAGAAGGGACTCCAGGCCTGTGCAGCATAGTCGAGATGGGGTCGAACCAGCTGCTTATACAAATTTAGCACAATTTCTTTACTAAAACTCTTAAAATTCCTCCTGATCAACCCAAGCACCTTATTTGCCCTTGCAGCAGTAGCTGCACACTGCCTAGATGACTTTAAATCTCCTGTAATAACTACACCAAGGTCTTTCTCAGAAGTCACTTTGTTCAAATTAGTACCATTCATAGTATAATCATGGTGGGGATTCTTAGAACCAAAGTGGAGGACTTTGCACTTATCAGCATTAAAAGACATTTGCCAAGTCTGAGACCATGAAAATAACCTATCCAGATCTTTCTGAAGCAATAAAGAATCATCCTTTCCTCCAACCTTCCTATAGAGCTTTGTATCATCAGCAAACTTACTTATACTGGAAGTGATAGAGCTATCAATATCATTTATGAAAATTAAGAAAAGAAGTGGGCCAAGAACAGAACCTTGTGGTACACCACTTGAGACTTCTTTCCAGGAAGAAAAATTTCCATTGACAACAACTCTCTGAGACCTACCATTGAGCCACGAATTGATCCACTGGGCGCACTTGCCTATGATGCCTAACCTATGCAATTTTACCATGAGTCTACCTAGAGGTACTTTGTCAAAAGCTTTTTGGAAGTCAAGATAAATGACGTCCACACTGGAACCTGAATCGAGAGACAAAGAAACATCCTCAAGAAAGCTTAGCAAATTTGTAACACAAGATCTACTGGGTAGGAAACCATGCTGAGTTAAATTGAGTAACCCATTATCTAAGAGATGCTTTAGCAAACAGTCCTTGATTAAGGATTCCATAATTTTGCACACAACACTAGTTAAACTGACTGGCCTGTAATTACAAGGTGAACTCCGATCCCCCTTTTTAAAAATTGGAGTGACATTAGCAACCCGCCAGTCAGTAGGGAACAAAATTTGAGTCAAGACATTTCTGAAAAATAATTGATAGTGGAACTGATAAAACCTCAGAGCATTCATGAAGGATGGCGGGATGGATCCCATCAGGCCCAGGAGCCTTACTTGTCTTCAAACTATCATTACTATCATTACTACTATTTGGGCCCCACGTGGGAACACCTGACATACACGAATGGGTCCCAGCTGGGGCCCAGCAAGTAGCCCAGCTGAAACCCAGTTGGGCATGTTGGCTGGGAGAGGGCATACATATAAGATTGTTAAATCCAGGTTTAAAACTTTATTGCGGCAAAAGTTCTTTACCCAGCGTTCAATTGATCATTGGAATACCTTACCAGATGATGTAGTAACCTCTAAAACTTTAGGCATATTTAAAGGTAGATTGGACACTTATTGGAAGAAATTGCCTGGATTGTTTAATCTTAGGTAATTTCTAAGCAGTACTTATTGTCCCTATGTGGATTGGTTTTCCTTTCTTTTGGAGCGATGAATTGGCCTTTGGCCAGCAACATCGAAGTTGATGTGATGTGATGTGAAGTGACCTGGCAAATTGTAGCAGTTAGGGTGCTCCTTTGTGATTGGCAGGCAAGACTGCTGTTTAGAGGAGTTTAGGGCAATATATTTTTCAAGGTCAAAACACGTACGAACTTCGTTGCTTCGCTGTTTAGAGATTATCCCACTGGATCTCTATTCGCGGTTTATGTAACTGCGCCATCAAACGACAAAGTCCTGTCTGCCAATCACAAAGGGCACCTTTCGGCGAATTTTCAGTTCATTGATTGACAGGGAACTTCACCACACCCAACGGAATCCATTTTACGTTTGTAACTCGCGCCGCCGCTCCTTTGCGCCTAACGTAGTACGTACATTAGCATTGGCGTACGTACTCATATTGAGCCGGTGTGGTTTTCTTGACTCATTGTACAAGATATGTGTAGTGTGAGGACGTACATACCTACTTACACCTACCTATGTAATTAATTGTGTAAGTGTAGTATAATCCACAGGTACGGTCTGCTGTGATCGCACGGAACTACCGTAGAGAGTGGTAAGATTACTGTAAAAAAATTTAAGTTGTGTAAAAGAATGCAGGGTTGCAGGGTTTATCATTGAATTGATTATTTATAGAGCATTTTATGCATATTCTGGTCGACTTTCAAGGTATAACTTAGATATTTTGAGGTAAGGCCGACGTTGATTTCATTTTCAAGCTTCAGCTGCCCCATGTGTACGGTGTACTCAACATTTGGCCTGTGTCAATTAAACCGGCCTTCATTTGTGTAGTGTAAAGTGGCAAAATGTGTGTAGTATTTCCCTACCGTTAGTACGGGGGCGTGTATGGTTATAAATCCAGTTAAACTTAACATTAGTCACACTAGCCTAGTAGTAGTATTGAATATACTGTTCGCGATTCAAGCAAGGGCGTTCCACATCTGTTCTTGTTAGTATGTTACACACTTGATTTCTGTAGCCAGATCGTGAGAATTTCGTCAAATCTGTTGCCAAGATATTGTAGCCTGAGTAAGTTGGGCCTAGCTTATGGACTTACGTTAATAATAATGTGTGGGAACTAACAGTAACAGTGACTAGCCTATGCTATCACTGGCTTAGGTTATGCTTGATGTTACTGTTAGTGTTAGCCTACTGTAGGCTGATAGATTGCATTGTTTAAGGTAAACTAGGCTTAGTAAGCCTAACCTAGATGAAGTTTAAAGACACAAGTATGGTTCAATTTCAAATTTAGTTTCCCTGTAGTCGCTGCTTATGACAGGCGGAAAATACAGTGGGCATATTCTACAACCCCCAGTGGACAATCATAGACTAGAGGGGCATGCTTGGTTTTGTGGGGCTGAAAACCCACCAGGCATAGGGTGAGTAATAAAGACTGACCTAGTTTAACAGTTAATGTTACTTGTAACTTAGTTGTTAGCCTAGGCCTAAGCTATGTACATTATCATATTCATAGGCAAGTGTTATGTACAAAATTTGCTAATTCACAATGGATTGATTCCTTATTTACACTGTAGGCTGTTGTAATATGTAGGCTAGTGTTTTACTGCAAGATCCATTTATCCAATTAAATATGTCTCAACAATCCATAACCAGATTTTTTGCCTGTCAGCGAAAGTTTGATGACAGAAACGACCCCAACGTTGCCATAGAGATGGAGAATATTTCTAGTTCTACAACAACAGTTTCAACTGCTGAAAGAGCAGTAGTCCCTGCTACTGACCCAAATGGCAATAATGAGAAGATCCAGGGAAAATACAGTATGCCTGTAGAGTTCTATTAATCAGTGGTCTTGGAATTCAGTGATTTTGTGTGGCTAGGAGGATGTCAGACCTTTACATTTTGAGTACACTGAGAGCCTTTCATTGCCACTCAATATAACTGAAACTCAAGAGCTTCCGGGGAGCACTGCCCACTAGACCCCACCAGAGCATTGCCCCTGGACCCTGCCAAGGACCCTAAAGCAGGTCCCTGAACACAAGCGCTTAGCATGGGTTAAACGCTACACTTCACCATTAATGTTGGCCAACACCACATTCGGCTATCTACAACCCTCCTTCCATTTAATTTACTCTCCACTCTGAACCTACATTTGTTGAACCTGCATATTACTTAAAACGAGTTGCGATGTCACCATGGCATGAACGTTTCTTCCACAGTTCTAGTTTTGGATTTTTATGAATTGTTTTGAAAGGTACAGAAGTCTAGTACAGCTGGCTCTGCAAAAGTCTTTTGATCAGTGTTTTGCTTGATTCCTGCATGATTGATGATCCTTGTACCAAAGTACTAGCTAACTTAAATTTTGGTGTGTACAAATTCAATGTGGAATTTGTAAAAAAATTGAAAATGCAAATGGAACATTTGGAGAACAAAATGCTATCACCCCAGTTTGGATTACATATCCCTTTTAGCAATTTGAAAAGCTTGTACAAAAGATAGGGGCGATGCACACTGTTTAACAAGAAATTTACTTACTGGCTAACAGTAGCCTAATCCCTAACCCTTACAAAGAATACAATCGATACAATACAATGGCAACAACCAATCAAGAAACACCTTGTGAAACAGTGGGCATCTACCCAAAGGATACAGTTTAGCAGAAAACTGGTTGTCCCCAAAGAAATTTTGTAGTTCCACTGATTTTTCAGAAATACTGTAGATTTTCATACAGTAAATGCTTAATTCACACACTTAATTAAGAAAAAAAATTATCAGGTGATTTGCAACTCCACTTTTCAATGAAATTCAGGGAATAGCAAGGGGATTGACATCCTCATTCCTTAATTCCTGGAAATCAAATTCTTTTTATTCCAAATTTTTCACTGTCCATAAGACAACCTTCTACATAATCTCTGAATTTATTTGGTATACTCTAGTTTGACAAAAATTCCGATCAGCTTTGACACTGTGATGGCTGATCCTGCATTTGGACAGTGCTCTGCTGGAAAATATTGTTAACAGGCTTGGGGTAATCGTAATCAGTAATCTTAATCGATTGCAATCGATTACACATTTTGAAGTAGTTGTAATTGCAATCGATTACTTTTGCCAAAATCCCAAAGTAATTGCAATCGTAATCGATTACAATGGCAAAGTAATTGCAATCGTGGTTTCATTTCTGATTACATTGAAGTTGAACTGAACAAAGAAGTAAAGTTACTGAACAATTTTTTCAGTGCTTGGTTCTTCTGTTGGAATGACAAAATTTAATTGTCCCTCTTTCTTGGATCTTCCAGCTTAAAATGAGTGAGCAGTGCATTGGTTCAATAATCTCTACTTTGGGAGGACTTGGTTTTGTCCAGGCTCATCTAGAGCAATGTCCATGGCCTTTTATCCAGTTGTGGGCACTGGATTGTTTTGCCTTCTACATTGTTTATGTGGAACGAAAATGTAATCACGATTGCAGTCATTATTACATTGCAATGTAATCGCAGTCGTAACCAATTACTTTCAATTTTAGCTGTAATCGTAATCATAATCGCAATCGTAAAATATGAAGTAATCCCAATCGTAATCTATTACATTGAGATGTAATCGCCCCAAGCCTGATTCTTTACCATACCAACACAATAGTTCCTTGCCAAGTGTCCAAGATAGATTCAAATGCCACATGTCCAGTTATAATAGCCTAGATAATAGCTGTTTTTTCTCTCTTCCCCTTAGGATTTTCCCTCATGTTGTGCCCCAACCCCCATGGCACAATCCTAATCAATGCTACTGCTGAACTAAAATTTCTGTTTCTGTCATTTGCCATTCTTAAAAAATTTCAAATTTAAATTCACCATAAACATCTTTAAGCTTTTCTGAACTGGCAAGCTATCATTGCAATGTCATGAATTCTGGCCAAGACAGCTGTACTTGATAAAATTTATAAGGAAGGAAGGTTGCTTACACAGTAAAATTTGGTAAATCATTGTGAAATTTTCCAGTTGAAGCAATTTGCACCAGATGTACGCTTGTATTTTCCAGCGTAAACAGTGAGCACTGAGCTCTGCATGTTTAAAAAGATCACTTACAGTTTAAATACAAATAGAAATGAACCTTTCACATTAATTGAACCTTGTTGTCCTGTTTCATCATTCTGTGGACTATATTTATTTGAGAGAAGTTGAGAAAATGCCTTTAGTATTGACTCTTTTGTAGTTGAAGCTGTTTAGTGTGGTTGTTACGCCCTTTAAGAAAATACAGGTATTACTAATCAATAGTCTGTCCTTACTTCTAGTTTCTGTCAGGGACTGGTGTATTGTTTAATAAAATATTAATAGATTTTATGATCTACATTTGGCATCATTAACTGTAATTATTAATCATACCATACAGTACCATAAAGGAGGCAAATAACTGATTATTTTTTAAATTTCCTGTATCATTGTGCACTATACTGTACAGTATGTATAGCATACAGTATTTAAAGGCAGCATAAACCTGAAAAATATTGACCTGTGTCAAAGACCGAATGTGTGAAAAAAGTTGGAAAGCTGTAAGGTGCCTTCCTTTGAAATTTGGACATCTGGATGGGAATGTTGGCATTTAGGGGGAAATTTCCCTTGTGTGCACCTTACATGAAAATATGGGGAGTATTGTGGGAAATTCTGGGTGATAATTTTACTCCCTTCCCAGAAACACAAAAAAAAGGACAGGATTAATTGTAAATCACTGATTCAAACCCTAAGTGCAAATTGATGCTGTCCAAGGCTTTACAAGTGGATTCAGGGGGACAAAAGCTTGCTTCTACAGCACCTGTGTAATTAGAAGGGTTTTAAACGCCATTTATTTGTGTAAGTTAAAACATTGCCGCAAAAGTGGCCTCTTTTTAAAAAAGAAACCAACCTACTGTCAATTTTCTAAGTTTTATGGAAGTGAAAAAAAGGGGGGGGGGATTTTACCCACCTTCTTTGGAAAACTTTTGGAAAGGGAGGGGGACTAATCTCTCCCATTTCCCCCTCTGCTGAAAACACTGCTTCCAGGGAAGGTATTAACATTTTTTCCAGCCCTGGTAACACACAACATTTAAATATGAAGTATTTTATTTAAACAAGATCATAATATTCTATATAAATGATACACATCATTGTTCATTCAGAATTTTATAATGGAACTGAAGAATTGACTTTTGGGAGGAGAAGAGAGCTGTAGGAAAAGTAAGACCCCAATTTTAATTTTCAGCAGGGTTTTGTTTTATTAAGTTTCATGATGGCATTGATTGTTTGGGTTTTGCGGGCATATTATTTTAAAGAGGCTCAATGAGTGTGATATCGATAACTTAAAGTGTTAAGGGTTTTTGCTACCACATGAAACACTGTTAATTAGCATGATTATTTAAGCTCCATATCCAACAGTAAGGGAAAAAGTTAAAATTGTGCATTTTGTGGTGTCCTTACTTGTTACGGTTGTGTGCTTAATTTGAAAAAGTGTGTGGTCATAATTTTTGAAAACCGAATTGAACCATTAAGTACTATTTCACTCATAAGTTACTCAAGAATGAAGTGTTTGTAAGATTGGGGATTAATTTTGACCATTTGTCATTGGTATGTGAAGAAAATTGAACAGGTTTGGAAAAATTTGTTGCATTTCCTGAACAGGGCTGGAAAAAATGTTTATTGCCCAAGAAGTGAGTGAAATTATGTCCTTGAAAGGGAGTTAAATTTCCCACAATTCCCTGTATGTTTTCGTGTACAGGAATGGGAAATTTCCCTCAAATTGCCTGAATTTCCTTCTAGATGGCAAAATTTCCTGGGAAGGAGCCTCTCAGCTTCCCAACTTTTTCCACCCATGTTCCTGAACCAACTCAATGAGCCGCTTTCAGTTACAACTACAAGCCACCCCAGCCATAAAACCTCATCCAACCACCAGCCTTCATAAGGAAGGTGTGTTGCAAATTTGTCACTTACCTTCAGGTTTTAAACTGTAAACATGTCAAATGGCCAAACCCTTTGAACCTCTCAATCCCATATTCAACAAGTAAACCAATTTATGGAGTAGTTGTCACATTCTTCAGGGTAGTTGAACTCGTTTTTGAACTTCGGTAAAATGTAGTAAACATTTTTGCTGGTTGTCAATTTGCACAATCGTAACTCTTGGCAAGGTTTAACACTTGAGTCATTCCAGAATGTATTGTATTTCAGATTTAATGGTATTTCAAGTTTTGAGTTTGCTGAAGGTGTTAAGGTTTACCTTGTTCCCCTTTGGCATGCTAACAATGTATTGAATAATTCTTACAAGGAAGAGTACCGTAAAAGTGTCAAGTGTGTGATGCTCCATACTTTAGAAGAGAAATGCACAATCTTCCTTCTGTTGAGATTATAGATACTTGGTATATTTTATTAAAATGTTATGAACACTGTATAAAGCAGGATGATATGAGTTTGCTGCAAGGAGCATGCACGATTCACCTGTGGAGCTCAAGACATAGTGTACTGCATCCCCTGATTTTTTTGTGTAGAAAGTTACCTTATTCTTAGCCCCAAAACTGTGGATAAATGCTTCTTAACCAGAGATTAGAGTACAGTACAGCAAAGAGTGAGTTTGTATACAATATTCATGGGCACAAAAGCATGCCTTCCCCTAAGAATCCTCCTTACCATTAATTATTTTAGAATGGCTTCATAAGAGATTGTTTGACAAATTTCACCCGTCAACACCAATTATGGAGGAAGTGTTGTAGATACAGGAGTGTTATAATGATAACAAACAATGAATCAGTGACGGGTATGCGGTTGTGCTGATGAAGTTCTAGACTTTCTAATGATGCTTACAACTCAGTTTGAAATAAGCCAGCATATCGAAATAGGTATTAAAGTGTGTGATAGTATTAGAGTTCTGCAAAAAGATGTTACCCCTTAACAAAATACATTGAACTGTATAAACTTTGCATTTTGTGCACAAGGAAAGTTTTGAGATACAGTAGCTACAGGTAGAGAAAATATTACTTAACTTGGCATGATTGTGAAGCCATGGTCATACTACAACAAATGCAGATTGGTTTCTGATCTGATTCATGTGAGTTTTGTGGAACCCTTCTCCACTGATTGGCAAATTTGGCAAATTCTTTCCATGCAAAGATGGAGGAAATTTTAACAAAAGCTCACAAAAATTGGATCAAAATGCAACATGGATTTGTTGTTATGTGACCGCAGCTCAAACTAGAACATTGAATTGCATGAAACAACATTGAACATCATATCAAGGATGAACAGTAATGAGCAAGTCAATGTCTTCAGTTTTACATTGCAATAGAGCTGCTTTGATAATCTATTGTCCTCTGCTGATGAATGTTTATAGCTTTGAAGTAATTCAAAATTAAATGATTGCATTTCAATATGCACATTGAAAAGCAGGATGCTCTACATAGGTGGGTTGTTCCTTGATATCATGCCTTGAGTTTTAGACTCTCCAGGTGTGCTACAAATCACACTCCTCAGAAAGTCAAGCAGTGTGGTGGGTGTGCTGTTTTATGAAATTTTAATAGATTAAAAGAACTCCAAATTTTCATCCAATTGTCCAAAAATCACACTCTTTAGTCATTACAGTGATTTCAGATGAGGGATGGTGTGCAATTGCACTTGCATGCCTCAAAATTCAAGGCCCCTGATATGCAATTATGCCCCAACAATAACCTTGTGTTTCAAAGATCTCATAGAACAGTGGAAATCATTTCAATATGTCCCCCTAAATAAATATACTTAGGGGCAAGTGTTTTGCATTTTGTTAAGTAAAAAAAACAGAATTTTATATTTTGGCTTCTATTTTGTATTACCCTGTTTCAGTGGAAGTGCATGTTTTTTGAAAAATGCAAAATAACATCCTGAAATGGAATTGCGCATTTACAAGTAGAAAGTAAAGAAGTCCTGCCTCTTAAAAAACTGGTTACCTGTTCGTGAGAACTATTAAGAAACTTGCCTTGCAATAAAAGTGGCTCTACAAGACCCTTTATAATGAAAGGTTGTACACAGTAAAAGTAACACAAACAGAAATTTAGCGCTACTGTATATATGTTGCATTGGAAAAGTACCCTATAAATATTGATGCATAATTGGCCACTATTTGTTCAACCTAGCAGAAAATGAAAGCTTATCTCTACAGTTTCAACTGTGTCAAAATATTCTCACAATGAAATTGCTAAGTTCTGATTGTGTACAGTTAGCCTAGAAGACTTTCGTTATGTGATAAATCACTGTTTGCATTGACATACAATCTTCCTTTTCTTTTGGGTGTGTCAACATACTGTTCATACATACATGGAACATGATAGCAGTATGTATGGCATAGCTGAACATAATGTTTGTTGTTGATATGGAATGGAATGCAAATCATTAAGAATACAGACCATTTATTATTCCTGTTTCAGTGAATTGCTTTGAAATACTTGCACTCAAAACAAAAACAAACAAAAAGGATCAGGAGACTTGAGTTCATCTTCTGCAGACCCTATGAAAAAGGATTTAAATGAAATGTTAAATTACTGTTAAATAGTGAGGAATCAAAAGAGAAACAGAAAAAAGGTATGGAAAAATTTATTTTGTGGGAAAAGCATACAAGTTTCTTAATATGGGAATATCAATACAATAGCAGTGTTTTCCACTAGGTGGTTGGCTGGGTGCCACACCCGACAAAATTTGCAAAGTTGGTTTAGTACCAGGCCAAAAAAGTGTGCCACCCTGACGGAAAGTCTGGAGCCCGTCACCTAGCCAGGTCAAACGGAAGACTTTAAAAATGGAACTCACTGTAGTTGTGCTTGGTGCTCAGCGTAAGCAGTGGAGTAGGGAAAACAAGCCAGTAAGCCACAAGTGGAAAAGTGGCTTTGACCAGCTCCCAACTTTAATCAATGGATCAGAAGCAGAGCTGTAAAACCCCATCTTACTAACTAACGTTGGTAGACAGTATATGCCACCACTGTTGGTAAACAGTAATCAACCTGCTATGGACTACTGTAATCATATAGAAAATGAGTTGCCATGGAGCCTAGAACAATTATGTTAGTCTTAATCCTTTATATAATTCCAGCGTTGAAATCAAAGCAGATGTGTGGACAACCTTTTTGAAATTCATAAAGTCTTTGGTGGAACAGAAGTTTTGTTTGTAGGCTTGGTTACTGTTCTAATTTGAGTATGCATTACAGTTCATACAATTACTTTTTGATTTCCTTACAGAAACTAGTCCTATCTCCATTAGGCTGTTAATACTAAGAATAACAGCATAATTTGTGTACAGTACACAGTCTCCAGAATAGTATCTAGAATCTTTATTCTACAATAGACTTATGGTTGCTTGTAAACGCTGTCTAGAGCTACATGTAAAGTACATGTCATGCCAGACATCACACTTAAAGTATGAGAATCTTGTCACCTCGTGCCTAGAACCATCTGCTCCCTGCTATTGTGAGTCAAGACTACTGTACCATACCAATAGGTGTTGCTTCATATGAAAAGCTCTTGTCTAAGGTCAATTGAGTTTTGAAATTACCAGCAGTATTTGTACATGTAGACCTGTAAACATTTTACTGGTAAGTTTTTGCACACATAAACTGTACACAAGATCACATTCATGGGTATGAATAGCCAATGGTACCCTGCTCCATGGTCTCATATTTCACAGAGTGCAGTGTACTGTCAGTCTTGGTGTGTAATATTAAGGGTAGCAGCTTTACTTGCAGTAGTACTGTCAAAGTTAAAGGGCAAGAGCAGTCACCCCAACTTGAAGTAGTGTAGTAGGCTGCCCTGTTTCATGATTGGCTGTTGAGAGTCATGTGACAACATTTTTTCTCATCATATGTGAAGTTTATATTTTGATTGAGACCCTGAATATGCAATATTGAAGCTTAAAAATTAAAATTAATGAAAGATACTTTGAAGAGAAAAATTGTGATATTTAACTGCTACTTCCAAATAAGTCGGGGGAGGGGGGAAGGGGGAGAAGGACTGCCCTTGACCTTCAATGTTAGCATACTGTACCACATACTGTAACTGTTCCAACATAGGTTCTTGCACTTGTTCAGCTCGGTTGTTGTTCATGCAACAATGAAAATCCAAGTACAATGAAGCAAGTGATGTGTTTGACAAACATGTTTGCCACAGTCTTCTTTTGTTTCATTCATTTCCTTCATTTGTGTCCCATGGAGAGCAAATTTCACTTGAACATAATTTGATCAGTACAGTCATGATATGGACTTAAAAAATACACTAAATGCTGCCAACTTAGTACTTGTGCTTCACATTAAAAAGTTACACTGAGGTGGAGGAGATACTTGAAGGCACAGGCATGTCCTCAAAATTCAAGGATTGCTTATTTTATTTTTACTAATCTTGTAGTGTGTGTCAATTAAAGTGTACCTCAAGTCCAAATATTCAAAAATATATTAAAGAGCATGAAAAATAAATTCTAACAGTCCAATTCCCCTCTTCATAAGACATTCTTGAGCTGAGATATAAAATGTTGAAGTTTATTCACTTAAAACAAATTGGTCCATTGCACAATAACTTGTGACTTTCTTGTTGTACAGTACAACTCTCATAACCGGCTTTGTTTTCCTTAAAAAGTAAAAATGTTTTACGACCTTGAACACTTCCTGTTTGCTTGTGTATTATGTTGCACAGAGAGGGCTTAATTTAATACATCACCCCATAAGAGTGGAGGCTTGGTCTCACGTATCCCGCTACACTCGGTGTTACCTCCCGTTAACAATTAGGCAAAACCGCAGGTTAACCCTGTGTTTTCCAGTCTATGTTCTCACGTACCCTGTGTTTCGTTGATTGGATAGTGTTACCATAGTAACGAGGTCAAATATTTCACATACCGATTACAGTAAAATGTAAGAAAATACCTGTCATCCATGCCATAAACGCCTGTGACCTTGCTTGAATAAAACAAACACTGTGTTTAAATCACTTAACCCTGCATTTTGAGGTGGATTGAAATTTAAACACCAACCTCACGTTAACCCGCGTTCCCACGTTACTCGAGCTCGAGGTAACACGGTGTTACCTCGAGCGTGGGGTACGTGCTATCACACCTTTTTACAAGGTGCAGTAACTTTCAGAAAAACAAAGAAATACAAAGATTGTAATTTGAGTAGTACAAATGAAATCACACATTAATGTGCAATATACCATTTTAAATTAAGTGAATAAACTCTGACATTTTATATCTCAGCCAAGGAATGTCCTATGAAGAGAGGAGTTGGACTGTTAGAATTTATTTTTCATGTTTTTTAATATATATTTTTTATATTTTTGATTTTTTTGACTTGATTTACACATAAATATTGCTTTTAAAGATATGAAAATTTTCTGTAAAACAAAACAAATTATTTTCCCTAATGTCCATTATGTCTTCATGTAAGACCAAACAAATGACCTCATTGAAAAGTAGGTGGGTACAGTGGAAAGAGATGGAAATTTATCTTCTCCATTGTGGCAACTCCCTGATGGGACAGAATTGCACATGTGGTTCAGTAACCATTCTGTTTAATTATTAAAATCACATACAGATGGCAGAGATGAACTGGAATACAGTACGCAATACAGTATCATTACACACCTTACTGTATGAACGGGTGTGAAATTAGCTTTGAGCAGGATGGCGATATATATTTAGATAATTCCCATGAGCCTTTGATGTCTCTGCCATTGATTGATTTGAAAGTGAGAGAATGCACTCCACCAAATGCTTCACTTGAAAAACAAATCGTATTGAAGTATTCTGTGGAAACATAGATGACTCCATAACTAGTGTTATTCATTGTCTTTTCAGCTTTTGGATTGTGTGACCTTTGGGTGAGCAGCTGTATCCAGTTTATGTACTAGAGTGAAGAACACGAATTCATCACCATGCCGAGGGCGGTAAGTTAAGGACAGCTTTGACGCTGCCTCGCTTCTTTGATTTCAGATTTGTTCATTGTGCCCTGATAAAGTGATCTACATACTTGGCATTTGCATACTCTAAATACTTAAGTTTCATTGAGAAAGTGTTGTTGTACAAGAAGAAGTGACTAAACAATTGGTCATGAGGTAGACAGGAAAAAAACAAAGGTAAAAATTTTGGTTGCCTTAAGCCAAGGAAAGAATAAATCTACTTCACTCCTACTTACCTCACCTGTTCCACAAATGGACTATTCCATTTACCGCAGAATACTACTGGCAATGTCTTCTGTAGGTTGATTTGTTGATTTTATTTTAATTGGAGAAAAATTTAGGATTCACCTGCACACTCACCAATATTTTACTCCTCGTAAATAATGTATAATAAATTTTTTTTTTTTGATTGGGGGAGGGGGTGGAATTTTTTCATTGTCTCCATACTTATAGTCAGATTTGGTAGAGAAAGTAGAACAAAAAATTAAAGTTAAATTTTCTTCCAGAGCAAGCATAGACTTCGTGCAGCAATATAACTTTATTCATAACTAATAAACAGGTTTTCTACAATTTAAAATTAAAATTCAGGCTTTGAGTTTCAGATTTTCCAGGTGTGAGCACTACAAATCACACTCCTCAGGAAATTAAGGAGTGTGGTACAGTAACAGAAACTGTTTTATTAAACTTTAATGAGTTATATTCATGAGCTCCCAGTCTTTAGTTAAATGTGCAAAAAATCACACTCCTTACAGTGATTTGAAGCCAGTGATGGTGTGCATGCCTCAAATTTCAAGGCCTGAAAATTGCAAATAAAATTTTGCTTTGAGCATCTGCTCAGACAGGTTTGATGTGCAGCCAGAAACATTGCAAACTTACATTTTAAGTTTAATTGTCTAAGGGAAATTTATTTTCAGCCATAATATTACTCTCAATGTTTTTGTCCTTTTAACTACTTTTTGTAAAATTTGTGTATTTATGGAGACTGAGTACTGTATAACCTGTCCGTTCAGTTAAGTTTTCCACATCAGAAGAATATTGTGAGACAGTACAACACCAAACTGATCATATGTTACTTTGTGCAACACAAGTGACTGTACTGTACACATACAGTACTGCATAATGTGCTGCAAATTCATGGGGTAGACTAAGACCTGTTAATAGACTGTACAGTCAAGTACAGTAGTATCATGGATGGCAGACTTGAGGATAACTTTCAGGACCCTTAACCTCAAAGGTTGTGTCACTGTCAAAAAGGGTACTATAGGAATTTGAAATCAGCATTGTGTTTAATTTACAAAATATTCTACATCTTTGGGCAAATATTGGGAAACATTTCTCTGGGTTAGAAGCACTTTGGGGGAAAACACCTGCCCAGAGGAATTCATGTTTAGAAATTGTGATATGTTGTACAAAGTGTTTTTCAACTTGTGCAGTATGCTGTGTGTTTCTATGATAGAGGGCAGTGAACAGGTGCAATTGTTTTATAATGAAAGGAGGACTGTTTTGCATGCAGTACTGCAAATTTCCCTTCATGTTCTGTCCATCTTAGATTGTTTGGAAGAGGAAAGTACACAACAGTACCTACTATTCTGACAGCAGCCTGTATTTTATTATGTCAGGATATGTGAAGTGTAATTCTGCCTTGTGCCTTGTGGTTTGTTTCATCTGCTGTAGTTTTGTGGCCTTTTCTCCAGTCTCCACAGTATCTACAGTTAGAGCACCCAGCTCCCTGATCTAGCTGTTAGCCAAGATAGGCCCATAGGCCTTCAGGAAGGCATGCATGTACAGTATGGTATGTTAATGTTAATAATTTACTGAGCAGGCTAAAATTAAATCAAGCTCAACTTGAGCTTGAGCAGTCTGCTCAAGAGCATATAATAGTAATGAAAAAACCAAGAAGAAGAGAAAAGTTTTAACACAGTATTTTAAGGTAGAAAGGACATATATCAAATCAATCTGTGTTTGGTTATGGTCAAAGTTCATCAAGGTCACTGGAGGTCAACTGCTGGAAACGTTATTTAGAAAATCTTGTAAGCTAGATAAAGATAGGTTCAATAGATTTTTTTTACCTCACCTGGTTTTGCATGCTTACAAACTTAGACACCTCAGAAATTTGGCCCTTACATTCTTTCAGTAATGATTCCTTCGGGTTTTACACATATTTTGAATCATTCAAGTTTTTAGAGGACAAGAACTGAAATCTGTAGATTTCACTGAGCACAGGTCACTCTGCGTTAGACTAGTCTCTATGCAAGTGGAAGCAATGCATGGATTATACAGTACAGTATGTCTCTTTAATACTGCTGTGCTATGTGGGGTAACCTAATCCCCATTCTATTATCACACCCCATTAATCACTAACTTTCTGCTTAACTGCTGAAAAAACCCTGTTTTCTGTGTAGAGATAACAAACAGTACAAATGGTAGACTGTTTTAAAGTCATAGCAAGTTTTATTCGAGAGCAGGTAAAAATAACTTTTGAGAGAAATACAATGGGTGTTTTTCTCTCTCTGACCACATTGTGTATTGTATATTGGTGATAATGTCAAGTTTGATTACAAGCATAAATACATGGAAATGAGGTAGTGTTTTTGAAGGATCACCAAGCAAATACAAGTTGAATGTTAGTAAGGCCACAAAAATTTAATCATTGATTTCATGTAATATTAGTACTAAAATACCCCTTGTGAAGATGTTACAAACATTGACTATGAGCTTTTGCTTAGCTCTATTTTGGAGACTGGCTGTACAGTTCTTATAATATCCAGCAAGGAACCACAGTGCCCATTGGGCTCTTGTTCATTTGTGTAGCAACATGGCCTGTTTGTGGAACAAATTGTGATGCAATACTGGATAAATTATTCCCTGGTGTACACATATAACTTGACAACCTGAACAGTAAATCATTCATACTGTACATGTACTTGGTTTGCCTTATAAACCTATTTTCCTCAAGGTTATATTATTTTCATGTGGTTACAAACAAAATGGTATTTCTTTTTCCCATCTTTTTATCAAAATTTAGTGTTAATATAAGCTTATAATAATATACCATAGGCATCAATAATTTTCTAATGTAGATCAGGTTGTGCAGTGTTAACAATAAAATGTTCCTATCCACTGACATTTAATTTTTTATGGGGGAAAAGACTATAGCCATGGGTTCATGATTTTACTGCAAGCATGAACAAGACGAACGTCTAGACGAGTTGCGGTGCCGACAAACCAAGTCGTCTTGAACTTTAAAGGTGATTTTATATTTTAGGGGAACAAAAATACCATTCCAAAATACTTGTATTGTGTTTTGCCCAATAGCAGCTAAGTTAACTTCCACACTTGTAATCCAGGAACATTGTTCATTCACTTTAGAAATGTGGTTGAGGTGGAACGTGTAACACACCAAAGAAATACTCGATTGTCGGTATAATGAGGTTTGCTCATTTTGAACTCATAGTTGACAGTAAATCAGGAAAAGATGATACAGCAGTTGATTTAGAACTGTAGAAAGAGTAAAACGTCACATCAGATAACATTTCAAACGTCCTTTACAAGCTGTTGCTTGTGCATTCAATATAAGGTATCCCTAATGTCCCGGCTTCTTAGTAACTCCTTGTACAGCATGAGGGTTTCTGATAAAAGATGGTAAAGAGCCAAAGGCTCAAGACAGACCATTCGACCAAACAGACGTTAGTCAAAATTGTATTTTAAGTAGTGCAGTTAATAAGGAAAAACATGCCATTTGTTTAGCTGTTTAGTGAATACAAGTGGAGTACACTGTTATGACGTAATGTTGGAAACGATAATGAGTCTGTATATACATGACAGTAACGTTGTAGTTACTTGGTTGAAGATGGATTTATGTTAATGAACAAAAGGAAAAAAATTCCAATGTTGAACATAAAGAATTTCTAAAGATTAATGGTTTTTAAAAAGTTCTGTACGCTCCGCACCAAGTTTACTCTCAGCTTTCCTAATAAAAAATTGTTGTAAGTAACATGTAATAACAAGTTAACGAGAATCAAAAGAAATGTCGATATCTCAGATTTACCATAATCTTTACAAATGATGAAATAAAATAAAAAAAAAATATAAAACAGCAAAGTAAAAATTCCTTTGTCAGCGTTACTTACACCTACATTCTCTCAACATAAATGTTAATATGATGATATTTCACTCTAGCCTTAGGCCTATTAATTGTCACTGTTTCTCCAATTTATATTAATCCCGCACACATACGTCACTACTAACCCTTCGCCAGTAACTTCTTACTTCAGTAATGTATAGACACTTGAACAACGTTGACCTCCACAAATCAGAGAACCGAATCAATCACTTTCAAATCATAAAAGATAAATTGCAACATCTGTACGTCCCTTCATGAAACCCGAATACCAAAAATATCGATGTCCCTAGTTTATAACTATTAGCGGCGGTCGTCTGTCATCACATCATTAAACAGTCTCGCTTCTTCCTACACTCTATATCAAGAACTTGTTGTCGCCTTTCTGACAGTGACTTCTTACTACGGAACAAAACTGTTGCCATTGCACTATATAAAAATTGTTTTAATAATTTCCATGCATTTCTTTTTCTTATAAAAATAATAATATAGCAAGTTTATGTATGGCCACGACTCGCAACTGATCAAACGATAACCTAAAATATGTAAAAGCAATAAGAAAGCCAGGTCTATGAATAAGACTGCACTTTCCAGTAAAAAACTCCGTAAAAGACAAATTTCATCATTCCAACCACCCATATGCAATAGCTCAACAAATCACTTTCAAAAAAAAAAACGGACTTCATGAAAATTAAACGTTTCGCTGATAACACCACAGCCAGTGACATAACAAAAAAGAGCATAACTAGCTTATAAATAAGTGTCTTGCTACTTTACCATTTACGAAATGAACCACATGACTAAAAATTTACAATTGCGAATTTTCTTGTACCTGTTCAAAACTTCGTTGTGTAAGCTAACAATCTAAACCCTCTACAAACGGTCCAAATTTAATGTTTACGTTCGTTTAACATAAATATAAAAAAAAATGATAAGGCAATCATTTTTAATTGTTTTACAGTGACGTAAATCCCGGAAAAGGCAAGGGATGTCTTTGCTTCCTCAAGTAAAAAAAGGAAAGCCAAACTGTCATATGGCCCCCTCAAAATTTTAAATAAACATTTCAAAATCAACACATTTTTGACAAGAGATGAACTATCCATGGCCTTTAAAAAGACCAAATCAGTTGGTTTTTAAGGGCTTCTCCCCCAACAGAAGACCCAAAGCAGTCCCTGAATGATTGTGCAAAACCATCATTCATGCAGACCTCTTCCCAATATCTCAAACAGATCACCGCCCAGCGTAATAAAAAATGGTTGCTCCCATCACATACAAATATAAAACGAGATATGAATGAACATGTTAAAACCCTACCGTGACTACTCTTTACATTAAACTATGTGTTCATGTTAACACTTCTTCATCTTATGATGTGCTCTTCTCCCTAAATGTATAAATATCCCCAAGAACATTCCCTCTGAATTTGGTTTTTTAAGCATTCTTCTTTAGTGGAGCTTCTGAGCAATGGCAGCTCGTGGTGTAAATATGTGGAGGGGTACATACTGAACTTACAATGACTTGTCTTAAATAAAGATGATCATCTTCCCTGTAACCAATAATGCCAAACACCGAAAAAAACAATTACCACCCACAACAACGAAAAAATAAAATGTACATGTAGATCTTTCGGAACGTATAAATAATACATCACGATCGTCATGTTCCCTACTTTCCCCATCATCACACCTTTGACTCTTTTCATATCCACTAGAGCCTTTTTTTGTTTGATCCCAACTCTGACATCATCATTTTTCTCCCCTTCATAACTTTTATCTTGAAATTCACCCCCATACTTTCTTTTTCTTTGTTGCCAGTCTTTCCTTTCTACAAAAATCTTTGAAACGGCCCTTCTTGGGCATTGTTTTATTCTCCACATAATTTTAAACTTTAAAATAACAAATTTACCATAACCAGACACCTTGATATAACACAAATATTAATACTCGCCAACTCATACAAATAATATTTACCTACCAATAACAATGTTTCCCTCCAACAGAAACTTACTTTATGAAAAAACAGTGAACAGAACTCCTCTAAACTATCAAACTTTTTACTCCACAGCAACCCCGACCATGTCACTTGAAAAGAATAAATCTCTACAAAGAAATCCTCATATAAATACTCAAAATTCACTAAACACCTTGATGAATTAAAAAAACAACCAAAATGATGGCGCTGTGTTAAATTAAACAACATATTATTCCCCAGAGTACACACGGACCTGGTTTTTCCGCAAGATTGTTACTAAAAATAGAACACGTTTGCAAATTTTACGTGAAAAAAACCCCAATTTTACACTCTTACGAAAATCATATTTCCACCAAAACTTAAAAACACGAAAGAGAAGTACCATCCCTACAAATTGCACTAAACCGTATTTCGATACCACAAAGCATCTAGAAGGAGATAGAAATAAAGTGCCGGAAAAGTCAGAAATTGACATCGCGATAGTAACTGCATTAGTTGCGGTTGCCTGCAAGGCAGGCACCGCAACTAAAAATCAGATTACTTAGTCAAGGTACAGTGTTGTTCTACTGTCTTCTCATAGTGTTAATTTAAACATCTAGTCGAACTTGGCTTCAACAACAGTTTTCACCAAAAGAATGTGAAAAAAAGTGCTGTAATTTAGGGAAATTGTGAGTTAGTCGGCCATCTAAATTGTCACTAGTACTGTAGCTTCATTTGACCTTTGGTGTCTTTAAAAGTACTTAAGTTCTCAGTTCATTGAAATAAGTCTGCATTCATTTCCTACATTTGGCTCCATTGTGTTGTAGACACAATGGATGTGGTAGTGTTCCATGCTATAGGATACTGTACAGTATCTTATAACATATCAGTTACTACTAGAGCCTTGCATGCATACACCTCTACTGAACAGTGAGTGCGGGGTTGTATTATTAACTGTTGATGTAAGTAGGCATTGAGAATGCTTTGGCAATATTATTCTGTCAACTGATTGAAGTGCTGCAGGACTTCCTTAGCCCTGATGGTTACGAATCTACTTACAGTATAAATTTACTTAAATTACTTGTAATTTTAACAAATTTCATTTAGCCTTCTGTACAGGCACACTGTACTCTTTGTAGGAAAGATTGGGGCTCTTCCCTTGAGACTATGACAAAGAGCAGCATACTTACCCACATGATGCTATTATCTTAGTAGGGGGAGGGGATGTTTGGTTGTTCAAAATACAATTTCAGTTGTTTGGTGTGATCTCCTTGTCACAGCTGTGCAAGATACACCCATTGGGTAGTAACTTCAGAAAGAGTAAGCCTACAGTATGAGACTGTACACAGTATTAAAGTTCATGATACATGCTTAGCTCATCTTCCATAGTATCCCAATAGGCTTCACAAACAGCACATTATGTCTACTATGTCAGGAACAAGCCTGTACAGTGGATAAGGGGAAAGAGGTGGGGGGAAGGGGGAGGTCAGGATTGAAAAATATGGTGCCCAGGTGCCAGAGGGCTCTCTTCTTTTGGCTTGGGTAATAAAAATCCATAAATTGCCCAGCAGAACATGCCAAACCTGGCATCTGAAATCGGGCTGAACCACTGTACTTACAGATGATTAACTTGTTGGAAGCTGCCTGTAGGCCTAACTAAAAACACTAACATACTCCTTGTGTTTAGGTAAAACTCCCAAAGTTTTGCTTCTGTGGTTGCACAGAAATTTCTCTCATCTGTACATGGACCATAAAACTCTTACTAACTTCTGAACATGAAAATATAGTTAGAATTGTGGGAAATTTTTGTCCCTTCCTAAGAAATAATTTTACTCATTCTTGGAAAACATTTTTCAAGGTCTGGGATCAAATGAACTTTCCCAATGTAGGAGTTATACTGCAGTTGCACCATGCAGCATTCGTAGAAAAGTGCCCAAAGATATTTTGTGGCTCAGTTCTAATGACTTTTTGGCCTCATCACACTACAGTTACAATACAGTATATTTGCTTCAGCCTAAATAGAAGTTTTGATCACAGAACAGAAGTTTTTATTCACCACTGTTCCAATTCATCATTTTGCATACCCTGCATTGAGCTATAGACTACAGTACATTGCCCTTAACAGCTGCTCAAAATTTACAAATTAGTCAGAATTTCAGTTTCCATAGAATGGACTGTCTACAGTAGTGCTATCATGTACAGTACTGTACTGTGATATCCTAGTGTACCTTAGTGTCACTGCCTTCTATTGTATTGTTTGTAGTATACATGTACAGTAGGCAAGCACTTTGTAGATGTCTCAATTAGATGCATATTTGAAAATTCAAATCAATAAAGTAACAGTTCAGAGTATGGTTGCAGTATTATATTGGAACAAAATAAAATCCAAGGTTGCAGCTCTTTCCTGAGAGAGTGAAATTCCTGCCGTTGAACTTTGAATGCTGTTGGCATTCTTTGTGTATCATACTTGTATTAGGGTTTAGAGAATGTTCAAGGTTGCATAGCCTTTTAAATTTGAAAGTTCATAAGTTGATGTTTATTATTTTTAAGAGTATATTTCATGCTTAGACTGACCTGTGCAATTAATATTTAATAAATGTTTACTTAATTGCTGATTGAAATATTAACTAACAGCAGTCGGGCACTGTGGTAAAATCTTGTGGTGAGCAATGTTTAACTAGTATGACCATTTCTTAATACCATGTCTCTGAATTGTGGGTTGGAATTTGGAGGGAATATTGCTATAATGTGTCTACAGTAGGTTAATTGTTTACATAATTTTCAGCTAAAACCAAATCTGCAGACATGGAGCTTACTTCTAGTTCTGGAGCACTGTATACAGTACTTTCATGCCTTACTGTATGTTAGATACAACAGGCCTAGAGATAGCCTGCAGTGCTGGCATTTTTATTCATCAGTACAAATGAAAATAGGTATCTGCTGCAGAATACTGTAACCCTATGTGAATTAAGTAAGGATATAGGTCTATCGTAATCATTACGCTTGTAAACATCATTCGGGGATGGAAAAATGTGTCATAATTTTCAAGGAAAGAAAGTTAAATAATTTCTACAATATGTTAATTTCATGATATTTCCTTTTTGAGATTCCAAAATTTCCTTGCATGAAGCTTTCATGGTTTCTGACATATTCCCAATGCAGTATAATCATTGTAGGCCATTTTTTATCCTGTCAAAGTGTAGATGGGCTCACAGGTCCGTTTATTGCATATTGTAATTTTTTTAACTGGACCTTAGACAAATTACAATTTCAACTGGACAATTCACTCCAGGAAGTATTCAGCACCAATTCACTGTGGTAACAACTTCCTTTTTTCATTGATGTCAGTCTTGCCATTATTAATTGGTGTGATGGTGGTGTTCCTACAGTATGCACAGTATTAATGTACTGCATAGTTTACATTCATTATGTATACATAGTAGTTATGGAAGGTCAGGGCTTGACTTTCATGGTTGTCAAGGACTTCAATATATTTAATTCTATATTCTTGTAAACAAATAGTTCAGAAAGAAAAAAAAAAACATGGGGCTGGAATAAAAGGTGTATACCCTTCTGTCAAACTCTGATTTTATAAATTTTAGCATTTAAATGATTAATTTTAAGAAGTGAAAATGGCATGTACAGTACAAAGTACAGTACATAATTATATAGGCCTATGTTGTTCTGTCTGGTTTACACCCACTTGGTATTCAATAATTGCACACTGTAATGTATTGAGTACTACACCACTTTAATTGCCAACTACAAATACTTTAACTCAATTATTTGTTTGCATTAGGTACTGGACCATACTAAACACCAATTCATTATATGCATTATTAATATGAATATTTTAAATATAGAGAGTCCTTCACTGCAATTTGCTTGTCAAAACAGCGATCCATTGATGCGGAAATACAGCAGTAAATTAAACAGGAATGGCTTCTATCCACTGTACAGCACACGAGGTCGATGCTTTACAATACTAGGTGTACAAGGACAAGTAGTGAATATATTTCCAGGGAGCTGATATTTCTATGGAAATTACAAAATATATTCTTGAAAGTACCCAGTTTATAGAAGAAAGGCAATCACACAGTTGGCATTGAAATTTGCTGGGAAAAATTGGATTTTTTTTATATTTCCTCATCAATACCCAATTAAGAGGAAGATCTGTGTTTAAGAATGTAAACACTTAACAAAAGGTAAAACATTGTACTCCTCTGGAATCTAAAAACAACAAAAATATCGTAAAATGAGTGCAAGGAATCAATCAGTCCTGAATTAGTATGACAGGATACACTAATTCAGTGGGGGAAGCTGACAATAACTTGTCTATCCCTAAAAGGAGGATGGGGAAAGATCCAATGTGGTTTTCCTTGTCATGATAAATAAAAGTATTTTGATATACTTTAGTTAAAATTGACCAATTTTATTCACTTCACCAAAAGTGTGAAATACATTTTTTCTTAGTTCGTAGTTGAAATGGCAGTTTAAGAACTTGTAATATAATTTTCTATGTAACTTTCATGACAGTAGTTGGGCTACTGCAGATGTAAGGGATTTTAGAGAAATTAGGCAATTGCAGTTTCAGCATGTAGCCTTAGTAGTACAGTAGTTTCATTACAGTTCAGTACAGTTCTTTTGTGTCTATACAATTTTTTCTGCATATCCTGCATTTTTTCAAGTTTTTAGGAAGTGGTCCATAATGATTATCAGAGACTTCAAGTTTCTTATGGTATCACTTTTTTGTTCCTCAAAGAGTGGTGTTGTTGGATGTAACTTTAATATGCCTATTTCATTTCTTCAAAGTTGAAAAAATTAAGAAATTTTTTTCCCTTTGCAGGTCAACGTACGCGTTGTTACTATGGACGCAGAGCTGGAGTTTGCCATCCAGCCAAACACAACTGGCAAACAACTCTTTGATCAAGTAAGTAATTTATATATTCATGAAGATGACAGTATTAGAGTCTTATTATACTCTAATCACCTCCAATTGATTCACCTACTTGCCTGCAAGTCCATCTGGTAGGTTATTAGAAATCCACAGTGAAGGACACTGAAAAAGATTATAGGCATTTTGGCTATTAAAAGGATCAGAGAACAAAAACAAAATTGCCAAAGCTCCCTGGCCCTGGTTTGGGAATCTACCAGCCATGATACTTAACTCACTATAAAAACTGAAAAGTGTTGAAAGGAAGAACTTAAGGTTAGAGATGTCCAGAGGTAGATGGAAATATTCTTCTTCCTTGCTGTCGGAAATACCAGAGTACAAAACTGCATTAAGTCCTTTGGATAGGTAAGCAGGATAAGAGGACCTTTTGGGAGACCTCTTCTGGAGGTCACTGTGCTATTAAAACTTGCCAGGGACTTACTTCTGGTAAGTAGGGATTGCAAAGTAGGAAAAAAAGTAGGAGTAGTGCAAAATTGGAGGTAAGGAGGGGCAAAGTAGATTTAAAGTGGTCAGAAGGCACTTCACATGGGTGGAAAAAGTTGGGAAGCTGGAGGCTCCTTCCTGGGAAATTTTGCCATCTGGAGGGAAATTTCCCATTTCTGTACATGAAAACATGGGGGGAATTGTGGGAAATCCAACTCCCTTCCAGGAAAATAATTTCACTCCCTTCCTGGGAAATAAACATTTTTTCCAGCCCTTGCACTTCAGTCCAGCACATACTGATTTCATCGTCAGGACAACTCATTTTAATGACAGCTTGGCAAGCCTAATGCCAAGTGGGAGGAAAGCTGGAGTAACCAGAGAATCACCCATTTACATGGAGCGGGATTTGAATGCATGCATGTCATCAAGTAATCAGTGTCAATCAGTCTTTTATACTGAATACTGCTGTACTGCGTGAACCTAAACAGTGGCACTGTTTTCCATAACAAAGCATTGGGGGATATTCAAGTTGACAAGTAGTGCATATTCATGAAGGTTACTGTTTGGTCACTCCATGCGTACAGGTGTCAGATTTCGTCACACTTAAGCTAGAAAAAATGCCTTTCTTAACCGTGACATGTCCCGTTCAAGCTTAGTACCTTTTAGGAATGTATCATATTTGACGCTACTATGCTAGAAAGAATGCATTTCCTATCGTACGAATCGAGTGGTTGGTTACTTGCTCAGGATTGAGACATAAGGAATCCCTCATCAAGGAAGCAAACAAAGTTTAAAAGTTTTTCAGACTTTTTCTATTGAATTGATAAAATTATCAATGTTGATCAGCTTTTTCTTTCTTACTGGATGAACTGCTGTGTGTATACAGTTACAAGTAACCTACTATTGCAGATAAGGCTGTTGACAAGATATAAGACATACATTAGACAATGGGGTCGGACAGTTCTTGAACCTTTCTCAGCAATCCCACAAGTTATAAAAACTCAAGCGGAAATATCTCAAATTGTTGGGAGATAGCATGTTGCCAATTTTGAACCAACATTCACCTCTTAATATATTAGGGGTGGGAAATTCCCCTCAAATTCTGTGATTGGGCTCTGAGTGTTCAACATGTTATTAACATGCATACATTGCCCCTCCTTAATTTCCTAATCTCTTAATGAGTCCGTGGCAATTAATGTGGACTTCCAAGTTCTCAACACATGTTGGATTGTTCTTCAAAGGCCTAATCCTCTCACTTCAGACAGTCCCAGTTCTCCTTACCTTCTTACTGTACTTAAGCCCCTCCCACAATTGTCTAAAACTCATCTTGATCCAGACACAACTTAAAGGGCCAATGCTGCCACCCCAAACTACACTTCTTGTAGGGGGTAACAGAAGCTGTCAATTGGCTCGGCTTTTTGATTGAGTGCTAATTCAAACAATGCCCAGTACCGAAGCTTATATTACACAGCATGAACTGTACTGAGAGTGTTTTGATTAAATACACATTGAGCTTTTCTATACTCACCCTGAAGCAATATAAACTGAGATTGTGTCTGATTTAGGATGAATTTCAGACATTTGTGGGAGGGGCTTAAGTAAGGAGGTTAGGAGAATAGGTACTGTTTGGGGTGAGAGAAATGGGCCTATACGTTTATTGCTTCAGGTGAGTATACAAGCACCCCAAGGTGTTGTAAAAAAGCTCCCAGTACAGTGTGTACATGCTATGTAATATGGGCTACAGTACTGTCATAATTTCTGAACTTGCTGTCAATCAAAGAGCTGTGCAGATTGAAAGTTTCTGTTGACTACTTCAAAAATTGTAGCTGGGGGTGAGAGTTGACTGTCTTTAAAATGGAATGAGTCAGTTTGAACATAATTCCTGTATATATCTCAATCTATTTAATTAAAACCTGCATCTAATTATTTTACGAGTATGGATTGACCAATGGGGATTTATTCCAACATGAAACTTGCAAAACACATGGTTCATACTTTTCCCAGATTTACTAGTCATGTTAGTTTCAATACTACGTAGTACCCTACGCTACTTTACAATCCATATGTTGTACAAATTCGACAGAATCAAAATGCCATCCTAATATAAGACCTGTCGGGCTGTAGTCTAATCTTCTGTGTGGAATAGATTTTTCAGTGTGGGCAATGTATTCAGCCAGTTGTCTGCATCTGTTTAAGAGATGTAAACATATGTCATGAGTCATTGGATGCTAGCACCATCGGGAGGTATCAGAATGATTATTGGCAGAGAAGTTATGTCTGAATCAGAGGTAATGTTATACTTTAGGGGAAACATAGGTCTAGAAACCGTTGCGGACGAAACCTTTTAATAGTATGCGGTGTTGAGGCTTATGTTACCTTTGGGGACAAATAGGAAATTATCTCCAACACAATTAATTGTGATAGATTTTAAGGATACAGCAGAAAGAGCTGGTTTACTTTACAATAATGGGTTAAAACTGTGACATGAAAGATTAGGTAGAACTTGTTAAATACCCTTCATGATGTTTTTCTTTTTCCATGCTTTTCCTTTTCAACATTGCCAATCTTTGTATAGTAGTTAGGCAGTGCATAATTAGGTATGTGTCATGAATTCTACTTAGTTAAACAGTGCATGCAAGCATGCAAAGTAAGTGCTCATAAAGTGTTGGTGTCAGGAAATCCAATGGCATTGTTTTTGTGAGGGGGCACTGTTTTTAGCCACCATCTCACAGAAAAAGGCTGTACAGTAATTATCTTCTGTACCCAACAAGTTTAGATTGGGCAAATGTGGTACAATTCAGTGACTTTGATTTTAGTAACACTAACACCAGTTCTAAACTGGCTGCAGTAGGCCTACTTAGTATTGTTGGGAACTCCATTGTTACTGTAGGTCAGTTTTGCCATTGTTGTCAGAGGTACTATTTTGCCCCAATAGAATAATACCTCTTCTTGCTCTTTAATTACCCAGGAGAAACCATGGCTATGCTTTAATGAAGTATGAGGATTTTTTGTTTTTTTAAGGAACTTTGTTATTTGAGTGGAGGTTAAAGGTCACCATTCTGAGGTCAGTGAAAGTCACTTCAACAAAAAGTTTTATATTCAGGTTAGGAAGCATTGATACTGCACTCCTTCATGGGTGTGGTCAAGTCAGTGCCCAGAAGTGTTACTCTATGGTTTCGAGACTGATCTGGAGACATGGGCCACACCATTTGAGGTGGGAGAAAATACCAGTCAGCTATGTGTTTTAAATGGAGTGGACATAAATCTGACTATTCCAGTATGACTTTACAACCCAACTTGATGAAGTTCACACATTTTTTTGAACAATTGTAAATTTAAGAAATAAAATCTTATATATTGATGGGTATATTGCTCACTACAGTATGTCCAGTAATATCAAGCAGAAACAGAAATTTGCATGATCTACAGGTACTAAATATGTGACTGTTCATCATGCTTTGTGCAAAGGTTAGGCAAATGTTAAGCCATGTATAAAAGCTCATTTGACTTCCTGGTTACCATACCAAAGTCTATAGTTTTGTTGCATTGAGCATCAGAGCTTCAGAGTTCAGACCTTCATTGTACAGTCAAGTGATTGGACATAAATGTTATACTGATGCACAATATTTTTCCAACACAATGCGAAATTAATATACCTGATCACTATATATATTGCGTAATGTCAAGAGCCTCAAGTGTTGAATATTAGGATTAACAATGTTGGAACTTACAGCTCGTGTATTAATATTTGCTATAGTTTTACATTTCTTCAAATTGACTACAATGCCAATCATGCCCCCATAGAAAATCAGAAATACTTAAAAAAAAAGAAAATTGCACATCTAAAAAAAAAATTGCACTTCTCTTTTAAATATACTGTACTACAGGATGTGTTTGTTTTTTGCTGCTGTGTACACGTTCCTATGAAAAGTGTGTGTCTTTCGGAGGTCAAGCTGATTTTTTGAAAAGGTATTGAAAATGAAACACCTTAGTCATTTCCTTGTCTAAGAGAAGGTACCAGATATGGCTAGTTTTTTACACAGAGAATTATGGTACAGTTTATGTCACAATGATAAAATAGGTACATACAGTCATTATCAGGGCTCAAGATAACCAGTACCAAAGGCCATTATGTTTTGGGTCACATGTCGGTTATGTGACGGCAAAACCATGCAACTAGAAAATTGGTAACCAAGTCTCATTTCATTATTAATGTGTGTTAAATTGTACTGTACTGTATAGAAGCAAATTTGAGTAAATTTGATCATAGGCTGTGGTATTTTTAAAAGTCACTGGCACCCACAAGACATTTACTTCCAGATTCCACAACTATTACATCTGTGTTCGCAACAAATGTACAACTCTTATAATCTCTCATGAAAGGTAATGGTGATTAACAATCACACCATTACTCTATGTAGAAACATGCAGATCTCTCCACCCAGCTTCCAAGGACTGCATTTGAGAACACAGACTGGAAAGGATGGTGTTAACCTGTGGTTTTGCCTTATTGTAAAATGCGGGGTATTATAATTACAGCGTGACGTTGAGTAAGTGAGACCAAGCCTTTGGAGAAAAATCTACAACAGTATCATGTTTGTGTATGGAAAAACAAGAAAAGTTGTGGAAATTAGTCAATCTATTACTGTACCGTAGCTCTGTTTACCATTTTTGACGTGTGACAGCTCCTGATATAGTTGAAAAAATCTTACAGTAGTTTTCCAAATTGAGTACCAGTTGGTCATTATTCAGCCTTATGAATTTATTTCATGCTACAGTAAGATTTATAGTGTGACATCAAAGTAGACATATCATAAACATTTTGTATTGTTGGAAGGATAATGCCAACAGGTCTTCTCTCATACCGTATAATGCACCTGGACCCCACCTGCAGGAGGTGTTGATTTGCTACAAGAGAAAATTCCAATGTTAGGATCCTGACCTATCATGTAAACTCAGTAATAAAATACTTGGTGGAAACCAGGACAGTAGCCAGGGCACGGCTTTTAAGGGGGCACAACAGATTAGCGATCACCGTCCTGGGGGAGGGGTCGAAGGGGAAGGGGGTGTCCCAAAAATTGGACAAAATTAGCCTTCTCAGATAGGCATAAAATCTGAGAGGGCTAAGATGCAAAATGGTGGACTTTTTGACATAAATTCACTGTTACAGGCAACACAGTGTCATGATAAGATATGTACCGGTAGGTTGCTCAAGTTGTTAGTGTGTATGTTCCATTTTTTCATGGCAATAAAATTTCAACCCATGCTTTGAAATTTTTTGGGGGAGGACATGCCCCCCCTTTCCCCTGTGGCTATGTGACTGGTAGAAACAGGAAGGGTGCAGATAATGTAAAGCCATGGAAGTGTTCCAAATTTGCATCTGGCAGTATGAATTCTTGGGTATTTATTCACATAGAATAACCTACTGTAATGTTGTGTGAACAAAAGCTGAGCTACAAATTTTGTGTAGCAATATAAGATGCTATACTTATGTAGATAGTCACATTCTGAATCATGTATCATACTGTAGAGTGTAAACCAAATACAAGGTAGGCTTTAGGTGCTTTTAACTATTTAGGTGATCCCAAAATCCAAGCTATTAGTTACAGGTGAGGAAAGTAGGCCTATTAGATTCACAAAGCAAGGTATGTACTGTAGGTTTTTGTGTAGTTTTGGTATTCTAAGAGGTAAATTTTCAAAGGTAAATCCCCCCAACATTTGGAACAGAAGTCAAGAAGAAGTATTGATACAAGCACCTTGTGTTCACATAAAAAGTGAGGCTGTACATTGTTACCATCAAGGGTGGAAGGATAAGGGGAAAATTTGTCCACCCTCTCCTTCCTTTCCAGAAAAAGGAGGGTAAAACCCCTGCCCCCCCTTTTCATTTGAAAAAATTTTTAAAAAAGTGTTCAGTATCTTGGTTTCTTGTTTACGAAACTAACCTTTAAACCCTTCAGGTTTCACCTTATAGGGGCTTTGAAGCAAGGTTTTGTCCCCCTGAACCCATTTTTAATTATGGCCAGGGACACTATCAATTTGGACTTGGATTTTGGCAGGAATAAATCTATTCCCCGCCGGCTCACCCCTTCTTTCTTTGAGTTTCTGGTACAATCCCCACAGCTGTAGTAGTTTATTCAGATATATGTTATCCACTGGTAATTGGCTGCTTTTGACTACAGTACCGTGCGCAGTACCAGAGTTTTGGTGTGGGTGTATGTCACAAGTACAAACTTACAATAGGCTGTTGAAAACTGGTGGTATTAATAGTTCTCCAGTGAAGAAGATTTTGATCAAGATGACCAAGTTTCAGAACTAAGCACTGTCAATTGTTAAGTGTTAATATTGAATCTGAACACAATGCAATATCACACTTCTGGAATGTGGAAGGCATGTGCATACTTGATAGTAGTAATTGATTCTTTATCCCACAGAAAGGGAACCTCTTTGATCTGCGAGCAATCAGAGCCAATATAGTCCAGATTTATCTCAGTTAGTCCCCAGGAAAAACAAACTGGTTTTGAGTATCTCTAAGGTGTTAAGTCTTTACTCTGTTTACTTCTTCAACTTTGTACAACAATTTCAGTTTGCAAGTCCATAGGTGAGACACGGCGTATCACACGAAAGCAAACAAGTTTAGCAACCATTCCCTAGTTAAAACAGAGGGTAAAGGAGTGTAAAAAAATTGTTGCCCCATGTGCCTGTGCTGAGGTAGTTGGCTTGGATGAGTGGAAATGTGTTCAATTCATTTAGTACTACTGTACTGCAATTTGATTGGTCAAGAATTGTACAGTAGATATGTGATGCACAGTGTGCATACAGTTAGGACTCCAAGGTGGGTTATGGCTTTGTGTAAAAACTTGTCCAAAACTTTTAAATTAAGGTGGTACAGTTCAGTAGTGTTTCACTAAATCCAAAAAAGGAAAAAGTGCCATCTCCCCCCCCCCCCCCAAAAAAAAAAAAAAAAAGGAAAAGCAGTACGTATCTATATTGTCCCTCTACTTATTCCCTCGTAATCCCCACTTATCTGCAACTAACACTGGTAAACCAATAGCACCCACAACGAGGGCACCCTTTGTTCCCCACAATGAGGAGCAAGGGTGCCCTTGATCATCCTCTTCTCACTTACCACCATACTGGTGTAGAACCAACTATTTTTGCCCTCAAGTTTTTCTCTTGGATTTCATCTCATTGTTGGACTTTTCTCATTACATATGTGAATAGGAGGTAAGTATGGAGGCTTGCAGATTCCCTATCCTGGGAGCTTTGGGGAATGTATGTCCGGGAGAAATTTTACCTCTTGGACACTACACTGATACAAAAAGAAACGTTATTTTTTATGAGTATGACAAACAGCATTTTATCTTCAAGAGGTTACTCTTATGTAACACTTTCATGGCTAGTTAGTGAGTGTTACATGCATTCACTTTATTGAGAGCAGTCAGTAGTGGTACAGTAGTACAAAGTGATAAATTTCACTTCTGGGTTCAGTACTCCAAATACAGGGTATGCACTTATCAATTTTATGGCACACTCACTTGCTCCTAGCAGTCTTGAGTCAAGATTAAAGGGCCAATCCTCTCACCCAAAACTACACTTCTTGTATGGGGTAACAGAATTTCAATTGGCTCGGCTTTTTGATTGACTGCTAATTCAAATAATGTATAGTACCAAAGCTTATATTACACAGCATGAACTGTACTGAGAGTGTTTTGATTATACACACTGAGCTTTCCTATGCTCACCCAGCAGCAATATAAACTGAGATTGTGTCTGGATGAGGGTGAATTTCAGACAATTGTAGGAGGGGCTTAAGTAAGAAGGTTAGGAGAATTGTTACTGTTTGGGTGAGAAAATTGGGCCGTTAAGTCATGTTCATCAGAATTGTGATGCAGGGTTGTGTCAAAGTAACCTTGCAGGTGCCTCATGGTTCCATCATATTTTATACGAAAAGTGTGTCAAAGTCTATGAATTATTGGGTCAATTGTGTGTGTCAATGCAGAAAACGTATGACACTGGAAACTAACACTGACTGACCTCTCCCTGGGGTACAAGTAGTGTTTTACAACTTACAGTATAAGTGCATTGCTGTATTCTCATTGGATTGTCCCTTGCCAGTCATTAACTAGTACACATGAACCAGAGAAAATGAAATTCCCAAGGCGTGATGAAGATACTGACTGTATGTTGGTTCTGTTAAATTCATTGTTCTCTCAAAGTGATACTTTAAATTCTGCACCAGAACAAATTATGGAACGTCATCCATAATAGGATCAGTTTCCAGGTTGCATCAGATTCTTTTTTTTTTTTTTTTTTTTTGGTGGCATTCATCATTTGCAGATATTTTGGGAAGGTCAGAACCCATGTAAGAATCAAATAGAAGTTAAAGTGACCGTTGCTACGATAAGGTTGTCATCCCTGCTGGGAAGGTATTTTGAGTTCCGTGCAGCTCTGTTCTGTCTCAGTTGTAGATTTCCTGAAGTTGTATGTAAAGAGATATTGGAATAAATATGAATCTATGAGTCATTGGTATCAAGCTTTAGTTTACATTCTTACATCTCAGTTTTACTCTGTTGGTATTACTGATATAGTTGTTCAGGATGCTTTAGGCCGAGTGACTCACGTATATACTTTTCCTGTTTGTTTAGAAAGGTGACTATCTAGAGAATATGTTTCCTTATGTTTTGGACAGGATATTTAGTATTGTATACCACACCCTATATTCTGGCATAAAATGTTTTTGTGTACATAGTTAAAAAAGTGTTGAAGACTTGAAGTACAGTATTAAGCCCTGTATGCAAACATCATTTTTCAGTATATTTAAATTCCAAATTTTCTCTATGATCATTCTCCAGTTCAAAGTTTCTCTCTAAATTTTGTGACGGAGCTGATCTGAATATTTAACCAGCTTTGGCAAAATTTTGTTTTAGAAGATCCATGTGCAATAAAATAGTTAAGTCTGCAGCCCTTCATTAGGTACCAACCACTAGTGATCATAAAGTACCAATAAAACTTCAGAACGAAGGTACTGTAGTATTATTACTCTATATGTGCATTGTGTGAACCACAGCTTGTGTGTAGTATTTCATGGTCATGGGTATAGGATCACCAAAGGAATAAAGGTTGCACAAGGGTTGGGCGGTATACCGGTACGGACGTCAATACCGGTACTAGAGTTACAGGAAATGAAAATCCGGAAGATATTTGGGGTGATACTAATACTTGGGAAAATATAGGTACTTGAAAAAATTTACTGGTACTTACTATATTTGCTGACAAAAATAACTGTTAGGATGTGTGGATGATTAAAATATTTATACAAACATAAGAGCAGAGGTTCCTGCATGGTTATTAACCCAATCAAACACCCAGATGCATTAATGTGCAGGATAACATGGGGGCCATGCGTGGCTTAGGTTCCTTTCCACCCAACTTCCCTACCCGAGGTTTGAGAACCGGTACAGCCTCAGTACAGGTTCTGTATGTCTTACAATGCCGGTACCAATATTTTCAAGGTACCGCCCCACTCTAGTTTGCACTATATTGTAAAGGCCTACTTTACCATTTACTTCCTGGAATGCACATAATGAAAATTTATTTGTTTCATCTCTGTAGAGATTAAGTAAGAGTGAACTGACCAATTGATCTTAGTAGGCCTATGTGCTTCTCTATTCCTGCAAACAAGGAGGAATTCATGACTATAACATGGCAACTTTGTTTATAGTTTCTGAGCACTACAAGATGCACTGTGGGTGTCAGTGTGCAGTAATTTCTACTGAGAGCTCAAAACATTTATAACCTAAACCTATGTGTTATCACCTTTTGGACACTGAAGGCGTGGTGTTACTTACCCCACGACATTCAGTGTTTAATACCCTGTGTTTACAACAAGGACAATGAGGCAAAAGGGCAGGCTCACCCTGTGTGTTCTAGCCTGCATTCTCACATACCCCAAGTTTTGTTTAATGGCAAGTAAGGATGTCAAATTTTCACATACCAATTACTCTAAAATGTTTGAAAATACGGGTCATAAGTGCCACAAACACTTGTGACCTTACTTCATTAAAACAAACATGGTGCTTAAAACTGCAAAACCCTGAAATTTGGAGTGAATTAAAATTTAAACATACACCCCAGGTTAACCCTGTTTCCACGTTCCTCGAGTGCAAGGTACAATAACATGGCTACCTCCAGTGCAGTGTATGTGAGACCACAGTCTGAGTAGACTTGAAGAGGAGATAGTTTTACAGATGTACACCCTCTTGCACTATAGCAAGCCCATGTTGCGATACAAAACTAAAGATTTGCAGAACCTGTTAATACGTACTGTATTTACGTAGTATAATTTATACAGTAGCTCAGTATTGCGGGATGAACCCCCTTCTGTAGAAAAAAGGTTAAGAATTTAACATACACAATTTTCTCAGAAGATCACCTCTTCTCTTTGATCCTTTCCCTTGGAAGACCTTTCATAAACCAGGATCCTGTGAATGATGTACTGTAGCAAGGGGTAAGTATAGTCGCTGGTGAATACACCCACCAGTAATGTGAGGGGACTTCAATGGAACTATTTTTGTCTTTTGTAAGTTCAAATATGTGCAGTTCCTAATGGTGTTTACCTAATCTACATCGCCCGTCTCTTACCTCCTATCTACAGTTGTAACCCTCACTTACCTGTAATAAGGTCCTGGCAAGTCTTGATCACACAGTAGGGGAGGCCGGCCTCCTATAGAGGGCGGCCTACAGCTTCCTCTCCCACTTGCCAGTCAGAGAAACTTTGACATGTAATTTGGTTCTGGTCAGGATTTCTCTCAAAAGTATGGGTTTTTCTGGTTTCTGGATCTGGTTTTTGAGAGAACTCCTTAGAAGTCTGTTTGTGACAATCTACAGTGGGTTTGGATGAGTATAGTTTTTCTTTGGTGTATTTTTCGGGTCTGTAGGCCGCCCTCTATAGGAGGCCAGCCTCCCCTACTGTGTGATCAAGACTTGCCAGGACCTTATTACAGGTAAGTGAGGGTTACAACTGTAGATAGGAGGTAAGTATTGGGGCTCGTAGATTCACAAACCAGGGAGTTTTGGGGAATTTCTGTGTGATACTGCACGGTAGTACCAATAGGCCTACAGAAGCTCAGAAATAAGCATTTATAGCACTATGTTGCATTGCAGAGTTGCGCTTGTAAACTCATGAAAATTGTCTGCAAGTTAAAAGAAGTGTGTACAATTGGCCCACTGTATGTACAATACTGTGATTGCCACTCTGTAAACACTCTGGGTTTTCTTTGAGATTTTAAATAGCTTGTGGTACCATGTTCAGTTAAATCTCAAAGGGGAAGAAACAGGTAACCTCTGGACCCACTTCATTAAGTCTACATGTATGCTGTTTATGATTTCATACATACAGTACATACACAGTGTACATATTGTACTGTAGGCAGGCTATTAACCTGGTAAAATGACTTGGACTCATAATACAGTAGTTCAGTATGTGCGTTTCATGTGCCAAGTTTATGTGTGGGTGGAGACATATAGTTGTGTATATCAGTGTTGCTGACTCGGACACTGAAAGATTAACTTAAAGTGCTCTGAATTGTGTAGGGCTCAGGCCTTTTATTGTGCAATATATTGATTAAGGGAGTTAGGTAAATCCATGCTGCATAGACTTGTCATTTTAGGTTTCAGTGCAGAGTAACTGGATTGTTTTCTCTATGCCATTGTTTTAACAGAGCATTACACACAGCAGTCTACAATTTATTTAAAAGGAAAGATTGACATGAAATTGCCATCCATTTTAAACATGAAATTGCTATGCCCTTTGTTCAATAAGTCTTGCTTGTGCTTGTTTTTTTTTTCAAGTTCATTTCCAACCTTACCAACTTCTGTGTTTTTGTCAATTACCATCATGCCCTCGTTAATGGGTGGCTCAATTACATGGCAAAGAACTCAGCATTAATTATTTTCTCCGTGTAGCTACTGATATTTTGTATCGCGCTTTCTCAGCCATTTTCAGTGAAGCCCAGCTTGATTGAATAAAACTATGAAGAGTGCCACCACACCCACTGTATGCTTGTAGCCAAACTAACCAAAAGAAACCACTTTTTAGGTTACTTTCAAGAAGAATTAAGTTTTGCTGGCCTTGAGGAGGGGTTGTCACCTGCCTCATGAAATTTTTTGACCTTTTCAAGGAGCCTTGAAAATTGGGTAATGGTGGTTTATGGGTGGTTTTTCTTCCCCTTGGGTAATGAAGAGACCTAATCATTGGAAATTCTGGAGAAACATGCCTCCTTTCCTATTCCATAGCTACAGGCCTGTCAACCTGCAAGCAGTGCCAACCAGTGAAGTTAGCACATACCCTAATTGACTGGTTGAGAGTTGTTTGAACAACAAGGCAGTATCTTTGGTTTTCTTTCCATGTGCCATTTTAATTTGAAATTTTAAGTTCGGATTTTTTGTTCAGTCAGTTGACTGGTTGGATGTTCGCCACCTGAAAATAGTGTCATGTGCCACAAGTGGCTCATGCCCCACCAATCCAAATAGCCAGTTTTAAATGATTTTATAGTACAACATTGTACAATAAAGAGTATACAGTAACCTTGAAGGGACAAGTGAATACATGTGTGAAATAACCAAACCTACACACTGTGAAATGTACAGTAGTTTTCACTGGTTTTCATTTCAACTGTAATCTGTGAGCCAATTGCTACAGTACTGTACAGTAGGCCTATATATTGCACATGAAAAAAAACAAAACTACCTGTACATTGTAGCATTCTTTGAAGCATACTGTAACAGGTTTGTCCCAAATGGTTGTTTATTCACATACAATACTATTAGGTCAGGTCAAGTGATCAATATATTTCTTTTATCTCACATTCAGATTTTATTTAAAATCAATTTATCATACTGTCCTGTACGGTAGGGTATATCCTGATATCAAAATTCTTTGCATACTCCAGGTTCAACTTGTTTACACAGTGCAGTACTTGAAGCGCTTGGCACATTATGTTGGTTATGAATTTACCAAATTTTTCTGAACTGAATTTTCCTTCACATACTTAATAAATTGGCAAAATTGGGGAGCAAGCACAATAACAGTGTGTTTTATTTCGGTCCTCACCTACCTTCTATCAGGGTGTGCACCCTCTGCTGGTAGGGTTACCACGGTGTTATTAGTTTGCCAGACGGTAAGTATGGGTATAAATGGTATACACTGGGTGATAAGAGGTAGATTCTGTCCCTCACAGACTCCCAAACCAGGGAATTTTGTGAAGTCATTTATAAAAGCTTCACTAATGTTGGAAAGTTAGAATTATCAAAAATGGTTTTAACTTGTAGAGGGGGAACTGGCTTACTGTATAGGTGGAAACAATGGATGTTATTATACTCTTTTCAAAGGAACCATACTTTGTGGGTCCAAAATAATCTGAAAAATGCTGGTTTGGGATGAAATGTAAATATTGCTGTCAAGTATGGCATAGCTAAGCCTGTGCAACATGATATGTAAAGACATTAGACTATCATACTGACTCATGTAGGGTTAGAGTTATGGGAAACAGGTAAACTTTATCAATGGTTAGATAACATAGATCAAAGTCCATGTAATGACAGTATCTCTTCATCACTGATCTTTCAAATTTTTATATTTCTGGGTGAGACACTTGTCAATGGTCTACTCCAATTGATGTGTATGAGGAAGGTCTTAAATTCCTAACATGACTTTCTGAACCATGCAGCATTGCACAATTCATTTTGGTAATATTCCCTGTCATAGACATCATGCTTTAGGATTGCTTTGTAAACAACTGCCATCGGTGCCACTGTCAGAGCTGACAAACATATGAATTTACTTGGTAACAGCAGATGAAGGTGAGGACAAACTCTAGTAAACACTCGTATTTCTGTCTACAAAAGGAAAATGTGAACAGTACTTCAGTCTTCAGGCACAACTCCAAAAGGCCAAGAGAGCCATCACAGAGTGGAGAGCCATCATAGAGTGGTTACATAACGCCACATAAAGAGTACTTACATAATGCCATTTGTGTAACTGCGAACTTGGTATTTTGCTCAATTTACAGAAAGACAAAAATGAGGCTGACTGTGAAATACTTTGAACAAATGATCACTACCTTAACTAAGTAGCTTGGGGAATGAATCTTCCCCTCCCCCCCAACAATTCTGAAGAAAATAAGCATGGTGACTTCCATGAAATGATGGGGCCTTCAGAATCATCATCTCTGTAGCAGGATGTGGAAAATACTGTACAGTACCCCCTTTTGAAACAGAAACATTCCCCCTCAAAAAAACCCCCCAGCCATACAGAAACATGCCCCCTTCCAAAAAAACAAAACAAAACAAAAACAAAAACCCAGCTATACAAAGGGATTGAAGTGGGTTTGTTTATAGCCTTACGATGCCTGTATCATTAAGGTACAGTACCTGTATAGTCTAAGTAGAAGTGCTACTTGTATTATATATATGGGCAAACAAATTTGTGTGAATACCTTTGGTCCAAGAACTTCAACCCTGCCCTACCCATTAAGAAACCAGAAAATGTGTTTGCATATATGGTAACCACATTAGTCATGACTGTGTAGTCCCTGGTTGCCCACATAGCAGATGTGAATTGCTTCTCAGTGCACCCACACTGACTGCACTTGCGAGTGTGTGCATCTAAAGAGGACATGCACGTTGCTGCATATGCATACAGTGAATAGAAGGAACTGTCTAAGCTATGTACAGTAGTCTATAGTATAACTATGATTGCATTTGACTTCAGGTACTGTAGCTCAGCAATGATCTACACAAATCGAAAACCTTGTTCAATTTAATCATGTTGCTTTTACGGGCATGGAGGTAATGTATCCATGCTTGCACAAGGATCAAAATGGACCATATACTTTATACTGATAGCTGCGCCAAACCACTGTTCACATGCTGTACATTCCTAGGTACTGAACAGTAGTTTTACCTCAACATTGTAACTTTTTCTTACTTGGTGACACTATATAACCCTTTTGTGTTGGTGTCTGGCCATTAAACCCCATCTTACTAACAAACTACAGTAACTAGGCTGTATGCAGCTTAAACAGAGGTCTCTCGTAGCATATTCTGCCGAAATTCCAGGAAATTGCCAGATAAAAGTTAGGCCTGTATGCGTTTTCAAATACTTACTGTACATACATTTGTCTTTGTTAGGCCTATCACTATTATAAATTGAGTATTACATTGGTGACCCAACCTGTATAAACTGGTTGAAGTTGGAAATGTGTATTGTAGCAAATACAGATACACAGGATGACTCCCGTCTTTCATTATTGCATCACATGCAACGTCTCTGTCATATTAGCCTATTTAGTAGCGTTATTAGCATACTTTATATTTTAATGTAGCTCATTTGAGTAAAAATGTCCGGCATTTCGTAATTATTGTCATTTTCCACATTATCTTGACACATAACCGTCTCTTCTGTGGTAGGAATATTTTCCCAAAAGATTGGTATATCTCTCGGTGGAAGTTGTCAGATGAATTGAATAAAAGAAATGTGGTCACATGATCATCAGAAAATGTGACTGACCACAATAAAGGACATGTTGGTCATGCCATGTATTACCTTTGAGTCATTGTCAAGCCAAAGAAGGCACAAGGGGGTGACAAGGTTTGACATTCCTGGTAAAGCAGTATTCTGCTTGCCTACCTGTACATCCTGAAGAGATTCTGTAGGTTAGGGGACGTACAGGTAAGTGAGGGTTTTATGCCCCAAATTATGATTTACTCCTGTACTGCTTTCAGCCATTTTTCCAGTTGTGGGGCACTAAATGTTATCCCTACTCTATTGCATATTTGGAGCATCATGCACAAGGGCATAACTGTAGGTTCTATCTTTAAAGATTTCATTGTGAGGGCCACTTTAAAGATGTGGGTGTTTCCTGATAAGCATCTGTAACGGTGAGATAGAAGGATTTTACTCATTAACATAATTAGTCACATGTGACTGGAACAAGTATCAAATAGCATACTCTAAAATTTGTTTTCTCAGATCTTGATCTACTGTTTATAAATGATTCATAATTTCAAATCCGCTATCTGTTTTCTGTAATTGATTATTACATTCACATTTTTTAAGCCTATGTTTATCCTTCATTTATTTCTTCTTATTCATTTGATTTGTGTTTATCACTCAGTTATTTTTATGAAATTATCAAGACATCAGAGAATATAGTTTATTGAATCAGGCTTCTAGTGTTTGGTACTTAGTAAAATATTGATTGAAAGAGTTGTGTACAAGTCATCTTATTTTGAGTGACACATGCATCAGTTGAACTTTCCTACTGAATTACCCGCTGAACATTCAGTAAAACTGGTTGGTAAAAATACTGCCCTCATATTTTGGCTCCCAAGATGTTGATATACATAGAATCAAATTTTTGTGTGGATGTTTTTACTGAACCATTTTTGTCATTACAATGGGCAACCTCAGCAGAAACATCATCTTGATGCAAGTTCGTTATTTGGGTGTCACATGAGTCACATGAGTGGGCTTTTCAGGTGTTTTCAACATTTTTGAGCTGTCGTCCCAAATTGAAAATTTTATAAATTTATCTTGTCCCACTGTTACTATGTTGAGTTAAGCATAGAGGCAGCAATCATGAGTGCTGAATTTGGATGCGGGAGGGATATTGGGAGTGGATACATTCTAGGGCTCAGTCAATGTCCCCTAGTACACCTTTCTGCATACTGGCCTAGATTGTGTCTGAGATGAAATGGTATTGTGCACCTATGTATGATACCCATCAGATTTGTGCCATGAATGTGCATAATTGTCATTGTAAGGTGGACTGTCAATTGTGAGTACATTACTGTACTGTACAGTATGAGTACAGTACACATTTACATTTACTGTACACATTTGTGTCGTTTAATGAGGTACTTTTTTATCAGCCTAAATGTAAATCTTACAAAGTCTGTAAGTACGAATAATGTATGTGTACTGTGTACACATCTTTTTTTATACTGTACCAGATCACATAGCTCCCAAGTTCCGAGAGGCTAGATGCGGGTCCCACTGACCTGTCCATTAGTGGATCGCCAGCCTGGGGGAGGGGTATAAGGGGAGGGGGTTATCCCCTCCCCTTTTCGAAAATTTTTGAATTTTAGAAGTGTCTACACGCAAAATGGTGGCATTTTTTTGGCAAATCAGTCAACCCAATGTCGTTAGGTCACCACCATAAAAGTTCTGTACAGTACTGAATTTTTTGGGGTAACCTAGAAAACTGTTGTATTGAGAGATTTGTCAAAATAATATTATGCAGATACTCACAAATGCGCAATGACTAAAACCTTTCCTAATCACAATATTTAATCATTATTTTTGAGGTAAATTTTGGTGCAGAACCGGCACAGTTTGCAAACGTCAACTCGGTTTGTCGCCAGCGGTCGTACCATGCTGCAGGTGATTTCCGTTAGCTTAGCTGATAACAATGTTGCGAAAGCAAACAGTGTTCTGTACGTACCTAGCCTTGGCCTGTAAAGCAGCGCGAGCAGTTGAATGTGCTGTGAGATACGATTTGCTGAATTTGTAGTTATCGGTAGGCAAAATTATTTGCTAATTTGTGTGGTTCTCTTACTAAGAATACTTTGGAGATTTGAAATGTGGGTTTTTCAGAAGGCTGGGCGGGTTGGCGGGTTTGGGTGTCCAAATGCGGGTAAAACTCGTGAAATGCGGGTCACTTGGGAGGTATGAGATCATGTTCTTCCAGTTATATCCCAATTGTCCCGATTAAATTACTCTGTGTTACACACTATCAATACGGGAAATATATTTCATTACTTGCCATTTCAGCTCTGTGTTGGCTGCTGTGTCTTGGGCATTTTCTGAATGGTTTGGTTTTAATTGTAGGAGGGGTCGTAAACAGTTGCCTGCAGGAAACCAGAGTATTTGTGAAGAGCCACCACAAACCCACAATACCATGATGGTACAGTAGACTTGTGGCAGCTCCTCATTACCATGGTAACCATTTGTTCAGGAATGTTACTTCTTGATCTTTTAAGGCACCCACCTGTTTTACTTGCCCACAAGAATTGTAACTACTCACCTTGACTGCCTAGAGTATGTACTGAGAGTTCAAAGTATGAAATAATTCTATCACTACTTAAGAAAAGATTTATGCCTATAGAATATTTTGTGTGTACCATGTACAGTATGTGTTTGATTCAGTGGTACTGTAACTTGTTATTTGTCATTACTGAGTTTTTACCATGGTGCATACAGGAGATCCACCTCCACATGTGTGGGTGATGCCACTGCTGGTAGACATATGCACTGCACCTAATTCTGGTGCTACTTGGTGACAGGCTCAGCATACCAAGTAATGTCACAGAGAAGGTAACCACTTCCAGTCATATTGCACATTTGAATGGAGTATAGCGGGAATAGTTTGGTGATCAAAATTTGCACCTATAGCAATATTAATGTTTATGGGCTTCTCTCAGTATCATTTTTTCTGTGTGGTTAACAAATTAGGAAGGACTTCCCCCCTTCCCCCTCCCCTTACCCTTGGTGATGAAAGTTACACTCATTCAGATTGTGGTGACTGCATTTTCTGTAATATTAAGCCTATATTTTGTGAAATATGACTTCTGCAAATTCTACTTGTTGGGATCACACTGCTGTATACTGTTATCAGTGTTTGGAAGTATGGGACTATGAGTATGAGAGTACGGGTCTGGGTACCGGGTCATAAGTACTGGTACAGGTACCGAGTACATCTTGAGTATGGGCACAGGTACAGGAACTGCAATGCAGTATACTTCATATACGGATTCTTAGAGGAATTTTGTTGGTTACAATGTAAGAAATGGCAGTTACAAGTCTTTATCACCTCTAAGTGGCTCCCTTCCAATTTAGAGGTAGTGTTTCCTCCAAAGTGGGGAAAGAGAGGATATGTCTCTCTCCCTCTATCCAGAAGAAGGGTAAAATTGCCCCTTTTCATTTCCAAAAAAATTAGAAAATTTGTCAATATCTTGGTTTCTTATTTAAAAAGAGGACACTTTTGCAGCAATGTTTAAACTTTCATATTCTTTGAAACCCTTCCAATTGCACCTTACAGGGGCCTTGAAGCAAGTTTTTGTCTCCCAAACCCACTCATAACTTTAGACTTGGACAGCATCAACTTGGATATGGGGGCTAGTAGTAATAAATTGCCCATTTTTGTGTTTCTTGCAGAATCCCTGAGAGGGCAGCTTCTTCCTCTATCTTGCTCTGCTTTAAGCCCCCACACATCATAGGAAATTAGAAGTGAATGAAGGAACTTTTCCCAGAATTCAAGTCATTTGTTTTTCAGGCCTTAACTGGAAGTACCTCCCACTTGAAGTTGAAGCAAGTTTGTAATAAGTAACCATGCTGTACAGCACAGTGATATAATAAAGCAAGAAGCCTGTAGTCCATGTTTAGTATTGGTAAATGATAAAAAGCAGTTTTACAGTACCATTAAGATCCCTTACTAAAGTTTAATAGGTGTACAGTACATGTCAGTACTAGTAGCATGTCTTACTTTGCTTCTACAGTATCTTGAGAGATAAGACTGGAGAGTAAAGTCCAACGTGTCCACTACTTCTGTTTGGATTAATTCTTTATGTGATTCAGCACTATCGGTCAATTATCAGGTTTAACCTCTTGAAAATGTCACTCAGGAAAAATGTGACAGCTTCAGTAGGACATTTTCTCTCTATTGTTAGCAACTATGATCCTCCACCACTTACAGGTTGGAACATCAGGAATAGATGGGTTAGTTAGATAGAGTTTTACGCCCTAGTTTCCAACCTATTGGTTCAAGTCGAGCCAACCACAGCCTTTTTTACCAGGAGGTGGGGCACCCTGGCTTGTTTTCCCAACTCCATTGCTTTTGGGGAGCATCACTCACAACAGCAGTACGTAGGTTCTATTATTAGCGTCTTTGGTATAACTTGACCTGGGAAGAGAACCTGGGTCTTCTGCATGAGAGACAGTCCAAACATGCGGACCAGTCTAGATGGGACAGTGTGTACTACAGTTAATGCCTAATGATGTAGGAACTTTCTGTAAGGCTATACACTTACAGTAGTTTGTTCTTTCTGATCTATGGTACAGTAGGCCTAGTATGCTCAGGGTCAGATGAGATGTCAATGTACAGTAGGAGTCAGTACTCCATTCAGTGTGCTGAGTAATACAGTAGGGAAACAGGTACCCAACTCAGCAATTATTAGTCATCCAACCTTATGTACCAATTCCTTTGCAACAATATACCAGGGAGTTGTAAGCTTGACTCTCTGAGGAAAGAGCAAGTGGCAAAACCAAATAACATTGCACTCCCAAAGACTAGCCCTCTTGCAAGGATGACCCATCTAGGATCCCAGACTACCAAGGAAAGGAGGTTTGCTCACTGAAGGAGTTACTGTACCCCAAAATGATACTTTGACCAGGGAGCATCTCCTTGCATTGACCAATCACCTTTCAACCTTCAGACCTTACATCATATAGTACTGTAGGTCTCTCATGTCTGGCTCTGTACTAGCCACTTGTTCACAAGTATGCCATCTCTAGTGTTTACACTGAAGTTACGGTACTGTATACTGCAGTACTTAACTCTTCTGTATACACATTGACCTATTCATAGGCAATTAACAACTGTGTGTAATTGATGCTGAACTCAGATTGTCCATCTGTTGTACAGTACATATAGCATCTGACTCATTCCAGGGTGGTGCCATCTGTAGTTTGAACTGTAAATAAGCCTTGAAATATTTTGTAATGATAATCCACTCCAAAGGTTTCCATACTTATGGTGATTGATCTAGGACAATACAAAGCTATTAGTTGGCTGTGAATTTTGTGCCTGGTATTAAAAAACTTTTGTAAAATTTCATATTGATGCATGCATTGAGTGAGCCATGCAGTGAATGTTGTATAATATAAGTAAATTTTTTCTTCAGTGGTTAATTGCATATTTATTTTGGTCTAGTTTTTCCAACATTTTAGTCCAACATTTTAGTTTTAATTTTATGTAGTTTTTTACCTTATGGCAGAGTCTTTTATTTAACTGGTTGTTATGGCCAAGTCAATTATGTATTTCCTTTGCCCACTTGGCTGTACTGGCCAGTTAGAAAAATGACTCTCCCCTTATTATTGTAGCAAATTCAAGCAAAGGTCTCTTTACACATACTGTAAAATTCTAAGTACTGTACATAGTTGAATTCGATTTGATGCAGTTATTATAATCACTTTTGTCTCATTCCATTATGAGAAAAAAGAGAAGGCAAAAAAAAGAAAGAAAAGCAACAGTGCATTGTGGGAGAATAATTAACTACTTATATTGATGTTATACTGTAGCTGGGCAAGGAAAGTTAACCATGTTAATTGAATATTTTCGTCTTTGCTCAGAGATGTTTATGTTTATGGTTCATGTACTGAACAGTTCATGTTAAAATTTAATGTTACAGTATCTGCTGTCTTTGGCAACATGTAAGGGCCTACCTTTTAGTCTTGTTTATCTTTGTTATTCATCCTTTTAGTTTGACCTTAAATTTATTCGAGATTCTATCCAGCCCCCAAGGCATATAAAGTTTTTACAATTGCATATCCCAGGATGCACTTATGTTATCAATTTACCAGAGTTTAGTTGCCTAAAATTAATGGTAAATTGTAAAGAAAAACTGGCCAATTTGCCAACAATGTGAATCTGTTACATCATGTCTGCATGCTTCAAGTTCATTCTATGTGGAAAATGTGCTATCAATTTCTAATATCTCTAGAACCGAACATGGGAAATGAGTTAAACTCTCATCAGAATTTAGACTATGTTCCTCATCAACATGGAAAATAAATTTGCCTCAGGACAATTCTTTCCATTAGGTGTAAAATAGTGCAGGTATAATATAGACCTAGCATTGTCTATTTCTCAATTTTTCCTGTATCTCAGACATGTACTTCCAGTATGTATGTAATGAAGTTGCTCATGGATAACCCCCACAGGGAGATGGAAAGAGGTGTGGATATAGCAGTGTTAAGTAGCTAAATTATTAAAAGAGTCCAGTCCTAAACATTTTCCCATATTTTTACTTCTCATTGCAGGTGGTGAAGACTATTGGTCTCAGGGAAATCTGGTTCTTTGGTCTGCAATACACAGATACCAAGGGGTATATAACATGGCTGAAACTCAACAAGAAGGTACGTATATACAAAGACTACAAAAAGGAGATACTAGGGTTTGTGTGCAATGGTCAATGGTTTACTATATAATACGCTGTATAATTCACATTGCAGACACACACTTACCCCTTGCTACCCTGCACTTGCTCTGACTGTCAGATTAAGCACATAGCTTGTTAGCAGACAGGTGTAAGTTTGTTGCTTGCAAGCTACCACACCATGGAGCTTTGGGGAATTTCATGCTGGCAAAATTCTAGTCAAGTGGTTTGATGGTACTAAAGCTACTACAGGTAGTGCATGATCTAGATGTAACAAAGGTTAAGTAAAGTCTCTCATAAATACATCTACCAGGCAGGTTGGGGGGGGGGGGTGGGGGGTCATATTCATATGTAATCAAGAGTAAACAAAGTCTCTCATAAATGCATCCACTGGGCAGGTGGGGGGGGGGAGGGGTATTCAGATGAAGTAAAGCGTATGGAAAGTGTCTCATAAATGCATCCACCAGGTAGATGGGGGGGGGGGGATTCAGATGTAATAAATGTTAAGTCTCACATAAATACATCCACTAGGTTGGTGGGGGCTATTCAGATGTAGCAAGGGTAAAAAAGTCTATCATAAGTGTACCCAAGAGGCAAGTAGGGAAGGAAAGAACCATCTCATTCTTTTTCTCACCTCTTTATCTCTGTTTGCATGTTACCAGTGATCATACGTAATAACCTTAGTATTAAGCACAGGACTGTGACTTCTCCTCATACTAGAAGACTATACACTGTCTGAGTTTTAAGGAAACCAGTTATACATGCATTTGAGATACCTTAGACTTTGTGGGTTGAGGAATGGTGTGATTTTAAAAGTCTAGAGCAGTCCCTCCAAACTTTTTGAAGTGACAAATACTGTAAATATCATAATTTTCTTCTTATTTCTCTTTAAAGTATCTTCCATCATATTGTATGAACTCAATATTTCCTACAAGGTAAACCAAGTAGTTGTCCCTAGTAAATTTCACATTTGAGGAGAAGATCTGTTGTCACACGACTCTCATTAGCCAATTATGAAACAGGACAACCTACTAGTACTACATTGTACTTCAGATTGGGGTGACTGCTCTTTAATTCTTTTAAATGGTAATCCATGTAATTGCAGGCTTTCAAGCAATCCTACTTTTCCTACTTTATCCAACTTTTTTTGGCCTACCTCCTACTCATCCTATTTTTTCTTGGAAATGTCCTTCTTTCTACTACTTTTTGCCTAACAAATCCAACAATTATGTTAATTACCCATTGATCGATCAAAAATTTCTGAACTTTGTTACCTCAGCCCCAACCGTGGCAGGGCAGAGGTTAGCTGTATGTGGTTGCTATTTGAACCGAGCAATTTGAATAGTTCAAGACAGCCCCCTTCGAATAATTGTTCACCATAGCACATTAAAAAGGCTAAGATGGACTAGTAGTATACATCCATTGCAGGGCATGCAAGCTCTGAGTACATAAAATGTGTTTCCCACAGTCATACTGTACAAGATGTCAATGTTGCCCTCCTGAAAAACTACAAAAATCCTACTTTTGTCCTACTTTTGCCCTTTAAAACCCTACTTTTCTCCTATTTTACTTAGGATTTTGGACCTACTTTTATCCTACTTTTCCATGGAGTCCACTTGAAAGCCTGAATTGTGAATGAACAATGAAAACCAATGAGTTCTGTGGAAACTGGGCTCCTTCTTTACATATTAGGCATATCAATGTGTAGCAAGCTTTGTGTCCCTACTGTACAGTACTCTAGCACAGCAATTTTTGGTTCCTTGCTGAAGACCGGCAAGGAATCTTTGCGATGGTGATGTTGTGTGTGTGTGTATGTATGTATGTGTGTATGCAATGCTTTGGGTTGTAAACATGATATCTCGAGAAGGGTAAGTGTGACCAATCTCATATTTGGTGTGTGGGTTGGCCATATTGAGTAGATACTCCCTGTTTTTTGGTGGAGGTCAAAGGTCATTTGGGGTCATAAGAAGTCATATGGTAAATTCCTTCAAAATTGCGCATAAACAGGGTATCTCCAGAAAGGTAAGTGTGACTAATGTCATATTGGGTGTGTGGTTTGTCCATATTGAGTAGATGATCTTTTTAGTTTTTTGTGGAGGTCAAAGGTCATTTGGGGTCACGAGAGATCAAAAGGTCAAAACTTTGTAAACATGATATTTCAAGAACGGTACATGTGACTATGCTCATCTTTCAGCTGTGGGTTGGTCTCAATGAGTAGACGTATCATGACAAATTTTGTGAAGGTCAAAGTTCATTTGGGGTCCCGGGAGGTCAAAAGGTCAAAACCTTGTAATCACGATATCTCAAGAACGGTAGACGTGACTTAGCTCATATTTGGTGTGTAGGTTGGTTGTATTAAGATGATCCCATTTGATTTTCGTGAAGGTCATTTGGAGTCAGCAGGGTTAAATCCTGACAGGGGTACTTTCACAGTTTTATAAGAAAGGTAACTTGTAGTATCCCTGATACTTGTCAAGTAGATGGTGCATAGTGAATAAATGGAACCAATAGTTTTTGGCAGGGGTCAAATGTCATTTGGGTTCACAAGGGACAAAAGGGATCTCAATGTAGGAAGCTTGGATGTCTTGCATGTGTACTTTGTGGGCATATTATGAAGCCCTGTCAATTGAAAAACATTATAGAGCACTGTCAATGTGAAAAACAGCCTTACATTTTAGCGGCAAGGATTGGCTTTCTGGTTCTTTATCAAAACCTACGAAACTTGACCACACAAATGAACAGCATAGATAGACATTCATTGTCATTTATGGCCATGGTTAATCCCTTTTGTAAGAACATTTGGTAATTTGTTGGTAATTTGAAAACTCCTTAAGTTGCACTCTAAAAGTGTCATAAATTGATTGTGGTCATTTTGCTTGTGCTAAATTGCATAGTTGATATGGCAATTTTTTTGTCTAATGCCTTCTATTGTGTATGAAAACTGTGTTAGGCTTCTGACCTCTTACATATATATTAACAGTATCCATTTCAAGTTAGAACCCACTGTGGTTTGCTATTCTTTCTATGACCTCTGTCCAAAATTTTTATTTCCTATATCAAACAAGGTAATTAAGGTTTATATGGAAGACCACCTTCTGTAAGGTTTCAATGATTGGGAGAGGAAATAATGGGTATTATGACTAGGTATTGGGTCAAGAGGAAGATACCCTAGAGTGGTTCATCCTTTGACTAAGATGGTGTGTTGCCTTTAAAGAAACACTTTTTTTTAGTCATAAATTGTTACAGTTTTTCTGACTTGCCTGTTTCTTCACTTCTTCCCTTCCACACCTGCCACGACTGCCACCCCACTCTTCAGCTGCTCTTCTCTTACATGGAACTTTCATTCAATTTTATGGTCAAACCAGATATTTAGGTCAAAAGGAGCCATCCCTAGGTGTACTTTGTCTGCTATCTTGCTCCTCAACATCTCCTATACATATACAGTACACATGTGGTTCCCTAGTATGCCTGGAAATCCATCTGGCAAGTCCGTTTTGCACTTGAATGGCATCTTCCCACTTGAAAAACGCTTCCTAAGATGTATGAACATACTGTGCAAAAACTCTTTGAAGCCAGCCATGCAGAGGCAAAAATATGTCTTCTCAAAGTAGGGAAAATGGAATGTTGAAGAAATGTACAGTATTACTGTAGCTCACTGCTTTCTAGGACTGAGAGAGCATGATCCTGGTGCTTAAAACAAGCGATGCCAAATCAACATACAGGCAAGTTATAGAATTACAGTACTTGTGGAAAGAGGACATATGAGTATCACAGCTCTTGGACTCCAAAACCAGGCAACTTTTGTTGATTGTGGAGGGGGGAGGCTGTTCTAAATTTGAAAGATATGTGACTCAGGGCACTTAGATAGATTTTCCCAATATATATGAACCCATGCCTTCAAATTATTTACCCAGTTCCCCACTTCCTTGGCAGTCTTCAAAGAAAGCTGTGAATCTTTTGTTAAAGGTCATGAAAAACAGGCATTACCTGTACTTGTAAGCAAAAGTTTGTGTTCTTAACCACCAAACACACCTCTTTTTTGGTAGCCTACAGTGTAAATATTTCTCAATGTTTTGGTTACAGTCATTATCAGCCCTTTTCACCTCACATTTGTAGAGTTTGCACCAGAGGTAGAGACCGAGGGCAGAGGGTTGGTCACTTACAACATTTTTCAAATTTTGCTTTTGGAGTACACCACAGGCTTTCACTGTAGTCCCCTTGGATGCTCCATGTCTGCAGTGAAAAAGAGCCAGGAATTTCATACAAAAAGTTGATGGTCATCTTTAGGTTTACAGTAGTTGGTAGGCCAGGTACGGCTGTGGTCTTATTATGATCAATTGCTAAAATTTTAGTGTAATCTTTGTAGTACATTTACACATCTCAGGGAATAATTTAGCATTCAAATTTTGCGTAGCAGTTTCAAAGATTTTTGAGGTCTCTCACACAGTGTTTGTGAAAATGCAAGGGTTATGCACACAAAAAAAATGCTACACAATTTGTCATTTGTATAGCAACTTGGCCTGTTTGTGTAGCAAATTGCGATGGGATACTGGATAAATTATTCCCTGCATCTTCTATGTTACCCCCCTCCCCCCTACCCTGAATACCATGCTTGGTCATTTACAGTATCTGCTGCAGTAGGACCGTGTGTACAGATATTTAATGCAACAGCTCCCTGATCTGGCTTAAGTCCCTAAAACTAATATTGGAATACTGTCAGTATACCACAAGTGAGCAAAATTCCTTGAAGTGCTTTAAAATTGGTTATATATCTTCATGAGCCCTTTGTGTATACATATGATACCTTGACAACTCCCTGTATGATTGTAGACTATGACTGTAGTTTTGTGCCCCCATTAACACAGTTCATTATGATTCAGGCCATTGGTATTTATTTGAGAACTTGTCCAAAAAGAACTAAAATCACTGACCCAGAACCTTAATAATAATGAGACTAACTATTAAGAAAAGGAGTACTGTACTCTATAAATGGTTAGCTACCGTGGTAGACTGCTGTGATTCAGCACCACGGACCCCATTGTACATGTGTATCAACTGTACGTCACAGCCAACACTATGAGATCCTGTACCACATTACTATGGCATGGGTAAAATTTCCTGTTTTGTTAAATACAGGGGACAGTTGTACTACTGCTGATGAATGGGAAAAAATAGGGAAACCAAAAAAAAGTGTTGAAAGACCCTTGTTCTTGCAGAGGTGTGCAATTGTGCAATACACACATTTAGTTTAGTACAAGGAAAATATTTGTTTGCAGAAAATTCCAAGCTAGCCAAGTTTGGTGCAGTAAGTGGAAGAGGATAAGGGAAGTCACCAGTATACAGTACCTTAGGTGAAGGTACAAGGGCACCCTCTTTCTTTAGTGTGCTATTAGTTTAAAAACCAGGGCTAGGGGTAGATAATTGGGAATTACTGTACTATAGTAAATAGGGGTTGGTATTAGGCCCTATAGATTTCCAAACCAGGGACTTTTGGGGAAACTATGCTCCATGCATACATGATCGTAAACGAAAGTAAAATCATGACATATCAGCCTACGTACGACAGTATAATAAAGGTGGTTGAGATTTGTGTTACGATAACTTCGGTGGATGCGTCTTTGAACTTCTGATTGTACTAAGTTACAGTAGCAAACTGCAACCTGGTGAAGGGACAAAAATTGAGACTTGTTCACTAATTTGACAATTTTGAAGGTGACATCCTTATTGTACAGTGTATTTCTTAGCCCTAGCACCAAAAATGAAACAGATTAAATATGTACCTCAAATATAGTAAAGTTGCAGCAATCACCTTTTTTGTAATTTTTTGGCTTTTGCTTCTTTACTTTTTCCTTCATCCTTCATTTTGGTTTCATTTGGAGTTTCCCCCCTCCCTCCTGGCTACTGTACGTGATTCCTGCAATAGCTCTCTATGCTATTGTCTATCTCAAGCATGTGGGAAAAGCAAAATTAATTCAGTCTTAAACAGTATGTGTACTGCAGTTCCGTGCTCTGTACAGTATTTTGCATTTGATGTTAATTTTAGGACCTAAATTACTGTGTATTACAGTAATTATATTAACTAACTAATAATTTGGAAGACACTTTCCTTTGTCACTACTAATGGGATTAATTTTAAGGCTGTTCTTTTAGCTTTTATGGTTAAACATACACCCACTGACTATGAAGTATTTCCTGTTTGCAGATTTCAACCTGGTTTTGTTGGAATCCTAACCACAATATGCATGGGTTACAAAATGTAGGCCTTCACTATAAACTGCTTCATTTCTTTGTAATTTTACAATGAAAGAGAGAAACAGGAAGTACGTTCAATGATATTAAACGTCATGTTTGCTGGACAAATTGTTAATAGGATTTATAAGAAATCTCTTTTTTGTGGACATGAAAGTGTTTCTTTTACATGAGGCTGCATACCCTCAAACTAACTACTTTAGTAGGCCTATAGCCACAGTGTATTATGAATCATTAGAAAGTGACATGTTAAACTGGAAAAATAAAAACAGGTGATACTGTAGGCTTCGGTGAAATATGGTGATCAATTTAATGTTTTACAAGATCAACTGCATGCAGTATAGTAGTGTTTTACAAAGGTGGGCGATTGAATGGTTATTTTTTTTCCAGTCACTTACAGAGAAAATAATTGTTTGTGGGAAAAGAAACCAGTCATAGACCCATAAGTAGCAATTAAAGGGATTGTGGGATAGGCTTTTGGTCCTTTTTTTTTTTAAGTATGAGATTTGCCCGGACCAGCCATAGAACCTTAAATAGCAATTAAAAGGATTGTCAGAAAGGGTTTTGGTGCCTTTTTTTTGGGGGGGGAGGGGGGCAGTGTGAGGTTGCATAGTTTCTTTATCCCAGTCAAAGACAGAGGAAATAATTGTTTGTGGGAAATGAAACCAGGCACAGACCTTTAAGTAGCAATTAAAAGATTCACTTTGTGGACAACAATATACCTACCCCTTGCTACATCTTATTTGCATTATTCTTGCATGCTGCGTGCCAACAGGAGCAGTTCTGACACCCTGTCCCCCCTACAGTATGTCCACCATCGTGGCCGGCAGCTCGTCCTCATTCTCCTTCCACTGCAAAGTTTGCATCTCGTGGAGGATTTTTGGTCTGGAAAGTCCTACCTTCTCCAGCACTTCTGACATGGATAAATTGCTAAATGTCTTGGTGGGGGCCCTGGGGGGGGGGAGGGGAGATTGTGGGACACCTGTTTGGTCAATATCATTTTACTCTGGCAAAAAAACAACTCGCACCAACATATTCTAATCCACAATCCTTTGTAAAGGCTATTTGGGAAAGGGTCTTTTATTTAATAAAAACATCGGCCGAACAAAGTTAAAAAAAAAAAAGGGGGCACTGATGTCACAGATTTTTAAAATAATCCCTTACAGAAAATATTTCTGAAGTGGGGTACACTTTTCTTCTGCTTAAATTTGGTGTACATGTAACTTGCTGGCTGTGGAAGAAAACAAGTTAATGTGCAGTATACTGCTGCACATTAAGTGATTCAATTTTGAATAAACATTAAATCGCTGTTATTTGGGGCGTAGCTGTTGGTAGGCGGTGGCTTCTGTAAGTTCAATTGTGCATTCTTTGAAGATGGGATCATATCCCATATACTGTACAGTAGGTGTGCCTTGGTAGACATGCTCTCTAGATTTTTGTGTAATACATACTGTAGAAATTGAAAAAGATGTTTGTGATTTTAAGTACTGTACCAGTTAAGCTACAAAATAGTAAGGGTGCTTCCTGTGGATGGCAAAAGGCTACATTTGTAGATTGTATCATGTACTGCTACTTGCTTACGCTAGGTGTGTGGCTTCCGTTTGGTTTGCAAAACCACAGGTGTAGGAAACACAGAGGGAGAAACCCTTGTCTAAAAATGTGGGGAAGGTAGTATGCTTCAGTCCTTACCCCATTTATTCAAGAGGGGAAACACTTTATTTTGTTGCCTCAATGCAAAATATGCAAAAAGTTGCAGTCATTTTTCAGAAAGTTTACTCAAATATTTGGACAATTTGCATCTAATGATCCCCAAATATAAAAAAATGTTAACCCTTCCCTATGAAAGTCAGGGGTACTCCTGTCGATAGTTCTGTTACCCGGTCTGACTGTTAGATTGCATGTATGTTAAAGGCCAAAAGGAGAATCAGAGCAGTTGTTTTGATAATTTTTTTTCACAGTGATTCTGTACCACAACCATACATTGAGTTCTGGCTAACAATAGGGATCTGTAATTGTGCCTTAATTCTGTGATTGGTCACCATGTATTTTGAGGTTATCTTGTCCTGCATAAAAACATGGATTTTTTTACCCAGGGGGCTTGACTTGAACCAATTGTTTGGAAACTGCCGTAAAACCCGAGCAAACTAACTAACTTTACCCAAAAGATTATTAAGAAAGAAAATTTCCATTCAACAAATAATGAATACAATACATGATGAACATTTCTTTTAACTTGAAAGATAGCTTTAAAGTTTCTACATTCTTATAAACAGTCGGTTTCGAAAGCAAAATCGATCTGCTGGAACAAAAGTTTAATTTCATTTGTCAAAGTCTGATTGTCCTTTTAATTGTTCATATCCATTGTATACATTTTTTCCCCATTTAATTCAGTACCTGCATGATGGATACAGTCATATTGTATGAGTAGACACTCTGTTCAGTACTAGGTCTGTACTTTACAAGCTGTGTAATGCATTCATTGTCTTTGTCAAGGCATACAGCGTTTCTTTTTAAGTTTTATTTTGAATGTGAAACCGAAAGTTACCAATGAAGAATAAGCTTTGTGGATGGCTATTGTCTTTGTAGTTTTCTTACCATAGCTTAATTGAGTTAAAGTTTCTTTAATTAGCTTAATCTACCTTATAAATAGTATCTGTGTAGAAGTGCTTAATGTTACAATAAGATCCTGTTAAAATAGGAAGCTTTACAATCTTTTTCCCTGGGGTCAAATTTGGCAGACATTTAATGGTAACATTTTGATTTCTTCATAGAAAAATGCAATTAAATTGAATATCAATTTAAGCAGAACAAAAATATTTTTCACAGATACAGTAGTAATTCAATATCTGTTGCTGAAGAGAAACTATTCCTGCAAACTGTCAAAATTTCAAATGATACAACTTCCATTGTGTTACTCCTCTGATAGGTACAGTATTTTTAGGAAGAAAAGTTATTGTAAGGGTTAGTTTAAAGACTAAACAGTGATTTATAATTTGGACCACGCAGCATTTAAATTATATTCTATTGTCTTTGTATGTCACGTTGGTGTACATTTGAAATGCAATATTTTCTTCACAATTTATTTCCCAGTTTCTGCTGCTTAAGAAGTTCTGGATTACACAGTATACAAATGATTTCTCACAGTGAAAATACATAAATTTATAAAATATGAGCAATGATGCTAAGGATTGGTTAAGATTAGATGGGAGATTTGCCTGGGGAGGGGAGGGGAGGGATAGCACATCTGTGGCAATGATGACATATATTTCATTTGTCCTAGCAGATTGGAACAAATTTGATATGAGTATGGTATAAAGACTATAAACACAAGTACTAAAGATTTTACAGTGTGAGATGTTTGGTACCTACATTGGTCCCTTATGCACTACTCTACAGTAGCTATGCATAATGTGCAACATATACTGTACATGACAAGCTCTACAATATAGCATTAACTGTGTAACACACTTGCATGTCTTCTTGATACAAGGCATGTTTTCCTAGGTCTCAGTTTTTAAAACAGTTTTCCAGACTAGTACTGTAATTATTTATCCAAAGTACACCCATAAAAGCTGGTATCTTCAATTTTTCTCATTGTAAATATTTGACTTACAGCCTTGTTGTCATATTTGTGCTATTAAAAAGGACCTGGATATAAGATATTTATGTCCTCAGTGCAATTGTTGTACATATTGTTACGTTCTTGTACTGCAAGAGGTAGTAGGTCATTGAGAGAGAACACCAAAGTGGACATTTGAAATGGTAGCATCCCTTGTAGTAAAGTCACAGATGTGTACGTACCTGTGAGATATAAGCTGAATTCACATTGCAGACATACAGGTACACATTCCCCATGGTACATTTAATACAGTTCACATGCTGTGTGCTAGCAGGAGTAGATGTGGTATACTGTAGCACCTCCATGGTACACAAACCATCTACGTCCTTATTTCTCTTCCGCCATAAAGCTGTGTTTTTTAGTACTAGCAGAAGAGAACTTAATTGAGGTTGAACAACTAAACAATTGGGTGCATTAGGGTGACCATTCATCCTGCTTGCAGCAGACAATCCAGCTTTCCAGCATGTTCTACATTGAGTTCACACTGCTCTGGAAGTATTTTACTCTCTTATATTTTCCAAAAATGGTTTCATTTTCTGACACAGCATCCATGGTAATACAGCTTCAAACACAAGGAAGGGCCAGTTCTGGCCAACTTGGGGGTTTGGTAGTCAAAAATTGTCTTGTATCCTAAGCACCAACTGACAGGGCGTTCCACCTAGATACTAGCTAAGATTATCCTTCTTTTTCGTCATCATGGAATGGCTAGCCTAGATGCAGTGCTAAAACTGTTATAAGGTACAGTAGGGAGCAGTGTGGAAGCTATGCAATTTAAATGTACAGTAGAAAGGGGTAAGTATGTAGAAGCTCATGAAGTGCACCCACTATGAAGGTGGAGGTAATATTCTGTACTTACATGTACTCTACTTGTATGACTGTGGTGCTCTCAAAATGATACAGGACTTAACTTCACCTGATTTCATGGTGAAATGGATATAATTTCATCAGGACTGTCTAACCCTGAAGACAATTCTTCTAAAAAGTTGTGAAACTCTTTTGGTATATGTATAAAAAGTACAGTATACTATTTTCAGGTTTTTAACTGTTCTTACAAATTAACATATTTCCTGTTGGACAGGTTATGGCACAAGATGTTGCCAAGGGTTCACCACTGCAGTTCAAATTCCGAGCTAAATTCTTCCCAGAAGATGTGACAGAGGAACTCATTCAGGAAGTAACACAGGTATGTATGCATAATGTTGATCCTGCTCGGCAGGAATTTAATTTTGTGCATTCTGTATCAGATCCAGTCAACCAGCTGGAATCTCATTTTATGGGTTCTAGTTTCAGACAACTTGTAGTATTATAGGCCAAGGATCACTTGGCAAGAAGCATGCCCACAGCTGCCCTTTTGTTAACCTCATTGAGTCTGCATAGTTCCTCCATGGTATAGCCTAGCATACAGTACCTCTATCCTGAGCTTGCACTGTGCTTTTACTGCAGCACAGGTCAGGTATGAAGTACCTTGAAAACTACAGCATACTCTGTATAGTACTGTATTTTTAATCAGACAGGAGCTCTGTATGAATTCATCTAGTCTCTGCATGAAAAAGTTATGTATGTACTCTGTGTAAAAAAAAATAGGCTGTGGGTCAATTTTCTCCTCTCCCACCTCCTATTCACATTTATTCCATTTTATTTAATTGGGAGACAATGGTTTTTCTTTGCGCTGTTTGGTATGTCCCAAGGAATTCCCTTCATTTGGAAAAAAAGGCTGTGGCCAGCCCGACTTGAACCAATTGGTTAGAAACAGGGCCATAAAACTTTTATCTTACCAAATCTAACCTCTTCATTGTTCTCCGTTATAATACTGGTATGTTTCTTTCTTTTCTTACAGAGACTGTTTTTCCTTCAAGTTAAAGAGACAATCCTTACGGATGAGGTCTACTGCCCTCCTGAAACATCAGTTTTACTTGCCTCATATGCTGTACAAGCTAAATTTGGGGACTGGACAAAGGGAGCTGAGGGCGGAGAGTTTTTGGCCAATCAGAAACTTCTTCCTGAAAGGTTAGGCTGATAAACAAAAAGCTTAGCTTTGGTTTTTGCATGTATTGCCCAGTCTGTTTCATCTCTCCTTCATCTAGGGAGAAGAAGCAAGTAAACCACAACTAAAAAGGAGTCGACCTGATTTAAACCAGTTGTTTAGAAACTGAGCCATACAACCTCATTTAATTAGCTAACTCTTCTTCATCTCCTAAAAAGGGAACCTACTGCCGTCCTGCTTGGTGCTCAGCATAGGCAGTGGAGAAGGGAAAACAAGCCATTGAGCCACAACTGGAAGAAAGATCATGGGCAGCTCGACTTGAACCAGTTGGTTTGAAACTGGGCCGTAAAACTCCATCTAATCTAATCATTTTCATCCCCAAACCTTCTTTGTATGTATACATGACCAAATAATATGCAGTTTCTAATTAGTAACTAGAAAGGTTCTAAACATATCCAACACTGTTTTTCTACAGTACTGCCAGAAAGATTAGCACACACTGAGTTGACTTTCAACTAATGCTGTTTGTTCAACTAGTTGAACCTTTAGAATTTTTCAGCAGGATTCAACTTAGTTAGATCCTCCCAATGAAGGGACTTCCTTATGAAGTCAGGTACATTGTTCAGAAATCATTCTACATATTCTCCAAACAGACTACATTAAAAGGATTAACCCTCTGTGAAGGGGAGGAACTACATTTATTAAATACTTCATTATTAATAAAACAAAAGAAATTGCTCTAGAGGATGCAAAGAGGATCAGGGACAGGATGAATGGGTCAAGTTGGTCAACTAGTTGATGATTAGGGATTATCCTGGATTGACATGACTGAGTTGTTACCTTGGTTCTATTGAAGTTCACAGTGAAAGCAATTCATCTGTTACTAGGGGGTCAACTAAAGTCACACTAGCCAAGTTGAAACGTGTTGATCTTGTTGGCAGTACTGCACCTTCTGTTGATGTCTATACCAAACCTTGACCCAGATATCTTCATGCAAGCACCAAAATCCAGACACACAAACCCAGACACTTACTTGTCTGGGCAGTCAAGGCTTGACATCCTTTATGAATTTGTGTAATGCAGCTCAGGCCTCTGGACCTTGTTTCCCACAATAACAAGGTTTTGTTACAGATGATGTTACAAGGATCGGACTTGGGTTTGCTGTTTGCCTCTTCACCCTTTGAGAAGCATGTAGTAAAGTGTAATCCAGTGTTATTATAACATCTCATTTACTCCTGTGTATCTGATTGGAAGATAGGTGATCGCATGGCATGGGTTATACTGTTTTACCTCTCAAGGTCATAAGTAGGTGTAGATAAACCCGTAGAAGTGATGTCAACTATGATCAGTCACAAGTGCGTACAATCAAATTTTGATCAATCTGTATAGGAAGTTAGGTGCTGTATAAAACAAATAGTGAATGTTTTCTTTCATCTGATGAAATTATTCATACTGTTGCACTCCTCTAAATACTCATTATTTGTATTCTTATTGGTAGGCTGTAAAGGTCAGAGGTTTTTTTTCCTGCTGAAGTTATGTTCTGGAGTCTGTTATGATGTCTTTGTAGGGTTGAGACTGGCTACAGACTTACAACTAATAGGGCCAAGGATACCCAACTTTAAAGTATTATAGTCATATTTTTATTTATTTTCCAAAATTTGAAGCCCATGGTTTTTTCAGAGAACAGGTTTTAGACTGTGTAGTGGTTGGGGATTTGAGTAAGGACTAATTGCCATGATCATACTCATTAGAAGGAAATAAATCACTTATCTATTTTTGCTGAAGTATATGTACCTGTGTTAGTTAGTATATGAGTCTAGGACTTCCTTTGGTGTACTTGCCTATATGGTTCGGAAATTGGTATGCTTGACTCTAATATAATGCAAAAGACCATGACTAAATGTCACTGATTTCCAGAGAGTACAAAAATTGTATATTCTACACCTGCATTTCAAGAAAAAAAAAATTGCAAGTTTGGAAGAAATTTTGTGTCACTGCATACTTTCTAATGTCACCTGGTTTATAGTAACAAAAGATATTCATGCAAAGTCTTCATTACCCCACTTTCAATTGTAATCCTAAAATAGCCAAATAAATGTGTGTCCAAGTTGATATTTACCTAGAATGAAGGTATTTTGGAAGTCTTGACATGTTTAAATTAACATCAAGCTTCCATTTGTCATTAAGTTTTCCACATGTTATCTCTTGCAGTAAATGCTATTCCTGTCATGTGGAAAGAATGCAGGAGTACATTTTCTCACATCATTGAAGATCATAAAAACAGCTACTATTTCAAACTTGTATGTTCTCCCTCCCACAGGGTGATCGACCAACATAACCTTTCACGTCAACAGTGGGTGGAAAGAATTGTTAACTGGTATGCGGAACACAAGGGTATGCTGAAGTAAGTCCAAAAGATGTCTTTGAATTTTACTGCCTGGATTCTTCTTAACACTTTCATGGGATTAAGGCTTTTAGGAGATAAAATTCTAAATGGTCGTCATAAATTAAAATAATTGTATAAATGTCCCACAGAAGTGCCACATATGGTCCATGATCAAGTAACATGTTACCATGGTTACTGATCATGTTATGTGCATTACTGTGACCTTATCAGTATGTATTCAGTATTCAGTATGTAGCACTGTAGACAGCCTAGAACTTGAGGGTTTACAGCAATTGTTAGAACCTTATATTACTTTTACCTGAAAGAGAGATCTGGAGTTCAACTCTGAACAACACACTGAAGACTGCCATTATGCTTGGGCTGAAAAACTCCATCTAACCCAATCTACATCAAAGGCATTGTCTGGTCTTTTTTGCTTCTCATTTACTCTTATTTATATGTTTATCATTATTGCCTGAAATATTGTCCAGCTGAAAATTTATGGCACTATGGTTACCCTTACCAATAGAGGGTGTAGGATGTTGCAGTTTAAGAGTGCAAGATAAAGGGAAAAATTTTCAAATCAAGTCATCTGAACATTATACCAAAACCCTATTCCTTACCCAGGATATTATTTCTTTTTTGAAGATTGATTTTTCTTTGTTGATAAATACTCCCAGGTTTTATAAAGGTCCTGAAAATGTGTTGCCAAGTGGGTGAAAGGTCCAAGCAGATTACATTTGTTATTCTTTATAATTCAATACTTTTTTTGTGCTTGAAATTTTCAATATGTAAAGATACTTTTCCTTGTAGATCTTTTGTGAAAGGATCCTATTTTACAGCAAAGTTATGAAATATTCAGTAGAGTGCTGTCACATGAGGTCATAATATGGTAGCCACACCTACTTTGAAGGAAAAAAAAACAACAGTCATCACATTGCTTTTCATATCAGTTGCCTCTGACTTAGCCATACATATTACAATGTTTTTGGCAAACAAGAAAGGAGTGGGGTTTGTGACGTCAGTAAAACACTATATGGTAGAACTGATATATGTTAAAAAAAAAAAAAAAACCATGAAAGCTGCATTTGATCAATTAACCCCTTCAGAGGGGACTGATTTCCCATCATGCACTGCAAGTGCACTGCAAGAGTAAATAGTTGTTGGACACCCATTTCCCACACAAATATTTATGGATATCTAATGAGGAAGTGTTGTGCAATAAGGTTAGATTTGTAGAAAGTTAGTATTGCAGCCTTAGTCTCTGTCATCCCCCTCCTTGCCTCCTATTTATGAGTCCCTAATTGCCTGCAATTCTTGATGCAAAGACACTTCCACAAAGGGTTCATAGATCCTCAAACCTGATAATCTCCCCCCCCCCGCCTTTTCATTAACAAATGTGTGGGCAAAATGCCCTCCTCTTGTTCAGTTCAAGAGAGAAAAGTCAGACCCCACCCTCTTCAGTTCAAGAGAGATAAGTCAGGTTTTGTTGCATAGAGGTTTTCAGGGCAAGGGAGACCACTGTCGGGTTAGGTTAGCCTCTGTCTCCACTATGTTATTTGTTTACCAGGGTCAAGTTGCAGGTAGGTGGGATTACAAGAGCAATAGGAGGTAAGTATCAGGACTCTTAGATTTCCAAATCAGGGAGTTTGGGGCAATCTGTTTCCTCTGTGACAATTAAACGTAAAAAAATTGTAATAATATGCAGTAGGTTCTACTGGAATTGTCTCCAATATTGCAACGAATATCAGTTCAAATCATCAACGATAAAAAAATTTTTAATGGGTGGGTGGGTCCTTGATGGCATTTCTAAAGTACATTTAGTATCTCTTACACGAAGAGCTTTTTATGGTGATGATTTCATTGTAAATATGTGACTAGACTAGGTTAGTTAGATGGGTTAAACGACACACCAATACGTATGTGTTATAGTGTCACCAAGTTGGACAGTTACATTGTTGGGGACTAGACAAGATGACCATGGTACTGTGCAGTACATGTAAGCATGAGAAGCACTGTCATAAATAAATGTCAGTTGGTGCTGGTACAGTGTTCTGTGTGCTTGTCTTGAAAAGTGAATAATGTTTAAAAGATGTTGTTAAATTTGAGTTTGGGCACTGTAAAAAAAATTTGTAAGAGAGAACATTTTTTCCCCATTCTTCTTTTGCTATCGTAGGGAGGACGCCATGTTGGAATACTTGAAAATTGCACAAGATTTGGAAATGTACGGTGTTAACTATTTTGAAATCAAGAACAAGAAGGGAACAGAACTCTTTCTCGGTGTGGATGCACTCGGCTTAAACATTTACGAAAGTGAAGACAAGTAAGGCTTTATCTTTATACCACAGAACCTTTTCCAAATAACATTTGCAAAGGATTGTGGTACAGCATTTTGAAGTGTGTTGTTTTTGGACACAATAAAATGACAATGGCAAAAATGGCGAAAAGACGGTTACCAAAAATCTGTCCCACAATTCCTCGTAATTGCTATTTGGAAAATAGTCTTTTAAGTGTAAGATTATTTTAGTGCTGTTTGTGCCTTGTGAAAAAGTATGGAATTTTTATGAAGTATGCCAACGCCAAGTTCGTCTAATGTTGTGCATGTTTGCAGTTAGGGGTTGGTGCATGTCTCACCCGTGCCAATTTCCTATTTTTTTTCCTAAAAGTATGTTAAATATTTTAAACTTAATTTTACTTCAAAAGGTACCATTTGTAGCTTTGGATTGGATATCTGGGATGCCTGATGTTAAAAAAATAAACCCGTGCCCCAGGCTGGAAATCTCACGACGTACTGAATGCCCACCTCCGCTCCCCCTTAAGGGTAATTGTCATTACACCCCACTGGCACTAATTGAGTACATATTTGTACTTCACTTGCACTTGTGTGCATGGAATTGTACTCACACAGTCACACTGATTCGTCTAGAGTGAGTATTGCAGCAGTCCATGTGGTAATTGATTTTTGCCAGAACTGTCAGAAGTTTGTAGTGTGTATAAGTGATGGTAGCAAGACATTTCTATGCCGTACTTAACATGAGATATCACCAACCTGTATATCTACAACAGTGGGGACTCTTTAGCGTCACAATGTGACGCTTTGTCAAAAAACCAAACCAAAATTTGTATGTTTAGGACTCTAAATGTTAGGACTGAAGGTGTTCTTAATATTCAGAATTGCAGGGGGAAACTTCTGGATCAGTGCATGAGTAATTTATGTAAATTTAAAAATGTTCAAAATTTGTTAACAGAAGACATGTAACCTATGACACTGAGTTGTTAAACTGCAGACTAGCTTGCCATTACAGTAGCTACTATTAATCTAACACATTTCTCAAACAGGAGCATAAGATTTGACACCTTCAAGCATATAAGCTTGCTGTGTGGTGTTACAGACAAATTAGAATCCAAGTAAAGGCCAGATTAAGTCATCCGTACCTAAGGGTCATAAGCTACGTCTTTCCAGTTCTTCTCTTTACCTGTATCATGGATGATTACACACTACATAAACTGTCTTAAACCACTGAATATTGGTTATAAGTTCAGCTGTAAAATCCTCCCAAATTGAATTAAATCCTCAAAGTATGAAAGCGTGTTGATAATGTAATTAAAAAGATTTAAAGGGAAACATTGTTTTTAAATTGCTTCATAAAAGAGTACAAAGAAAATGGCTCGGACACAATCTAACAATTCTTTATATTCATAAGCCCCAGCAATAGTTACATCTCTTCAAAACATTATGCACAAGAAAAGCCATGGACGTTGCATCATTTGAAATGTTGAAAGTTTGGGTGAACAAATTATTCTTGAGCAACAAACAGCTGAGTTTCTATCTGTGAGAAACTTATTTCTTGAAAAGAAGGCTACCATACTGACTTATTTTTGATAATCTATCACCCTGTGTCAATAAATATTAGTTTTAAATGGATGAATTTTTCTTGCAAAACAAACACAGTATTTCTCTTTAAGGTCATTTGCTCCCCAGTTATGGCCTACATCTGTAGATTGCTTGGATTTATTTTTAGCAAGCATGTGTTATTTAGTCTTATATGATGTGAAGAATATCTTTGCATGGTAGGATGTTAATTTATAGATTCTCTTCATCACTTCTAATCTAAATTCTGCATTTTCCTTTCCCACAGATTGACGCCCAAGATTGGTTTTCCATGGAGTGAAATCCGTAACATCTCTTTCAATGATAGGAAATTTGTAATCAAGCCAATAGATAAGAAAGCTCCAGTAAGTGATCTATAATCTTGAGTATCTTAAGTATAATCTTACGAGGTAGCATGGGTGGGTTGAGGGGAGGGGGATGGGGGGGTAGGATGGTGGGGGTTAGGAAGGTGGGGAGGGGGATAGGAGTAAGTTGCTGCTATGCTTACTACTAAAAGAATGTATTTTGAGCATGGCCAACTTATACTTCATGTTTTGAAAGAGTTAATTAGTTAGATGGAGTTTTACGGCTCAATTTCCGACCTATTGGTTGGAGAATATAGCAGGCTCATTGCATGTGATACAACTCCACTTACCCTAGTAAATGTATATGAGTATGTCTACAACACTCTGCTTTCAATATCAGAGCAAGGGCTGATATTAATTAAGAGCTTTACACAAGTCTGGAATTGGGTATCAGGGGTGTTCAGGGAACAAAATTGCTTTTACCTTGCGTGTCTGAATATATCTCGTCCCTTCAAAGAGTATTTGCCCCTAAATCTGTGCATATCACTTTTATCTGAATAACTTCTTGCCTCACTGGGAAGTGTTCCTCCACTCCCCACCCTCACACCATCATTATCCCCTTACTGACTCAGTGAGCCACAACTGGAAAAAACATTTTTTGATGGGAAACTGAGCAGTAAGAATCCATCAAACTAACTACTATACTGACTCTTTCAACAAACTTCTTTGCTTACCTGTATTCATAGTTACTTCATTGCCAAAAATTTCAAAATTCAATGCGAACGTTTCACTGGCAAATCGAACCGGGGGAAATGGAGTCCCCTGTACACCGAGAGATGATTTAGTCCTGACAAGGGAACTCATTGGCCACACTAACCTTACCCATGCCAACTTACTTCACAGAGATGAAAGACCATATTGTATACCCTGTGACTTTGCTGTCATTGACAGTCATATTCTCCTTGACTGTTATGAATACTCCCATATTTGCCAAAATTCTAAGCTGCATTCAACCTAAAAACCCTGTTTGAACAGACAAATTCTTCCCTCATTCTTGGTTTTCTCAAGGAAAGTAGACTTAACAGGACTTATTGACATGACCAGTCGCTTTTGCCTTCACTTCTTAGTGGCAGTTGACCCCAATTTTACCCTTTTTAGGTAATTTCACCACATTATTATACCTTCTTTTTTCTAGTTGGCACTATACAATACAGTTCATGTTGGTGTTTTGTAAAATTCCATGTAACAAATTCATTGGTAAATTGCCAGATGTGAACTGGGAAATGTGGCCACCCTAATTTAAATGAGTGTTGTAGTCTATCGTATTTCATAAATGTCAAGTGAGAATCATGCAACAATATTTTTCTCACCTAATTGTGAAATTAGCATGGCATAGCTCCTTAGCTTACCTTGAGAATGCAATATTTAAGTGCATTAATACTGTAAAAGAAAGCTTGAGGACAAATAAAAAAGGAAATTTTTGAAATTTGAATTGTTCTTTTTAAAATAAGGTGGGGCAACTAATTTAAGCCCTAGAAAATGAAAAATTCCTTCTCTTTGAAGCTCTTGTCACAGTTATTACTCAAGTGTGTAATAAAGGGGATTCTTGTAAGGTCTTGCCCTAGAAATTGGTAGTTCCGGAGATATTTTCATGTAAAAACATATTAGGAAAATGGAATAAAGTTGACTTACTTCATCCATGATGACATTTTTGTCAATCTTATTTCATTTCATGATTAACAATCATAACTTGAAAAAGTAACCGTCAAAACTACTAACAAAAAAAAAAACTACTAGAAGTAGCATCATATTAGTTAATAGCTTCAGCAGTGATGAATCTTTCGTATTTTATAGAGTAGAAAGTTAAATGTTCTTGTTTATGTTAACTTTTTTTCCAGGATTTCATCTTTTTTGCTCCAAGATTAAGGGTAAATAAGCGTATTTTGGCTTTGTGTATGGGTAACCATGAACTGTACATGCGCCGTCGTAAGCCAGACACCATTGAAGTCCAACAAATGAAAGCTCAGGCCCGTGAAGATAAACAGGCCAAGATGCTGGAAAGGTGAGTAGTTTCTATCCAGTTGAGCTCAGTATGTTGCCGGGTCTGTGAAACATCACTTTCTCAAGACAATATTGTCATTGTGAATGTATTGTGCTGAATACATAGGTGTCTCTTCTGTGCTGCATGTACTTTATTTCAAGAATTGTTTTAGCAATGTAGCATGTTCCCATATGGTCATACTGTAGTCATTTCTTGTCTGTTAATAGGGTTAATGAAAACATCTGAATGACCGACCGACGCCATAAAGGCAGGCATTGTGTTTCTTAAATTTGTGAAAGTGCTGTGTACTCAGCTACATGCAGTTCAAGATTTAACTGTTTAGGAATAAGTGTTGCCTCGTTGGTCAGTTTATCTAAAAGAAGATCAAAGCTGTGTGAAAAGATGGCCAAAACAGGAAGTGTATCTCTCCTTAATATTTCTTTGAAACTCCATTTTAAATGTGTATCCTAGTGTCTTTGTAAGTAGTTTTCAGGAAAGTGGCCAAGCCTAGATTTTCCTATGTTTGAAATGTTGTTTACAGGCTTTTTCTGAGACAACATTCACTGACTTCAAAATATGCAGGAAAAATTTCCTCTCTCAGGATATGAAACTGCATCTCAATAGCATATTGCATTTGGAAGATACTAATTTTCAAAGAAATGCAATTTTTCTTGGGATTTAGTGCATCATGGGAAAGCTGTGGTGTTTTTGTGGCACAATAATTTAACACTGCATTCAATTTATTTGTAGTTGTTCTGCTTCAGAAGGAAATATTTAACAACACTGCTTGCTTTGTCCCACATTATGGTGTGGGTAATGCTGGATCTACAGAAAAGATATCCAAACATCCCAACAGTATAAAATTTCAAGGACAAATGGAACATTTACGTATTAAGAAAAACAAAAGGAAGCTGATACTATATGCCCACATTAGGTAACTTTTTTTGGCTCTGTTGAAAAGCGGATGTATTTTTTTCAACAAAAATAACGTGTCTTTAAAATTAGTTTGTTAGTTAAATGGAGTTTTACAGCCCAGTTTCCAACCTATTGGTTTAAGTCAAGCTGGCCACGAACTTTTTTCCAGCTGTGGCTCACTGGTTTGTTTTCCCTACTCCATTGCTTATGTGGAGCACCACATCCAACGGCAGTAGATTCCATTTTTAGAGTCTTTGGTACAACTTGACCTGCGGATCAAACCCAGGCCTTCCTCGTGATAGGTGGATGCTTTACCGTTAGACCAAACAAGCGTTCTTAGTCTTTAAAGTGAGATATCTTGAGTTAGTAAAAGGGTATGGCAAAAGGGTTTGGAGGACATGGTCTGGAATATTTGTTTCTTTTTTGCAAGACCGTAGAAAAAAAAAGTGAATATGCCTTTAATGAACATTACTTGTACGGGAATACTGACATTTCAAGAAATACAAAGAGCCTTTGGCAGAGTTTGTTGTACAAAAAATAAGTATTTGAATGTAAAGAAACACACTGTAATATTTTGCAGTTGACCCTACCCTAATTTTTGTTTACCCATTTCCGGTAATTTTTTATACATTAAGGAGATAAGTAGAACCGATTTCTATTTTTAAAGTCATTCGTGGAAAAACTCTGTCACAGCGGGATTATGAGTATCCTCATTTGAATACTCAATGCTAGTATTTCATATGATTTATTTGTTATTCAAAAACAATGTTTTTGGAAAACTAACAACTTGGGTTTGAAAGAAATATATTGCTGTGGAAGAACATAAGGGACCTTTTCAAAATAGCCAGGGTGCAGCTCACTCAGGCAAATTGTAGCAGCTGTAGTCAAGCTTTGGTGATATGCAAATCACAGTAGCAGATCAGCCTTATCTTGCTATTTTAATTTTTGATTCATCAAAGCATGTATACAGCTGATGCAGCCTACAGATTTGATATAGTACTTCCCCTGTGGGTGTGAAGAATTTGTCCATTAAGGCTGTGAACATGTAGCAATTAACCGCTAAATGATTGCAAGTGGATTAAACGTTTAATATAAAGGTACTTGCAATCAATCCCAAATACTGTTTTCTATCTATATACACATCTTCAAAGTTATCCCTTTATTGTCGATTTTCCATCCATCAAAACCTTTTTCTTTGTTCAATTCTCAGTGTTTGAATCACTGTCTGTCTTGTTATTCTTTCCCACTCATATTCACAATAGAAAGAATGGCTAGAAAATGAAATTATATAAAAAAGATACACTGTAGTAGGCCAAACAAAGAATCAGGGCGGCACAAACTGTATACTACACATAGAAGTGCACTATGAAGTGTTTTCTGCTGAAAAAGAACAGCTGTACTGGACTAATTGCGATTAACTGCTAGAGGATTGCAAATTTATGTGACTAAATGTTTGGTCATTTTATTAAGTGTTAACAGGCGTAATCCCTATGATATTCCTGGCCTTACCATATGAGGTGATTAAAGGGAAGAACTTGCTATTTCCAATATATTTGAAACCGTGTGAACTTAAAGCATATTTGAAACAGTATTTAAACTTCACCTTTTCATGTCTATGGAACCTACTGCCATAGTGCTTAATGCTCAACATAAGCAATGGAATAGGGAAAACAACCCAGGGAGCTGCAACATGAAAAAATGCTGTGGCCAGCTGAACTTAAACCAGTTGGTTACAAATTGGGCCTTAAAACTGTCTAATCCAACCTAACCCCTACATAATAAAGTTGCCGTGGTGTTCCATTAAATCTTGTCTAACTGGACATGATGCCTAAAGAATTGCAGGGACAGTTACAATGAAGCTGGGTGTATTACAAGAGGTATTAAGAATATATCATCACCCTCTTTTGTACAGGCAACAAGTGAACCGAGAGAAAGCCATGAGGGAAGTGGCTGAGAGAGAGAAGGAAGAGTTGAAAGAGAAACTTGCCAAGAAGGAGCAAGAGGAGAGAGAGGCACGAGAAGGTAAAAATGATTATTCATTCATTGCCCCTCCTTACCTCATGTTTACATTTGTAATCAGGGATGTAGCTACAGTGGGTGGTGCTGGGCGGTGGCACCCAGCACTGCAAATTCCCACCCAACACTCCAGGCAAATACACCTCTCACCACTAGGGGTGCACCGGATTTTGGGAATTTTCCAAATCCGGCATCCGGCCGGATTTCGTCTTGAATCCGGCCGGATTTGCCGGATTTGTAGGTAAGCTGTACAACACAACTTAATTTACTACAGGACTCAATAAAATGTCATGAAATGCTAAAGACTACGATGGGAGTGTGCTACTAACAATATTATTTAAAGATCTAGCTATAGGGTGGTATCAGTAGTTGCAAACTTTCTAATATGATGAAGGACTTGGTCACCCCCCACTTAGTACTTAATGTATGTAGAGTATAGTTACTCATAAAAGGTCCCAGTGATTTAAGATATTTTATGAAGCAGTGTCAATGAATCAACCCACGGCTTATCAAATACAGATCAATCTTCTCTGGTGCTCTTTTCAAGTTGATGTACAGAAGTCAGTTGCTGGATTAATAGTGATTCTGGGCAATATATATTAAAAAACCATCAGAAAAGATGTCAGATGTCAAATTTTCTTAGCCAAAATGCAATTGGAGTTGATGGAAGCAATCCACAAAACTTACTTGGTTTCAGAGTCTATGAACCCCGATACTCACCTCCTATTTACATATGTAATTCTCCGGCTTGCCTCAAGCACTTTCTGGCATAAGTCATTTGGCACAAGGATAGCGCTCTCTAGAAGTAGAGGGCAACATGCTAGCTCTTCCTCTCTCCTCTTACCCACCTTCAAGCTTGGACATCCTGACACCGTTGAGCGATAGCTTCTGGGTGTACAAGGTGTGTAAGTATCAAGGAACATGTGAACTACAAAAACTCAACTGGCAAGTTGCATTGAGAGAGGAAGAGCTATCACATTGCTCTCTAGTTAAGAGGGTGCTATCCCGGTGCCATATGACTGATGCCAGACGGTGCTTGCAGGCAAGCTGGTGAATTACTTAGGAGGTGATGAGGGGTGGCATGGAATTACAGGTTGACCAAGAAGGGTTGTATTCAGTAATACCAAATTAAAAAAAATATATCCACTTGTGTCCAATGTCAGTCTTGCCACGGTGATGAGAATCAAGTATTCTTTTTATAGGGGCCTTTTAGCTGTTTTACTAACAAATCTTCTAATCACATTAATATCCTTACTTGTCAACCTAAATAGTGCAAATGATGGTGGCAGTATAAATAGTGTCAGTGATTCCTTGACTATTAAAATCAGCTTCGCAATCAACAGATAAAAAAGGATGAAATATAATGCCAATGACTGATGGGCCTACAGTACATCGAGAAAATTTCACATTACTTACAGTAGCATAGTCCTAAATCCTATGGTCCTTTGACAGGTGGACAACTTCCTGAGATGATTCCTACCTGACCCGTACACTGTTACTAGCATAGTTACCACCACTTTGCATGTACAGTATAGCATAGGTTTTATACTGAAATCTTCCAAACCAAAATTTAAAACATGCATTGAATCACCTTAAGAATTGTTATTGGTTCCTTTTCAAATTGTAATTGGTTCCTTTTCAATTTGGATATTGACTGCCAATGTTTTCATACTTTAGTCCCTTAATTTGCATGGACAGACATTTATGAAATCATTTTCAATATCACAAAACCCAAATTAGACATGAACTCAACAGTTCCTGTAAGGGAAAACCAAAACTCTGCTCACAAATAAAATAGACATAACATAGCTCCTGACCATTGCTACGATTGCTGATGGTGGCTAAGATGATACAGATATAGAGGTCAAAAGACCTGCATCCACTGAGGCTCCTTAAGTATAACCCCACCAGTAGGTTTCTGTTCTTTTGTTTGACTAAATCCGGCAAATCCGGCCGGAATTGGGTGGAACTTTGGTTTAAATCCGGCAAATCCGGTTCCGGCCGGATTTAAAAATTCCAAATCCGGTGCACCTCTACTCACCACCCACCACAAATATGCCTAATGAGACCTAAACCTAGCCCAAAATTCACTCTGTAAAGTAGAATGAGATAAAAATTAACCCTTTACCGTTGTGCTCCGATCGGGGCATATTTGCGCGCCTCGGGAGTGGGCGGAAAAGCGGACGTAGCACGCCCCGCATCAGCTTCCATGGGCCATTGACCCCGTGACCTTAAACTATTGTCTCTCTCGTTGTTGTGGCCGAATTTTGGGGTAGCTACTCGCAGTTTTGAGCTCCGCGTGAAACAGTAAAGGTGGGTGACAGCCGAGCTCTCCGCATGGGTCCAAAAGGACCGAAACAATGGTAAAGGGTTAAAATAAGCCTGTGGAGTGTGTTTACTGCAAAGCTGGTATATGCCACTGTCTCTGCGTGTGTGCACAGCCGACCGAGTGGTGCAGATATATTTTAGATTAACCCTTTATGGTTGTGCTCCGATGGGGGCATATTTGCGCGCCTCAGGAGTGGGCGGAAAAGCGGACGTAGCACGTCCCGCATCAGCTTCTGTAGGCCATTGACCCCGTGACCTTAAACTATTGTCTCTCTCGTTGTTGTGGCCGAATTTTGGGGTAGCTACTCGCAGTTTCGAGTTCCGCGTGAAACAGTAAAGGTGGGTGACAGCCGAGCTCTCTGCATGGGTCCAAAAGGACCCAAACAACGGTAAAGGGTTAATGGCTGAAAAAATGGGGCAGATTCCCTGGGGTTGGGGTGAGGTGCTTTCCCAGATAAAACAATCACCCAAAACTCAAATTTGGCTGGTTACATCCCTGTACGTAATCCGTACTAACTCTCAGTAAGTCCTTGGCAAGCTTCTTAATAGCACCACTGGATTGGGCTGTTTCTGATAGAAAGCATCCTCAATAGGTTAGAGATTAAATATTATGAAAAGATTGGTTCGTTTAGTTAAGGTAACATGGCAGTGATTTGGCGTTTGTAACACACATGCAAGTTATAGAGAGACTGCAGAGGTGAAACTGACAACTAAAAGATCATACATCACATAATTATTACCAGCAGATTGGTTCTCTGCTGCAACATTCTGATCTGACGACCTGGAGAATTTGTAATTTTGTCTTTATTGTTATGCATGAAGTTACCTTTCTAATAAAACCACTGTGATTTGTCAATAGTGTACTCTGCGGAATGGTCTGCTGCATTGTTTAGCCCTCGTCACAGAGAAGGCCGATGAGTGCAGCAGAATATGGCCTTGGGCTACAGACTTGGATAAATGTATTGGTTGAAGGTTTGAAGAGGAGATGGAAGTTATTGTACCTAAAATTGTGCATTTCGTGCCCAACCCCCCCCCCCTCCCCACCCATGACACAATCCTGGCTACGTGCCTGCTCTGCCAAGACAGTTTAGTGGGTAAATAGTTGACTTCTGTGTTGCAAAATATTGAAACTTCGCCCTTTGAACCAAAATTCCACCCAAAATATTTTGGAGAGGAGCACGAGAGATTCTCCCCTCCCCCTCTCTGATATGCAACATACTTCCTCACAGATGTTCAAATCTTTGTTTCCCTTCCTTAACTCATATTATCATTGTTAACACCCCACTTGTATTTCAAGTATCCTTAGAAGTTGATAGTGCAAGGCCCTCCATTTGTTAAGAAATTTCACTATTCCATGTGTGTGCTGGACCCTAGCATTTTCACTCCTTTTCTCGTTATCTTGGCACAGTGTTCACTTGATTTTTTGCACCTTGTTTGACAGCGATGGAAAAATATAATCGTGAAACGAGGGAGCTAGAAGAGAAAGCAAAGAGGGCCCAGGAGGAGAAGGAGGAGACTGAACGTCAGAAGAGAGAAGCGGAGGAAGCTGCTCTTAAATACAAGGAGGAGATGGCAGCCAAAGAGCAGGAGAATGAGGAGATGAAGAGGCAAGCTGAAGAAGCAGAGAAGATGGCCCAAGCATTGGCATTGGAAGCTGCAGAGAAAGAGAGACAGAGTAAAATCATTGAGCAACAGGTAAGTTAATGTTTTCAAAAAGTCATGTCATTGTCTAGTTGTATTCTGAACTTTTGTTATCGAATATCACGTTTTCCGCTTGGCTTTTGAGACATGGAAAATCATCTGTTTATCATGTGAGAGACCTGGTTTTGATTCCCAGGTCAATTCATGCTGAAAACTTTAAAATGGAAGCTTCTGCCTTTGTGGGTGATGTTAAGCATTGGCAACAAAGGATGGAAAAAAATTCAATGCCCCTCAACTGGAAATATATTGTCACATGAGTCTCAAGGGCCATTCATGAAATCAGATAATCTGCTATACTTACTTAAGGGTGACTGCGTTGTCTCTTCATGTTAAAAGTTGTTTGTCCCAACCACATTGATGGAAAGGGAGTCCATCCTCCCCTTTCTGTTAATGTTATTATTATGCTTTCCCATTGTACCACACAGAGGGGATTCATTAGCACCCCCCCCCTCCTCTGCTTCCTTACACCACCTTTCATTGTCTGTTTCATCTACTCCTCTCCAGTTGGAGGAAGCCCAAATCACTTTGCAAGCCCAGAAGGAAAAAGAGGAAGAACTACAACAAGCGATGTTAGCTGCACAGCAGGAAGTCACCCACGTCAAAGAGGCACAACTCCAGGAGCAGGCCCAGGGAGAGGTGGCTCACGAGGTTGAACTCTCTACAGAGGAATTAGCAAATGACAGAGATGAAGAACAGAGAATCACAGAGATTGAGAGGAACAAGATTATGGCTGCAAAACTGCAGGTAGGATTCATGGATTCATCTCGTAAATCTTGGAAATCTTGGGTAAACCATGGTTGATACTGTTATCGGAAATCTTGCAAAGTCAGGAAAAATTGAAATTTCCAGGCCTGGATAGTCAGGGAAAATGACCAATTTTTAAAAAGATCCTGAAAAAGTCAGGTAATCCTAGGAATTGGACTTCTTGTTCTGATTTTCCAGATGTTTAGACACATTGTTTTTTTGAAGAAAAAAGAAGGATGGGAGCTGACTGTTTTCAAAGGACCTGGAAATATCAGTCAAGGTCTTTAAAAGTCAAGGAAAAGTCATGGAATTTTTGTCATTTTGAATGTGTAGGAACTTTTTAACACTAAAGACATAATTTGTCTTTTGAAGGAAGGGAGAGGAAATTTTTGTAAGCTTGCAGGTAGGAAGTGAAAAAATGTAAAAGAAATCAATGAAAGGTGAAATAATATGAAAGGAAAAACTTTTGACTTAACCTAGAAATGACTTTTTGCTTCTAGTTCAATGTGATTGTGGGGTCATCTTGTAACTTGCTTTGATCACTGAAACATACTTCCACAAATTTCATTCCCCAACATTCTGGGACCAGTGAAAAGTTAGTCAGACAAGTGCACTGGCCGACATAACAGCCTGCTGAACAGGTCTCCAGGGAAGTCTCTTTCACAAAGGATTTCAATGTATGTTCAAAATGGACCAATATGTGGACAAGTAGAGGAAGAGAACTTAATGGTATTTGTCGAAACCTGCACTGAAAACTTTCTTCAAACTTAGATTGTTTGGCAGGATTATTGACAGTACTGTTCAAAGAGAAAGCTACACTATTTTTAGCACTATATATTTCAATGGGAAAACCATTAAAGTCATCTGAATAATTAGTTATTTCAAATTAAAATCTACTCCACCTTTCTACTTGCTTATAATCCCACCTAACCGCAGCAAGTAATCATTTTGAAGTATAAATTGGGAGCAGTGTTCACTGCTATTTGCACAATACTACATACATTTATCAGAAAGTTCATCAAACGATGGGAATCTACGTTAGTTGGATGAGGTTTAATGACACACCAACGTGAATGTCATATGTAATGTCAACTTAATAGAGAGGTTTATTTGTAATAGGGTGTCAAATACGGTTCAAGTTCAAATTTGGTTTTGAAGTGGGTTCTTTTCAACTCTGCCCCTTTAGTTGCCTCTCATGACATGGGGAAGTACTGCTGGCACACTCTACAGCCCCCAGTCAACATGGAGGAAGGAGTGTACGTAATACTAACGGTATTTAGCACTCTATTAAAACGAAATTGATGATGAAATTTCCAACCAAAGAATACCCTTAGTGTAAATGGCTGAGATGTGTTTGTGCAGCACACATAATTTCTCTTTGCATATTGTAAACATTGCTTTGTAAACAAAGTGACTGCAAGGAGTCTACATGTATTGTACTCAGTTATAATATCTGTCAGATGTTGTAGTCAGTTATTTAGTTAGTTGAGTTTTAATGACACACTCACATGAATGTGTTATAAAGTGTGTTCTAGATAAAACAGTTCAAGTCCATCCCTGTAGTCATGTTTCACAGCTGATTGGAAATTCTGTGGGCATATTATACACCCCCTAGCCCATAGGTGGACAACCATTGAGGGATTTGCTCAGTTTTGTGGCACTGGCAACCCACCAGTCGTGGGATGAGTAATAACGGTCTTGTGTGTGCATTTTGTAGAGGATAGTCAGGAGCAAACTACTAGCCACACATGACCCCTGCACCCCACCTGTATGCAGTTTAACATCATACCCTGGACCCTTGATCTTAAGTATCTTCCTTTTTGTTCCAGGATCTTACAAGTGACCTGAAGCAAGCAAGAGACACCTCCAAGATGACAACTAATGACCGAATCAATGAAGAAAATGTCAAGCAGGGGCGAGATAAATACAAGACATTGAAACAGATCCGATCAGGATATGTGTACGGGAGGATAGAGGAGTTTGAAAATATGTAAACATTCTTGTATAGCTTATTTTAAGAGGTGAGTCTCAATCTAACTTGTTTGAGTGAATTAAGGGGTTTGGGGTTTAGACGGTTTTTTTTGTTTTTGTTTTTTTTTTTCGTGAGAGAAAGAACTTAGTTTTTGGTGGACATGAGAAGTCATGCCAGGCTACATGAGTTCAAATGACATATGAGATCACTGGGGATTAAAATCTTTGCTAACAAGATACCTTCAAGGAGAAAAGTCAGAAGAATTTCATATTTGGTATGTGGATGCAGTATGGTTAAGAAAAGAAAGCAGATTATGCTTTCCTACTTGGATTCTTCTCCTGTTTGGAGTTGTCTCTTGGATAGCCAGCCTCTTTTCGAAAGTTTACTTGCACTTACAATGAACACCTTTTTCTTTTGGGGGTTTTTCAAGTAATGTTGTTTTTCCTGAAACAAACCCTAAGTGTCTCTTTCTATTTTTGTCTACAGGGAAACAGAATGGAAGTCTCATTCAACCTGATGGGGATTAGCCGTCATCTCATTCGCTCTGTGAAATGTTCCCCAAATATTCCACCTATTCAGTTACACAGTTGGAGATGTATAAACCCTACAATATTGTATGTATCCTTCGTGTAGTATTTGAGAAATGGAAACCAAAAATGCAAAAAATAAAAAAAAATAGATAAAAACGATCAAAGAGGAAAGGGAAAAATTTTCTTCTTGTAGAAAATTTTGCCGGCCATTTCTTTCAGCGATATATTTGAATTAAAAATGCTAAGTGCCTTTTTTGCATTGTTGAGTACTGTTTGCACTTGTTGGTCAATATTTTTTTCCATGGTAATTGTAACATCTATTGTTTCTTTATTCCCTTTGAATATTTTCTCAAAATTAGATTTTTATTGCAATCACAGTTCATAGTAAACTTGTCACTGACAGTGTGGTAGGCATAAAAATGCTTTGTACTCTTTTTATATAATTTTAATATGGATAATAGACCCTATACGTATGATGTCACTCAACAGATGTTGCGCCCTCGGTGGAGGTCAATGTGTACCACAATTAGAATGTACCCCATGCTAAATGCAGACAGCTGATATTTGATGGATCTCATGTGAGTTCTCTTGCATACACTTGACGCTTACATGACATTAATTTCCATAATTACAACTTGTTGAAATCCAGTATAAATGTTAAAACATTGTTATAAATAGGAATGTGACATTTATGTATAAGGTTTGTTCCAACTCAATCAGTTTTATCTTAACAACTTAAGGACACAGAAGTGTGAACCTCCATTTTAAGTGTCAAGGCTTCAGGTGTTCATCTACAGGTCAGAGAGAGAGGGGGTGGGTGGATGTGGGGAGGGGTATGGATGGGTAAAGAGGGTGTGGTCTCTACAGAATTTACAAAGTGTGTTAAGCAGTGTATCTGTAGCTCTTATTATTTTCATATGCAGTATGTATTCCAACTTGTACTGACACATACATTCCTGTATGGCTGTCTTGTCTTTTTTTTTAATTTTTTTGCATTCTCCTTTTGTTTTTTCATTTTGTTCCTTTTTTGTTCTTCTTTTGATTAATTTGAGGAGTACTAGGACAATAGAAGTACCTATTGTGTGTAAAAACAATGACAATCTAACTTAACAACAGAGCCCCAGCTGCTCAGTATCTAAACCTGCTGTCAGGATCAATAGAATATTTTATGCGTAATCTTGTAGACATTTCATTAAGTTGCAATTGAAAAGTTTTTAACTTTTGTAATGGACCATCTTGTCTTGGAGAACATTTTGGAAATAGCCTAGAAAATTCTGTAATGATAATTATCCCTATTTGGTAATATCTTTGATTATCTTTCATTCTACCACGTTTGGACGCTCCTTTTTGAAAATCCTGCATTCTGCTTAGTTTCATATGGAGAGGTTGCAGACGCACCATCAGTAATTCTGGAAATGATGAAAATTGTGCTTTTCCACATATTTTCGGAGGTAGAATGGGAATAGACCTCATTTACGTGACTATCGTTGGCTCATTAGCTGTCTTAATTCCAGATTTGGCAAAATAAAGCATTAGGCTCTGCCTTGTCCATTTTTTGCCAAATTTTAGAGTCTTGAGGGTTTATTTACCAACAAATTATCATCAGTCAAATGCAGTTAATTCCTAAAATAGGCTCATACTACAACAAGTATCTGTCTCAAAATACATTTCAATGAAAACTGAAAATAATTCTGATTACAATGTCTTGTAAATTGGAGGATGGTTTTAACTTTAGACCTTGAATGGCAGTTGTTTTACTGGGCTTAGTGAAGCCTGTGGTTTGTGAATTTCCTCTCACCATGTCAACCAACTCAACAATTTAGATGCAAATTTGGTATATTTTAATAGACCAGTTCAGATTTGAAAACTGTAGATTGCTTGTGGATGAAAAACCCACCTCACTTTGATCCAGCCAGTAATGGAACTTTCAACCTTTTGGTCACTAAGCTTCATTGCTTCAGATGCCACAGCCTCTATCCACTCGGCCACAAATCAGCTTTAAGTTTTGCAATCTGTGACCAGTCCCTGGGGTTAGCCTATTGAATGAGATCATGTGTGGTATTTGTTCCATATATCCAACCAAAACAGATTTTAAAAAAGGCAAACTTGTTTTTCAAAGTCTTGAAGGAGGTGATACATGTAAATGGAGGAAAGAGGTTATCACCCTTTAATTTAACGGGGTTCAGCAAGGGTTTCCCCTGAACTTGGGTCAGGAATGAGGGTAAGAAGGGTATGTCTGGTTAGAGGATATGTTATGAAATAAGCAGTATCATGGATAAGTTACTCTTTGGAGCACTTATGGTATGTTCCACTGCAAGTAAGAACCATTTACTCTTATCTTAGGGTTTGGAGATCTTATTCTTACCCAAGACTCACATAGATGCTGGTCAGGTCCATTTTCCTTCAGGACCATTTCTCCATGTGGGAGACCACCTTGGTTTTGGAATCTCTGCATTGCTTGAGGTGACTAAGAAACAAACATTTTGTTAGTCCTGGTCAGTAATACTTTTTACTCACACAATTGCTGAAATTGTGTTTGTGAAGAGAAATACTGGTCATTACTTGTGAAGGGCATGGTGATGAACTGATTCAGAAATGTTCAGGAATTTTTTTGAGGATTGTGGAAGGATTGCAGGTTTAACTCAAAGGCATCCTATTTCTTTTAATGTCTTTCTATAAGATGTGATCTGGATTGTCTCCACCATTTCTGACAAGAATTCTTTTGTAAGTTGGGCTAAATTAATGGATAACTTTTAAGCATTGTTAATTTAATTTACTAATGTATCTCAAACTAGAATTACAATTAGTGTTGATTGTGTTTAAAGCTTGTGCTTTTTGCAAATTGCTAAGAGACCCAAAGTTGTGAACATTTAACATGGAATTTTGGGAAGGGTAAGTGGACAGATTCAAATAGGTGGTTGTACTGAATCTTTATTGGATATGGGGAGGGTAACTCATGGAATTTTCTTTTCTCAATAATATTACAACTTCCACTTAATGTATAGTTAATTTTCCTTTGGTTTTAAGCCATCTATGTATAAAGAAAATAAGACACATCTTAATATATCTTTTCAAAGAAAAAAAACTTGGATATTTCAGTTTGCTTGCTTTGCTAGATAGTGTGCTGGTGAAGATGGTTAGTAAACCAAGTAGTCTGCTACTGGTCAAGTATGATGCCGGGAGGGGGCTGGGGTTGAATGCCGTCTGTCAGGTACCTTACTCATGTGACTGTATGAGACAGAGGTATTCTGAAGTTTGATAATGCCGAAAGATTCCATGAGGTATGCTTTCCAATGATTGCCAGTGGCATATAGCGTTTGAGCTGATGTGTATTTGTGGCAGTAATACACATGACCAGGGGGATAGGTTGGGGCAGGGAGGGAGGGAGAAGCTAGTTGTTTGGAGCTTTTTTGTCAAAGTGCTGAGAATTTTGGTGCATTATGCCGACTAACTCTAGCACAGTTCAGTTATCTTACAAAATGTGAGTAATCTAGTCAAACAACTTGATGCTGCTCTCTCCCCCTACTCCTTCCACCAGGGGGATACAAAAGCAATTCTGGTATGCCCATGGGAGTCTTTATGTATTATCACACTCCTACCCCTTCAGTACTTGGTAGGTAGCATGTACAGTACCATTATGGCTTACATTTAGCCCGAAGACCATTTTACAGGAGCCATTTTTACTGTAAAGATTGAATATGCAAGTATTTTTGTCACTACATTTTGTCAAAAATTTAAGTTAGTCATTAAATTTGCTGAAAAACACAAAAATTTGTTACAAAAGTTTTGATTCTTCTATATTTTTGCCGTAAACATTTTGAGTGTTCATTTGATAACAACTTTATTGCTACCTTTGTGGAAATTTCACTATATAGTCTTAAGTTTGTTAGCAAAGTCAGGAGAATTGTCAGAATGAATATTTAAATAAAATACGAGAGGTAAAAGTCTCATGAATATTCATAGATAAAAGGCTGCACATTATTTGCATTTACCTCCTTCCACCCAAATCAGAATATAATTTGAGAATAAATGATGGAAGAGTGTTTTTGTCATTTCTTCAGTCCACCTGTACCATAAATAGTAAGATTCAATCATATGAGATTCAAAACCTGAAGTTTTGTCATCTTCACACTATGAACCAATCAGAATTTGAGTTATTATTAAAGTCTTATCCACTTAGATTTTTTGGGGGCAACCATCACTTCACATTACCACTTCATTTCTTTTTGCATGACACCCCTTGCTGGTATGTCAGTCAGTGTGTGCAAACAATGAATATTTATGAGTGCAATGGTAAGAATAAGTTCATGAACTGAATGTTTCTAATCACCTTCTTCCACCATTTCAACACAGGACTATGGGACACTCTTATTTTGGTTTGTAACCCAAATGTGTCAAATGGGGATAATCAGAATACTGACCTGAGGAACTTAAGACGTAATATGCTATAACAACTTCAGCCAACATGGCATTTGTTAGTTAGATGGAGTTTTACAACCCAGTTTCCAACCAACTGGTTCAAGTCGAGCCAGCCGAAGCCCTTTTTTTCCAGTTGTGGCTCACTGGCTTCTTTTCCCTTCTCCATTACTTATGCTGAGCAACAAAGACAATAGTCTTGCTCAAGACGGTATTATTAGTACTACAGTAGCTGTATCCGCGATACATCTGTTCAAGAAGAATTGTGAACATGCCCTCTACCTGTCTTCAAAATATATTTCTATAGTTAGTATTGAAAGAGATACTCGAGTACGTACAGTCTAGTTGACAAGCGCCCTCATTTTGGATCCAGAGTCAAAATAGTGTGGAAAATAAGTACCATACTAACGTCTTGACCAAGACTAGAAAAAGATACTCAATTTTGTACAGTCTAGTTGACAATCGCCTTTATTTTGGATCCAGATTCAAAATAGTGTGGAAAATAAGTACTATACTAACGTCTTGACCAAGACTACAATGACAATGGCAGTAGGTTCCATTTTCAAGTGTTTGGTATGACCCAGCCCAGGACTCGAACTCCCGACCTCATAACATAGAAAAACCCTTACTCAAATCAACTACCACTAAAAGTCTTAAAGCTGGCTTTTGGGTGGCAAGTCGGATTCCTAAATGATGATCGTGCTTACCGTTCATAGCCATTCCAACCCTAAAATCAATAAAAAATAGGATAAAATCTAATAAGCCATAGGGGTAGTTATATACTGTGGGAGCTTACATCAAATAAAACCTGACTTACTGCCCAAAGGTCAGGATTAAGGGTGTTTAGTTGTAGGCCATTTGAGTGAGCACTATTTCACATAATTTTCCTAATGTATATCAAATGCTCGAATCAATTGACTGCATGGCATACAAAGAAAATAGCTATAGCGATAAGCATCATTCAAAAATTCAGTCACTCCGAAAAACTGGGCCTAGCAATAACTTTGAAAATGTTAAACATAGAGAATGATTGGAAAATATCGTATCAATTGAATTTACGAAAGTCTAGGTGAACAAGTTACGAAGGGAATGAGCAACAAATGGCCGACTTTTTGTCTGCGAGAGTAATTGAAAAATAGACCACTGTAATTACATCAACATAAAGAGTAACAAAGCTAAATAAAAGAATCAAAACAACACTGAAAATCACAAAATTGAAAATAACAGAGAATCTCTCCCCATTAAAATAATAAAATTTAAAAGTAAAATCATTATCTATTGACATCAACTGATTACATTAGTTTTTCAAACCTAACAATTGCCATTGTTTTACAGAATGCTGTATTTTAAAGCAATTTATGGACACAGAATGATAAATTGCCCAAAATAGGTATGTTATTTGTTTTGCAGTTTTAACCCTTTACCGTTGTTTGGGTTCTTTTGGACCCATGCGGAGAGCGCGGCTGTCACCCATCTTTACTGCTTCACGCGGAGCTCGAAACTGCGAGTAGCTACCCGTACATTCGGCCACAACAACGAGACAGTCAAATTGCAACTGCTCGAAAAGAGCTTCCTTCTCTTACATTTTATGCATGACGTTTGGTGACGTCATAAGGATTTGAATACTAATTAGCTAAAAGTCATGACTTTTAAAGTCAATTATCTCAGAAACTAGGAGCCAAAAAATCGTCAAAACCGTGAAAATCAATGAATAAGATGTAAAAAATACTTTCGGTGCCTGGTTCTGAGTGAACTTACGGGAAAAAGTGAGGATTTTTGTCCATTTTATGAAACGTGTAAAATGGGTTTCAAATGCTCTGCAAAATCGTTCAGCATTTATTCTATGTTGTTTTAAACTACTCAGTTTTTACTTCAATAGAAAGAAAATTTTGTTTTCTATCTATTGGTACCATTTTTGCGCTATAAGATATTCTCAATGAGTCAGGTACTCGGTAAATTCCACGACGAATAGATTGTAGCGCCCAGAGTATATAAACAGTATAGTGGGCCTACTTTCGCGAAATGAACGTTAATGGTCGTCCTATATGTATAACGTTACAACAGCAGTCTAATTCATCCTCACCAGTATTGTTCCCATTTCGGAGAAAATGGTGTGATACTTGCTCCTTCGACATTTTGCAACAAATTGTTTGTTTTAATGCCATTTACAAATTAAACTAATCAGTAGTGTTGCACTGGTATATACTTGTTTGAATGTGATATACCTGTATACACATACAATATGTCATAGTCATCATAGTATACACACAAATAAGCTCTGTACATACAGAGCAAAACTGCATCTTGTTTGCACTAAAACACTGAAAATCACCTCACTTTAAAAAGAGTTGGGCTGACTAAAAAGCTGGTTTAAAAATCTTTATTCTAGGAAACTGTATCAACTTCAATTCAATGTTCATGCTTTGAAAAAATTAAAAATAAACTCTATGCATCATATACACTCATGCAGTCAGCATACTTGAGCAAGAAACTGAATGAGGGACCTTTCTAAAAGGGCCTGCTTAGACAGGAAGGGCCTTGCAGGAAAGATCATCAGTACAATGTTTAACAAGTGCTTTTGATTTTTCTCATTAACTCTTGGTAAAATTGAAAAATACTGAAGGCAATTTAAGGCAAATACCAATCAGGTTCCAAGGGAATGAGTATGTCCAGCTGATCAGGTTTGGCAAATGGGATTTCTTACTTTCAATTCCTTGTGAATTTCTTTTCACATTGAATACTGGTCCTAAAAATTACATGATGATGGCTGGACTGTTATGATGGTAATTCATCACTATCCTGTCCTCTTGGGAGAGCCTGGACGGAATGTTCCAATCATTTCTACTAGCCAGTTTGATATGCCTAGTCGCTCAAACAGTCAATGTAACAACTTACAGTCTGTTTTTTGTGCAGGAAACTACCTAAATGTTGCCCAATATGATTCTCCTTTATGTGACCACCTTAATGATCAAAAATAAATAAAATTAATGTAACAAATCTAGGAATGAATTAACAGTTTTCACTTCATTGAGTGCCACATTGATGAGAACCCATTTTAAAACAAAGTTGAGTATACTAGGGTGTGACAAAGCTAGCTGCCAGTGAACATATCATGGATGTCATAATAATCAGTAGTAGGCTTACTGTAATACAGTTTTGGATCACATTGAGGTGAGTTTTTGGGACAATTCAAGTCAGCCAGTGTAAGATTGAGTTTGAGGGAGTGGGAACTTGTTACTGAATAAAAAGTGATATATGCTAGGCATGCCATACAGCCTTGAACACTAATTCCTGTCTCCGAGTCCACAGAAACCACTCCTTCATTAAAGTTAAATGCAAGTCACAGTTAAGGTGGCAGTACATAATTGCCCATGGATGATGGGGTAAGGTTTTTGAATGATGTAAGCTTATGAAGGATTAGAATTACAAAGCTGGCTCTATAGCCCATGGGACTTCATAGAAATAGACATAACTTGAACTTCATTACAGTACAGTATACCACTACACTGTAGGTCTATTATGGAAAATGTTGGAAAGGAGTGAGTTTTTCTGTTTGCGGCACACTGAAACTATCAGGTAAGAAAGAATAATAATCCGTGGATATGTCCAGACTGAAGTTGAAGCCTCTAAATTTAGAATGTGGTTAATCCAGGCTGACTTGGTCATGATTCATACACCCCTGCAGTCCCACTATCCAAGGTTTACTTTACAACTAGGCTAAGTTACATGCAAGCCCCCCATGGCCACAGTGCCAGCATTGCACTGAATGTCACTGAATATATGCCATGAAAACTAAAGCTTCATACTTTAAAGACTGCAAGTCTGCAAACAACACTGGAAGTTTTTTTAAGATTGTAAATGCAATCGGTACCTGTCCTGTAAATCCCACAGTAAAATAGTCGTTAATTATTTTGTTATGGTCGACGTTTTGTGAGCCGTATTGGAATAGTAGTTAGTACTAACAGTAACGTTATAGGATATTTAACGTTAGCTGTGTACCAATACCATGTGTACTATAGTACATACTACATACATATTGTACCGTAAATACCCCTTCAGGTTTAGCAGTTGTTTACAAAACAATTTGTAAATTAAACTACGTAATTTTGGTATCAACAGAAAGCCTATGCTATAATCTTCAAACGTCGATACAAAAATATCGTTTTACATCCCTCAATGAGTCAGGTACTCGCAAAGTTTGAGGTCCTAATCTGAGACATAAGAATCGACTGCCTCTTTTTGAGGACGTATTTTTGCAGTCTATGTTTGAAAAAACCTAAAAAATCTTTGACTTCTAAGAGAAGGAAAGGTCAAAATGTCCACTTACCGTGTCGTTGTGTCTATTTATACGCCTACTTATACATAATTCAACATGTCGGGGGAGACCCCTTGTCAGTCACAGTTCCGCGAAATCTCATTTGCGCAGACTTTTAAGAAGGCGGGAATGCTAGAGAACTGGTCACGTGACTTCATTAACTGTACACTTGCGTGTATACTGGAGAGGGACGATAGTTTAAGGTCACGGGGTCAACGACCTACGGAAGCTGACGCGGGGCGTGCTACTTCCGCTTTTCCGCCCACTCCCGAGGCGACCAAATGTGCCCCGATTGGAGCACAACGTTAAAGGGTTAAGTGGAAGAAAGCTGAACAAATAAATAAAAATTCAAAGAAGCAATTTGGAGAGTAATTAGTTGTATAACATTTAGTTTGACTTAAACTCTCTGCTGTCCTAGCAACATGCTTGATTTTGCTCGGGGTGGGTGGGGTGGGGGAAAGTTTCCAATAAAGACCCAAATTTTCAACAAAAGCAATTTTTTAGGTGTTACCCAAGGCTTGGATTTTTCCAAATTTCTTTAATAGAACTCCCATTTTCCAATCTATCTTACCTCTAGCTGCAAGCATCTTTGTCTGGACTTGTCTGTTTATTCATCCATCGTCAAGATGTCTCTGCCTTCTGTCAGACAAATCCTGTCATCATCCCATATTACAATCACAATAACATTAATTTAAATGTTTACTGATGTTGATGGAGACTACCGGAATGAGTAGAGGACATGGCCTGGACCATTTTTTTCTTATGAGATCTTTAATAGTAAAAAGTCATCAGAATGTGCCCTTTGAAATTACATAGACTTTCTGCTTAAAACACTGAATTGAGAAAGTTTACTTTGTGTCCCGACTTATTAAGTTTTTTTCTCTTTTGAACCAAACTCTGAAATGTTTTTAGGGTGAACAGGGGATTCCCCTTCAATGAAGCATACTCCCTCCTACTGAAATATGCAATCTTTTTTCAAACAGTCCAACAAAGCGCTTTAGTCTGTGGCGTTAACCGACTTCGTCAGCTAGAGGAAGACAGCCGATATAGTGGCAAGTTCAACCCAAGCGGAAGGAAACCCGGAGTCCCGGAGACCCAAGTAATAGGAAGGGGGGGGGGTTGAATTAAGCCTTATTAGCACCATGGTGTAGATCTTTTTTGCAGATTAAAAGGTGTGGGGGGGGGGGGTTCCAATTGCCAGAACCTCAGATCGTGTCGGTTATCAGACTCATCTATAAACAACTCCACCCACATGAACGTGAGTGCACATCTGTATACACAATCAAACATGCACACACCCTAGGCATAGACACAAAGCAAAAATAGATGGTGCATTATAAAAGTAGTATAGTATATTCTTTTAAAAAAGGCTCAAGTTGTCGTTTTCTGGGGGTCCTTAACTAGTCATTTGTATGCCACAGTCTTTCATTTTTTTATTCTGCCTATTGATATTTTAAATCTGCCTAAATCATCAGGGGGAAAATGATATTTTCCCTCAATATTTTCCTCTATGGGGCAGTTGACCCCTGCCCCGGGATCGACGCCCCTGCTTAGCACATTTGAAACACTGCAGCACAGGAGCTACGTTAGGCAAGGATGATTCTGATGATCTCTGTTAAAATATTTAGCCCATCCTCTCATGTCGACTTCTAGTGTGGAGCACCGCTGTCGTTGACAAAATATTAGACTATAGGTTACCCTTATTTTGAGCTTTCATTTGCAATGAAATGGTTGCTTGAAGGGAATTAGAGTTTGAGAGAGAATGATGACCTTTTGTTCCAGCACCTGTTTTCTTTTAAGCTGATTGTTTACCAGAATTTAGAAACATTAAACAGGTCTCTAAGGTTAGAAGAAACGTCAACTTGTGTTAATTAATGTTGAACGAAAATTTCTAAATTTTTGTCGGGTAAAAGAATTCCACACGGATGCAAGACTACACAGCTCCCATTACGTGACACTGTGACCAATTACAACGTCAAATCGTGATCACTGATCATTATTATAGGCTTAAACATATTTTTAAGTCGATGTACTAATGTAATGCAGAATCAAAAGTTAGGAAATGAAAAAAGAAAAATTCTTTAGAAACAATCTGTATTTGCTTCTTTTTTCTAGAAGTCCCCTCGACTCTCTGGCGAAGAGCCACGGGGCGAAAACCAAACATTTACTCCCGGAGGATTTGTGCTCCCTTAAGGAGCTAAACGTCCCAAATGGACAAGTACGCCCTCTAAGGGCAAACGTGTGGTCCTGCTCTAGACTGGCTGGATAGAACAAAAGCCACACCATGGATGCAGTTTAACGTCATGCCCAGGATTTGCTTCTTAAAGTACGGAATGAGCACATTGCAAAACTACTAGAAAGTTACCAGAAAAAATGTACCGCCACCATTTTTCTCCCAAACTAGGGGTTATGTATGACACATGCTGTAGCCATCTGTGATTGAGTAGTCTGCACTTTACTACATCCCATAACCCCGCCGACTTTGGTGCAACTTTCGACCAAGCAATATATTCTAACATTTCTTACAAAATGTCCAAAGAAAGGCGAAGAATAATTGCAGTTTAAGGTTGCAAGAAGGTGAATGCCGCGAATTTTCATTATGTTTCCGTTGCTTGAGGAAATGTTACCATGACTTGGATGGTGTTTTATTTTTCGGCAAACTTTTGAAACTGAATTCGGACACGCTTATGAGTATTCTGTGTAACTACAAGCATGACAGTTTTTATGGCAAATCCTGTTACCCTTATGACCGTAAGGGATTCTTTCTCTCAGGGAGCTGGGGGGGGGGGGGGGGCTTGACCTTTGGCTCGACTTCAGATCCTCAACCAAGGCATAATGTCTTCCCGATTGGAGGCACAAATTACTGCCCGATTCAGCAAGGAAGGATGCAGCCGCCGGCCCCTTGTCCCGTATTGTTATGATTCTCCTAACTAACCTAAATAACTCTAACCTCAACCTCATCCAGACACAATCTCACTATTTAAACACTGTTTACACAAATCATCGAGTTACCATGAGCTGGGTCTCTGGCTCAGATCTTGCAGATATCTGGGAGACACAGCAGCACCTCTTCCTCTGTTCTTTCTCCTACCTCTCTCTGAGCATTAAAAAGTTTGGTCTCTTTGCAAGCTTTCTAGTGCCCCGGCCCTTTCTCCTACGTCCCTCTGAGCAGTGGCGTCACCAAGGGGGGTGAACAGGGGGCACGTTCCCACTGGGAAATCTTGTTCCCCCGTGTGCCCCCTAAGATTTAGATTTAACAAAAAAAAAAAACAGAATGTTTTCTGTAGTCAGAGTGTGACTTCAAATTTTTTTAAGATTTGATTTGATAGAAAAGGCAGTATTTCCCATGTTTTTCAAATGAAAATATTGCAAAACACCTGTGAAATGCCATTTCCGGTTATCCGAGGGGGTGCGTTTTTTCAATATTTTCTGCACACTTCCGACTAGGCCAATTGGGGCGTAGCTCAAGTGACCGTTCAGACAGGAGTAGGCCTGCATCTTTCCGTAACTAATCACATTTTACTGCCCATCAACTGCCTTCTCTTCCTCTTTCTAGTTCAACTACCCTTCCCGGGATCCAGTCTTGGTAGAAGTTTCATTAAAATTGTTATCAAAATTTTGTTTGAAGTTTCCCTGGAAGTAATTTTTAGACCAGCTGAGTGTAGGGACAATAGAGGCTTTTCACATGACGTCATAATACTCTCCGGCGGCCATGTTGGAGTACATGTAACTACGTAGTTAACCACACTGGGCACGCTTGCTCGTTAAATGTGTACACACCTTGCATACCACAATGTGCTCTGTGTAGTGCGTTTGGCACAAAGCCACATTTGGCATGAATGTCCTCCAGCATGGCGGTTCCGTGAGGTAGTTACAAAGCCTCTATAGAATATCCCTTAAAGGCAGTCATTCGTCACCCCAAACTACAGTTTCAGCATACATATATCAAAACTCTCAATTGGTACAGCTCTTTGATTGGCATCACATTCAAACAATGCATCATAGCTAAATAACACAGCATGGGCACTGAGAGTGTCTTGATTACACATTATGGACTTGTATGGCCACTGGGACAAGCCATGAAGCAATAAACTAGGATTGTGTCTGGATAAAGATGAGTTTTAGATAAATGTGGGAGGGGTTAGAAGTAAGTAGGTTGGGAGAATTGGAACTGTTTGGGATGATGAAAATATGCCTTTAAATTACGACCTTAATACCTCACAAACCCACGAGCTTCTGGGAGCTTCATCCCCCTGGACCCCACCGCAACTCATGTTGAACTACTTATTCACTTCGTTCTATGGTTCATTTCAGGGGTGGCGCCAGGATTTGCCCGACAGGGGGGCCAAGCTCCCCGAAAGGGGACCAGAATTTCAAGGCCCCGACAAAGGCGATATTATGTCCCGGTGAAACGTGACTTGGCAGAATTTAAGGCGCGCAGAGCGCGCCGAAAGTTTGGACTTTTTTTTAACAAGTACTTAAAAAATCTAGAGTTTATCTGATAAAAATGACAAATTTTGTAAGAAATTTGGCTCTTCTTGGTACTATAAAAAATTTGGGTGTTTATTGAAGAATCTCTCCTTCAAAAGGGAAAAATTAAACCGTTATATGGCCGACAGCTAAAATTCTTTCGGAGTTACGCATTCAATCGTACAAGACCTACGAACTAACTTGGCTTTAGAAGAGACTAGAAGGTTGCCCGGCAAGTTTGTCCCTTTTTTGAACGAATCTTCGAAAATTAAGATCTTATTATCACGGAGAAATTTTGGACTTAAATGAAAGGAAATTTGGTTTTTTGGTAAAGTTATAATGAAAAATTTGGTTTCTTTTATTAAATGATATGCCCTTCAGGAGCAAAATTAGGTAGTATGCAGGGGGATTAACAGAGTTGGCTTTGGTTTTCTCTTGTACGGAGTATCCCGATTGAAATTGGAAAATTTTACCACTTTTAACAATCTAAAGATTATATATTGGAGAAAAATTGTAATTTTTTATGACAGTTTTGGAGTTTTATGGAGGAATCTGACGTTCTGAATCTGAGGAAAATTAAGTAGGGCGTGATCTTTAGTTTTGTTTGGGTTAGGCCCTCGGACCGTATTGGAGCATTCTCCCGAGGAAAAAATTTGGCTTCGCATATATTTGAAGTTTTATATTTCATTCATTGTCATAGGCGCAAGGGAGCGTGTCAGTCTGGGAGGGGCAGAACTGTTTTTTGTCCGAAAAGATGTAATCCTGTCCGAAAGATTATTTAAAGGCAGTCATTCTTCAACCCAAACTACAGTTTCAGTATGCATAAATCAAAACTCTCAATTGGTACAGCTCTTTGATTGGCATCACATTCAAACAATGCATCATAGCTAAATTACACAGCATGGGCACTGAGAGTGCCTTGATTTCACATTATGGACTTGTATGGCCACTACATGGGACAAGCCATCAAGCAATACACTAGGATTGTGTCTGGATAAAGATGAGTTTTAGATTAATGTGGGAGGGGCTAGAAGTAAGTAGGTTGGGAGCATTGGAACTGTTTGGGATGATGAAAATATGCCTTAAGTCGAGCGCACAGAATTTTTTGAAAAATTGAGAACCCCGGACAGCAGGAAATGACATTTCATTTGGGGGTGGGGGACATGGCCCAAGGCCCCCCGCTGGCGCCATCCCTGGTTCATTTCCCCTTTTCAAAATGTCATCCGGATCCGTACTTGGTAGTTGAATCATTATATACCTACTTCAGTATGACCGACCGAACTTCAGTTTTTGTAGTGCGCCACCACAAACTTTGTTGTAAAGTTCAAAATGGCGGCGTCCATGTTACTTGTCGATTATTCCAGCGATGAGAGTGAGGATGACAATTCACACCAAGCAGAGCAAGCCATCGACAAGGAGCCACAAGAAAAGGATCATCTACATCTACAACCTTTGAAAGAAGGGGACTCAGTTCTTTCCTTGCACAAGAAAATGCAGCTTAACTCTGCTCCTCTTGTGGAACCGTCACATGCATTAGAGGTAACGTTAACGTTAGGCCAACGTTCTGCATAACAGTTACCACTAACTAGGCCTAGTATTAGCCTAGGCCTATTCCTAATTTTAAGGCCTAACATTCAATACACAGTTTTCCCCATACGCTTAGGCTATTAGAAGTACCGAGTTGCCTAATATGCATAGCTTCAAAGTTTTAAAAGGGTAATCTAGGCCTAGATGCGGTTTAACTCTGATCTGTCAGTTGTTGGATTGCCAGTGGAACTAGGCTAGGCTACTCACATCTAAACGAAGCAGGCCAAGTTGTCCCCAAACCAACTCATCCCCAACCAACTCAGTCCCAAGCCAACTCTACCTCAAGCCAAGTTGGCCATCATTATCATCATCATCCGGTATAGTGCCAACTTCAAAGGTGAAGACTCCTGCACTGGAGAGGCATATTGGCTATGTGGGCATGACTATCCTACCGTATTTACTCTATTAATCTCTGGGGACGTAAAATTTTCGTTAAGGGGGGCATTTATTAGAGTCAAATTTACGTGACTTTTCTCTAGACAAGTGCCCAAAAACTTGTTTCTTATCTGAGCCCTTCTGATAAACTGCTACATAATATGGCGTATTTGTCCATTTGGTTGTCAGCTTCACACTCAGCTGTGAGCTCCTCCCCAATGATCGGTAACCAAACTTCTCTATAAATATGGTAGCCACGAACAGCACTCTGAACTTTGCAAGTGTGATCAACTTTCGCCGACACCTTGATATGTAATGTTACACACAGAAGTGACTTTTTTACATTCCAGCGGCATGCATGCATGCATGCTGTGCACAGTATACAGCCAGGCCTCACCGTACTATACTGACCGGCCGGCTATACGCACGTACATACAGTAATTGCATAATAGTTACCGTGAGTAGCACCATGCACATACGCATTAGCAGTACATACGTGTTCACAGCATTTCACTGTTAAACAGTTTTCCTGTGTTGAATTTGGATTTTCATGTTAGGCTGTTTGGATAGGCTAGCGAATATTTGTATACCTACGGTATGTACAGTACCACTTTCGAACCGCAAACGAAGCAGTACAGGTTCGCGGTTAGTGATAGCGTGATGGATATCAACAGAAATTAGTTGCAGAAACATGCTTTTTACTTCAGGATATGGGACTTCAGGAGATTTCGTGGCTTCAAGGTCGGACTATTTCGTTTTCCTTTTACCATATTGTCTTTGGAACTACCAATTTCACTTCATGCAATGTGACGAAAAAGTTGGGGGCGTGTATTAGAGAGGGGGCGTTTAATAGAGTAAATACGGTACTTGAATTTTCTTCTTAAATACACTCAATGAGGGAGCCTTAATGATATCCTCAGGTAGACAGTTCCATTCACGTATGGTTCGGGGGGAAAATGACACCTTATAATAGTCCTTAGTAGAGCTAGGAATGAAGTACGCTTGGGAGTTTTCACAACAAGTGGGGAGTTTATGCTTTTTAGAGATAAGATACTTAGTTGGATCAATGGCAACTAGCCTAGTTGATTCTGGATCTTGTAAAACATCGACAGTCTAGGTAACCTTCGTCTCTCAGCAAGGGTTGGACAATGCAAAATCTGAAGCATACAGCCAACACTAGATGTAAGATTGTAGCGATGAAGAGCAAATCTTGCAGCATGTCTTTGAACTAGGGCTGTGAACGTTTAGCAAAATAACTAAAAACTAACTAACGCAAAAATTTGCGATCGTTTAGCGATTAATCGGGATTACCTAATCACAAAGAAAAAAAAATAATAATTTCAGTATGTAGGGATTGATACTAAATGTAATGCAGAAGTAATAATAGTTGTTATCTTGCATGGTAAAATCAAATTATTCTGAAACTTTGAAGCCTACAAGGTTCAAATATGTCCAGAATGTTCCATTTAACAAAAACCAGGGACTATCAGAATATACAAATGGATAAAAAAATTTTTTTAATCCATTTGTATACTCTAACAAGATGTCAAAGACAGGTTTTGCGATTAATAGCTTGTAGCTTTGTACCAAATGTTTATTACACATGAGATCGTTTAGCGATTAATGGCTACACATTCACAGCCCTACTTTGAACCATCCCAATTTGGTTTGTCAGGTTGTTTGTATAGGGGTCCCAGACGGTACTGCTGTACTCTAGAATAGGTCTAACAAGAGACTTATACGCTTGCAGTTTTACGTGAGAGTTTCTTATGCTAATATTTTGGCGGAGAAAATTTAAGGTATTTGTTGCCTGCAGAGTGATGCTGTCTATGTGCTTATCCCAGTGAAGGTCTCGGGTGATGTTGACCCCAAGGTACTTTATATGTGGGACATGTTTGAGCTCTTTCCCATGGAGGTAGTAATTAAACTTCTTTGGGTGGTGTTTGCGAGTAATGCTGATGACTGCACATTTGTCAGGGTGAAACTCCATCCATTTTTTCTCCCAGTCTTGTAGGCTGTCAAGATCTTTTTGCATTAGTTTGGCATCAGACTCATTTTTGATCACCAAATAAATCATAGTATTATCAGCAAAGAGATGCGTGGTGGAATAAAGATTTGGGGCAGTGTCATTTATGTAAAAAAGAAACAGGCAGGGTCCAAGGACGGAGCCCTGTGGTACCCCAGAATATACATGTATACTGGATGAAGACACACCATCTAAGACTACAGCTTGGGTTCTATTGCTGAGGAAGCTTTTAATCCAATTATTAGTACTACCTGTTATACTGTACCATTTTAACTTTTCAATCAACCTTGTGTGCCCTACTTTGTCAAAGGCCTTTGTGGAGTCGAGAACCTAGAAGTCAGTTTGAAGCCCATTTTGCATGTTAGTTGATACGTCTTGGATTAATTCAAGAAGCTGGCTTTCACATGATTTTTTATTGCGGAAATCGTGTTGTAGGGCATAGAGCATATTGTTTTCGGTAGTGAAGGACATGACACTGCTGCAGATTATATGCTCCATAAGTTTAGATGTAATGCAGGTCAAACTAATTGGTCGATAGTTTGCTGGGTCATACTTTTGACCTTCTTTGTAAATAGGTGTGACGTTAGCACTTCTCCCTGAGTCAGTTGGAATATACCCTTCAGCTAAGGATTTCCTAAACAAAAAGTCAGAGGATTAGCAGAGACACCAGCCAGTTCTTTCAGGACTCTTGGGCTGGTTTTTCAGGGCCTGCTGCTTTTCCCAGATTAAGATTTTTGAGAAGCTTTAAAACACCGGGAACAGTTATATCAGTGTCAGGTAGTTCAGGAATTTGGCGGGTTGGAGCAGGTTCATTGAAGGGAGTCGCAATTGAGAAAACAGACTGGAATTTGCGATTTAAAGCCTCGGCTTTTTCTTTTGAATCAGATGTCAGTTTACCGTTTACACACAGTGAGGAAACACTGCTAAAGTCGGACCTCATATGCTAAATGAAAGTCCAAAAATGCTTCATGCCACTACAGGTATTCAAGTCAGTGGCATGGAAAGTGATTCTGTCTGTAACGTTATTCTAGTATGCCTTTTCGTAGGTCTCTTTGGACCTCCTTTTTCAAATTTCAGAAACGTTCTTCATCCCAAAGTTTGCCAGATTTCTTAGAGGCAATAAAGGCCTTATTACATCTTCTAATTTTCCTTTTGAGGTCGACATGTATCCACAGCTGGGAGTCGCATGATTTTGTGCCCCTGTGGGGAATGAATTTCTTAATACCTTCTGTAATACCATTTCTGAAAATGATCCAAAGGGCTTCAGTATTGGAGGTAGGTCCAGCTTTGGGAATAAGCTCACCGAGCTTCACTGCATGTTGTCGAAAACTGATCCAGTCAGCCTTAGCATAAAGAGGAACTTGACGGGGTAGCTGCTTCCTACGCACCGGTTTGAGGTCTAGCTCAGCATACACAGCTGGTCACCAATACCAGAGAGAATTTGTGTCCTATTTATTTGAGAAGGCCTATTTGTAATTACTAAGTCCGAGACTATTTGAGTCAGGCCATTTTCATCCAAGATTTCACCAAATCTCTTCCGTAGGCCAGGGTGGGCAAATCTTAGTTTGATAGATTTCGTGGTCCAATCCCATCCAGGTAGATTAAAATCACCCCCCCAGTGGAACAATGTTGTTACCCTTCGCTGTAATTTTGTTTAAAGAGGAATCCAGTAAATCGAGAGTTTCATCATCATCAATTTTAGCACGATAACACACCCCAACATACAACGTTTTACAGCCAATAATGTTCCAGGGTTCATAGCGGTCCTTGAAAACCTTGAAAAGTCCTTGAATTTTTGTGAGCCTTGAAAAGGCCTTGAAATGTCCTTAAATTTAAAAATGAGGTCATGAAGTCCTGAAAATGTCCTTGAAATAAAGTTTTGGAGTGTACAATTTGTCTGTGTATGTTTATTTCTTACAAGATTTCATAAGTAATAGCCGTAATTTTGATCAATCAGGTTTGCTGAAATCTTTGCCATGTTTGCTTGGGGCAGGGGTATCATTGCGGCAGGCTTAACCAGCTTCTTCCATTGGAAGTACAGCCTATCATATTGTTAGTCCCTGCTTTGTGTGCATAATCATTTGGCAAATGTTAACCTTAGGTCCTTAATGTTACAAGATTACGACAGAAAGTTATCCATGTACTGCAATATTGTATTGCGCAGTGCTCGTACATAACATGTCAACTGATATGACAACTTTCACATTTGCATGATTTTGATGGTGGAGGAAATCCATAGAACACTGAATTAATTGGGGGAATTAAATGCCTGCATTAGCTGTAACTCATCCCAACATAAACAAAATTCATGTTAACTTAGTCAAAAAGAAAACACATTTATATCCCAGCGACTGGAATATTGGGCCTCCAGTGTCTTTGTTAAGCTTGGCCAATAGTGCTAGCCGCTGCGTTCGGTATGGGTACCGTAAGACTAGTATGTTGTGCAATAAAAACTGAGGCCGAACGTACGTATACGGTACTAGGTTCAAACAGCATGGGAATGATCGTTTGATGTGTAAGTTTTCTGCTATAACCTGGTAGTATTACTTGAAATTCGATTTAAAAGTGTATTCAAGGTGTTTTCCTTGCTGTCTCGCAGAAAGCGCCGCGTAACTTCCTGTACAAACTGTTCTGCACAAAACACATAGTACAGATTATCTAGCTGCAGTGTTTCGCCGTTTTTTTTCAAATCCATAAGCTTTGCATACATATCTGTGCATGTTTTGTAAACTTAGCACCTAGAAACTTGCGAAGTTCGGTGGTTATTATCTTGCCGAGTGAAAGTCCCTTTATATAATACTTGAAAAGTTTGTTAGAGGTCTTGAAAAGTCCTGGAAAAGTCCTTGAATTTTGAATCCATGAAGTGCTATGAACCCTGTGTTCGCTCCCACCCAAATACACTCAGAGGATGATGATTCCAGGTTTTCCTTGGGAATACCAATAAAACTGTTGTTGACAGCTATAAGGACTCCCCCCACCTACTGTCATTGATCTGTCCTTACTATGAATTATAAAGTGATCACTAAAGAATTCAGCATCTTTCACATGGCTGTTTAGCCAAGTTTCGGTAGCTATAATGATGTCAGGCTTGGTACAATCAGTGAGGTGGTTTAGGGGTCCTTTTTTATTGATTAAGGACTGGCAGTTAACATTAAGTACTCTTAAAGGACGTGGTCCAAGGCATGCGTTTGGTCTTGGTCTCACAGGCAAAGAAGTCATTTTTGGCATAATCATTGGCCCCATGACAAGTCGGCCCAATATGAAAAATGGTGTGATTTTCTACACTTAAAGATTAAATTATGCAAAAGTGACTTGCGTGACATTATCTTTCACACAGGTTCTACAACAAGAGTATGCCTAGGCCTTATTTAAATTGGTATCTCAAGAAGTGACTTGTGTGATATTATCTCTCATAAAGGTTCTACGACAAGTGTAGACCTAATATACGGTGGTGTATCAAGAGTGTCAAAATCGTGGTTATGTTGTAGGAAGGCCCAGGTCTGGCTCAGGAACCTACTGGGGGTAACCAAAGGAGGGGACTGCAGTGCTCTTATAATTACCCCCTTTCCCCAAGACAATTTATAGGTAAAAAATTAGAATTAAATTAAACGACCTTTGAAAGTATGGATTTTCGTTGTGCTATTGTAGGCTAATTATTATTAAAAATGAAATAAACACCTGGCCATTGAAACAACAGATGAACTATAGATGAAATGATAAAAATGAAAGTCTGCCTAATTCTGTCAAATGTCTTAAGGTGAACGCAAATATTTATGTACGGGTACAACCAAGAAATTGGTATATTATATATATCGACAAATTAATATTAACACTTGTTTTGGCCATCATTATTTAAGGACTGAGTAGGATTTGGGACTTGCCCTACGGGCTTAGCTGACTAGCTTGCCCGCACGAATGTTCAACTAGCCCAGGCTAGCGGGCTTACTCTAATTTCGAACCCTGAACCTTATTAGGAGGTATGGGTAGTGGTGCTGTCAAGTCATTGGTATGGACCACATAAAGAATATTTCTATTCATATTCTGTCACAATATTTTGTTTGCCTTTGTGTCACAACTTGTCACATAAAAAGGTCATATCATGGTACTTCACCGTCCTACCACAACTTATACCAATCAAAGCTAGTTCGCTACTGCAACTGAACCATACAGATGAGCCCATGCATCCAACAGTTGTCCACCACTCCTGGTACCACATCTAAATTCTTCCCAAAACTTATGCAACTTTCCGTGCAGGTCCCTAGAACATTTCCTCTGATATCGACAAAGCTTGCCCTCACTGTCCGGTCGCACCTGCAGTCGCACTAGACTTGCCTCTGTGTGGATGAGCATTATAAGCTTGTATAGAGGTAGGTTACCACTCTTTGACGCACCATTCAAGGATCTGTGCTATCCTGCTACATCATTATTTGTACGAATAGACTGTCCATATGCAGACCATTGTGATGGCGGCCACAACTCTGAAGCAATCCAGGTTGATTCCACATACAGTATATGCAAAAACCTGTATAGAAAGAACACAGGTAAACCTTTGTAATTTGTAACACAACATTTTACATATATTGCAACAATTCTGGACTCTAATTGAATTTGAAAAAAAAAAATTAACATGTTTGATTGAAAAACCACAAGAAGGCTAGTATTTGGTGTAGGCTTGATGCCGCACATTCAAAATACTATGAAAATGTGCACATATTGTAATAAGACAGATAAACAAGTCAATATTGTTTTTTTTTGACAAGATGAAATAAAAAATGAAAAAAAAAAGGAGGGGGACATGTTTGATTGGAAATCCTCAAAATAGGTTACAATTGTGATGCTGGCTCAATTTAATTAACATAATAAAATAATGGGAATTTGTTGTAATAACACAGACAATGAAAGACTCTTCCCGAGACAGTGAACTAAGTAATCACCCCATTTGTTTTTTTTTTCAATGACACTAACACTTCTGTCTCAGGCCCAGATGGAGCGGGGGGGGGGGCTGGGATTAATAAGGTCAATACTAGTATCACTCACCTCTTGTAACATTTCTGAAGCTGAACCGTGTTCTTTCAACCGCTCAAAAACTTGCGGAGTGATCTCCTTGTCCTTGGGTAAGTAGGGTAGTGCCATTAGCTTACAGTATTCAACAAAGTGTAAAACTCGTTCTTTTTGTTAGAAACCTTTTGGAGTCCTGCTTCCTAGATCTTTCTCCAGATTGCCTGCTTCCAATGAAACATGCAGCCTCTGCATGTAGCTTGTGGGAAAACATCAGAAATGGCCCGCCAGACTGTTGGCTTGAAGCCCAACATACACCGCTCTAGTTTAGGTTCCTGTAAAGAAGAATGAGAGTACATTAGAAAATTCTGTTTTGTAGATTACTCACAAATTCAAAGCTGATAAGCAATTATTGCAGCAAAGTAGTTCATTTTTAGATGCAAAATATCTCCAAATATCAAGGCATCCCATTTCACATTTCATTTTATTCAATAATGGACCAATCACAAGGGGTATATCCAGACAGTAAAGAAGAATCTCAGAAATTTACAGTTTACTTGATGTATTTTTTATTAGAGCAGAACAGAAAAATTATCCTTTAAATCAACAATGCCATATTTACAGTAGGTTAGAATCAACTATAGGTTGTAGTTTGGGCCTGCAAACCTTGTGTTGCTGGAAAAATAACTAAAGTCCCCTGATTGGTGAAAAGTTGTGATGCACCCCCTCAAATATTGATTAGTACAGTAAAAGTATATGAGCAATGAGGAGGTTGTAGAAGGTGAAATTGGCCACACCTTAAAATATGGGATAGCTTGGCAAGTGGAACTAAGGTGCAAGGTTTGTCACATAGACTGGTAACATGTGATCAGAAACATGAAGGTCCCTAGGACAATATGAAGGAAGGGGGAGTCGCTACTAGTAAACAACAAAATGACATCCCTGTTAAAGGTCATGGGGAGGGTGTACTGTACTACATGACAATATGCTCAGGTTTGTAAGTGCTAAATGCTTATAAATGCCATTGCTTTGACTGCTCTACCTTGCCCCATCCAGATTACTGGGGGCGATGTGCAAATTTCCTAACTGGCAAATGTAACCCTAATCCTTAAACAAATCCCTAACCCGAACAAAGAATACAATCGATACAATACAATGGCAACAACCAATCAAGAAACACCTTGTTAAACAGTGCGCATCTACCTGATGACTGCCCTATAGGCCTTTTGCTGCATTAGACTCTCTGAGTTCAAGTTGTGAACAGGAGCTCCAGCATATGACACTTCATTTACAGATTATCATTCCAACAAGGTACTTTCACGGTCAGAAATGTTAAACATTGTGTCGTGATACAATTCATTTCTTTTTACTGAGAAACAGAACTTTTATTGGTGGAATTTTCATTTTTATTTCCACAACATGTTCCACACCATACATGCGTGTAAAATATATCTAGAGAAAGTTCTCACAAGCCTATGTAATTACTACATCATGGGGCAGATTAACAAGCTGCAATGCACGACGGCATATAGCAAATGGTGACAGAACCTCTAAGTAAAAAAAGCACATGCTTGCTAGTAAATTACCTCTGTTGCACCCTGGAGACACTCCTTCAGTGCCTGAAATACAGCTTTGTAGTCCTTCCTCTTTCGTGAGGACATTAGGATGAAGCAAAGTGGCACCTGCTTCAAGCTGGTTGTCTTGTTTAACAAAGGCATGGATGCTGAAGAGCTATGTAAAGGGACGTCAGACAACTTTGAAAGTTCCATCCACGTACCACATCTTACTAGCTGCTAGGAGTGCCAACCACTGGGATGTTGCAAAAATAAGATGCCCCTGATGACTACATATGACATCCTTTCTCAATTCAAGCAAAAGTTTCATGTACCTTTTTTTATGGAGGAATGAGAGTTGTTGTCAAAATGACGTAACATACCAGATTGAAGGGCAAAGGAGGGCCAAGGCCCCATAGTATGCCTTGAAGTCAAACCCTATTCAAAAGTCAAACTACCAAAACAAGCAGCCCCAAACAATCAGATTCTACCATGGTCATGGAAGAACTTGTCAATGTGCCCTGAAAAGTTAAAGCAGTGTACTGATGGGGATTTAACCTACAGTACCCAATCTGGCAGACAATTCCACTTGTTGACAACTCTATGGAAGAAACTAAACTTACTAGTGTTAAGCCTTGCGAAAGGCTTTTCCAGCTTGAGTGGCATAGTCAGGATGGGGTCTTACCAACTGCTTATACAAATTAAGTACAATATCTTTACTTAAACTTATGAAATTCCTCTTGATCAATCCAAGCACTCTATTAGCCTTTGCAGCAGTGGCTGCACACTGCCTTGATGACTTCTTAAAAATCCCCAGTAATTACAACCCCCAGATCTTTCTCAAAAGTGACGCTACTTAAAACACTACCATTCATGTTAGAATCATAGCCAAAATTTTGGCCACCTTTTTTTTTTTTTATAAACCAACTTGACTGGTTTCTGTTCTTGGCTCTATATGGCAGAACAGCATCAGTAGTAGCCTTTTCACAACGGCAGGATTTGTTCTGAAGGAGGCTAGAGTGCATCTGACAACACATTGTACCTTTCCTCTGTTTCTACTGACTCTGGGTCAGGGGGACCCTTGATTTAGAGAGCAAATCTTTCAGATTTGGTGCCATCTCATTGGCAACAGTGGGATAATTGGCAGACAGAGTAGTTGCTGGTCACCATGCAGTAAGAACTCATATATCTTTATTGAAGCTTGCATTTAGAAGCCATATTCGGATGAAGGTTGTTTTGAAAACAAGTGGTGGCCCTGTCAGGACTTCTTCAAAATTGATGAGATACGGTACGCCCTTTGTTTAGGCGCAGTGCCAATAGTGGATGAGGCGATCTCAAGTAGCACTATAGTTTCTAGTGAGAAATGTCTCTGTAAATGAGTTCCTTTTTTCTAGGAAATCAATTTGTATGCTGCATATATTTTGGCTTTCTATAGCCATGAAAACACAGTAAAGAATGCAGTTCATTTGTTAGGAAACTCTGAGACAAGCCCTGCCTCTAGCCTCAAAGGGGCCATTCATTTTTGCTAAATTGTAAGCGGCAATGCACAAACACTTGGAATATTTATGCAGTAACAGGAATACTATTGGTACTTGGTGGGAAGGTTATAGCCAATAGCGATGTTATGATCCAACAGCAAACATACCTAGCATTAGCAAGGTCTGTATGCATTGTATTTGCAGCACAAGCAGTTGAACGTGTTGTGAGATAAGATTTATTAAATTTATCGTTACCAGTTAGCTGAACTATTTGTTGATTTTTTTAGTTCTCTAACTAAGGATACTACCAAGCTGATATTACCTCTTTTCAATATACAGTATATCTTCCAAACTTAGTACCTAAAGCCCACTTCAAATTTGAGCTAACTCCCACTAACCTGTGTGTGATAACCGTCTATTGGAGGTGTTCACACCTTACAAAAACTCCCTTTCCACACTGACCTGTGTGTGATAACCGTCTACTGGAGGTGTTCACACCTTACAAAAACTCCCTTTCCACACTGACCTGTGTGTGATAACCGTCTGTTGGAGGTGTTCACACCTTACAAAAACTCCCTTTCCACACTGACCTGTGTGTGATAACCGTCTGTTGGAGGTGTTTACACCTCACAAAAACTCCCTTTCCACACTGACGTGTGTGTGATAACTGTCTATTGGAGGTGTTTACACCTTACAAAAACTCCCTTTCCACTCTGACCTGTGTGTGATAACTGTCTATTGGAGGTGTTTACACCTCACAAAAACTCCCTTTCCACACTGACCTGTGTGTGATAAACATCTGTTGGAGGTGTTTACACCTTACAAAAACTCCCTTTCCGCACTGACCTGTGTGTGATAACCATCTATTGGAGGTGTTTACACCTCACAAAAACTCCCTTTTCACACTGACCTGTGTGTGATAAACATCTATTGGAGGTGTTTACACAGTACAAGCAGAAACAGAAGAAGTTGCTTGCCTTGAAAGTGTAGGTGTGCAAGTTTGATCACAGTCCATCACTCTCCTCAAATCACTGTGAGGATTGTGACTTTTTATACACCTAGAGAAAGATGGGAGCTCATTTAAATCTATTAAAGTTTCATAGATTAATATAACTTTACACCCCTTAATTTTCTGTGGAGTGTGGTTTGTAACACACCTGGAAAATCAAGGCCCTAAAACTCAAGGCCTGAGGACTTAAGTACAAGGAATTGAATGTAACATGACCTGACTTTAGTACTGTAGCTGACCATGGGCTGCTTTCACATAGAACATGGCCAGCCCACCTCCTGTATGCATCTCAATGCATGGTGGTCCATGTGAGTTGTGACACTTGCTACTGCAAGGCCTAGTCTCTAGTATTAGCTACTGTAATATACTCTTACTCTTTAGCGTTCAGCTATGCACTGAAAATGCAAAAAGTTTTGCATTTGCAAATTCCAAACCAACAATGTTCAGGCCATGAATTTTGAGGTGTGAGTTTGATCATCGGCCATCCTTCACCTTAAATCCTTTCAAGGAGTGCAACTTCTTGTACACTAACTTAGGTGAAGAAGATGCTCTCAGGTAAATCTATTGAAGTTTAGTAAAACAACACAGCTACCACACTCCTTAATTTCCTGAGGGGTGTGATTTGTAGCACTCTTGGCAAATTTAAAACTCAAAACCTGCCTGGATATGAAGTATCGTTCTCCAAAGGCACCAAAACTTGCAAGGGGCTATCATTTGACAGATTAAAATTTTTCTCCAAGTGTACATATGTGAATGCTTAGAAACAACCATTGGTTGGCCCTTGAACAATATATAGATTATATTATGATTTGAAACTTGGTGAATGAAGGCAACATTCAATGCCAGTAACTTTGAAGGTCATGTGTGGGTCTCCAGAGAAACAGGCAACTATGCATAATAGCCTTAAGTTTGTCCATACAGTCAGTGCTCATTGGGCTCTATTTTAAAGCATTTTGTATAGTTTGCATTTAATTTAATCGTCACACTGTTCATGTACAGTACTACTTAGTACGAAAAAGAGCTCAGTGAGATTTTTTTCTTTCTTTCTTTTTTTGGACAATAAATTACTCTTTAACTGTGAATGTAATTTGTTAATATCTCCAAATGAAAATTTAGTCAGATATCTGCTGTGTTGATATCTACTGTACTGATATCTGCATATTTCAGATGTGCACTCCACAGTCTGCAGTCTGCATTATAGTGTGTCCAAAACAGGGTAGCCCCCTACAAGTTCTCAATAATTTGTTTTTATGGGAACAATTGACCAAACATTGGTGTATTTTTGTTTACTTCTTATAGGAAGCAAGTAATCCTTACAAGCCGCTTGACCCTTCTACAAAAATGGTTCAGTACAATGCCCAGTATGACCAGATGTTTGCACCAGAGGTATGTATTTGAAAGGATTTGAAACAAATTAATTCATTGAACAGGACTGTCAGGGCTCGATTTTCGTGGTTGTCCGATTGTCCGGGACAACTAAAATTCCATACAGACAACCAAAAGTTGGAAGTTGGGTGTCCAATGGACAACCATGTTTCTCTCATAATGAATTACTTTCAAGCAGCTTGCTTTTTTGTTGATTGAAGAAGTACATGCTGCTGACTGAGCAACTCTTTCAACTTTTTCCATCGTACAATTTCAGACTTCAAGTGTTTTTGTCTCGCAAAAATCATTTGTTTTTCTTTTTCGAGACCATAATACGTAAACACAATTACTGTTTTGTACTGAAATTGTGCGCAAAAGGTTTTGGACAACCAAATTTTCTTTGGGACAACTAAAAATACTGAAATGGTTGCCCGAAGGACAACCATTAATTTTTCTGAAAATCGAGGCCTGACTGTGTCCTACAGTTAATGGTGGAATTTACTCCATACAGAGTCCTTGTCTATGGCACTGGGAATATCCTCCCACTCAATAGGCTGGACACAACCCAAGATTCCTTACAGCTTCAAAATTTCACCCAAACTTACCACACTTGCCATGAAAGATCTGTGTCATTGATTCTTGATTTTTGGACTGGACTTTCTCCAAATAGCAGTGAGCTAGAAGGTGAAATTTGGAGGTAAAAGTTGATTGTTACACTAAGTCATTTTTCTGACTTAGGGGAAATTTTTTTTAAATTTGAAAAAAAAATATCACCCCAAAAGTAATCACCTCAGTGAGGTAGAAAAAAATTTGTATTCTGTAAGCAAGAGAATGGGACAAAATTTAAGGAAATCCTAATATTTGTACAAGAAAAAAATATTTCCCAATAATAAAAAAGGAAATCCTGAAATCCTAAAATGTTTTATCTGGAAGTAATATTTTAAAATGTTTTATCCGGAAGTAATATTTTAAAATGTGGAAATGCTTCCAAGCCATAATATTGGGATCTTTTTAGCAGTGAGGACATGAATTCTGTTGTTAAAAAAAATGTGGATGCAGTGTAGTTTCTTCTTTAAGGACAGATTGTAATACTGTATGTCCCTCTCTGTCTTTTTTTAGGCAGGTCCTGTGAATCCATTCAAGACACAGCAGCAAGCTGCAGTAAAGAACATGCTCTCAGGTTTTGTAGAGGAGGCCAATTTTAGTGCTTTCCAGTTTGAAAATCAAAGACGAACATTTGCAAGTTATGGTAAGTAGAGAAAGACCTTTCATGTTAGGATCAAATTAACAACATTGAATAAATTGTTACATTTGATAATTGATATTAATAAGGTAAATGATATTTCAGTGCTGTTTATAGTGACCCAATTTTCAGTCACTTACTGCGGATCCATTGGCCTTTTTTATCCAGGTTGCTGATAATGTGACCCTATTTGAGTCATTTGAGACTTCTCTAGGTATGTACAGTACCTACATGGTATGATGTCGACTTGCTTCAAATCATCAACTCAAGTCACTCTGAAATGTCGTGAATAGAGGTAATGCACCAATGTCATTGCATTGTGTGTCTTGCTATTTTTCCCTCCAGGCATCCATTTCACAAAAATTGTTACGAAGGTGCTGCAGTGCAGGCGTATTGGTCAAACATGTACTGTGCATGATCAGTTCCATCCAGCATGCCAAATTGAAATGTGGTGACATCACGTGCATAATCTCTATAGGAAATGTTCCAAAGAACCGGCTACTGTCACTGTATGAAATGTATAATTCAGTGTTGATGTTTGTAAAAAAAGAATAAGTTTAAAGAAATTCTTTGCATGCTCCCTGAGCAGATGTTAGTTTACACTTGACAATAGTTGCCAAAAGTGGAAAATGAGTTATTTGGGCTTTGAAATATTTAATATTAACACAACTTTACACATAGGGAGAGAAAAACACGAAAAGTTTTAATAAGGTTAAGTTAAGGCAAAACTGTTATTTTCATGTGTGAAAAAGGAACTAAATGTACACAATTTTGGAAACCTTCCATTCAAATCAGACATATATTTCTTGAGATATCAACAAATGAAGTAAACACCAGATTTTTGTTCTAAAGTGAATTTGAGGGCAGCAGAGGTTATATCACTACCTCACATTGACAAAGAATACTTCATTTTTCTGCCTTTTTTCAGTCTGTTGTGTTGAACTAGAAGTCAACAGGGATGGGACCTAATGTAGTGAGCTAGTGAGCTACAACTGGAAAAAGGCTGTAGCCGGCTCGACTTATGGTTGGTTGGAAACTGGGCTGTAAAACTCAATCTAACCTAGCCCAAGGAAGGGAATGCATAGTTTGTAAAACACTCATGAAACTTATGTAATGCATTCTGATACTGTAACCCAGGATTGTTGAGGATAAAATTGGTTGTAAAGTTTAAAGAAAATCAATTTTTAACATGGTAATTAATGTGAGTGGTTGATGACAGATATGCTTGCTTCAAGTTCCCTTTTTGTTGGAAATCTGACTATTTTACTTGCTCATATTTTGAGAACCACTTTTTGGATTTCAATGCAAATTTCTCCATAATGCGTAAAATAAGTAATCTTCTAACACCTCTAAACTTGATTTGACCTTGAACCCTTTTTTTAGTAGTCACTGATCAATTTACAAGAAATTTTCTGCCTTTGCCCTTGAATTGTAAGCTTGAGCTTCATATTCTTCAAATAAATGAAAGTGAAACCCATGAGATATGTTAGGATGTGATTTGTTGCTAAAAGTTTGTAAACATCTGCTAAGTTTTTTATTTTTTTTTTACAAAAACAGCTTAGCAGCAGTGTGGTACAATCAAATTTCACCAAAAGTTATGATGAAAAGTAAAGTTCTCTATAAAAGGAATGCTTCCCATCCATATAAATGTATGAATTTTCAAGAGGTGAAAGATTGGAAAGGCAAACACTGAAACCAGGGACTTCAGTCAAAAATGCCAAAATATTGTAATAGTGCGTGAATAACAGGATAAAGAATATCAATTTTATAAAATTGGCATTCAAAGTAAATTTTATGGATATCTTTAAGTAGGAAAATAGGTTATAAATATCAGTTAAAGCATATGTTTAATACATAGTTCAACACTACCTGACAGTAGCGTTACTCCCTAAGGTTGGGGTTAGGGGACTCTCTCTCTTTCAATTTTCTTTGGGCGGGGGGATGGATTTGCAATTTAAAGGGGAGATTATTTTATTTTATGCTGGTGCATGACAAGTACCAAGTAAGGGTCTGTTTTCATCATCTTATATGCACAATATGGTGCTTCCATGTATATAATTGCTGGCAAGTGCACAAGATGGGTATAATTGAATGAGTGTTTGACCAGGGAGTTGCTAGAGAAGGGAATGCAACAGTCAACAGTTTTTCAGACAATACGTATGTACTTGAGAACAGTTTGCATTTTTTGAGGTGCTACCATTTGATTGACAAGTCTTCAAAAAGTCTGCAAAGTATTTTGTTATTCCTCTTGTGACAAGGTCCTTTTAATGACAATGTTTTCCATTCTTTTCCAAGTACTCCGGAGACAAAGACTATTGTCTGCCTGTACTTTGAGTAGGAGGTTTGTTTCCCCTAATGAGGAAGCATATAAAAAGAATTATGTGAGAACAACTGGAAACAAACATTTATGTTTTTTTTTTTTTTAAATAATGAAGGGAATTCCCCCTCTCATTTTCAGGTGATTTTGAGGAGAGCTTCCACACCAGAATGTTAACACTAGTTGACAAAATTAATATTTATTAATATTTATCCCATACCACAACTTGTTTTAGTATTTTCACAAAACTGATGCAATTTAAAAATTGTTTAGTATGTGATGCAAAGTTTCTCTCTTAACTTCTAATTTTTTTTTTCTTTGCAGGTTATGCCATAGATCCAAGCGTTGAGGCATCTGATAGAACCGTGGGTGATTTTGAGAGACTGTCTAAAGCAGAAGGTATTATTCTTTTACCATATTAAGGGGATCTTATTCACCAACCACAAAGGGGGGAGGGATCTATACAGTTGAGGGGATGGGTTGCCTTTCTGTCATTTTTTTTCTTGAGTTGTAAATGAAATTTAGGGAAGGGATGGGCTGGGGGGAGGGGGGGAGACAGAAGGTTCTGTGGCAAAATTCTTGAAAGATGTAATATGATTGAATCAGGTTACAGTTACAGGAGTGGGTTTAATTTCAAAACAAGTGGCTATTGGAATGGTATGAGTCTCACTTGTTCTATCTCAGTGGGGTGCAGGGGAATTACGTTAAAATAAGTTCAGAAATTGCAAGGCATAACAACATTAAAAAATGTTTTGAAGAATGCAACCAGTGTTAGCAACAAAAATTTTTGAAATTTCTAATATAGATGAAGGGGTACCTTCTAACGATGCATGTTAAGGCCTGTGTAATCTTTCACTCTTAACAACAGTTCATCTATTATGCCCCTTCTTACCTCTCCTTAAACTATTATTGGACAGTCCATCTATCAAGGAATGATCACTGGCGATAAAACTGGTGGTCTTGTGCCACCTCCTGCTGGAAGCTATATTAACTCCCTCATGTTTTATTGCCATGGTTTGCAGTGGGTTCTTTCAAACAAGGGGGAGTTTTAGCTTCCAGCAGGATATGGCATAGTGCCACCACTTTCATCGCCAATGATCATTGCACAATAGATGGACTTTCTAATAGTAGTTATAGGTGAGGTAATTAAGGCTAATAGGTTCACAAAACAAGGTAGGTTTTTGGGTAATCTTGTTCATGTGTAATTATTTTGACAGGTAAAACAGTTTTTGAGAGTACACAGAAGAGACCAGGAGATAAGAGGAGGAAGAATAAAAATACTGATCCATCTGACATTGATGGATATGAAGGTCCGTGGAGTAAATATAAAGATGAAGAGACAGTGTCTAAACCATCTGAGGTAATATATGTCATGTGATGATAGGAAATATCTCAGTGATTTTTAAGCAATGTAGTAGGAAAAACAATCCAATCAGCCACAACTGAAAAAAGGCTTAAACCGGTTGGTTAGAAACTAAGTAGTTACACTTCATCTAACTAACTGATTTGTAGTTTCCTAAAATCGATTTAATTAGCAGGTGTTTGGTATAGTGGTAGAGCAGCTACCCATCACCAGAAGGTCTGTGGTTACATTCCCAGGTTGTGTTATACTAAAGACTTAAAAACGTGAACCTTTTGCCATTTTGTGTGATGCTTCTACAAACTTAGGAGTAGGGAAATCAATCAAAGTACTAACCAGAATGCAAGGCATTCATACTCGCGAATGGAGGCGGTCTAACGGTTCTAGTGATATTGACAGAGTTGCTAAATTTTAGCCACTCCCTGATACGAACAGGCAGTAGATGGTGAATTTGTTATGATGAAGAGGTTTGCGCATTTCAGAAAAGGATACCAGTGTTGAAAATTTATACAGGTGAAACATTAGTTATGTGAAGAAAGGGAAACAGAATTGTTTATGCTACAAGCTCGACGTTTAGAAAAGTACATATGAGTGATACGTATATATGATGTTAAAAGTGACTAAACGATTGCAGAAGAATTGTTTTATTAATAATTTCCGACCGTAGCCAAAACTGTCAGAATTTCACACATATTATTTGCAGTTCAAAATATCAAAATTTCCTCACGAATGACAATTTCTTTTTTTAAACTTCCTTAGTGTTCTCAGTATTGTTCGAGGGCAGTGCTTATTACCGTTCGGCAGTTCAACCGTATCACCTGCATGTATATGCATCGCATTATCACCAACATAGTAAGCACTCTCAGATCAGAAGAGACGTAACTTAACTATCATCTCAAGTGGCTAATGAATAGAGGGAGATAACTACACAGTCTTTTATTTTGCTACTCCCTTGTCAGAGATCTCTCTTCCCATTCCTACCATAATTGTCAACAACATAAACAGTACGGGTATAAAATTTCTCACCTTCCTCTTCTTTCTTTGGTTGGATAGGTGCGCAGCTAGAAAGTCTTTCCCTTAAAGTACGGTTGCTCAAAGGAACCATTTTAAATTTGTCTTTCAAGATTGCTAAATTATTAACACAGCCACCAATGAAAAGAATCTAATGTGAGAATATTTACAAAATGTAAAACAAAAAAACTTGGGTTGAGGTTAACTAAGTTATTTCGATGCGGCTAAGCAAATAAAGCTTTGCGCATGGCCCATATTTGACTTTCCACTGAAACACATCAAACTCTCGAAATGACCTTTTCAAGCCGCGGTAGCACTTGATATCACCAACTGTATCACATGTCGTTCGGCTGATCACATGGTCACCGGCAAAGCAAGCGCATATTGGTAAGGGCGATTCAAGTTTCAGTTGAAACGTTTAGGTCAGAAGAAAACTACGCAGTTACTATTGCGCAATTTTTGCATCCGGGAGACTACATTATCTTATCCGTTCTCTATTCCTAAACCTCTGTGACCGTCTTCAGTTTTGAACAAAATAAGATATAACTTAAGTTTGTCGCTCTTCTTACAGTTATAAGTTCCTTGGTCATGAAAAGAAATCACCCGTTCAATGTTTTCTTTACAACAATGCCGAAACTTTCACGTCAACAGATTGCTCGGATGTTTCAAACTGTAAGAAAAGAAGGGTAGCGACCATGTCATAAAGAATGGCAGTTGACAAAAACTATAGAAAGGGCTTCTGAGAACCTCGTATAGTCGCTCCCTGGTCGTTCCAAGAACCATGTAATTGAAATATCCCTCAACTAATATGCCTCATCGTGTTGTGAAACCTGAGACATCCTTAAAAAAATTATCTGTTTTCATGGTCAACGCCTTTTAATTTACAAACACTAAAAAGTAACAAAACCAACAAGGCACAGATTAAAAACACTGTAACAAGTCTATAAAGCGGCTGCTATACTTCGCATTTGCTCGTAAAAACTTGTGAAAGAGCTTACAAAACTTGAGGTGTAAAAGTTTAACACGATGCTAGAAGTGAACAGCAAGTTTTAGCCATCTCAAGCTGGCAACTAATATAATCCAGAACCTATCAGAGAACTTCCTGTTCAGGTATCTTGTGATCAATAAAGTTAAAGGCATTTGCCCCCTTCAAAGACTATTTGCTCAATAGAGCAACAAGGTTGGTTTAATGAACAGGGTTAACTGCCGCAATTACAGAGACAAGCTTCACCCTCGAAAACACCTTTTTCTCGTGTAACACTGGCTAAAATGTCCTATTCAATTCTAGCAGCATGACAAACATCTTTAAGGATGTGCTCCGTGTTTGAACTGTATTTGAAACCAAACTAGAACTTAAATCGTGTTTGCAACTTTATTTCAACTTTTACTGTTTTATCTAGTTGACAATAAAAAACACAGTTGTATTGGTGTGTCGTAAAATCATATCTAGCTATCTACCTATTGAAAATAAGGCCCAGCTATTCCAGTCTACATGTATTTCTAATTGAAGTAGTTAGATGCAGTTGTATGTCTCATTTTCTAACCAACTGGTTCAAGTCAAGCCTGCCACAACCCTTTTTCCTGTTGTGGCTTACTGGCTTGTTTTCCCTACTCCATTTCTTTTGCTGAGCACCAAGCACAATGGCAGGAGGTTCCAGTTTTAAAGTCTTCAGTACAGCCCAGTATTTCCGGGTTTTTCTATTTAAAAGACCTGTTCTAGTGGTAGTACATAGTGGTAGTAGTACTTTAAATATGGATACTTGTCCATCCAAGTGCATTGTTTGGTTAGGGGCAGCTGAAATTCTCAAGTGGTGACAGCTTTTTGATTGACATAAAAGTTGAAAAAATGTAAAAGATGCAAAGCATCACATATTTCATAATTTAACCCTTTTGTTGAATTTGGTCCATCCCACCATTCTATACTATGTATTATATTTCATATACATAGTACTTATGTATGTGTTAGTATAAAGGCCACCATATGTGCATTTGCTATAACCCAAGAGGGTGTACATATGTAAAAATATCTCCCCTTCATGCCTATTCAATGTCCAAAACATGATTTACACACAGAAGGTTTATACCGAGCTATCCTAGGATGCAATAGCAATGGTTTTGGGACAAATTCCTAAATATATAGCAAATTGTACATGAGGGTTATGCAGCAAAATCATTTGTAGCAAAGGGTTAAAAGCAGAGTGTTGATGATAATTTCCTGATTGTGGAGAAAATACATGGACGACAATCTCAGACAAAACTGTTGGGACGCTTTGTCATATTAGTCATATATTTCAGTTCCTAGGCTAACATTAACCCACTTCTACCCCCCCCCCCCATGTTGCACGGAACAAGTGATTTTGTGCCATGAACAACATAACTGTGATCAACATTGCCAGGGGGAGCACAGAAAAAGGGACTGTGTGCTGTGAATAACATAGCCCTGGTTAACGTAGCATTGGGAGCACAGAAACAGTGACTGTGTGCCATGAATAGTACAACTGCGGTCAACATTGCAAAGGGTAGTGGGGATGTTCCAACAAGTTTTGCCCAAGATTGTAGCATGAATATGCTTTTTTTTAAATTGAATGAGAGCCTGAATTGTTTACATTTTGAATTTATTATTTTTCTGAAGTATCAATTCAAACTGGAAATAAAAAAAAATATCATACAAAACAAACCAGGCCATGTTTTTGGGGGATCATGTTATTTCTTCATTTTTTCAGTTTTGTAGAACCTGATTTAGGGTCCCTAAATTGGTATAAATGAAGAGAGCAAATCGTGCAGAGTGACCATAAATGAATGTGTTTTTTGTCTCTCTGCCAACACATAAATTTTAAAGGGTTATACTGTACTATGGTGGTGCACCAGGCAATATTTAACTGAATGAGAGAGCAAAAATTGATCTTCTGTGATCTGTCAAAACATGGGTATTACTTGTGTATTTAAGTGTTACTTGCGTATAAAATTGTCCATTAATTAAGTGCCCCCAAAATCTTCTGTGATTGTACAAAACTGATTACTTACATGTTAAAGGCCATTTAAAGCATCATCCCTGGTTATATTACATATTAATGGCCATTAAAATACCTTCCATGATCTTTCCAAACTGGAATATTACGTACATACTAATGGCCATTAATTAAAATAATCTTTTCAGACATAAATATTACAAATTAGTGGCAATGCAAAAATATATTTGGTACTAATATGAAGATTGAGTAGCAGTGCAACATGAGCAGAAGCTAATTACTTGAATTAGATTCTGGAAACACACATATATTTGCGGTTTAATTTTAGATTAGATGGAAATTACCATACAAATATCGCTTCTCAAATTTAAATAGTTGTAAGATCTTTTCCTCTAACTTTACCTTTTCACAGGCAGAACAAGAGGAACTTGATGTCATATTAGCAAAACGAGCAAAGAAAGGAAAAGTGATCGAGGAGAAAACACTGGAAGAGAAAACGACACTTCATAGTAAATATAACTTCATTCCTTTTCAACAATTTTTCCAGAAGTTGGAGTGTGTCTCATTGGTTTCACTCTGAGGCTTTCTCATCGCTGTATTTAATTTTGTGTTAACTTGTCAGCCAAGAAAATTTTTGTTAATGATTTTGTTTCTTCTATTTTGGTATTATATGTTATTTTATTGAGCCTTAATAATTTGATTGGGTTCCTTTGGGACAATTCAAAGTACAAAAGCTAGTTCATTGATTCGTTGGGACATAGAATTTTGGGGCACAGTGTGGAATACATGAATTGAGCTCAGCACATAGTGCTCGGCATTCCCTTGTTTTGGTGCAGTACCTGCATACAGCACCAAGCCATAAATGTGACTAGCCAGTCCGAACATAAAAAGGGACTGATCCCTACTTTGCAGCAAATCAAAATGCATATTTTTACAACAAAAAGGCAATTCAGACCAGACCACTGCACAGAACCACACTTATGATTCCTCCTAATGTTATGGATGGATTAAGAAAGAATGTCACCAAATTTTCATGTAAACTCAAATTTGGGAACACTTGTTGTAGGTATCGGATTGGTTTGTTTATCCCGACTATTTGGAGGATGTGCTCGTGTGCATAACCACCAAAACAAATCACTAAACTTGCTTATTGGCATAGTGATGAATGTAAAATTTGCCAGCTTTTGCATAGTTACGAAGGCAATTTTTGCCTGGATCTATTTACCTCAGCATTTAAAATTAGAAAGACCATATTTGCTACAATTCCAGACATAAAAATGATGGACAAGGCAAAAATTCTCCAACTGAAACAATATTCTTCACAATGTGAAGTGGAAAATCCACGGATTTGTAAAATTCAGGTTTTGGCAATTCATCAGCACACCAGAAAGCCAAGGGGATGAATGGTAGATTTAGTCATAGACCTTGTACACTTATGTAACTCTAAACCACTGACATAATTTTTGAGGAATTACTACGTGCATGTGGCTGCACCATTGATCTTTGTGTGGGACATATATAGATCGGTGTTCAGCATGCTGTAGAATTCACATGTGCTCAAAGACTCTAAAAATGGAACGGCTTGTCGTTGTGCGTGATGCTCGGCATTATCAATGGAATAGGGAAAACAAGCTAGTGAGCCACAACTGGAAAAAAGGCCGTGCCCGGCTTGACTTGAACCAATAGGTTGGAAACTGGGCTGTAAAACCCTTATCTTACTAACTAACCAACGCATGTGCTGAAACTTACAAGTATGTCTGATTGATTGACCAATCAAGTATCTGCATTTGTTGCTGTTGGTTTGCAGTTCTCCAAAGAATGGTGTACTTTATGCATTGTGACATCATATGCAGACGGACTATTTAGAGCTTCATTTATTGCACATTGAAAAAATGATGTAAAGGCATATTCCAGCGACATTTTAAATGGACTTCTTGTGAAAAATACAAATATTCCTACCCATGTATTCCAAACCTTGCAGATTCAGCAATATTTCATTTCTATCTTAAAGGGGGCAATCAGAGTTTGACAGAGAGTATTAACCTTGTGCTGAAGCACCTGGTTTTCCCTCTCTGAAATGATTATTTACAGGAATATAGAAACATTGGAGAGGTCTTTTAGGTTACAAGAAACGTCAATTTAGTGTTAAATACTTCAGAATGAAAACTTTGCAATATTTTTCAAGTAAAAATAATCCACACAGATGCAAGACTAGACATCCTCCACTACATTGTAACCAATCACGACATTAGACCTTAATTAAGGGTCATCTTTTAGTAGTTTAAGTCAATTTATAAATGTAATGTAGAATTAAAGTCATGAAAATTTTGTAAAAACAAATTTTGATTGCCCCTTTACAATATTTTAATTTAAAGATAATTTTCTTTTGCACAAAAATGAGACCCCTCCTTCTGCTTTCCTTCTTTAATGTTTATCATTCTAACAGAATGGTGTTTTTGTTTTGTTAAACAGTCAAAGATGCTTATGACTACCAAGGAAGATCATATCTTCACATTCCTCAAGATGTGGAGGTGGATCTAAGAGCTGAGGAGCCTCCTGCAAAATGTTACCTTCCGAAGAAGCACATCCATTCGTGGGCAGGTCACACCAAGGGGGTTTCATGTATTCGTTTATTTCCCAAATCGGGTCATTTATTGCTTTCCAGTGGCATGGATAGTAAGATAAAGGTAGGTATTCACCACTGAGTCTTCAAAAACTATACCAATGTATTAAAATCCTTTGAAGGTGGTGAGCATTTAAGAAGATGGAATTATCATTTTATAGTATGAATTATGGTTGTCTTGGTCCAGAAATGATGGATTACAAAAATGTTGCCAGTATTCTGCAGAGCTGCCAACTGGTCTGATTTTAGGAGGAACAGTTCTGCTCCTTTATGCCAAAATCTCCTGTGTTCTGATTTTGCCTTGTCATGTTCTTATTTTTTAGTGAAATCAGAATCATGATCACACATAAACAATGTTTTCATTTGTTTCTTGAAACTGGAAAAATTTTTTTTGCACTGCTGAAGAAAATGGTATTTTGGTATGCAAATAAATGCTTATTAAAATGCACAATCAGTTGAGATCCTCAGTTATAAGGTGGGATTTCAAATCTGAAGGGTTGTGAGGCATTGTAGATTTTGGCATTGAATTAACCTATAAAGTGTAATATTTTCTACTGATGGCTCTGAAACTCTTCGAGACATTCCTAAAACTATTCAAATTCCAGCACTTTGCTGCCTATACCCCACCAGGGACAGGCCCTGGACCCCAACCTTTGGAGTTCTGTTCCAACATGCACATGGGTGGGGTTTTTCTTTTTTTTCATTCTGGCACATTGTCAACTCTGATTCTGGTCCAAGACAGTCTCTTGCCTCAACAGAGAAATGAACATGGGATGAAAAGATGAAACAAATGCCATTCTCAAATGTTATTATTGAAGGTCTTTAATTGTGATGCCTTGCATTTATTCGTGGTGAATATCAGCCTGGAAAAGATTGTATTATCTTCAAATTACTTGAAAGGTCATAAGATGGGAGGAGACAAAAAGTTATGTAACTGTATTCAAAGAAAATCAATGGGAATATTTTGTGGACTCTCATTTGAAAATATTTTACATCAAAATTAGAATAAAATAAAACGGTCATAAGTATAGTCTTATTTAGAATACTGCAGTTGTGCATAAAATAAAAAGTCACAACCTGGTCATCTAGATAAATTTTGTCAGTGTTGGCCAGTAACACACTCAAAAGACAAAGGAATTTTGCTTCTTTAACAAATAACCGAATATTCATTTTCATTATTGATTCCTTGCCATAGGCAGGCAAGGAATCTATGGGATCGTGATGTTGTGTGTGTGTGTGTGTGTATGTGTGAGCCTGTAAACGATACCTTGCCGGGTAAAAGCGGCTCGCAAGAACTCAAGCCTCCCACTTCTTTCCTTGCTCACGTGGAGCTCGTAATTGGCATAGCTACCCAAAAATTCGGACACTGCAATGAGCTCTGTCACGTGATATGCAAGAGCCAGCCCTCGCTCACGGCACTCACATGCTGCATGACTTAAACGGAATAACGGAATATTCATTTTCATGATTGATTCCTTGCCATAGGCAGGCAAGGAATCTATGGGATCGTGATGTTGTGTGTGTGTGTGTGTGTATGTGTGAGCCTGTAAACGATACCTTGCCGGGTACAAGCGGCTCGCAAGAGCTCAAGCCTCCCACTTCTTTCGTTGCTCACGTGGAGCTCGTAATTGGCATAGCTACCCAAAAATTCGGACACTGCAATGAGCTCTGTCACGTGATATGCAAGAGCCCGCCCTCGCTCACGGCACTCACATGCTGCATGACTTAAACGGCTAAAGGGGAATTCTGACCATTTCCTTACGGGGAACAGTTCTGTGTACCCTGTAAGGCATTGAATACCTGTATGTGCTGTGTGTGTGTGTTTGTGACACTTGCTTGTAAACACGATATCTCAAGGTAGGAATGTCCAACACTTTTCATATTTTATATATAGATTTGTCATGTTGAGAGGAAGAACCCTATTGTTTTTGGTAGAGGTCAAAGGTCATTTAAGTTCACTAGCGGTAAAATTGCAAAAACTTCAAAAATGGCTTGTAAACACGATATCTTCAGTTAGGAATGACCGACACCTTTCATACTTAGTATATAGGTTTGTCATGTTGAGAGGAAGAACCGTATTGTTTTTGGTAGAGGTCAAAGGTCATTTAAGGTCACTAGCGGTAAAATTGCAAACTCTTCAAAAATGGCTTGTAAACACGATATCTTCAGTTAGGAATGACCGACACCTTTCATGCTTAGTATATAGGTTTGTCATGTTGAGAGGAAGAACCCTATTGTTTTTGGTAGAGGTCAAAGGTCATTTGAGGTCACCAGCAGTAAAATTGCGAAAACACAGAAAATGGCTTGTAAACACGATATCTTCAGGTAGGAGTGACCGACACTTTTCATACGTGGTATACAGATTCGTCATGTTGAGAGGAAGATCCCTGTTGTTTTTGGTATAGGTCAAAGGTCATATGAGGTCACCAGCGGTAAAATTGCGAAAATGCTGAAAATGGCTTGTAAACACGGTATCTTCAGATAGGGGTGACTGATACCCTTCATATTTGGTGTATAGATTTTTCATGTTGAGAGAAAGGGGCCTATTGTTTTTGGTAGAGGTCAAAGGTCATCTGAGGTCACCAGCAATAAAATTGCAAAAATTCTGTGCCTAAAATGTAAAGAAAAATGTATCAAACACTCTCAATTTTAAAGAAGGTAAGGTATTTGATGACAAGGAATCACCAAGCCTTTTGGCTTTCTGGTTAATTATTCATGAGCCTTTTTGTTACTCACTTCAACAGTTGTGGGAAGTTTATAACCAAAGGAGGTTACTTCGTACATTTGTCGGACATAAACAAGCAGTAAGAGAAACAGCCTTCAACAACGATGGAACTAAATTTCTGAGTTGTGCCTATGATAGGTATATTAAACTGTGGGACACAGAAACAGGTGAGGACTATCACAAAAAAGTTAATATGTATCAGTGTTTACACTAAGGTGTGAGATAGATTGTGAGATTTCCTGCAGCTGTACTCAAAATCCCCCAAAAGAAAATGCAAACAGCTGGATTTTATGTCACAGAGTAGAAAGTACGCCCTCCTTTGCAGGCAATACAAACCAACACCAACAAATGCAGACACCTGATTTGTCATTCAGTCTAATACGCGCAAAGTCTGCTACACGTGTAGGACGAATTCTTATGCGTGTGGCCACGTGTTCCTTTGCTCTTCCCAAACGATGACGTCATTGTGTCATCAATGTTCAAGGTCAATAGCCCATTGACTTAGAACTGCTCAGCTCCACACAAAACTCAGAGAAAACTAACTGTCTCTGACTAAGCTGAATAAAATAAAAAAATCTACAAAGTTACCATCCATGTAGTTAGTCCTGAAATTGACTGAGTGGAAAATTGCAGCTCTTGTGCACCTCTTAGTATTAACGTAGAAAAAGACACCTAATTGTACAGATAAGATAATGGTATAATAGTGGATCCATGCAACATGCACATTTTGCAATGAGTTAAAATTAAGATATTTCCCTTTCATATGCATATCTCCCCAAAAATATGACTGGGGGAATTCCCACTCCAGATTCAGTTCATTGGTGCAAACAGGGATGCATATGTTTGAGTGCTGTTCAGGCATGTTCATTCACAATGGACACGTGAGCCAAAGAAAGCTTAAAGGTGGGTTAAGTATCAAATTTTGTATTGTCCTTTTTGGTGAGAAGAAAACTGATGAAACATTGTGCATGTTTAAAGGCAGTCAACTTTCACCCCAAATGACAATTTTTGTAGTAGCCTGCAGAAAATCTCAATTGGCACAGCCCTTTGATTGACAGCAAGTGCAAAAAGTGCACTGTACTGTAGCTAATATTACACAGCCTGTACTATACCGAGAGTGTTTTGATTACACATTGGGATCTTGTATACTCACCCTGAAGCAATCAACTGATATTGTGTCTGGAGGAAGATTTTTAGACAGTTGTGGGAGGGGCTTAAGTAAATAGCCTACCTTAGGAGTATTGGAACTGTTTGGGGTGAGAGAATTAGGCCTTTGAGCAAGTTATGTAAGAATAAAAATATGCTGGAGAACATTGTATGATAGTTGCAAACATTATTAGGATGTGAAAGTTTGTAAAGTGTAGTAGCATTTATGTCCTGCATAATACTCACCCCCAACCATTTATGTCCCGCCAATTATTGCAATTTATCCAGGGTAATGACGACTCATAGAATATGCTCATTTAAAAATATATGTGACTACATCAGGTACTTATTATTCTGGTCCTTAAGTGTAATGCTGAAAAACTTGTATATGAAAATATTTGAAGCAGTTGACCATATCTCTGATTTGTTAAATGAAAGATGCTAACGTATTTGTTTAATTTTGTTTAATGGTGCACTTCAACCATATTCAATTTTTTTAAAAAGTAAAATGTAAAAGACATTTTCAGTTGAATATTTCATTGAAAATGCACCAACATGGCGTCACTACAACCATGATTAAATCATTCATTCTCACCTACAAAAATTTCAGCATCTCCTCAAAATATATTTCATTACAAAAGCTGAAGATGTTGCATCATAAAGTATGTATGTACATACGTATGCTGCCTTATTTTGAACTTTCTATCATTCCATATCAAAATTTTTTTCTTGCAAATAACAAAATTTTGGTTACATCAAATGCAGTGTGTCCCTTTCAAAGAGAAAGTTTTTTCTTTGGCATGTAGCCAAATGTGTGTGTGTGGGGGGGAGGGGGAAGGGTTTGTAGTTGAAACTCCCCATGACCCAAGTTTGAAAAATATAATGGTGGGTTACTGATCCATCACTGCAGTCTTGATTTACTTGTGTGAAGCACAAATTTTGCATCTGGAGACCTCAAAAAGCTGATTTTTTTTCTCAAAGGGAAGGGAGACGCCCCACCTCAAAACCCCCTCCCATGAAAAAACCCTGGATACATGCCTGGGGTACCTTTACTTAGATGGAGAGCTGTTTGTCAAGGCAATTATGTTTAAAATTTTATTTTGTTTTCAAACAGGCGAGTGTGTTGGGAGGTTTACAAATCGTAAAGTACCGTACTGTGTGGCATTCAACCCAGATGAAGACAAACAACACATATTTGTAGCAGGAATGTCAGATAAGAAGATTGTGCAAGTAAGTGTAAAGCTATCACTAGAAAAGTGCATTAAGAAAGTGAGTTTGGTAATTGTTGCCACATGGAACTGTGGGTTACAGTGTGGAATACCTACTTTATGGCAGACTAAAATGTTAATTTTTGCATCAAAAAGACAGTTTGGAGTCAATCCACTGCACTAAGCCTCATTTGAGATCCCTCCTTGTTATTGGTATATTTCGAAAGAATCATTTCATAAAATGTTTATGTAAATTCAAATTTTGGAACACATGTTTCAGGTGCAGGATTGGTTTGTTCATCCTTGATTTGGAAGATGTGCACATGTGCATAGCTACCAAAATGAATTAACGAACTGGCTTATTTAGTCCAAGCTAGTGATAGTTTACTAAAGCTACAAAGGAGTTTGATAATTTAAAAGTGCATTTACAGTTTTTGGACTTGAAGACCATGGAGCCCCATGAGAAGGCTGACAAGTATTTTCATACTTGTCGGCAACCCAGATCACAGTTAGCATTGTAACTAACAAGTCTTTGTTTGTCTGGTGTCAAAAGATGATATCTCATTAGGGAGGCAAATTCTTTGAAACTTGAGTGATTAATAAAGGACCTGTAAAGCAAAGTATTGTCCCACCAAAAAGACCAAAATACTCTCAATATGTAATTTCTGACAAATTCAGATGTGGGCAAGGACCTTTTTCCCTCTCTGTAGTAGCTCCATGCAGATGTAAGCAAACATGTTCTAGATATATCTCAGTGTTTAGATAGGGCAGTTACGACAGTGTGGCCACTTGTCCGGCCGTTCATTGGTCAATCCGGCTTTCCTGCTTTGTTCAGGCTCATACTGTGTTGTTTCGTTTTCAGACACAGTATCCTAATTTCCTCAACTCGAATTGATACAGGTTAGAAAAGGGGGTACTCACCTGGAAGCAATAAACTGAGATTGTGTTTATATGAAGATGAGTTTAAGATAGTTGGGGGAGCAGCTTATATAAGTAATTTAGGAGAATCAGGTCTGTCAGGGGACAGAAGATTTGGCCTTTAAATTTTATGGAAATAAATGAAAAGGAAGGAAGATTTCAGAAAAAGAGGATTTGACTGTTAAAGGGAATTGAAGGAAGACATTCTAGCATTTTTAGGCAAGATATTTAAGAAATGACTTTTTCCTCATATGAAAGATGGAGACATTCACATTTCACTCTTATGTTCTTCTTTTATACAGTGGGACACCAGGAGTAATGAGATTGTTCAAGAGTATGACAGGCATTTGGGAGCTGTGAACTCTATAACCTTTGTGGACAACAATCGGAGGTTTGTCACAACATCTGATGACAAGAGCCTGAGAGTGTGGGAGTGGGACATTCCAGTTGACTTCAAGTACATAGCAGAACCACACATGCACAGTATGCCAAGCGTGACTCTTAGCCATAATGGTAGGTTTATCAAATAACAGTGTTGTTCAAATTTGATATCAAAATTGAATCATAGGAACAACATACCACCAGTGTTACAGCTGAGTAACCTCTAGTATTAAAACCAAGGAGAATAACCTTACTCTGTTATGGGAGTCATATTTTACAACCCCTCCAACTCTTTCCCACAGGCTGGGGGTTGTAGAATGTGCACCAAGTGTTTCCCACTTGTTGTAGGAAGCAACTAAAGGGAAAGACTTGCATCGTGTTTGGAGAGGTAGAACTTGCACTTTAATGGTATTCATAACTGTATTTAACCTTTGCCTTTTTAGTTAACACCATATGCCACATTTATGTTGGTGTGTTGTTAAATCTAATATGCATGTTAATTAAGCAAGTGGATTGCACTCTTTTCATATAGATATAGTAGTTTAAATATTCATATTTTAAAGCCCCTCCCCCTTCAACATGTGTTGTCTACAGCATGATAAGGGTTAATTGTGCATCTTTCAAAAGGCACGCCTCAACACTGTGAACTGTATGGTTTGGTTCTTTTAACTGGTGCATTAATAATTTATTTTTTCAATTTTTCCTTGTTAGGCAAGTGGCTAGGCTGCCAATCAATGGACAACAAGATTGTCATCTATAGCGCCCTCAACAGAGTCAGAGAAAACAGGAAAAAGGTCTTCAAAGGTCACATGGTTGCTGGGTATGCCTGTAGGATGGACTTTTCTCCAGACATGGCGTAAGTGTAAATATATGTAGTTTTAGGAAAATAAAGTAAAAAAATGTAGAAATAAATAAATGAGCGGTCATTTGAAACCAGGGAAATTGTGCTTCATTTGGCTTGAGATAACGTACAGTTCATCCCTTCCATGTGAATGATCTCACAACAGATTTTGATATATGGGCTAGGGGTGCACAGTAGGTTGAAGGGTGGGGTGGTCTATCTTGCTCTGCTACACATTCCCATTCCTGTCTGGGAGTTGGGTAGTGACGTAATTTTCTTGAAATTACAATTCCTTGAAACTTCCTATAAAGGCAAAGATTGGCACAAATGTCATATTTAAGAGCTTTTTTGTAGGTTTTATAAAAGTTTCTTAATAGAATTAGCTCTCTGGTATATTCTCTGATAATTATAGTCAACACCTCAACAGTTGAGAAGCCTTAAGTGTAATCATACTTGTTTATTAAATGATTCATTGAAGGCAATGAAAAGGACAGTTAAGTTATGGTGTTCTTTGAAAAGTTGAATGCTCCACCCAGATTTGTGACTTAAAGGACTTGAGCTGATGACTGACTCCAAAATTATTGGAGTTGCTCAAGCTTTTTCAAAGAAGAGGTATTCTGTAATATTTCCAATCTTTTCTTAAGAAAGTAAAGGTTCATTGACTTCAAATATGCAGAAAAATTTTCCCTTTGAGGAGGTGGAAACTGCATCTCAACAGCTTATCGCATTTGGAGGATACTAATTTAAATGTGATGGAGTTTTTGTCAATTGAGTGCATAATGAGAAATCTGTGATGTCATTGCGATAGATTATTTTGACAATTTCATTCAAGCTATTTATAATGTTGATGCTGCTGCAGGGAATATGAAGCAACATTGTGTGCAACACGCCACATATAGTGTAGAAGAAGGCTAGTTCTCAAACATTCCAACAGTATCAAATGTCAAGGAAAAATATCACATTGAACACTGTTGGAATTAAAAGGAATCTGACACAATGTGCCCACATTACATAACTTTCTATGGCTTTGTTGAAAAGTGGAGGTATATTTTAGCAAGAATAACTAATCTTTAAAGTTAGATATCTTGAGTTAATAGGGAAAGTTTTGTTGTTAAAGAGTTTGGGATATTTTTATCTCTCTTGCTGGACCTTTGGAAAGCTACCAGAATATGCCTTTAAGTCTTAAACTTAGGATGAGTACCGTGAGAACGATAAAAGATAGTCACCTGTCGCTCCAAACTACAATTTTACCTGGGGATACCTAAAGTCTCAATTGGAGGAACTATTTGATTGGCATCAAATTCAAAATTCAAAATGTGGAATAACAGGGTATGCCTTGAAGCAATAAACTAGGATTATGTCTGGGTGAGGATGAGTTTTAGAGAGCTTTATTGAAGGGGGAGAGGTGAGGGGAGCTAGAAGTAAGTAGGTTAGGAGAATTGAAACTTCCTGAGGTGACAAGTACAGGTATCTGTCAATACGTGGTTGTTCCAAGATTGGTAAGAAAATTTGGCAAACTTTTGCAAATCTCTCAATTGCCTTACAAGGATCCCTGAAAATGCTCTTTGAAAGAGTTCCTTACAAATAAATCATGAAAGAAGTTATTCTCCCTGAATTTAACAAATAAGTGACAAAAATTATGTCACATGATTGAAAGGATATTCCAGAATAAACGTGATGGGGTTCAAGTCGGGGGAAGGGGGAAGTGTATGCATTTGAGGAAAATGAAATGCAGAAAACTGATTGTCCAGCAGGAAAACGGTTGTCCCACTGATGTTTCAGCAATGTTAGATTTTTCAGAAGTGCTTAAATTACACCCTTAATTAAGAAAAAAACTGTGTGGTAATTACATCTTGGCTTTATTAAAAATCAGAGGAAAACAAGTTGGTTGACCTTATTTTTATTATTTTTCATTCTTGAATGCATGGAAATTACTTTTGATACAGTCAAAATTTTGGGTACACTTGGGGATTAATTTTGCCTTTAAATTTTGATCACTTTTAACATTCATTGTCTCACATTTTTGGTACAGCTGTAATAAAAGATTTCCTATCATTATTTTTAAAGTACAACTACAATAAAGGATTTCTTGTTTCATATTCCACAGGTATATTGTGTCAGGGGATGCTGATGGAAAGCTTAACATTTGGGACTGGAAGACCACCAAGCTGTACTCAAAGTTGAAGGCTCATGATGGTGTCTGTATCAGCTGCCTCTGGCATCCTCATGAAACATCTAAAGTTATCACTTGTGGCTGGGATGGACAGATTAAACTCTGGGACTGAAGGGGATGCCCTCTTGTGGCTATGCTACCCATGAAATACCATCCACACTGTTACATGTGGCTATGACGGAAACATGTCAGTCCAAGAGGGATTGATCGATGGATGTATGCCTGCAATTTTGAAAACTGCAGGGAAGAAACATCTTGGCAAACTTTTCAGATATAAAGTCAGGAAATGTAGAAACTGATGTCAAAATCTGTTTAAAGTTTAGACTTGATAACATCTGTCTGGTGTGAAAAAATTTGGAAGTATAACCTTGGTTTTCCAATGCTGTGTGACAGAGGTTTAATTTTCCTTGAATTAGGGCAATGAATCTAAACTTTGTTTCTCCTCTGACAGAAATCCACAGTTTTATGGTGAGAAAATTGTATCAAAATGCAAAAATTTTTAAGTGGTCTGGATAGCAATGTGACAGTATTTCACTGATGTAGTGGGTTTGGTGTGGTTTGGTTTGTTTGTGGTTTATGGCTTCAACTTCTAAGTTTCTGGTTAATCGATAGTATGATGGGGATTGTCACTTCATCTGTCAGAAATACTTGTGACTGATCTGAAACAGATTTTTAGACTAAACCCTGACTTGTAAAATCTTATGGTAACACCCTGTACCTCACTCAGACATTTTTTTCTAAAAGTCCCCACGACTCTCTGGCGAAGAGCCAAGGGGCGAAAACCAAACGATTACTCCTGGAGGAGTTCTGCTCCCTTAAGGAGCTTAACGTCCCAAATGGACAAGTATGCCCTCCAAAGGGCAAACACTGAGTGGTCCTGCTCTAGACTGGCTGAATAGAACAGAAGCCACAACCTGGCAGACATTTTTTGTATACCTCAGTTTTTGATGTAGTGGAAGTTGAATCCTGACCTTGGTTGCCTTGGGTTAGACTGAATGAGAATTACAAAGGTTTGAGTGAGTCAAGAAATTTATGCATTGCATTAAAACCTCCTTTAATGATGCTCACAAAGCCAACTTGTGCAATTTGTAAAACATACAATGCAAATGCATTATATGCACATAAGATCAATTGTTGGTGTCACTATTTCACAAAAATCACCATCCTTAAAGGGTAAGAGCAGTCACCCCAACTTGAAGTAGTTCAATAGACTGTCCTGTTTCATGATTGGCTGTTGAGAGTCATGTGACAACATTTTTTCTCTTCAATTGTGAAATTTACTACAAATAACAGCTTGGTTTTCCTTGGATATGCAACATTGAAGTCATAAAATATGATAGAAAATACTTTGATGAGAAATTAGAAGAATATTGTGAAATTTAACTGTTGCTTCAAAATGAGTTTGGGGTGACTGCTCTTGACATTTTAAATGCCATTCATGGTCTTTGTGTTATTTGCACAATCCTTGAATGTTCACAGCCAGCATAATCCTATAGACGTTTTTCATGTTACATCAGGGTATATTTTAATGATGTGCTGGTTGTTACTAAACAGATGTGCTGTAAATGTGATAGGCATACACAGCAGAACCTTTAAAGTAATTGTCATACAATGAACAAATGTCAAAATAGAGAGATGGGCAATGCAGTGATGTTGGTGGAAAACCTGTATGAGTGTACTGTAACTATGCCTTTTTTCAATTAAAATCCAAATTAAAATAACTCTGAAGCTACATGAAGGTGTGAATTATTTTTCGTCATTTTATTCATCATAAAAATGACAGACTGCTTGGTTAAGAGAGGTTAGAGCATCTAACTTGCAGTCAGTTAGGTCTGGACTTCGACTCCTGGCCGTGTCATACCAAAGACTTTGAAAATGGAACCTGCTGCAACGTGCTTGGTGCTAAATATAAGCGATTGAGTAGGGAAAATAAGCCAGTGAGTCACAACTGAAAAAATGCTGTGGCTAGCCAAACTTAAACCAATTGGTTAAACATTCAGTCATAAAACCTCATCTAAGTAACAAATTAACCCTTCATAAATATTAGCAAGCCAGATAGTCAGTCCTTGGAAGTCTTAGCCCAATGTTTTGTTTGTTGGTATTCTTTGTAAATGGAACTTCAGATTTTGAAAACTCTCAGTAGTCTCAAATTTTGGAGGAACCCTTTCTTTTTTTTTCTTTTTCTGATGGACATGAAAATGTCGGATATTAAGGATAACATTGAGTTTATCAGTGGGAAATGTAAAAGTTGTCAACTCAGGATATCTTTCTGTTGATGACAAACTACCGTAGCTAATTGTTTTCTTTCTTGCTTAAGGGGTAGGAGAGTTTGATGTTTCCGTAGAAGTCACAATAGACCTTACACTTATGACATCACAGAACAGAAAGGGTGCCCTCTAATACAGGCATTCATTTATTATTATATATTGCTATCTGCATTTATGAAACAAGAAGAAATGACTAATGTTGTGCAAGTTTCTCGACTGAATCATAAACTATGACAAGGTCTTATGCCCACCAGGAGAATCATTTTGTGTCTTTTGAAACAATCTTAAAGACAGAAAATTGAAACTGTGGGAGCCAGATCACTGCAACAGTCATCACTAAAAGCCATCACAAGGGAAACTTTGCAATGCAAAATTGGTCATTAAAATTTAATAATGTAAAATCTATTGTGAAAAATGATAGCTAAATTGAATTAAATTAAATTTAAATTTCTTTGTTGGATGTTGGCTTCATCAATGATTGTTTATTGTTTAACTGCTGTAGGAAGTTGGTGATGAATGGGGTTAGGTTAGATAACATTTAATGGCCGAGTCTCCAACCAATTGGTTCAAGTCAAGCTGACAGGGACTTTTGTTAAATTCACTGCACTTACATCCCATACATGTATGCTTAGAATCACATGATAATCAGTGTCATTGCCACCATTCCAACAAAATTAGGCTTACCAAGATTGTTGGTGTAGCTTGAGGATAAATATAATAAGGAGGCTTAAATGAGCAGGTATCTAAAAAGTTACAAAATGTCTTGCACCACCTGTTGGTACTCAACCACTTAATAATTTGTCACACCTTTATATTCAAGACATTGTAGGCAGCTATGTAGATAGTTCTCAGTGACAACTATGCATTAGCATCCACCATATTTGAGGGCAAGTCTGTACCTATGTATAGGTGTGCCCTCAAACATGGCTGAAACACTCTATGTGAAAACCTGCTGTAATGTCATGTGAGAACTGTTTCTTAATTGTGAGCACATGTGTATATGGTGCTGGCAGTTTGTGCACAGGATCATGATACAGTAGGCACGTAGCCAGGATTGTGTCATGGGGGGGGGGGGAGTTTGGTGTCATGGGGGGAGTTTGGGGCACAAAATGAGGGAAAAGTCCAAGGATGGAGAGAAAAACTTCTATTTTAGGTGTTTTTTTTTCATTGCAAGGTTAGGTCATGGGGGGGGGGGGAGTTCAGACCCCCAAACCCTCCCCTTTGGCTACGCCACTGTGATACAGGATGTTCTGTCCATACTATATGTTGTCTGTGGTTTAGTGCCAATGTAGAGAAATCATGGTAGACATTCTTTGGTGGTGGTGTAAATTAGGAAAGTGATTGCTGGTGACATGCCTTTCACACCAGGTCTTGGTTGATTTTATTTTTCTCAAAAATTGAAGGGTAACTTCCACTTTGATGTGAAAGATGGTGTTGCATGCATCTGTTGCTGTTAAAATCTGTGTTTGGTTTATTCAATTATGAAGGAAAATGTATTTTTCTACAAATCTCAATCAAATGTCGAGGGGTAGGGAGCTGTCATAATGGTCTCTTTGTAGAAAGTAACTTTATGTTGTAATGTACAGTACAAAACATCTAACAAATTTATTTCTTTTTTGTTTTAGATAGAAAATTGCCTGTTACAAAATTAGGCCTCTTTCAAAATTTTGGTCAGTTCTAAAGCAATTCACTTTATTTTGTTGGCGTTGTTGGAGTAAACTGGGATTCTGCATTGTATTTTATCGTGATTTATGAACTAACGTACATTTTTAAGGGGTATCAACCACCTGTTTTCAATCTTATCAACATAAATTTGTTTAATCCAAATTGAATGAAATTGATTATTTTTGTTAGTGTTGGATTTTGTATTTTCTTTAAAATATTTTGGCATACTAAATACAGACTGAAAACCAGGCACATGGAAAAGGAAAGGTACAAAGGACTTCAAAGGGGGGAAAAGTAGCTTCTGAGGGGTAAGATTAGATGAGGGGTGGAAATGTTCTGAAATGCATTTATGGCATAAGTTTTATTCTGTAAAAGAGGGGGAGGGTGGGTACAGGTTAAACAATATGTTGACTGTGAGAGTGAAGTGTTAGTGAAGTATGTACTTGACTGTAGAATTTGTGGTCATTGCTCACAATATGCTCAAGAGATATATAAAGATTACTTCGTGAAATTACTTTGTAAAATTTTGTAAATAAATTTTGTATTTAAAAAAGAAAAATAGGTGGATTTTTCTGCTGTTGGAGTGTGAGAGAGTCAGTTTTACTGTCTGGGGTGCTTTGAACACTACATGATGAATTAGGATCAGGCTATAAAGTAATGTAGGTAGTGGTCATGCATAACAATAAACCAGTGGCGTAGCTAGGATATTTTCCGGGGGGGGGGGGGGAAGCTTGAAAATTTCCCCAGACTTTTCACTTTCAGTATATATTCAGTTTCAGTATATTTTCAAGGTCAAGGTACATGTATTACATGCAAAATATGTAAATTTATGATAATAATAAGATTATAATAACGTCATGTAGTATTACCTAAGTTAATACATGGCCTCCAAGATCCTGAAGCTGCCTACTATTATACATAGGATTAAGACTGTCATCATGGGCCTGTTGTCACCCCCATCCCCAGTGATTAATTAGATTAATTTTCCGAACAGATTAAATAGATCAATTTTCTGAACCAGTCCTTTAAAAACAAGTAAACATCATACATTTTTTCCAGATTTGCAGGGGTATTATGTCTAGACAACGGTAAGCTATTGTTTTTAGCTCCATCCATGGTTAAACACAGTGTAAGATCAGTCTTTAAACTGTCCGTTACTAGCTTATAGGATGAGAGGCCATTTAATGCTTAAACTTAACCCAGGGCACTGTCAACCAATAGGTTGGAAACTGGGATGTTAAACCTCGGTTAACCTAACCTAACCCTGTAACCCAGGGCGTTGTCAACTTTAGTGACCGTGATATGCGGAGCGGGACCATTGGTTCACGCGGAGCGTCTCGCCAGGGGAAATTTCGCTAAAAACACCCCAAGATTGCAGGAAATGACACTCCCTGTGCCTCATTACAGCATGCTTAGAATGCCATATTTTTCTTGTCCTGAAAACTTTAAGGAGACAATTCGTTCACAATATATATAAAAAGGAAGAATTGGAAACTCTTAAGGCCTACCGGTATGTATTGCTGACAGCCTTAAATCGAATGTACATATGCTGGTGGTGGAACGAAAACAAACGAAAATTGTCATAATTAAATGAGGGAATATTTCGTTCATGAGGCTATGATTATGTTACTATTTATTTGCAACGTATTATCCAATAGTGCATTAAGTTGATGAACATAACAGCTCAACAATACGTAGGGAACTAGCTCGATGATGGTGTCCTACTCCTAGTATGCTGCGGTCTTATAGCCTCACTGTCAGTGTTGGACAGTATACGCTGAACTGATAAAATACCCTGCACGTGTACGAGAGAACTTTCACGCCGCTGCAGAGAGGGCATTTCTGCGGTACGCGGGTCAAGCGTGCTTCATGCTACAGTGACAAAGATGAGATCTGGGGAAATACGTAGGCATGGAAATTCGAGTTATGCATGAGAAATGTTTCACGATTACTTATAGTGAGAAAACTTTAAAAAAAATAGGAAAAGGAAGTATTATTTCGTCAACTTGAAATTTCCACAAATTTCCCCAAAATATATTTTCCGGGGGGGGGGGGGGGGACTTTCCCCTTGTTCCCCCCCCCCCCCATTGGCTACGCCACTACAATAAACATACTCTGGGAGGTCAAACAATGATAGACTGTGCATAAGCACAAGATAATGCAAAATTGGAGAGTCAACATAATACAAGTGACCTACAAAGGTGCACCTTGTTGATTCATATACAAAATTTTTGTAAAAAAAAAAAATTAAAGACTTTTAAAAATAACCAAAATAAAACAATTGTGAGTTATCGTGGGATAACGAATGGTCACCTGACTGTAATGGACCAAAGGGAATAGAGAATTATCACTAAGTATGAATGAATATGCACTTATCGTGGATTCCACCTTTTCTATATATTTTGCATCACTTCTATATTCCAGAATTACGTTGAGATCCCAGGCCAATGTTATAATAAATCTTTGCAAAGGTATCCGTCGGAATAACTCTTTTTTTTAACCTAAATTATATTGAATATGGAAAACAAGCCAGTGATCGAGTCACAACTGGGAAAGAGGACGTGGCCTGCTCGACTTAAACCAATTGGTTAGAATCTGGGCCGTATAAACTCCATCTAACCTAGCCTAACCCATATTATTCTAACGTGCAAATTGCCTTGTACGAGGCACGATTGCCCAGGCAGTTGGGGAAGTTCCACGGACTTCCTATACATGGACAGGGCATACTACACGGTACATTGTTGCTACCGTACTTGTGAGAAAAGGCGTAGCAAGATGTCTGTCCGCTATGGTTTTGTGTGTAAAAGTTTGGACTTGCTCGAGTAGTTCAAATCAACAGATTTTGCAAGAAAGTTCAAATAATTTCGATATAATGCAAGGAAAAGTCAAAATCACTGCACTTATTGCAGGAATATGATATTGTTTCCCATTCAAGTTTAAAGTTTGTTTAAAATATTACTGAGTCGTTGTCAAATCATGCAAATTATAGCTCCACGGCGGCCATCTTGTTGCGCTTTTTTGTCCAGTTCGGTGGCGACAGTGCACCCATTAGATATTCTGTCCATGTATATAGAAAGTCCGTGGGAAGGTCATTTCAAAATCTTTTCATCTCCCTTGCCACCCTTCTATCATGAAAATTGAGGCACTGAAAGTTCCTACAGCTGTCATGAAGAACTAATATTGAAAATGAAAATCATGTGTTTCATAGTATGTATGATGCCTAAGAGAAATGTACATAATTTGCTGGAAATATCCCTAGCAGGTTCTGTAGATTCTCTCATTTTTCAACCTAATGAATGTGTGTGCTTGCAAGGTATTAACTTGTTAAATATCTGCTTGGTGAAAGTTGTGTGGGGTTCTCTACGAGGATATTAGTCGCTGATCCAGTCCATGAAATCATTCGGAGTTGAACAACTGATTGCCGTAAGTTTATTCCATCTAACGTTATTTATGATTAGATTGTTCTGATGAGTTTTTGATCCGCAAATCCGTGTAAATTACTTATCAAGGCATTCTTCTCAACCTAGTTTTCCAGTAGAGCTCTTGGACCCCCACAGACAACCTTGAGGGGGTAATGTGAGGGGTTTTATCTTCAAGAACGAACCCCCTTGTCTTTACAATCCCTTTAGACACTGCCGCCAAAACAAGTAAAAGCACTCTAATGACTTGGTCATATACAAAGGCACTATATTCCGTAAAATTTCACGGCCAACTCCCAAATTGATTTTAGTTTGGTTGCCACCCCACCCACTCTTACTGCTGAATCGATACTAGGTGTGATAGCCTTTTGCCGCTTAGGTTCTACTATCAGAGGGCTTGTACAGAAAAACTGAACTGTGTTCAATTTTAATGGAATACGGTCACTTAGAGTTAAGTTTAGTTGTCAACGTCAAACAAAGGTTTTGAGGAAACATTCGTCTTATCCATTGCCTATATAGGAAACTGGGTTTTTTTTTCAGTTGGAAGGTGAACTTCGTTTTAGTCTGCAGCAGCTCGTGTTTGTGAACTTCATAAATATTTGAGAATAGGTTAATTGGTTAATTCTTATGCAACAGATCGTAATATATTGACAGAAAAATTACAGCATTTAATATACCAATATATCGAGTTCAAGTGAGGGCTCGATTTTCAGTCTTGAAGTCCCATGAACCATGCTCCCACTCATCATTTTTGAAGCGCTAAAAGGGGTGGAGGGCACCGATATTGCCATAATGGATGAAACGCAATCCCACTAAGACATGCATCTTTTTGTAATTACTTCTTATGTAGATAACTATAGTTCTTACCCCGTATGATATTCCGACATGCCGTCTCTTTGGATCGGGCTTAGATTAAAAAAAAAAAGAAATTGTGATTAATTATGGGTTTGTGTAAGTTCCTACGTTTATTCTGCTCAGCCAGCCAAATTTTAACCAACACAGTGTCGATCCTGCTACTTTGAAATTTTTATGGGTATACGGGATGTGCCAGAAATTGTTGAGAAGTTGGATGTTTTTTTATTTTTTTTTTTCAATTCAAAATGAGAAGTCGCCACCTTTCCGAAAAAACTGAATTCCAAACTCACACTCGCTGTAAGAGCGGACATAGCCTGGGTATAGCCTTTATTTATGCTATCCCTTAGGCTGTCGCCCCTTAGTTTTTCCGTAGCAATGAGATAAACGAAAAATGACTTCGATTGCTCCGCCGAATAGAGGGAATTATGGGGTAATCTTACTTTCCTCGCAACGTTTGTTTAGTGATATACAAAGTGAAATATACAGTTATATAGGTAAACGTGCTTATTCAAATAAAATCCATTATTTGTTAGTGTGATTTACACAAAGTGGACAGCATGGATAGACTATTATTAGTTCCATATTCCGTGTCATACGAATACTTTTCTTTCTGTCTTTTTCCAATTCAATTTATAGCTATTCTTCTGTAAATTTTCGTTGAAAACCAGTACAAGTTCGAATTTTAAATAACCATGCGCCTATCCTAGGGAGGATTTCCTGGGGCTGAACTCCTATGACTTACTTTAAGGACTGAACTAATAGCAAAAAGGCAAAAAGGGATCCCCAGGCTATAAATTTCATTACATTTGGGAGTGCACAAATAGTGTACCATTTTTCATCAAAAGAAGGAAGGACCGGGCCGTTTCAATTTCCTCTATCAGTGTTGACCCCTTCCCCAACGTCACTGACTCCAAAAATCATGACACAATCCTGGCTACGCACATGTAAGTATCACCAATCTGGTGTCTTTTTTAAACCGTCCCCTACACCACTCAATCCCAGCGGTACCACTACTTTATCGATGATTATTACCATAAATTTTAAACATACAGCAAATAGAATTTTATTTCGATCCAACAAATCCCCCAAAATTCGTAACCTGTCCCGGTTTAAGAGTATCCTTTTGACCTTGTGTCACAAACACGTTCTCACTCTTCCTGAATGCATGATAGGATGTCCTCTGAACTTGCTGTGAAATGGCAAAACCAGTTTCTTTGGTTGCTATGGAGACAAATGAACAGCAGGCACCCATCATAAAATACGGAGCATTACATCATATGATCAACTTATCGATAAGTTCGGAAGGCGATAATATGTCTTTTTCCCACGATTTTTCGTCAATGGTAATAAGTTGTTCATAAAAAACACGATTTTATGATCTATTGAAAAGTAATCGATTTCGTGGTAGCAAGGCTCTGTTTTTAGCCACCTGCTAGCCCTGGACTAAACTACTTTAAACAAAAATTGATCTAACTCCCGTGAAAAACCAAGACTAAACGTGCCTGCCTGGTGTCATTATGTAAGTTGGCAACCAGCTTTTGGCACACTGCGTGTGATTAAAATGCAAGCAGAAAGTGTGCGATCAATGAAATTTTTTGTGGTACCATGTTGATCTTGAAATCGGAGCTTGAAAAGAAAAGGATTGCTGTTTGCATTGCAGCTGAATTTGGAATGAACCACAAAGTTTTAAGGTTGAATTGCGCTGAAATGATACATACCTCAATCATCTGGATCTTATACGCCTCCGTAGCAAATCGAACGGCGTTTTCGTCGCTGTAGAGCAACCAAAACGTCGAGTTCAGGACCTAATGTTAAGCTGCGCCACTAGTTCTGAACTGTATGTCCTACCGTGTTTTTAGTACGTAAATTAGCACATCTTCATTCTCTTTGTTTAGTGGAAAATACAATTCATAAATGGTCTTACACACTAAACATATAATAAAAATTAACAGACAATTGTGCTTGTACAATAGAATATGAAGGAAAGGGTTCAATTGTAGGATGAAAATTAATCACAAAATATACGGTAGTTGCTACTGGGCATTTTCTTTGTTTTAATTTTACGTTCTCTACATATCACACTGTCATGTGGAGATGCGTTTATCCTGCACGTTTAGAATATCATTTGGAGTGTTTTGATTCAGTTCCGGAGGGATTTTATATATACTATGACAATTTGATCAAACATTAGCAAAACATCAGCAATGATTGTATGTTTCTGAATTCGCCGAGGAGGATTTGAAATGGAACGATTCTTCTCAGCAGTTTTTGCGTCAATCTGAAACATTTTGTAAATTTTGAGAATAAAATTGGTTTTCTGTTATAATCTTATTTTCTTTTTGGGGCAATTTTGCGTTCAGACTATGGTAAGTCTCTTCGTCCAAAGTCAGCAAAATAACTTCAGTTTCTATGAAAAAGGGTTTGATGTGTGAAGTGTTTTGCTAATACACCACCCATTAATTGTGCCCGGCCCCTCCGTCCATGACCTCGTCACCCCGCGGGAAACACTCTGTGTCACTCTCCAATAAACAAAGATGAAGAAGTCCTCTTTTCATCGTGATCTGCACTATAGGGTTCCAAGCTTAGGCTAACGTGGTGTAGGTTAGTCATGTTAGGTTAGATGAGTTGTATGACCCAGTTTCCAACCAATTGGTTCAAGTCGAGCAGGCCACGGCCTTTTTCCAGTTGTGGCTTACTGGCTTGTTTTCCCTACTCCATGGCTTATGCTGAGCACCAAGCACAATGGCAGAAGGTTCCGTTTTTAAAGTCTTCGGTATGATCCTGCCAGGACTCGAACTCCCGACCTCCACTTGACCATGCAGTCGGTCGTAACGTGCGGGTGTGGGACCGTAGCAGTAATGTGTTGGCCGGCAATGCGTCGCGAATAAGACGGGTGACGCACGATTTGTAGTGTAAGAATTAAGCGGGTCGGAATAATTGCCTTTTCATCAATTTCAGGATAACATTGAAGAAAAAGTCGGAAACTCTGGACGTTCTTTAGGAAAACTACAAATTTTGTGTTTTTTATTGGAAAATCTGCATGCCTTACTAAAAGCAGTTTCAGCTTGATCAGTGGGTTGAAGGGGAGGGGGATGCAGCTAATGGGGTTGTATCTCCAGTCGTGCGGATTAAGGCTTCCCGACGAAATTTCATTGGCGTGCCACTGACGACCTTACTCCCGGGACCGTTAGTGCCACTCCATGATTGAATAAACGAAGGAGTTGTTTTCCGTTTGAAACAGTCCAAGAATTTTCAACATGAGCCAGGTTTTACAAGTTTCCGTTGAAAAGCGGAATGTTTCCACGGTTTGGGTAGGACCGAAAAGGCGAGTTTAGGACATAATGTTAAGCTGTGTCACTATTACTGAACTGATTATCCTAACGTGTAGTATGTACGTAAATTGAATCACACTCATTCTCTGTGTTTAGTCACAAACTAATCATATAAATAGACCAAACACAATAAACAAACTGTTAAAATTAATAACAATCACATTTGTACGGAAGAACGTGAAGGAAAAAGATTCAATTGTAAGACCTAAAATGATCATGAAATATACGGTACTTGTTACTGGCCATTTCATTTATGATTTTAAATTATCTAAGTATCTTTATGGAACGCATGTATCCAACATTTTTAATGAAACTAATTGGAGCCTATTCATCGAATTCCCGCTAAATACCATAGATTTATCACAATTTGACCAAATATTTCCAAAATTTCGGAAATCGTTGCATGTTTCTTAGGAACAACCGTTTCAATCGACAATTTGAAATTTGAAGTCGGGCGATTTTATAGGTAATGAATGAGAAGGTTTCTGCAAATAACTGGAATGGAATTGATTTTTCTGTTTCTGTCTTACTCACTGGAGCAATGTGCAGACTATATGATCAGTCCCTGTGCGAAAGCGTGAAAGTGCACCATGCCACAGTAAAAGATCCAACGCAAAATTATTTGGCGTGTCGTTTGGTTTTCTTACACTCCTTGCTAAATATCATTGACTTTAATATTAAGAAAAATATAGACTCAACTGCCCCCTAAAAAAGCAATACTTGAAATATTTCTACGGGAAAACGAATCGTAGCCTTCTTTCCTGTTATCTTCTACTTGAGGTAAAAAAGTCTCTCTGAACTCAATATATTAGCTGTAATTAGAGTAATTAGGTAGGCAACTAGCCAATGAAGAGGTACTGATGTATGCATTACGAACCCCGACAGGAATCAAACATCGAAGCAAAATAAATAAAAATTGACTGAGCCCGTTTTCATTTAATTGTTATGGTTATACAAGTGCAATGTTTCTAGATCTTTAATCTAATTTACATCACTTGAAAGAAAATTGGTCAATTTGTTACATCAAAATCACGATAATTTTACATTTTTTTAATGTCATATATATTTTAAAATTTTATCAATCGTGGAGTCGAATCTACTTGTTGCTAAGGTAGAGGTCAGTAGCGTAGCCAGGATTGTCTCATGGGGAGGGGGAGGGGGTACGGCATGAGGTAAAAGTCTAAGGGGAGAGAGAAAACAGCTATTTTAGGTGTTTTTGCATTGCAAGGTTGGGCCATGCTTGGGGGTTTCAACCCCCAAATGACCCCCGTGGTTACGCCTTTGTTAGAGGTCCAAGGAATTTCTAGCTGTAAAAAGATTAATGTGAGAAGCACATTTCTAAGGGGAGGGGAAACTCTCTTCTCTCTTTAGATTTATCCTCAATCAGACTCTGCAGTTGGAAAGAGAAAAACAAAAATCCTTCTCAAGCGAGTGGTGACAGGGGAACCAAGCTTCCAACGGGCTTGGGACAGCAAATGGATGCCATTCCAACAAAAGCAATGGGGTGCAAAAAGGACCGGGCTAGATCTGATGCACGATTTGCAGCGCAAGAGGTTGCCAAAATGTTTGTTTTTTTACTTAATATTTGAAAATATGTTGATTGTATTGAAGAAAATTTGGAAAATATTTAGTTGTGCAAGGAAATTTGGAATATCTGAGTTTTTATTGAAAAAAGCTGCCTTTCTTGCGAGCAAAGTCGTGATCGTTGGGTGACTGTCCCCAGTCGGGGTTACATCATCTATCGAAAAATTTAAAGCGCGGTCACATTAAAACGAATTCGAATCTATCTGGACGATCCTATTCTTGTGACTTTTTATTTAAAACTCCTCCATCTCTCGTCGAAAAGAACCAAGAATGTTGTCAACTAGTGTGAATATATGTCTTGAATCACGATAATTAAATTTATTACAATTATTTCGTGACGTCAGATCGACAATCAGCTTTTATCGGATCACTCATGTCCGATGAGAGCTATCTGTCTGTGTGACGTCACGGAAAATATCAGTTAACATCATTTTCATAGACTTCTGATGCAATATTATATATTTACACTAGTTGGCAAATATTTGGTTCTTTTCGACTAGAGTTATTGGGGAAGATTTTAATAGAAGATTTCAAAAATCGGACCGCAATCCGATCCGCAGTCGTTGTAGTGTGACCGTGACTTAAGGCTCTCGGCGAAATTACTTCATTTCCCCAACGGGAGTCATTTCCCAGCCCCCACTGTCCCCCTCTATGAAATGAACAAACGATGCATTATTGAAAACTATTTTTTATTAACATTAGCAGGATTTAAGAAGCATCCGTAGAAAATCGAAGTGTGTTACACGGTTCTCGTGGAGGCCGAAATGACGCGTTTAGGATCCGTGTAAATATTAATGAACTTAAAGTCTTAAGGTGTAGTTGTACGTAAGTTGGCTCAAGCTCGTTCTATGGGATTATTCCAGACTTACATAAAAATACGAACAACGCAATAGCCCATGCTATAAATTTAACAAGCAATTCACATTGCACAAAAGAAGGTGAAGGGAAACCGTATCCGAAAAACGAATGATATACGGTAGTTGTTACTGGCTGTTACCTTTGTTTTATTTTCACGTTATCTACACATCGTCATGTAACGCGTTCGCCCCCTAGACAAAAAGCCAATATTTGACAGAAAATCAAAATCAGGATAAGTTGAAATCTTTTATTTCCACATTTATAACATTTTTAAAACCAGTTTGGACTTTACTTACTGTGATAGAGGTCCGAAAATTGTTCTAGTTATTAATAAATAGATGATGTTGGAAGTTAGCACTTGCTCACATAATTATACAACATAGGTCGTTCCTCCTCCTCTTCCTCGTCCATCTCGAAAACGTTAACCCATTGTGCCTCCTCCTTCTTCATTCCACCCCCGCCCCCACCCACACCCCCCATCCCCCACCCACCCACCCCTTAATCAAGGATGAATAAACGAGGGAGGATTTGGACTCTTGTCATTGCAAAACATTTTAACTTTAAGTTTCACTACAAATCTCGAATGAACCAGGGATGGGGCCAGTATTTGGCCGACATACCGTCCAAGCTCCCCGAAGAGGTACCAGCAACTCGTAGCCATGACAAACGTAGGCACTGAGTGTTGCTAAACGCCAAGGGCGCTAGCAAAGGAGGCTAAAAACCGCCTAGGCCAACTTCCAAGTTTTATTTCCGATCCCGTTTAGCTTTAACTTATTTTTCCCCGTCCATATAAAAGTCGTCTTAATGCGTTTTTAGTTGTCCTATGTTTAAATTTTGGTCATAATATAATTGGAGAACGTCTCCCAATCCCTTGCCACCCCTCCCCCCCCCCCCTGGCCACGTCACTGGCCAAATTCCCTGCTAACTGCGGCCACTCCCTTCAACGTAGGTTTTATTAGAACAATTTTTGCAACCCAAATCGGTTGGACCTTATACGCCTCCGTAGCAAACTGGACTGTGTTTTCACCGTTTTAGCAGAATCGAAATGTCTCGTTTAGGACCTAATGTTAACCTGTGTAACTATTACTGAACTGCGTGTCCTAACGTGTAGTTTGTATGCAAATTTGATGACTCCCATTGTCTTACTTAAGGTAAGAATACACTCTATAAATAAATCATACAAAGTGAGCATTTAATGATCATTGATAAAGAAGGGTATTTGAATAAAGAACATTGGAAGGAAAGGTGCAATTGTAGGTCGAAAATTGGTCACAAAATATACGGTAGCTGCTACTGGCCATATGTGTGTTTTGTCTTATATTATCTACCGTACACAACTCCCTGCAAGGCACCCAACCAACTTCAAACATGTCATATTTGGTACCAATCCATAGAGATCTTAAGAAATATGAACCAAAACATTAAAGCTGATCACAAAATGAATAAACTAGACAAATAACTTAAAAATGCGCTTAATACTCATTTTTGGAAATTTATGGCAATTGGAAATCACATCAAGTTTGTGAACGATAGGCGATTTCAAGTTGATGAAGCAAAGTTTTGTTGACACGTAATTGAAAAAAATCGAATAAGCTTTTGTTCTCTTTTTAGGTTTTTCTCTCTGGAACAACTTATTTCGTTTTTTATAGTTTTTAAAGCATGTTGATTTATGTAAGAGTACATTGTACCCAGTTTTTTAATAATTGAAAGACGAATACGGAATTGATGACAAAACGTTACAACACCCTTGTGTTGGAATCGAACTTAAATAAACATTCATCGTTCTTAAGATACAGTTCTTCTCCTTAAGTTTTGAAGGTGAATTGGTAAGAAGAAAGAGGAGAAGTTTTGTACTGGGAACTGCCAGCCAAATTTTATTCCACCAACACTGAAGGAAAGTAAATAAAGTAAATAAACAGAGAATGCGGTTTAATAGTTCGAGGGTTGCCAATTCGATAGAATCAAATTCAAATGTTGAAAAGGGTCATCTAGTATGAATTATCTTTGGAAAAATGAATCGGCGACAAAATGCCTCAGATTACACAATGTATCAAGTGGCCACTACAACTTTGACGGTCCGTAAGTACCAACCCCTATATCCCTCATTTTTAGAGCTCTACGGTCCATGCTCAGGCTTTACTCCAGTCAACATGCCCAGTTGGGCCCCGACTGGGCTCCAGTTGGGCTACTTGCTGGGCCCCAGCTGGGACCCTTTCGTATTTGTCAGGTGTTCCCACGTGGGACCCAACTGGGCTAGCCGTTCCCAGTTGACGCCCAGTTGAAGCCCAGCTGGGCCCAGCTTCAACAAGTGAAGCCTAGCTGGGCTCCAGCTGCCAATGGACATCAGCTTGGAAAGGCTAGCCCAGTTGGGCCCCACGTTGGAACACTTGACAAACACGAATGGGTCCCAGCTGGGGCTCATCAAGGGCACGGTCCCAGCTGGAGCCCAGCAAGTAGCCCAGCTGGAGCCCAGTGCTGGCCAACTGGACATGTTGGCTGGGACGTAGAGGCACGGTTTGTTTAAGGTTAGTACTCTTACTCTTTTCCTCCCATCTTTGAGAAGCAAGGAAAGTCGAATGAAGTTGATGTAATCACTGAAAAGAGAAAAATATGATATCCGTTCACGCAAGAGTTGTTAAATAAAAGGACTTTGTAATAATAATTTCTTGATTAGGTCAGGAAGGAAACAAATATCACTTTAATACTGAAATGCCGATAGTATATTTGCTGATGAATTGATGTATTTTCATTTTGGCAATTTTATACAACTTGTGAATTTGAATGGCTTCGATTGCCATAACTTGCACAGGCTTTTAGATTTTAAAGGTCGTCCTGTTTCCTAAGATATCTCATAGACATGGCCCTACGGGTCTTTCTCTCGGGGGAGAGGGATCGGGGTGGTGATTTTTGATCGACTTTAGATCCCACCCCAGGGAATAATCTCTGAGGCACCGAAGTCGGCCCGATTCAGCAGGGTTTTGGCCAACTGAGGGGCTGCAGCCCAAGCCGCGCCATCCCATAAGGTCATGCTCATAGAAGAATCAACAATTACGAAAGATATAGTGTGGGATGGACTTTTGGTGTGAATCGTTTTTTTTTTTTTTTTTTTTTTTTTGTTATCGAGAAATATCTTTGATTCAAACAACATAAAGCAAAGTTCTATCCCGTAATCCGTTGTAATTGCTATTTTAAAAAAGGGTGAATCACATTTCTTGTATTTTACAATTATTTGCGGTAGTGAACACGAGGGCCCGAACCAACGAACTGTACGGCAAACATCATTTTTAAAGTGAGTTATTTGATGGACATTTTTATACACACCCAAATTACGTTCATTAAAGCGACTTATTGAGTTGGTTCATCAGTGAAATTCAACAATTTTTACATTAATATACCAATGACAAATGATGAAACTTAGACAATCCACATACTGTACATGAGGCGCGTAGCCAGGATTGAGTCTTGGGGAGGGTTTTGGTGTCTTGGGGCACGAAATGAGGGAAAAGTCTAAAAATAGAGAGAAAACCGTTATTTTAGGTGTATTTTGCATTGCAAGGTTGGGTCGGTGGGGGTCTAACCCCCAAAACAGACCCGTGGCTACGCCACTGCTTTACATAAACAAACTGTTTTACACTCTTATGTCAAAGCAGTGAACTTGGTCACTCTCTAATAGGGTGAAAAGTGTGAATTCACTCCATTAGAGTGTTACTTCACTCCCAGAGAAATGAAATTCACTACAGGAAGAGGGAAAATTCACTCTTCCACGAGTGCCTGCAATGACCACTCTTTTTTAAGAGTGAACACTAAAGGCAGTCTATCAACTGATCAAGAGTGAAATTTCGCTCGTTTAGAGGAATTTCACTCTTTTTGGAGTGAATTTCACCCTTCTTGGGGTGAGTTATCATTCTAATGGAGTGAATTCACACTTTTCACTCTATCAAAAGAGTGACTAAGTTCACTCTATTCAATTTAGAGTGTATGAGTGAGTACTAAACGGCTCAGTTTCGGATATAATTTTGGATTTAAAACTTGGCTCATTACGCTAATTACAAGCATTGCGATTTGGTAATACCCTCTATAACACTGCCAAGCGGAAAGTGATTAGAACTACCGACGGTCACGCAGGCAGTTAGACAAACTGTAGTCACATTTTTTGTCTGTCTGTTAGGAGACTGAACTGTTAGTGCTTCCTGTCGGGCAAATACGTCTTGTTTTGAAGTATCAGCTAAATCTCCAAACTTTCATCTTATTTCTCTACAAAGTACTTTTCGTTACATTTTAAGACTTTAACAGTGCATATTGAAGGTAAACCCAACAGTTACTCCTTGTAAATTTCACATTTGAGGGGAAATAGTGTTGTAGCATGACTCTCAAGAGCCAATCATAAAACAGGACATTCTACTACAGTCTGCACTACTTCATATGGGGGGGGGGGGGGGGCTGCTTTTTTCATTTAAAGTATCTGCGATACATGGCTAGGCAGAGCTTTATGGACGGATTGACTGACGCTGAATGAGGGTAACCAAATCCTCATTGGAAGAAGACTACTGTCATTCGACTACCTTTGAAACCGTCTCCACTTTTTGGTTTTTCTTTTTTTTTTTTAATTTTGAAAGAGGACAAATTGGAAAATTTGAGGAGGGGTACCAACGTCGGCGACAGCCCCCATCCCAAATATTCACTGGTAACTCGTTAAAATCGTTTTCTTGTTTAATTCGTGATCATTTGTTGGTTTACCCGGACCTTACTTTATGGCGACTAAATCTGACCATCATCGTTCACATGTGTCTACAACTCTAAAAATTTATCTTAAATATGTTGACGTTCATTCCATTGAACATCGTCCCAATCCTTTTTAATTCGAAAACAAATTTATCGTAACACAAATGTCTTACCCACTAACTTGTTAAACTATTATCCATCAGTCAATACTACATCTGTGGGAAGAGATAATATTTAATGTCGATTTGTGTGACTAAATTTGTAAATTACTGAATTCCCACGGTGTCTGCTCGCTCCGATACAGTCAGACAGTTTAGCCTACGCACCCGGATGGCTTTCCTTGCAGCTATAATGTTCAGTGAAACTTTCACTCGTCAAGTGTGGAAAATCGATCTTACAAACGCTTAACTCTTTACTCCATAATAACGAACCGTGGGAATATCACTTGGCCCAGATGTTACGCCACAAATCTGCTGAGCGATATATATTTATGCGTATATAATTCATGAGAAAGAAGCATTTGACAAAATTGGAACGAAATAAATAAATAAAAAAAAAAAATAGTAAAAATCGGCAAACTGGGTTATCTTCGGATATTTGTCTACTTAACTCTTGATTTTGAGCAACAATGGAATCAGAGAGCGGAAATTGGAATTTGGGATATGACCTAAACTGATGTTCATGGACGTATGCATGCTGGAGCTATACTGTGTACTATTAAAGAAAAAGATTCAACTGGGCCGTGTTGGAATGGTGTCAAAATTATCACTAGAGTAATGGGAAGCACACTTGCAGAACTGCTGGGTTTAACAATAGAGGGGTCCGAATACCTATCTTTTGATTTCGCATAAAAGAAACACAAAACAATGGTAAAACTTTGAGGCGGTGGGGTTTTTCAACATCCTAAAGAAATAAGACAGTTAAGATTGAGGGATGATGCAAATTATGAACAGCAGTTGTTCTTCTCATCATTTGCCCCTACTTTATATTTGGATTACAATAACAAATAACTTTTTAAAAATTGAATTCAACTAGAACAAATGCTTGATTTTTTGGTTTAATATTTATCCTTCGTTGGTTTTACTGGTTTTGAATTACAGTGTGAGTCTTTTTGGTAGATTGGTTTAACAACCTGATTTTACACCAAGAAGGAATAGTTCGGAAAAGTTTGTCGACTGAGGTATTATGTACTGCCAATAAGCAAATCTTCGTAATCGCTGATGGTATTGACTTACTGAAAAACGATGTCAAGCCGAAATCAACGATAAATCTTTTTTCATAAAATTAAAGGCCACATAAAATCATGACTGAATGTTATGGTGAAGGGTGTAGTTTAGGTACGGCAACAACCGTTTACGTCATTTTTTTTGTATTTAGGCCTCACATGACTTACTTTAATTTTACCTTTGGAATTTTACCTTCCTGAAAGATTTTCAATTAATTTTGAATGCTATACATAGCTCTGTGTCGCATAGAATGCTGTTATTCAAATGACAGAAATTGGTAACCTTAGCAACAGCTATTTTTATTTTAGGAGCAAGCAGTTATGTGACTATGATAAACTGTAAAAAAAGTTGAAAAACATGCGCAAGCTGGAAAACATTTTGTTGAGTAAAATCTGTCCAGATTTTTCAAAAAGTAAACGTAAGCTGTGCCCAGCATGAACACATGTTTAAAATTCTGGAAAAATCCTTAAATTTACCCAAATATAGTTTGCTAGGCGACTTATATACGTTTCCAACAGTTTTTAGAGTAATAAGTTGCCTATACAATCAATTTTCAAGTCCTAACTTGATTTTTCATGGGAAAATTTGTATATAAATTGTATCGGCAAGTTGAATTGATTAAAAAGTTGTTAAAGATAAATCTGTGTTTAATTATAACAGAACTTATGTATCTTTCTTGTCAAGTCTGGTTTTTTCGTCAGAAACTGACCATTATTTTACTTAAGTTGATATTATAAGGTGCATACCCGACTGATTATTTTATCTGTGTTGCATTGACACAGGATCCGTCAATGACGGGGAGGGGACGGATAGCAGTCGAAAAACACAATACAGTATTTCTCTTACTTTGCAAATCGTTTCATTGTCAAGTACGTTTAATTGTTCTAGTGATAGCAGATTTTATGGTGATTAAAATAATTGTATAAGAACATTACTTTTAACACTGACATAGTATGTAACATAAGCCAAACATGGCGTAATTTTGTGAAGTGTTAATATAAACACTAAAACATTTGTTTTGTTCCTTTTTTGAACCACATATACTTTAAGGGGAACATTGCGTTTGTTTTGCAAGAAAAAATCATCCTTTTAAAATTAATAGTTATTGACATAGAGAAATATATTATCAAAAATAAGGCAGTATGGTAGCCTTCTTTTCAAGGAGTAAGTTTCTCACGAATAGAAATTAAGTTGTTTGTTGCTCAAAAATAATTTGTTCACCCAAACTTCCAACATTTCAAATGATGCAATGTCCATGGCTCTTCTTGCGCATAGCGTTTTGAATAGATGAAGCTATTCTGGGGTTTATGATTAAGAATGAACTGTTGGATAGCGCCTGAGCTTTTTTCTTTGTACTTTTGTGTTGGAGCATTTTAAACACAATATTTCGCTTTGAGTCGACAGCATTAGAAGTTTTTGGCAATTAGCTTCTATATGAGCATTCGAAACGGATATGACAGCATATTACGTGGAATGTTGCTATATTAACAAAGTAGTATCAGAAGAGTGGGATGCATGGTAGGGGTTAACCCCGCCCGTCGCATACCTGGTGGGTGAAAGTATGCCTTAGCCTCCTCGTCTCCCCATAACCCCCCAAAAACCGCTAAAGCATATTTTCATCCGCAACATATCCTTAATCTGCATAAAATAATCCTTAAAATCAGTATGTAGCACCAATTTCCATCTCCGAATCGGCAAATATTAAATAATTTCCAAAATTCTACAAACCTTAGTCTTTGTGACTATACATTCTGTTTAAACTTCATAATGCATCTTGATGTCGATGTGCATGAACAAATGTATGGTCGTGCATTAACGTGTACACCAACAAAGTCAAGCTACGCCCAACAGGTATCACAGTGTTGAATTAAAGTGATCATTCCAACAATGCATTTGAAAACCTGTCGGTCTAGTGTCATCATTTGTTCAATATGCTTTGTCCTTGAAGGAGAAGACACTTGTGCCTCATACGAGTGGAGGGATTATTTGGAAATACGAATTTAAATCCGAGAATTTTGGGACTGCATTATAAGGCGCATGGGCATTTCTCACCGGGATGTTAAATGATGTCATACATTTGCATAATTTTCGACTAGCGATATTTTCATGGACAAATTTTTGACCGTGTAGACGACGCTTTTAGGCAGCTTGCTATCTTTATGAATATCCATACATCGTTAAACGCATTAAGTAGGAAGATTTAAGCAATTATTGTTTTTTCATTTCCCCATCTTCAAATGGCAATTGCAAGCTGCCATAGATAAGTCCATGATACCTGAAAATATCAGATGGCGATGGCTCGACCGTGAGAACTATGAAAATGTGACTAAGTTGGCAGGCCTTTCCGTCGAAATCGATTCATTTACTGACTGGTGGATGTAACTATCGACATTGCAACAGATGGTCGCAATGACGAAAAGCTGCTAAAGTTTAGAACTGCAGAACCAGCGGTTGGAATATTTTAAAATTTAGAAATAATTTAAAATTATTTGTAACATTTAAAAAAAAAAAGTCTTCGCTTTTTCAGTTTCATAATTTCTTCCTTAAAGGGGAAAAGCAGTAACCATAACTTAGTGCAATGGACTGTCCTGTTTCATGATTGGCTTTTGATGATCATGTGATAGTATTTTCCTCTTTAAATGTAAAATATGTGGAAAGGGGGAATCAATCTACACAGTGTGGTGAAACTTCCACTCAAATCGGACCTTTATTTCTCGCGATATCAGTAAATGGAGTCATTTGTGTTCCGAAGTGATTTTGAGGGCAGCAGAGGTTTTATCACTTCCTTAAATTTACAAGGAATGTTTTTCCCTTGGTTTTCAGACTGCATGTTGACCTTGAAGTTGACAGAGATAGGACCTCAATGTGGGGAGTGCAAAGTTTGTAAAAAACTTCTTATGCCAATTATGCGATTACATTCTGAAAATATGGGATTGTTGAGGAGAAAATCGGTTGTGATATGTAAAGAAAAACAAAAGACTGTCCATTAATGAGAGGATATGATGTCATATGTGTTGCTTCATATTCACTTTTTATTAAAAACGTGACAACTTTACTTGCTTATATCCTGAGAACCAAACATCAGATTTTAATGCAAGTTTCACCGAACTGCTAAGAAAAAATATCCTTCTAACATATTAAAAATTGATGTGACCTTAAACCCTTCTTTTAAGACAATAGAAGGGACAACGATGAACACACAATCACAATAAATGGCTGTACTCCTTAAAGGGCCAAACCTCTCACCCCAAACTACAATTTTGGTACGGGGGTACCGAAATTCTCAATTGGCTCAGCTCTTTGACTGACAGCTAATTCAAACAATGCAGAGTACCAAAGCGTATATTACACAGCATGAACGGTACTGAGAGTGTTTTGATTATATAAATTGAGTTTTTATTCACTCACCTTGAAGCAATAAACTGAGACTGTATCTGGATGAGCATGAATTTCAGACAATTGTGGGAGGGGCTTAAGTAAGAAGGTTAGGAGAATTGGTACTGTTTGGAGTCAGAGAACTGGGCATTTAAAGTACATTGACGACATCGGACACCCAAAAAAGCACGTGTTCATAAGTTTTATTTTAAATATCATATTTTCAATAAATTTACCTTATAAACACAGTTTGATACTTATATCAACATATAATTATCTTACGGGTTAATATTTGGATGTAAAGTTGTGACCAGTGAAATTTAACCTGAAAATCTGAACATGCTACAGTCAAACTTACTTGATCAGAGTTAGAGAAATGTGGATTCTTCTGCAATTTGAACTTTATCTCAGGAAATATCCCAAATAAAGGGGAAAACCAAAATTTAGACGAATTCTTGACTTTAATTTCCAGTACTTTCGGCAATGATCACGCTTTTTGTCCCATTTGCCGTCGCTTTAAGTCGTAAAGTGACTATCTCCGAATCCTTGCTGCACTGTAATCTAAACAAATTGAAGTTTGTTAACAAGGAGAAGCTAGGTCGGAGGCATTTCTCCTGCTTGCTTGCCTCACAGAAGCGCCATTCATGGCCTCACACAATAGTACAGCGAGTATAACTGTTTCAAATATTTTCCCGACCCTTCCGTTCTCCAATCTTTGTGAGGACATTGAATGCAACTATGTACGAAGGTAATGCACTGATTCACGGATCAATGCCACTGTTAACACGCCATTAAATCCTCTACGAGTGAGATAAAAGTCAAAAGTATTTCCATTTTGATGCAATTTTTACACGCACGTGATCCAAACAATGGGAACGTTTTAGGAGCCAATTTTTCGGGCCATAAAACGGCAGAGCTGCCAATTAAAGAACATCCAGTGATTCTAAGCCTTGACAGATTGAGTAATAACGGGAGTATCAATTGCGTGGCTAAAAATGCTTTACATCACACCTGCCGGCAGATTGTTAACCTATTTTCTACTTGATTGTTTTTTTCTAGACTTTGTCTTTCTAAACAAATTCTTTTACACAAAAACACTAATACGAGTACTTACTCGTTGTTCAAATTACACGAAGAAACCAATTTTACGATTATAGCTGTTTCGTATTGGATGACTTTTATGTCAACGTTGCGTTCGTGTGGGCTCTTGAACGGCCAATGAATCCTGTCAATTAATTATTAAATAGAACATGATATAAGAAGTAAGTCTTACCAGCGAAGATGCGATAGCTTTAATGACCAGGGAAGCAAATACGTAGGGGTCGTATAACGCACGGGCCCCCGAGTGGACGGTTTCCAAATTAGCTTTTAGTCGATGTGAAGTCACTAACAGATGCAATTAATTCTTGTTAGGAATATTGATGGTGCTTAGGGACTTTTTAACTGGTTATAAAGCGACAATCTTCACACCCTCAACTAATCCAGTAAAATGTCACTAAGATATTGGATGTGGGTCTATCTCACGCCGGGGGAATCATGCTAAACCATCTGATATCTACCGCAATCATACTCTCTTCAAAAATGTTCATCCTAGAAAGACGACATATCTGAATGTTCATCGCTTCAACACGAACCAGTTTTGTCGAACCAGTAAAGACAGAAACAAGCAAAAGGTTGATGACGTCACCGATACAGCCTAACCAATGAGAAACTCTGTACGACACCTGCACTATTCCCATGGAGCCCACTCATAGATAGGTGTATTAATGCCAACGCTTTTTTTTCGAAATTCCAACTTTTCGTGGCAAAACCCTAGTGGAGTTTCAATTAAACGCATCCGAGTGTATCTTTGACGCCTGCGTGAGAGAAAAGATTTAAATTACACGATATTAACTTTCTCGAATTTCATAGCTGGTAATTATCGAACAAGACCATTAAGAAGGCTCTAATTTAAGTTGCACTGGGGAGATTTTTTAAGAAGACACCCAATTTAGAAATTTTCAGAGCTTGAAAAAAGGCAACATGGATGGATCGAAACTTGAAGAAGGTCTGGTGATGGTTCCACAGTCTTCCCAGCAACAACCACATCAACGGTCGAGTAAGTACATTACGAAATTTAAACAACTGTATTCAGAAAAACCTAAACCTAAATTTTCTTATTAGCCCAATTCTTTTCGCAGTTATGACACTTTAAAGATAGCTAGAAGGTTTCATCCGTCCACTGGCGAGAGATTTTTGTAGCCAACAAATTTATCAAAAAAGCTATAAGTAATTCAGGAGAATAAAAACGTAGTTAAATCTATCTCAACTTATATATCAAGTTTTCGAAAGCGAATGCAAAAAGAAAGTGCAAACTTAAGCTTTAATGATTTTAAAGAAATAAAAAGGTCTACTGAGATAAGTGAGTTTAGGAGTTACTTTCAACGAATAATCCAAAATTATTTGTCACTATATTATTTTCATTGAAATGAATTCATTTCATAAGTATTTTCATAAGAATTTTCATTAGCATTTTCATTGCATAAGACAAATTTAATTTTCTTGGACCTATCAAAGGTTAGACAGGCAGGGGATAATTTTCCGACATGTGTCAATCATACATTGTTTTACAATTGTAAAAAGGTTGTAGTGAAACAAAAATATGATGGCGAACTATAAATCTGAATTTAAAGTTTTTTTATTTCAAACCTTTCAAATGTTACTTTCGCCTGGTACTAACTTTTTAAAATAGCACATAGACGAAAAAGTTGGAACAACTTTAGGAGATAGTAAACATTCTGATTTTTGTGGGAGAAAAGAAGAATCTTTCTCTGTGAAAGAATTGCATGGACTTTCAAACAATCGTCTTCATTTTCTTCTTGATTTAAAACTTGTGAATGCAAAAATAAATAAAACTCAAGTATCAAATACGATAAGATTGGTTATAAATGTTTAAACTCCTACATAGATGTTTGGCAGTTGAGCGTTCTTGTAAAACCTTTGACCAAACCTTTATAGCATTTTAATGCACACGGACTTTTTACATACACGTTAAGACTTCACTGATTTTTTTGTCTCTGCTTCCTTCACCCTAACCTTAACAATAGACTTTCTATTGTTTAAACAGGAGAGGACGTCAGAAATCTATTGATTTTCCCAGAGAATCAAAAATCTATTGTTCTGGTCCTCTGTTTGAATCCGAAACAGGCATACCAACCACACAAGGGACCGCGGAAACGGGAGACTGGGGGGCTTTATCCCCCTCCCCCATTTTTTCTGCCGTAGGCATTTTGGGCCGCCTAACATTGTTATTAAAATTTTTGAACATATTAGGCCGCTTTTGGTGATTAGCACCCCCACTTCAAAATTCGGTGCTCCGTGGCCCCTGCTCACGCGAAGCATTCGTGAACATATCTCGTTGATTCGTTTTAACTAGTAAAACATGTCAGGGAGTTTTCAATGCATACGGTAATATTCTTGTTATCACAACATTCCTATTATTATCAAAAGACTCCAGAATTCTATAAGTTAAACGTATGTATTACAAATAAACAGTGAAAAAATTTCAAGAATTACACATATATTTATTGTTTTTTATTTGTATTATTTATAATAAGAATCAGCATATGCAAAAGTTAAATATGTAAATATTGTCCGTTTGATCTATCACACTCTTAAAGAGGTGTTTAGGGCGATTTTTTAACAGTTTTAGCCCCCACTTTGAAAACACGTTTAGATGCTAAACACACGTGCTTAATTCCTAAACACTCTGTTTTTCATCACATTTAATTGCTTCACGTTAAGTGTTTAATGACTAAACATGATTAGAAGTGGAACGTTATTACAGGGTAAAATAAGTGTTTTTTATTTGCTAAATCCGTTTTTATTTATTTATTTATTTTTTTTTTTTAGAGTGAATGCGATACTTCTATTTATATCAACGGTGAATAATACATTTTTCCAACATTTCTTCATAAACAAGTCAGCTTTTTACACTAAATCAAAATGGAAATTGAAAACACGATTACATGACAAAGAGTGAATAAATGACAACTAACTTTAAAAAACATTTAAAATTCTTCTATCTTAACTTTCACTTTGCACGTCTAAGAATTTACTTTAAATGCTTAAAAGTCATGTCGTTAAAGGATGAAGCATCGGATACTCATATAATTTAGTTCAGACTGCATGTTCAAGCGTTGCAGTCTGTTAAAGATGAATTAGTTATAGTTAAAACATTATAAGATAATTTTTACATTTTATTTTCATATTTTTTGTTTCTTTGATGGTTCAGTTACATGACTGAAATCCATGCAGTTCTGGAACATAATTTTGTTAAAGACAGTCAACTCTCACCCCAAACTACAATTTTTGTAGGAGTTTTATTTTTTGGAAAAGTTTTCAGAAGTTCTCAACTGGAGCAGCTTAATTTGATTGACAGCAAGTTCAAGAAATGAAGAGTACTGTAGCTCATATTGCACAGTACTACACTGAGAGTGTTTTGACTATACATTGGGGTCTTGTAATACTCATCCTGAAGCAATTATTTGAGATTTTGTCTGGATGAGTATAAGGTTTAGACATTTATGGGAGGGGCTTATTTATGGGAGGGGCTCATTTATGGGAGGGGCTTAAGTAAATAGGTTAGGGGTAAAAGAACTGTCTTGGAGGAGATGACTAGGCTTTCAAACCTACAAATGTACCTACTACAAACTACACCCAAACCATGGGTTTCAAAGGGTGTGGTTAGCTTAAATTGAGTTGTACGGTACAGTTTCCAGTTTAAAGGAGTGTGAGAGGGAATTCCTTATTTGGGTCCAATTGAGCCGTTTGCCTAATGTAGATCTTTTTGTCTCTCGATTTTCCCAGGAACTGACTATCATTCTTATATGGGCTGCTGTATTCACCATTATCAGGTCATTTTTTTTTCTTTCGTCTGCGTATATAGTGACATTATTGTGCACATGATACGACTTACATACAGTATCTTCCATTGGTCAAGAAAAAGACATGCAAAATGTTTTGTTTAAACAATTACCTATGTCTCGGACAATTTTGTGAATATTTGGCAAGTAAAACTCAATTCACATACATGCGAGCACGTTCACACTACAAAAAAATTTGACTCCCCAATCAGGGACCGAGGAGACGGGGGGAGGGGGGGGGGCTAGGGGGGCTTTAGCCGGCACTTTTCTTGCTGTGGGCATTTTGGGCCGCCTTATTAAAGCTGCATTTATTTTGTTGGACATATTGGACTGCTTCGATGATTAGCCCCCGCACTTCAAAATTGGCTCCGAGGCCCCTGTCAATATGATAGTAAACAGTTTTTGTTTTGCAGTGGCCTGTCTACGGGATTCCTTTTTAGTTTAAGTCACGCTTACTTTTGTGAAAGTAAGTTTCAGATTTTCATATTTAACTGATGATAGGATTTTTAGTTCTTTTGAAAGAACCGTGCATTACCCTTTAAAGGGATAAAAGGCAGTCACCCGCCCAACTTGAAATAGAGGCTTTTCACATGACGTCATAATACTCTCCGGCGGCCATGTTGGAGTACATTTACCTACGTAGCAAACCAAAGGGAGCACACCACCATTAGCAGAACGGCCTTGCCGGGAAAAGTAGTTCCAAAGTACACCGTCAGTTTTAGGTCCTCTTTAAGTGTGAATTGCTCAAGTTAAACTAATCAGATGTGGTTGGTTTGTTTTGGATATGAAAGAGGACGTGTAAATGTGTGACTGTTGCCAAATTGGGAAGAATTGAAGGTGATTTAGACTGTTTAAAAATTTGGTGTGAAAAAGACGTTTTTTCCGTCACCTGCGGATTAATAGGGTAGGGTGTACAGACCCAAAACTTCATCCCCTTTTATCTCAAAATCTAAACGGTCATGCTATGGTGAATTTGTGATGCCATGATTGGCCAACTCACTGGCTTTCATGTGAGGGGTAGCTTTAGTGGGGTGTGAACTTTGACTGGGCTGCGGGGGGCATTTAACGAAGGCAAAATAGTGTGTAAGTCAATGGAGAAATTAATGGTGGTGTGCTCCCTTAAGAGAGAAATTGATTTTCTTCATTTTTGACATAAAGACACCTAATTTAGACTTAAATGACTTGTTTTAGGGTCCTAATCATGATTCTGAGGAGACGTCTCAGAATTTCATGCTTGAACGATTTTTATGTCAAAATTGCAATTTTTGGTAAAAAATAGTACCCTAATTGAGATTGTTGGAAAGAGTGCACAATTGCAGTCTATTTTATGATATTTTTTGGAAGCAAATGAATAATGAAGATTAGTTGAATGTTCCAGTGGTCATTCTACACCACCATAGCCCCCAGGTTCCCCAGGCACCCCAGATAAACAGTAGCTAGTTCCGCGAACAGCTGCTTGGTGATTAACGTTAGTCAACACATGCCATAAGTGTGTGCACTTTGTCCCTAGAAGTTGATATGATAGCATTTTCGAGTCGAGAACAATGGTCTAGCTTATTGTAGGGGGTTATTTCTACGAGTCACACATGTACAAAGGTAAATAGATTGTTTAAAACATCACACACGGTTGTTTTGCATTTAACCTAGGCCTAACGTAGGCCCAGACTGAAACACATAGGCCTAGGCCTAGTTTGTACTACGTGCAAGGAGAGAAAGCAGTAGCCTGGATTTTGAGGTTAATGGAGGCCACCAGCTTGAACAGTATTGTTCAAAGCATGGTGGCATATCCCCACCCCTCAAAACCAGTCCCCCCCCCCCCCCAGACACACACAGTGCTGTCAATCAAATAATTTTTTTCAAGTCTCCATTTGGCTGAGGCTTGATCTCTATTTCAAAATGCTGTTCGTTCTAAAAATTAAGCCAGTCACACTGTTGTTAACTCCAGTTGGATTGGAGGTATACTTGTTTGGTAGCAGATATGCAAGAAGAGTATTTCACACATTAATTTCAACTGTTCACTTTCAAATTGCAGCTTTCTGTGGCAGCTACTGGAGAAGACAGAAGATGTTCTACTTTCTTTTGCAACACAAACCAGGCAAATCAACTAACTGCCCTTAGTATAGATGAAGTCACCTTGTGGAGATTGAATCATGCATGCAGCCTTTTAAATGTATGTCTGTAAGTTTTTCATGACTTTAGTCAGGGCATTTTCCAAATGTTGTAGGCCTATAGTTATTGCTGGAAAAAAATACTTAAGTTAAATACACTGAGGTAAGGAAGTCCAGCAGATGTAATTCAGACCGGCCTACCACTGGCATGCCTTGAAGGAGTCAGGGATAATGCCTAGTATTCTTCTTTGAGATTTGTAATTTGAAGTATCTGTAGGTATTTGTGAGTGGGGGATCTCTTGCTGCACATTCTACAAGGAATTTAAAATTGAAGTTTCCAGCCATTGGTATAGTACTGTATGAATGCCATCAAGGAGATAAGTTAATGTGAGTGACAATTTTGTAGGGATTCTCTGAACGGTTCAAATTAATAGAAGTGTAGTTGTGCTTTTCTCCCTAACCCACATTGTTTGCTGACTGCAGAGTAGCAACCTACATGTATGAGTGCAATAAATGTCTACCATTTAATGTTGTGGCATATCTGCACTAGCTTTCATTATACCTAAGACTTGGTTAGTAGGGTACTGTACCTCAAAGTCTGAAAGGCAGTTACTTTCATTGGTTGTGTGAATTGTTGAAAAGTTCTGAAGTTTTCACATTTTTAGCAAAGCAAGATATAAGAAATCTATTTATTCTGGAACAAAACTACCCAGCCAAGCTGGGATAGAAGGTTTGTATAACCTCTTTACATAATTAGGAGCACCCTTACAAACTTCATAGGACTGCCATTGAGTGAATTAACATTACAGAGACCTCAGCAAAAAATTTTACAAGTTATCTTACTTTTCAGATTATTTCCTCCAGAGTTACTAGTTTGTCACTGATGTTTCAGTTTAAGATAATGATAGCTTAATCATTTCTGTAGTTCAGATAATTGTAAGAGAATTTTTCCTTCTACAAATACACTGTTAAAAGTTGTTTGGGGATGGGCCAGGACCAAAATCTGCCAAAAGCAGATGTTTTGAATAGCGCCCTCATTTTTCCACTCCTGAATTTATAAGCCTTTTAGTTCTCCAGAAACAGCCTGAATGGTGAGTATTTTTCCTATAATGTAACAAAAAGACACCTTCTAAATCTCCTCTATGGGTATAAAGTCAGAAAGCTTAAAAATTGTTGATCAGATTAATGATTTCATTTCCCTTTTGCTTTTTTATCCTTCCAGACTTGAATTGAGTGCTATATGACCTGATGGTTGGATGGACTGCATCACCACAGCGACTGAATAAAGGCATGCCTGAATATTAACCTTTCAAATTTTTGCAAAGAAAATGCTTCACAGCTTCACAGCAATAGAAAACTTTAGTAGGAAATCAAAATCAGTGCAACAAATTGCTTTGCAAGTGATCCAGTGTGAGGAGGTATGTTGAGATTCTCACACACCCGGGTGTAGCTGTTAATGCACAGAAAAGACCCTATGTCCAGCATCAAGTTGGGTGTGCTGAAGTCTATATAGAAGCAATGAAAAGTTAAACTGTGACATACTTTGAGCTAGAAATGTGTCTGAAAATGAGTCGAAAAAGTTTAAAAGAGCAAATCCAAATTTCACATTCCCTTAAGGGAGCACACCACCATTAGCAGAACGGCCTTGCCGGGAAAAGTAGTTCCAAAGTACACCGTCAGTTTTAGGTCCTCTTTAAGTGTGAATTGCTCAAGTTAAACTAATCAGATGTGGTTGGTTTGTTTTGGATATGAAAGAGGACGTGTAAATGTGTGACTGTTGCCAAATTGGGAAGAATTGAAGGTGATTTAGACTGTTTAAAAATTTGGTGTGAAAAAGACGTTTTTTCCGTCACCTGCGGATTAATAGGGTAGGGTGTACAGACCCAAAACTTCATCCCCTTTTATCTCAAAATCTAAACGGTCATGCTATGGTGAATTTGTGATGCCATGATTGGCCAACTCACTGGCTTTCATGTGAGGGGTAGCTTTAGTGGGGTGTGAACTTTGACTGGGCTGCGGGGGGCATTTAACGAAGGCAAAATAGTGTGTAAGTCAATGGAGAAATTAATGGTGGTGTGCTCCCCAAACGGGACGCGCTTGCTCGTTGAATGTGTACACACCGTGCATATCACAGTGCACACTGTGCAGTGCGTTCGGCACAAAGCCACGTGTATTTGGCATGAATGTCCTCCAGCATGGCGGTTCCGTGACGCAATTGCAAAGCCTCTATACTGTCCTGTTTCATGATTGGTCCTTGAGTGTCACATGACAGTATTTTTTCTCGTCAAATGTGAAATTTTTAGGAGTTACGGCTTGGTTTACTTTGAATGTGCAATATTGAAGTGCTAAAATGTTATAAATGATACTTTAATAAGAATAAGAATTAATAGGAGAAATAAGAAGAAAATGTTGAGATGAAGCTGTTCCTTCATAATAAGTTTGGACCGACGGCTCTTGCCCTTAACAGAATGAGTTCAATAGGTATTTTTCCAGTAGCAATTACAAAGTATTATGGTATAAAGTTTTGCCAGTGGCATTTTAGTATGGTCAAAGCAAAGCGTACCATAGTCCTTTGTATTTGGTATTTTCAAAACAAATTTATCTCTCTTTAATTTGGACACCATTCTTAAAAAACAGATTATCCAAAACTGGCAGAAAAAACTTTAAAAAAAAATCAGAAACGAAATTTTGCAATAATACAAATGTACCCAAATACCATAGCTTATTTTGACTACTTAAACTCCTGAATTTGGACGAAAATCACATTTCCGGTGAGTCTGTCCCAAACTTAATTACAAGCTTAAACTGTAATCTATAGCTGCATATCTTTCGCAACTAAAACATGCTTCATTTTTGTGTCACTGAGACTCTCTGTCGGAGATATTAATTATGGAACCGATTAGGCCATCATTCAACTTCCTTTCATATACAAAGATTATTCTTGACAAACTTAGAGATGTACATACTTTCATAACTCGGATTATTTTGTAGTGTCTATAGGATGCCAATCGTACCAAAATTACTTTCTAATTTCCTTTTAAATATCGAATGCCTTGGTGGTAGATGATTGTTCTTGTTTTGTTTGACTGTGTTTACAATTGTCCTTAGTTTCAACGGAATACCAGCACTCATCTTTTTGTCATTACGCCTGCGTGCCGCATGCCCGGTACACAAGTGCTTACTCATGACGTTACGTGCGGTTCTCAACAGCCCTCTTAAGACGCTGTTGTCTAAGGCGCGTGCGGCATATTCAGAGTTCATAATTTGGCATGATTCGGGATTTGTCAAGTGCGTTCTCGGCTCCTTCATTGATGTGGCTTAAAAAGTTAGCTAGGTAAAAGTCCTCTTCTTGGATAATGTCAACGAGGGGAAATGGAAAAGATTTCTTTCCCTAGTGAATTAAGAATGTAAGCTCATTACATATGCGTTGCAATACATGACAAACAACAAGTTCTTATTTACATGTTAAAATAAAAGAATTTTTCGATGAAATTGGCACATTTGAAGACGTTCACTAAAATACCGTAACACTCCGACTTAGATAGATATGAACCACAGAGTAACTAGTCTGTTAATTTGTTGAGGTGAACATCCTTAAATCATGGCCTAGAACGGTTAAATGGACAAAACATTTCCAAAAAAGTTTTCTTGATTGGTTTTTATCGTTCTTGACTTCACGTCAGGAAATGCATATGGTATGTTAGAGGGGGCGCCCGTTGCCTTATCCGTGTCAAATGTAATTACTCATTAGAGCTTGTAAAGCAATGCAGCTGCTTTAATCGATTGACTGAAATTTGAAGAAGTTGTCTGTGGGTTCCGTCGTAATCTTACAACGTGTAGGAGCTATTTTTGAGAATGACGCGTTTAGAAATTACACACTTATTTTGACCCCACTTTGTAAACGCGTTCAAATTCTTATCATTTTCAGCGATTAAAGAGTAAATGTTTAGCAATTAAATGAGTTTAAAAGCAAAATTTTTAGGGTTTTGGCACGTGGGTTTTGTATCTTAACGTGTTTATAAAGTGGGGGCAAAGGTGTTTAGAAAAACGTGAAATTCCTAAACACCTTTTAGAGTGTATCGCAAATGAACTACCGTGGGGTGTTGAAAAACAAGAACTCTTCTCATCGAAGGAGACAACACAGACTTGACTGTAAGCATCACTTAATACTAAACTTCTTTAACTCTGAAATTTATTTCAGGCCCCTGTAGTGATTTCCAGCTCGTCTCGCTAGGCTCTCGATCAAATTAGTTCGGTAGTTTAAAAGAGGCCACTGTTCATTTTCTTTCTTTTTAAAGATTTTATAACCCCCACCCCGCTGTCAGTGTCCCTACATGAAAAACTGCCAATGATATACCCCCTGACGACCGACTTACTGTAGAAAAAGCTTACTACCAGGCAACTAAAAATCTCAAGTTCTTTTAAAAGTTCGGTTAAAAGAGACACAGAAGGAGAAAACTTTGTACCATGTCAATCAGTGTATTTGACTGTTTCTACTTTAAAAAATTGCTCTGAATTTGTAGGGGTATAATTGCAGCCATTTTGCATTCAGCTTGTCACCCACTGTTTCTCAAGGGTATGCGACTCCGACCTAATTCTTGATAGGTGGCCGATATGTTGCCTATTTTATTCATGACTGCTGTAATTTGGTCTACAGTTACTTTGTATGTAACCATAGCGTGCCCTTATCCAGTGATTTTGGAAAAAGTGACAAACAAATCGTGTCTCTATGGAATCCAAGAGACAACCTGTCATTGATGTTTGCCCCTTGCCCACTACGAGGTGATACTTTGAAAAGGCTGCTCCGTCAAGTAAAACGCCACCCTTTTTTCCAGTCTTTTGGAATGGTGTCGTCCTACCTTCTAGCCAGTGTCTATCGTAGGATTTGTGGCATTAGAAGAACATTTTTTAGGGGGTATGCATAGTGAATTGAATTTTAAAGAGGCTCTAGATGATTGGATTACGGTAGATAATCTGAGGTTACGGTAGGCTGATGGCCAGATAAGGAACGGAGTGAGGGGTGGAGCGAAACGGCTTCTAGGGTGAGGGAGGGAAGTTAACAAACTTTGATGGGCGGATGTTTGAAATGAAGTAAAAGTCGGAATCCCGATCCGACTTTTGTGAGTTTCTTCTACAATTTCTTTTTTAAATTTCTCTATCGCTTTTCAGCTGAGGAAGGCCCAAACATTTAAAAACCTCGTGTTAATGTATGTACATCAAAGGTCCATGAAAATAAAATGTTTCCTGATTTTTCGTGACCCACAAACGGCTTTTATCGGAAACGCGTAGTTCGGTAAAAGCTTTCTGTCGCTGTGACAACACGAAATAATTGTTATAAATATAATTTCTGCGATACAAATAATAGTATAATTCCACAGGTTGGTGATTTTTCGGCCAAGGAGGGGAAAATTTAAATAAAAACTCACAAGAGTCGGATTGGAATCCGATCCGAATGCGTTATAAAGTGAGACCGAGACTTTATCATTTCTGTGTTCAATTATTACTCTTTTATGGTAATTTTACCCCATTATTTTACCGTTTCCTTTTGAGGGTGACACTATGTGACGCAATTCGTATTCCTGTCTCGTCTAACTAGCCCGTGGAGTGAACACAGTCTTTTCGTTCAGCTCATCGCTACGAAAGCCAACCTAAGGGGGCTGCAGTCATGGAGGCGCTACGCAGGCTACTAACTAACCAACTAAGCTTACAAACTGAACAAGTCTGATTACGTCAAAATGTATACTCCGTCAAAATCCATTTTATACTGCAGACTACACCTCACTTTCTTATGACAACCTTATATCACGCAACCATTTATATCCCCATTGTCCACATGGATCATTGCAAACGACTTTAAATGCATTTTGTAAGACGGACTCTCCTCTGTTCATTGTGTCTCAAAAACTAAATTGAGACTAATCATATGGTATTGTATAAAACAACGTTAACATCTGCCATATATATGAACCGTTTAAAGATATATAATATACAGAATGTTGACTTGTGGTCGTGCTAGGGGCAGAAAACGGTTTAACGATGAAAACACGAGGGAGAAATAGGCATATTTGCTAAACTTTCTTTGATATACTTTCCCTCCGTATCTTCATCCTCTGCGGTTATATTTTCTTAATGTGGACAGCACAGATCACAACAAAGAAAGTTGGTAAATTTTGCTTTCAATCCGCTTTGTGGGCTTTGCAACTGTCTCCATAATGTGTGTTTCCACATGCACCTCACCCCAGGGGTTTGGTATCGCTACCTGCATGTGCTTAATTGTTGACATATTGGAGGGGCCATCTACTGTATCTACCTTTGTGGAAAATGTAATTCAGGGGAAGGACAATGTCATAAGTAGAAAGGAAGTGAAGATTTCCGCAAGAAGCTAGTGTTAAGGGTGACTTACATTGTGAAGAAAATATTTCTGTCTAAAAATTATACCAATGAGCAAGGAAGAGAAAAATGGTGACTTAGCATTTGGCCGAGTGCAAAAAATATGAACAAACAATACGGAAAAAGTGGTTTTATATTACTTCAATGCAGAATTGGTAGGAGGGCGTATTTTAGGCTTGGGGAGGGGGTAACAACGGATATACCTTGGAGTTTCTCTGAGCATTTTGAGCTGCAGCCTACAGTCTCCATGCATAGAACCATAACCCTACTAAAATTCAATAACGGTATTATTTTGTGGTGAGGAAAATTTCCATACTTTGAAACTTTTCATAAACTGGGGCTACGCAATTTTAACAGCATTAAGCGTGACTTCATTTGTTAGATGTGAAATTCCCATAGAAGGTAATTTTCTGCGTGCCTGACTTTTCACAAAAAAGAATTATATCTTTTCCTTTCATTTGAAACTTTTTTGGAGGAATGGATATACGGTCGGTGTTTACTCTAGACGTGAATTCAAAGGAGGAAGACCGGAAGGGGCTCTCCTAGCCTTAGCCCTGCATTTTTGCCACATTAACAATGACAAAAACGCACCCCCATACTGTTAGTCATGCAGGCTAGAAGAACATTCAAGTGGGTATTCAACCCCTTCTTCCAATTGTCTATGACAATTGAGTATGAGAGGAGTCAATCATAATGCCAAGATTGCTTTACTGCTTTGTTACAAGTTGACAGTATGAGAGAGAGAGAAGGTCGGACCAGTAGCTATGGGAGACACTAAAGGAGAAGGTGGCTCTCAAGAGGAAGTTTTTTATTTTCATTGAGAGAGGCAGATACAGTGTAAAACTGGAATAAAGTCAATGGGCAACTTAAAACATTAGTTAAAAATTATGACCTATAAAACAAGTAAAACCCATTTTTTTTATCTTTTGACGTAAATACAAGTTCAAAGTAATCGATATAAAACGACATCTGAAACCGTTTTGGGAGTGACGTCAGAATAAACCTATCTGTGGATAAAAAACCATATGGGCTGATAGGATTAAAATAGGACTGAGGGATGTTAGATAGTTTTGGGTAAATTACGGCCCAGTTTCCAACCAACTTGTTCAAGTCGAGCCGGACACGGCCTTTTTCCACTTTTGGCTCACTCGCTTGTTTCCTCTACTTCATTGCTTATGCTGAGAACCAAGCACAATGGCAGTGTAGGTTCCGTTTTCTTCGGTACGACCCGGACAGGACTCGAACTCCCGACTGCAAGTCTGATGGATGAGGTCGGGAGGAAATCTTGCAGGGTCATAAGAAAAGATTGAAACTAGACACAAATGAATATTTCCTGTCATTTGATAAACAAAAGAAGTATACATGTAAAAACTTCATTCCTACTTTTGGATCTTTATCATAAAAAAGATGTGAAGTGTCTGGAGCCGGAAAAACACGGCAGCATGTGGAAATGATTTTAATTGCTTCACACACTTGAAGGACTAGAGCAAGTCATCCCCCCCCCCCCCCAAAAAAAAAACATTGTCACAGTCTAGTAGTCTATACTATGCCATGATTCCATGGGAATCATATGACAATTTTTTTACTCACAGAATTGTGATATTTATGGAGTGTAACTGGTTTTCACCTTGGATGTACCATATTTATATCTTGAAACATGAAGAAAGGTATTTAGAAGATAAATTTAAAGATGAAGATGGGAATAAAGCTGCTCTTTTGAAATAAGTTTGGAACGACTATTCTTGCTCCTCAACAGCTAAAAGACATAAAAAGGAATTGCACAAAAATTGTATCAGAAAGTTCTTGTAATAATTTTCTGTTTAATGACGAAGGTTAGTGTAATGTTAAACCGTTTTTTGTCAAGTAAGTATCGCGATTTGCACATCGAGGTCTGGAAAAGAAACTTTTGTAAATTCTATATAGACAAAAGCTATATGTGAGGTTTCGCTGTCATGTTCGACAAGTGACTCTGGGCGGATAAATCAAACTTACACAATCGCAACACGTGTGACATCGCGACGAAAGGTTACTGTAACGGCCTTGTCTATCTATCATACGCACAAACCAAGGATGATCGTTTTATGAAAGACCTTAGCGCTTTCCCCTTTTCGAGCCATCCTCTCAGCACGTGCTCCTATGGACAAACCGAGGGCATCTCGGATTCAACAACGTCGACGCACTTTTGTTTTGCCAAGTTGAGAACAAAAATGTGCTGTAATTAGTGAAAATAAATTGACTCGATATTTTTGAATATGAAAACGAAATCCAAGGGTCACGGTACAAATCACCGAATACTATTGGTTATTATCCGTGTTTCATACAAATCAATTACAGGCTCTTTCTTTTCAGTCGCATGTGTTTGATAACGGCATAATTAGTTTATAATGACAAAATACGAATTAATCAAAGCAACATATCCAACCTTATAAAAGTAGAATGTAATAAAGGCCCGTCAATTTGGACAAAGCTGGTGCCATCATAATAAAAAATAGCAAGATGATTAAAAAAAGCAAGATCAATAATATCACTTGACCATCTTCTCTGGATTAGAGGTTTCTTGCCGGTTTTTGCAGGAATTATAAAAATAAAAAATAATCACAATAACTCGAAGAGTGCTTTCATTTTTTTTTCATCTAAGGGCCGCTGTGTTTATCCATGGGATTAGTTTTTGAAAATCTGTTATGGAAAGCAACTTGTTACATGATATTTGAATGGATCGTCGATCACTTATACAAAGGGAATATATCAAAGTAGCCTGGTAAAGGAATTAAATCCCTATTCCAGTCGTTGCAACGAGAAGAAGTTCAAACTATAGGCCTAATACATTGATGTGTTGGACAAAGACTTTAAAAACTCAGAGCGAAAACGATGCTCTTTTATAAATTTAAATGCCATTATAGGATAATTTCTTTCTATTCTAATTTTCTTGAAGGAATTTCATCAGCATTTATACTGCAGGCCTTATCTCAAGGAGCGGTATCGATTAAGTTTTAAAGTGCGTCTGAATTCGTGCAACTGGTTGTACCAAGCCGCTCTTGAGCTTGTTCAAAAGTAGGTCCGATTAAACGATGCTCTGGAAGCTTAACAATTACTGCTTTTCTTGGTATATGTGACACGAGGTTCGTGGTCATGAAGTAAAATGGAAGCAATGCACTTTTAAGTTTAAACAACCTCGGTTTCACTACAGATGTAATGGACACAGATGTAATAGAAAGGAATGCCAATGGTGTCCTCATATTCAGAAAACATCCTACCATGTTCATTCCCATACAAATACGTCATTCGTCACGATGGTCTTGAACAAGGACCCGGCCCCTAGCCTTGGTCATTTCTACATCCGGGACATAAGAATAACTTATCTGCCCTTATTTTGCTTCAATATTTGCATTATGTTATCCTCATATCCACGTACCTAATTCATTATAGGCCTAGTCCCATTCGCAACTATTTCCGCAAAATGATCGGCGCTCTGTTAGGGAGCCCTCAAATTGAATTGACTAGTATTTTGGTTACATTTAAGCCGCATTTGGGTCAAATAAAATCGCTTGGGGTCAATTACAATTGACCCCAATTGTAATTGAACAAATGTTCTTTCCAATTAAGATATCAGCCAAAGTTTTGTACAACGCAAAACTCAATATTATCTTTACTGGGTGCATTAGAAAGCAAGCCAACCAAAGTGGTGATGGGTCAGCTAAACTTGTTACAAAAATCTAATTTTTCCAGTGAGAGTATGCTGAAGGTTCAGCACATCACAACCGCCACGGATACCCATTTCTAATATATAAAACTGAAACTTTGTTCAACTTGTAAGAAAAGCAACATTTTCAAAGACGGATCCAGGGGTGGCGCCAGGGATTTGCCCGACAGGGGGGCCAAGCTCCCCGACAGGGGGACCAGAATTTCAAGACCCCGACAAAGGTGATGTTATGTCCCGGTGGGACGTGACTTGGTAGAATTTGAGGCGCGCGTAGCGCGCTGAATTTGGAGCTTTTTTACAGATAATTAAAAGTCTGGAATTTTTTTTAAAGAAATTTGGCTTTTGTTAGTACCATGAAAAATTTTGGGTCTCTATTGGAGAATCTGTCCTTCATATGGCAAAAATAAAAAAACGTTTTATAGGCGACAGCTGAAATTCTTTTGAGGTTACGCGTTAAATCGAGACGAGACCATAAGTTTGCCCGGAAAGTTTTTCCCTTTTTGAACGAAGGTTTGAAAATTAAGGGCTTATTAAATTGGAGAAATTTTGGAATTTAATTAAAGAAAATTTGGTTTTTTTGGTAAGGTTATAATGAATATTTGGCTTTTTTAAGTCGTATGCCTTTCAAGAGCAAAATAAGGCAATATACTAGGTGATAAACAGACTTGGCTTTGGTTATTTATTGTATGGGAGTATCCAACGGAAATGACAAATTTTGCCACTTCTAACAATACGAAGCTCATATTGGGGAAAAATTGTGAAGCTTATGACAGTTTGGACGCTTTGTGGAAGAATCTTACCTTCTCATGAGAAAAAATCAAGTAGGGGGTGATCTGTAGTTTTGTTGGGGTTACTGAATGTCATCATGCAGATTCAGGCCCTCAGACCATATTGGAACATTCTCCCGAGGAAAGAGTTTGGCTTCACATATATTCGAAGTTTCATATTTTATGTTATTGCCATAGGCGTACGAGACCGTTTCAGTTTGGGAGGGAGCAGAATTGTTTTTTGTCCGAAAAGTGTAATCTCCGAAAGACCATCTAAGTCGTGCGTACAGAAATTTTTGAAAAATTGAGAACCCCCAGAGAGCAGGAAAAAGCATTTCCGTGTTCGAAACTAGAATTTAAGAATTCAGCTTTCGAGCTTTCTTTCGCAATAAAATTTTCACTTCATAATACTGACCCAAACGAAGAATAATTTACAAGCGTGCTTTCTGTCAAGTAATCTGTTCGACCAAACTACCATCTGTGCGAGTGCCACCATCAGTTGGCGCGGAGCGTACAGAAAATTGTTAAAATATCTAACCCCTCAGATAGTCGGAATGGCATTTCCCAGACTTGTAACTAGAAATGAAGCAGTCGTTATTTTGAGCTTTGCTTTGAAATGAAAGTTTCACTTCAATAGAAAAAACCCGAATTACCAAAATAATGAGATAAAAGGTACTGATACAAGTATGTAAAGGTCTTGTCTCTTTTCGGGGGGGGGGGGGGGGGGGTATGCAAACGGAATTACTATAATTGCAAGGTTCACTAAATAAATGAAATTTTTTACGTGACTGCCCGAATTTCAGACTATAAATGGTTTTAAGTTCTAACGAATTTGAAAATATGTCACGTTACAAGGTAACTTCAAAAAAGTTTCCAGTCAGACTTATGGGGAGACATTCTCACACTACTGTTTATCAGTAAGTGTAACTGAAAACGGGCTGGTCGATTTTCATTACCGTTGCTAAAATTAAGCTGTCAGGTCAGGCCAGATGGCAGACCATCGGGCACTGCATGCACATGATCAACCTCTCGTCTGTTTTTGTCAAGAAAATTCGGAATTGTGAGTTTCCTTGAATAATAAGGTCTTCTAGTGCGCAAAATCAAGAAGAAATTTCGGGTGACTGAAGCTTATCAGACCCGCATCTTTTATCAGTTTACCGTGCGCATGAAGATGAAGGTTTCCCGAAGAAATCGGGTTTTCTCAACAACAGGGGAAAGGCCGGCAGCCTTTCCGACGGGGGCATGACCTTGCGGATTGAAGATGGGATGAGGGATGGCAGAAATAGCAAGAATTGATTAAAACAGATTCAGATAGGCATTAAAATACCGTTACAAAAGAATAGAATAGTGCAAAAAGAAACAAAACAGTTCATAATCATCCATCCAGTAACTGTAAGTCATTTACTTCCATTTTTAGGCCTCCCCAAAGGAAATATCCGCCCTTTCTCGACGGGGGAGGAGATACGACACGGGGAAATGAAATGTGGTATAACGGAGCAAAGAAGAAGTGATTGAAAATAGATTCTGTTATGTATTAAAATATCATTTCAAAACAAAAAAATATGTTCACCCATCCAGTTATTTCAGTCCTAGAAGGTTTTTTTTTTTAATTATTTTTAATTATTTTACGCCAACCCGACGAAACCGACGACATTCCCCGACGGGGGGCATGGCCCCCGTCCCCCCGCTGGCGCCACCCCTGGATAAATCCCCTCTCAACTTCAACAGCGCCCCTTCCCCCTTTTCGGAGCTGGTCTGTTTGTAAGATATGTCTGACGGGATTGGAAACGAACGTCTCTTGTTGCATAAACTGGCGAAGGCGTCAGGGAATCCAGGCAACAACGGGCTGACCTCGCGGAAAGTGACTGTGAAGGGATTCCGAGGTGTGAGTCACAGTCTCGCGTTATCGATCAGTGTAAACTTTCCCACAGTGCAGAGGCACGGACGCTACGATTCAAGAAATAGTCAACTTTTGTGACGTCATAACTTGCTTTGAGTCGGCGCAAGTTTTAACCTGCTTAGAGGACGCATTTTTCATCACGCTTTCCCCCAGAAAAAGTTAATTGTGAAGAATAAGTCACTGCTGACTGTTCGAACACAACCGTGCATGTTCTGTAAAGGCTAAAGGAATTTGAGTATCTGACCCTTCCTTGGGGGTTTCGGGTGTGAGAGATAGAATCAGAATCGGGTGATGTCGGATGGGGTGGGTGGGGAAGTGACCCATTTTCTTTTCCAACATTCTTTATGACCCCCCCCCCCAAGCTAGTTTTCTTAGTTTTTCTAAACTAGTCAACTGCCTGTGTATCCGTCTATGTGAAATGAATCAAACCTAAGCGTCCCTGCACTGATTTCACTATTTGGCTATGTCTTATAGTGTCTGGCCTGAAAGGGGTTTCACGACTTCCAGAAATCCATATTGGATTGAGCATAGGAAAGGCTATGCTCAATAAAAAAAGGGGGTATGTTTGATGAAACTGTCGAAATGATGATTCTGTAACATACCAGGGCAAGTATTTTTGTTTTGTTTGCACTCATAAAAATTCCTTTTCAAAGGGACACTGAACAGGACATATTTTTTTAAATTTGATCAGATTCGGTAAAAAAAAAATGGATCAATCCTAATTTCTGGAAAAAATCTTTTGAAATAAGTGAATAAAAATAAGTCATTCAGTACTCATTTGATAGGATTCCTCTTCAATCTCAAAGCGCATTTTAGATTGTTGAGAGCGTTTTTAAAAGAAAAGGTTTCTTTAATATTAATTGAAAAACATAATTTTTTTAATTAATATTATAAAATTTTTTAATTGTAATTTTTAATTACAGATTTCGTTAAACCCTGATTATTTTCCAGTAAACATTTGCAGACATGAATTTTGTCGGTATTTTTTATAAACTGAGTAAAAATTGACGAATAAAAGACTTTATGGTTAAAAGACCAAAGACCAGGACACACACAAACGAGGCTGCAAATTCCGAATAATTTACATTTTATTAGTTTCATTTTTTAATTACAATTGAGGCTTTTATAGTTACATAGGTACAATACCAGTACAAAAATTATCCGGATAAACGTTACCTCAGAGCAAACCTTGAAACAATCACAAACTACAACGGCGGAGTCTTCCGAGGGAAAAAATCTTTGCTTCATTTTAATATCTCACATATGCGTTGTGGCCAGATTTCATTAATCGAATTAACCCAGTGTATTCGATTACTTTGGCCCAATATTTGTATTTATCGTTACATTTGTTGTGTGTAATAAGCCCGTACAAGACTCCTTACACCTGCGTATATTTTGTTATTTTTATTTATTATTTTTTTATTTCGTGCTGTTGTTTTGACATTATACCAATTGTTACGACGTTTTATAGGAAAGGATTCGAAGGACTAAGGGTCAGACTACAAGCCTGTTTTTCTAACTACCCTACCTAGTATATTTTAGCAATCTGTGTAAGGCATATTATATCTCAAGGTACTTTAAAATTGCCATAATGTTCTCATTAAATTGCATTCATTTTCGCAAACATTGCATTTTTTCTGATGGAAATTTATTTATGCTGTGAATTATTTCTCAGTGACAAAAGCATTCAAGGCTTATTTCAAAGAAAAAATTAAACTGGAAAAAACCCAGTAAAATCTTACAAATTACCCTTTAGTATTCTTAAGAGAATCTTTCATGATATTTAGGCCACATGTGCTAAGGGTATATAAAGCAGCGACTTCCTACAAATTCTTAACTGGTTTAGTGAGAAAAATATTTTCACATGATCCTCAATAGTTTTTTTTTTTAATATAGATTATATCTACAACGACAATTTCAATGAAGGCCATATTCACTTTTCATTCCGAAAACTGTAGATAGGCCTATGTAGTATCAGCTTAAAATATTCCTGAAACTTGATTTTTTTACTGCAATAGAAATAAGCATTACCATATCATATACATATATGTTTATATATATTTTTTTTATGGAAGGCCAATAAGTCTTTTATGACATCCGAAAATGGGTCCTGACAAAGTAGTTAAAATGCTTTCCTGGCCTTCTGAACACTCTGTCTTTCATATTCAGATATTAGTGACATAGGAGGGGAATGACAATGCGGCCAAAAAAGAGATAATAAAAAGAAAAAAAGACAAAGAATCATCTTCTTGCTCCCCCAGTTTCGCTGTCGTGGGAATTTCACACCAAGTCAGCCAGGGCTCGGAGACTGCAAAATGGCACATGTGTGGTCCATTGACCAGCAACGATACAATAACTACAATCTTTTTCCCACTTTACCAGAACATTAACCTTGATTCTTTTTCTTTTCTAACTTTTTTCTTACGTTTACAAACTTTTTAATTCGATATTATACATCTTCACTCTTGTCTCAACTTTAACAATAGGTCATTATCCAACAAAAGGACAATCATTCGCGTGAATGAACTAACTTTATACACTTTAAACAGATTTGTAAACCATTCCATCCCAGTCTCGTCGAGTCGGGACGTTGTCAGCCCAGAGGAGATCCCTTCCTGAGCAAACAAATCGTCCTTACCGTTCCTCCTACCCGTGTTATCTCAACCGATTCATATGCACGCGGTACAATATACACTTAAACACATGTAAAATAGAGAAAAAATATCCTACCATAAAGAGGAAGCGTCGTGGCGCGACCGTGGCTTGTTTGTATTGCATAGATACCGCACGTGCCGGCCAACATGTCAGTTCGTGTGTCTCTATTGTTATAGTAATTTCCCACGAGTGGCGGTCTATTGGAGGTGTCGCCCTACCGCTCGGCTTGGATTCTTCTCCGATGCTGTATTAAATAGGTGCTAATTTGGGTTTTGTTGTTGGGCAGAGCGTCACAAATATATTTAAAGCTCAAAATCTTACCAATCTCCGACATTCCCACTGCTGGGTTCAACTAGAGAGGGCAATCTCCTCAGAGATAGAAGTTTTTTCGACAATTTAACACTTGCTCTCTGAAAGTGTCGTGATAACGAAGTTTTGCTAGGCAACTCAAGACTTTACAATGACTAAGTGTAAGTAACTGTCATATTTGTTACCATAATTACTTTATCTTATGTAAATGTTTAAAAAAGTAATTTTACTAATATAATCAAACTAAGGAAAGGCAACGTTTTAGGTCATGTGACAATTTTATCGAAAAAGTAATATTTTGGGTTTTCTCCCACAGAGTTTTTAGTTTGCAATAACTGAGTTAATACAATTTTACACGTTCGGACTTCTAGAATTTTTTGCTCTGGAAAAATTTTCGTCCCCTCCACAGCACTGTCTCGCTTCGGGCCTGGACCCGTAGCCATACCAGCTATCGAATGGGGCGACAAGATTTGTAAAAATGTGTTAGGTTATTGGCACCTTGAAATTTTGTAGAAGGGGGAACTCTCTTTAGGGGGCGGGCATCCTCTGGTTCTTTTTCAACTAACGTATTGTTCAGACAGGAATTCCCGAAAAGCGGGCCAAGGCGATTGTGTCTGTATTCAGAGGGCTTATAGGCCTACATGAACCCGTAGAGAAGATACTTCAGTAATTTTTTAAATGTTTTTGACATTTTAAAGAAATGATTGTTTCCAACTTAATGTTATAGGAAGCAATTTAAAAAATCAACGGAAGCAAGCTTTCCTAAAAGCAGTTCTCATGCTACAACATTGAAGTGCCGTGTGCAAAAATCTCTTTGCCGTTAATCTTTTTTGAGACCGATAAAAATATGAGTCAACACAAAGAAAACTTTGTGATCTTTTTTCTGCCACTGCGCATGAGCAAAGTAAAGTCCAAAGTTTATGCGTGAAGAAACAAGCAACAACCATTATACTTTCGTAATTTTCATGTTTTGAGATTTCCTTAGAAAAGTTTTCAATATTTCGGGTTTTGCTTCTTCTCACTAATTTATTATTTCATTTTACCCTTCTTCTTGAAGGAAAAACATAGCTTATCCAATTTAAATTAGCGCACCCCGCCATTCCTAATTAGCCTTAGATTAGTTTCTGTGTGACCATGTGACTTTGATCATCGATGTAACGTATTGGTTAGATTCATAAACAATCATTCTTTGAAATACTAATACTCAAACGGGGACGAAAGTCATGTTGTGCGTGTGGGGCGGGGGGGGGGGGGGTTGGAGTCGGACGGGGGGTAACTCAACCCATCATTCCCATTCTTGACCACCGTCCTGATGGAGGGCTACAGGATGAGACGATTCCTCCTCACTTTCGTAATTTTTTTGCTGTCTCGAAGAAATTTAGATGTAACATGGTGAAATATTTATATTCTTTGTTTACATTCTACACCCATGTACCAAAAATGTCCTGAATTTGATTCTGCATTCCCCTCTTTCGTCCCACCAGTATCCCATCCTAGTTTCCCCCCTTCTCATTGCTTCTTCAATTCTGTCGCCAAAATTTCTGTGTTTTGGGGCACACCCACTCCCTGTCCTACGCGTCTAATGCTCAAAACATCTGCATATGTACATGAAGGGCCAGTAGAAGATGATTTTCAAGATTTTCCTGCCTAATTTCCTAATCGTAGTGCATTTTTAAAGCGAGGTAACAAGAACGAATACGTCCCTGCCATGGGGGAAGTCGAGTGCATGGTTTATTTTTGGAACAATATTTTGCCAGTTTAGAAAGTATTGTGAACCGTACAATTTGCACGATCTTCTTATTTCTATAATTGGTCAGAAAATGTGTGAAATTAAGGTTGTTGGCAATAACCCATTTTTTCTCACACGAATAACTTAGAGGTCAATCTCGGTTTCATTCAATGTACGAAGAATTGATTCTGACTTGTTGAGTTAAGCCATGGCTCAATTGGCAATTTTGGCACTTCTGGCTTGGACACAAGGTCAAATGTTTCTTGACACTTGTCTATGTGCGCTTGCGCATGGTCACATTTTAGTCCGCCGGCTATTCGAAGTATATTTTCCTCCGCTTACACTGGTTGCATTGGAAATAATAGAATGCAAATCGGCGAAGGTAGAGTAATAACATCACTTTTGAACCATTCAAGATTTATTACCTGTGAATATTCCCCAGCGGCTTTACTTGTCTGTGGTTTCTAAAAAGGAGACAGCAACAAAATGAAAAGTCCTATCAATATACTAGATGAAAACTGTCCAAAAGACGTCATCACTTTCGTAAAAGGTTTACTCGAAATTTCCTGTTTCTGTCTCTTTGGGAGAAGCTCTTCTCTGCTGTCCCCAGATACGTAACAAGACCCTAGGAGGCCCGTGGCAAGGGACAGCAAGGGGCTCAAACCCTAATGCAATCTAACTTTTTCCTTGGTTTGTTTTGATCGTGGGGAGCATGTAAACCACAAAGTCACAATGGGGAGACATGTACCCCGGTGACGTCACTTCAAACTACATTCCGACCCTAAAGGGGCTGGAGAGTGAAATTGCCCCTTTCAATTTGATGAGGCTTTCAGCCATAGAACTGAGGCGTAAATAACTATCTAAGTCAATAAGCCATCACAAAGCATGCTGTCCTGGGAACGTATTGCTTAATCCTCCGCTGGTCTGTCTGATTATTCCAAATCAGCCTCACCACTTTTGAAATATTCGTCAGAGACATGGGAATTTTGGGCGTGTCTCCCGCTTTTGGAAATACGCCTACTAACTTTACTTTTTACGTAGTAAATGTTTGAAGGAAGTAACCATGTCCCTTTACCAGGGGTGTACATCTTGTTTGTGGATGGGGGGGGGGGGCACAAATTTTCGAAAGTCTGGTAACTCAGATCGTGTCTGTGGCCGGATTGATCTATCAGCAATTGACCCACTCGAACGCGAGCACACACCCGCTATACACACGCAAACAAATATGCATACACACTCACATTGAAACGCATATACACAAAATGTTGCAGATGGCGTACTAAATTGCTTTATAATAGGCTCAAATTGACGTTTTCTATAAGCTCTTAAGTCATCTTTACGTCACAATGTTAAATTTTGTTTAATCTGCCTGTTGCTTTTTAAATCCACAAGAATTATGGGGAGAACAAAATGAAATGTTCCCCCCCCCCCCATATTTCCATTGGTGGGGTCATTGCCCCCTGCCGTCCATGGTAGGTACCCCTGCCCCTCACTTTTTACTACAGATTGACGCCCATGATCTTTTGATTAGAGAACTAATTTTGACTTTTGATGTTTATTTTTAGGTGATCGCTTACTTGATATTCCTTGTCGCGTGTGCGGTGACCGGAGTTCCGGAAAACACTACGGCGTCTACGCTTGCGACGGTTGCAGCGGATTCTTCAAAAGGAGTATCCATCGTAACCGGATGTACACTTGCAAGCAGGAAGGTAAAGGCACGTGCCCCATCGACAAGACACACAGAAACCAATGCCGTGCCTGTCGGCTCAAGAAATGCTTCGAGGCTGAGATGAACAAGGACGGTATGTATTTAGTTTTCACCTATCATTCACTGTCTACCCATGGACGCAGTCCTATTCCAAGACGAAATGTTTTATGTCTTGAAACTGTTAATGTTTTATGTTGTAAAGCAGCTTGGCAAGACAAAAGTACTAATGTGCACTGCTAATGTTCGTTATTATTTTTTTGCCTGAAGCGATCCTTTCATACTTAATACAGACAAACGGTTTAGTCTTAATTGAATTCACTTTATTGAAGTTTATAAAAGTTAGAAACAGATACAGTTTAAATGAAAACCAAACATAATGTTATCAATAAAAAGAGACGACGATAACCTTTAAAAAATGAAGAATAAAGGAAACAATTGATGTATAATAATGATCACGTGGTTTCAGGGTGCGTAGCTAGCTTGGATCTGTGTTGCCTCAAACGGCCCTCAAGTGACGTTGAACTTTCTTACACCTTGTCTGGGATTTTTTGTCATAACATATGTCGGTCTTTTCAGTGTGGTAACCACTGTCGGGAGTAGTTTCTAGTATTTTCCCCTTTTTTCACAAAATGTACCAATCTTTATGTCACAGATTGTATTTTACACTCCAGAACGGTTGGGTAAAAAGCGTTGGGTAAAATACAAAATGCCCAACATTGTTACATTGCTTTAGGGTGTGTGTATATAAGACCCCAATGTGGAACCTCAACACTCTCAGTACAAGACGTGGAGTATGAGTCACAGAATTTTTTTCTTAATTTGCTGTGAATCATATAGCAATGCCAATTGAGAATCTCCCTGTCTGTCTGTCTGTAGACTACTTCAAAACTGTACTTGGTGAGAAAATTGGCGTACGCTTCAAAATGGTATAAAAATGAAATAAGTTCAAGTTGTTAAAAACATCTAATCCCTATCTTTAAATAAGCTTTCGATAAAAACTGGAATAAAGTGACTGTGGGGATAACGAAACTATCTGAAGGGTAGGCATGTTTCAATAGGACCATGGAGTTGCAACAGATAGGACTAACCGTTAGAACTTTTTGCCATCAAATACATGAGTTTATGTAACATAAACGGAACTATTCAAGGATGATTTCCAGACTTTGTCACGCACGTGCTTCGATGTTCATGTGAAGTCGATGAAGAACTTGCTCATAGCGTAATTGCTAATTCGACCTCCAAAAAGTTACCTTCAACCTGATTAAACAACTATTAATATTCTATCATGCTCTATAGGCTTCCCATTTTTGGCCCGATCATTTTCAATTTTCAAATCATCGCCAGAATTCAAAAGTTTCTGAGAGTTACATAAAGCTTGTTAAAACAACCCGAAAGTTACAGTTGCCAAGCATTCTGTACTTCGATCGATCGGTTGTACGCCGGGCGGGAAAGTATTTAATTGCGCCATTGATTTTCCAATCTGTGGCCTGCTTTACCGCTTTGCTGACATCGAAGCCTGAGTAAATCACGGCAACCAAAGAAATGCCAGTTCATATTTGTTTTTATTTCTCCTTCGTTGATTTTCTAAAGAGTGGCAAAGAGATATGATGTGTCGAAATACTTGTGTGGCACCACAAAACGTTGAAAACTTCTAAGATAGTTGGAGTTTTTCCCGCCATAATGGTCATTGCCGTATTGCCTTTGTTTTGACAGCCGAATCTGGCGTTGGAAATTTTTATGACGTAGTAAGTTAACCTCGGTGGGGGATTTTTTTGCACCAACCGCCAATCAATATTGAAATCACGTGATTATCTCGCCAAGAAGTAGACGGTCTCTGATTGGAGCAACACGGGTTAGAACTAAGAATCTCAAGCCGGAAATGAAATGCTGAAGAAGCTGTTTTGTCAGACAAGGCTAAAAGAACAAAAATTGGTTGTCCTCAACATGTGTACAATCATTCACACAAGATTATATCAAGCAATTTAAGTAAAAAAACATTCGATTGATTCCAAGACCTACTTATTTTATCTTGTAAATATTCGAAAAGAGTAAAAGCTCTTAACGGCATTATTTAAGCGCGATTGAACTTTTATCATCTTCAAGTAGTCAATTATTAGATAAGAAGTATACAAGAAGGCAATGGCGTAAGCAGTGGGGGGGGGGGGGCATGGACCTAACTTCTGGAAGTAGTCTTGGGAAATAAACTAGTCTGGGGAAAATTACTTGCAAGAAGTTTGACCGAGTCCGCCCCAGCGGGGTCTACCCGATGTTACAGGGTCCGATGTTCCCAAGGTTCGATGTTCCCCGTTTCCATATATCTCGATGACTTGGCGATGATTACAATGTTCGTTATTCCCGAGGTTCGATGTTCCCAGAAGTGCGGATGTTCCTAAGATTCGGGAACACTGAACCTCGGGAACAGCGAACCTTGGGAACATTGACATAGCCCCACCCCACAATGGCTTGCCCACCCTGTTGGCCGCCACGTGTGTCTAAAAATGCTTCAAAATGTTTCAAATATAGCACCATCATTTTTTTGAATCTCAAGTCGCCTAAAAAAAATAAAAAGGCGAGCTCCCTCCCCTAAGACCGCTTCCCCAAGATAGCGATTTCTCAAGCGTTGCCAGACATCAATTAAAATTTCTCATACTCCTTTTTAATTGATAACCACCAAACAAATAGCAGTTCCTGACCAGCCAAGCACACCATCTATCTGAATAATGGTCATTAGGAGACATTATTTTGCACTTATCCAGTCTCAATGGCGAACACTCACTGGCACCCGGGGAGACCCCTATAGGCTACCCATGTCAGTGGTTGAATTTTACCGTTTGATCCCCACCTCACAATCCGTGCGCATGCTACTCAGGTTGTAGTCTGCGTATTGCCTCTGTGGTTTTTTACTGGTGATGAGTTGAACCCTGCGCAGGGTACCGAGGCTGCAACTTCTAGCAAAGGATCAAAATGAAATAAAGTCCATGTGTTAACGGGGGGTCCTTGAAAACCAATCTTGCGTCTTTGAAGGTGGCAACATGTATCGTTGAGCTTCAAATCTTGAATCGCCAAATGTGACAAAATGTCCTTTCCTCTTCACCATTCGCGTAAATAAACAGCCACCAAATGATAAAAAGATGTGACAACTTCGTTTCTCTAGCACTGTCTTTGGAAATTCGACGCCATCTCTGTCGGCGGAACCCCGAGTTAAAACGTGACCACGTTAGCAATTCCTTGTCGAGGCTTCTTACTCAGGGGACTTTTAACGTCCCATTAGTTTATACACCTGCCATGAAGGTGGTTCATTTCTTGCCATTTTAACCGTACCTTCGAATGTGACAACATCTTGGCGTTTTGGCAGTTGCTCAAAATTCAAGAAATGCTTTGATGAACGTAATTTTACATTTCGAAAGTTAATTTGGCAGGAAAAACAGTGAGCAAAAAGGTGGAAATTATACTGTGATATAACAGGATTAGAATTATTTAGACAAATTGCGTTGACGAGTTTTTAGAGACTTGCTAAATTGTCGCATAACAAATAAAAAGTTGAAGATATACGGTCAATCGGGAAAAAGCAAAAAGTTTATTTGGCATTGTATAATTTTTGTCCACTTTTCGTTTGACTAAAAATATGCACGGAAAATGAAACACTATACGCTCTAAATATTTATTCTAAACACTCTTTTGTCCCACTTTGTTAACACGTTGAGATACCTAAATGCACATGTCTTATTCAAAACCTTTTCGCTTTCAAACAATTTAATTTCTATGTAAGCAGTTAGTGTTTTATAGATAAACATGTTTAGGATGTAAACGTGTTTATAAAAGTGGGGCACAATTGTGTAACCTCTAAACATCTTAAATACTATATAACTAAATACTTCAAACATTTTACGGCATATTGATGCATTTTTTGGACAACTTTCAGTCTAAAACTTAAAGGCCCTGTTCACTCACCCCAAACAGTACCAATTCTCCTAACTTTCTTACTGCAGCCCCTCCCACAATTGTCTGAAATTCCTCCTCATCCAGACAAAATCTCAGTTCATTGCTTCAGGGTGAGTATGGACTCGATTTATATAATCAAAACACTCTCAGTACCGTACATGCTGTGTAATATAAGCTTTGGCACTCTGCATTGTTTTAAGTAGCTGTCAGTCAAAGATCTGAGCCAATTGAGAATTTCGGTAACCGGGTTCCGAAACTGTAGTTTGGGGTGAGAGGTTTGGTCCTTTAAATAACTTTTGAGAGCAAAGCCTTTAGAAACTTTATTTTAATTTAAAGGCAATCAGAAATACTGTAAAATCAACGAAAAATTCTTCAATTCTGAAATGCGAAGTGCGAGAATGCTTTGTCATAACGGATGTCGTTATTTCGCGTACACACTATCGAACCTGAGCTTTCATGGTAGCTAGTGTATAAAAGAATTACAGTTGTCCGAATACGTCACTGATTTTTTAGACGGATTTCTACTTTTTCAAATGATAAATTTAGCTTTTATTAGCTATCCCAAACACAACCACGATAAATTTAAAGGTGAACGACTGAAAATTAAGTTAGAAATATTTTAATTCCTTGGCATATGACAATGACCTTTGTGCGCTTTAAAAAAATTTTATCCGACCAAATGACTGCATTAATGCTGATTCAACAAGTTCCGCAAACAATTTAAAAAATCATTTTTAATGATTGTTTTAGTGCGATTGCTCAATCTTTCCATTAAAATACGCGTGGGAATTATTTTCCAAATTTTACTGGACCGACTGCACAGGTGTAAAACGATGTTGAACGCCACCAATGATGATAAAATAATAATAATTACAATAAAAAACCCACTGGGTGACATTCTCACGACCGTAAGTTTACTAGCCAACAATGGCGGAAACAATGGGAGCTGGTGACACCGAAAGCCGGTCTTTGTGTTAGTCGTGTGCCTCTGACGCTTAAAACAATGGTACCACGTGTACTAAGTCGTGGGAAAGTTACTGGTCATTGAAATGAAATATATTGTCAACGATGCGTAGCACATTTTTTGCCTTTTAACCGTTTTGTATTTATATTGCGATTGGAGTTGATTTCACCAAAGATTCCCAACGGTAGCTGGTGTGAAACCGCTGGGCTCAGTGACACCTTTTAACTTTTGACAGTTGGTACGGGTATGATAGGATTGGTGGTGATTTGAGAGGTCATACATACAGACGTAGAAGCTGAAGCAATATGATTTTACTTTTTTGAGTTAAACAGCTCTCCAATAGGTGGACGTCTTGCGAAATTGCAGCTGTTGATTTTTATTTTATTTAGTTTACAAGATTTGTATTGGAATGTTACCAGTTATGGGCATTTTGCAAATGATGAATAAATCATGAAAGAGAGCCGACCTTTGGTGGCACAGTTGGTATCAAAACAATCGTTTGTGCCTACCTCTTGCCAAAGTGATTGAAGAATATAGCTGTTTTTAACAAATAATTATACAAACAATTACGATGCGACCAAATGTCCGAGGCTAATCTATTTTGCAAGTCACGTGTTGTAACATTAGCAATGACCTTAGAACATCCTTTGTCACGAAAAGTTTCAACATGGACGTTTTAAGTCGGCAACCTTGAAAAGTACACGCAAGTTACAAAGGATTAATTAAAACAAATAACGCTGAACGAAACGGGTAGAAAGTTTAAATGACATCGTAAAAGTTGATATACTTTTATAATTCCTTAGTAGAACTTGACCTTGTCTTAAAGAAAAAATATGGAAGGAAAGATGGGGTAGCCATCGAAAAAAGCTCACATCTTTAAAGTAATGTCCTCTTGCTCTTATGATTAACTTTAGACAAGTGAAATAATATAAAAATAAAAAAGCAATGGAGCAAAAATAGTAACCACTTTGATATTTAAGTTTCAACATTTTCATTGGATAAAAATGAGAGAAAGGTGGGGATGTTCGTTGCTTCTATTTTCTCTACTGGAAATAATACCTCGGAGGTAGCATTTCCATGCTTGAACTAGCCTTATAAAAGTAACCATTTTGATTTAAATTGTTGAGTTTGTTCCCACCCGTCGGGTGAAGTTGTAATTTATGAGTCAGTAGTTTTCCCCGCAATCGTGATCGTTTTGCGTTACAACTGCTCTTTAAGGTCATTACAGTTATTTTTAGTTGGATAAAATAAATATTTCATAGTCCATATTTAGTGAAAGTCGTTAAGTCATAAATAATACATCTTGTGTGTTGGATTTCAGAATAAAAACAGAAATATGTTCGGAAAAAACTTTTCTTTAACATATTCCCTTCTCGTCTTCCACACACAGCTGTGCAACACGAGCGTGGTCCACGAAAACCAAAAAACAAACCAATGAATGAGATGCCGATGAGTCCCAGCCTTCAGGAACTTCGTTCCGGTAGACCAATGGCCCCGGCTATGCCAGAGCCACGTCATGGAAGTACCCCTCCGTCACCACCAATCACCCTCGTTTCATCTTCTATGTACTACGGCACATTCTACCACAGCCTTTTGACGGCCGAGCAATGCAATGTTAGTCCAATGGCATTGGACCTGAGTTCAAAACGAGACGGCAAATCAGCGTTACCACTGAGGGTAGAGTCTACACCTGGAAACGGTGGCCCCTCGGAATGCTTACCGGAAGTAGCAGCAAGGTTGCTCTTTTCTTCAGTCAAATGGGCTAAAAGCATACCTTGTTTCAGATTGCTACCGTTTAGGGATCAGGTAAGCCTATCCTTGTTTCGACAGTGCTTGAGTAGGATAAAGCTTTGAGTACAATTAAATACGCGCTTGGAAGCTATATAGCTTTAAGTACAAATGCAGTCTCGCCAGATTTATTTCAAAACCAAATCTCACACAAGTTTTGTCCAATTTTGCTTCCAAATATTCCTCATGATACTTCAGGACATAGATATTGCATATTCAGGTTAGATAAAGCCATTGACTCCTTGTAAATTTCACAATTGATAATTGAGAACAATATTGTCTCATGATTCTCAAAAGCCATTCATAAAGCAGAATTATTTTACTATACTAATTCAAATTCGCTTGACTTCAGTCTGCTAGGCTGCCAGTCGGGTCAGTACTCCCAAAGACCTGCTTCCAAATAGCAATTACATTGGACCTTGGGCAGGGTTGGTGATTTTTTTAAATAATGATCAGCCATTCAAATCAAATAAATCAATTTAAATCAAATAAGTTGATTGAAATCATGATTTTTCAATTAAAATCATGAATTTAATTATTATTTTAATCAGAGTGATTTTAATAACGCAACCCTGATCTGCTTATTGTGGGTAAGACTTTTGGCCGTATAGATTTAATCAATGAGATTTTGGTATGGTCAAATTTGGGAAGGGTCCATGGATTAATTAACCTTCCACTGGAACAATATTTTGGGAGTGTAAATGCATTTTTCAGTAGACTAAGTTTCGAGGTAGTCCTTCCATGTTTCAGGTAACAAATCACACTCTAAAAACGTATTTAGCAATTAAATACTTATTTTGACCCCATTTAATAAACACGTCCAAAATTCTTAAGATGTTTAGCTGTTATAAACTAAACGTTTAGGAATCGAACGTGTTTAAAAGTGAAATGTTCAGGAATTAAACTCGTGTGTTCAGCTGTTCAGCATCGAAAAGTTTTTACACAGTGGGAAAAAAGGGGTATAGACAAAAGTTTAATTCCTAAATACCCTTCTAATTGCGCATGTTATACGACAAATCCAGTTTTTTGAGTATTAAATCTTAAGAGAAAATACAAACTTTTCCTTCGTCTCCAGTGTCTGATGCAAACTACTTCTGCATCTTCTCATCAAACATTTGTAGAATTGAGCAATCTAAGTACTGCTTTCATCTTCTTGTTTTGGAGAACTTTTTGTCACTAAGATATCTTTCTTATTCGTATACGTACAGCTTATTCTGTTGGAAGAGGGCTGGAGAGATCTATTCCTGCTTGGGGTGTGTCAATGGGGTGTCCCCTTGGACACAGAGTCACTCTTAAAGGCAGCATCACCAAAGTTGGACAAATTGAGCAAAGAAGAATTGCGTGACTTGGAGATCCAGATACGTCATGTACAGGACGTTGTAGTGAGAGTACGGGCAATGAAGATAGATTTCACAGAATATGCTTGTATCAAAGCTATCGCACTCTTTAAACCAGGTGAGTTATCATTCTGTAATGTTTGAGTACCCTTTATGCTGATGTGATTATTACATGATTAATGATTATAAGAGGTGCACGAGAAAGGGGAAAGGCGTGTCGTGGGCTACAGCTCTCGAACACAAACTCGTCCGACCTTTAAAACAAACATGAACCCTTCCAACCTTTTAAAAATTTAGGATACCATTATTGTTATAGTATAATACTTTAATTTTCTGTGTACTGATAATAGTTAATAGTTTCCTCCCTTGATGTGGACATTAAAAGCTTAGGCATTCACAGCATTCCTACAGAAGCGCATTGCAGTCAAGTAAAACAAAAACATATCGTAGGTTCAAGAATCTTTTCGTACGTTCGAAAAAAAAAAAAATTCCCTGCGTTCGGAAACTTTCGTCGAAGTTACGACAAGTTTAAAAGTTTATTTTTTTACGGGACAATAGCATGCTTCCGTACATTCCATTTCTGAACCAGTTTTTTGCTTCTTATGACCGAGCTTTATAATTACATAAATACTGTTTCTATTTTCACCAGATACCCCAGGACTGCGTGAACCGTACACAGTGGAATCTTTTCAAGACCAAGCACAAGTTATGTTAAACGATTACGAGAGATACGCAAATATCAGTCGACCAATGAGGTTTGGACGATTGCTCCTTTCCCTTCCTGCTTTGAGAGGAGTAAGCAGCAAATTCTTGGAGAACCTTTTCTTCAAACAGACCATCGGCAACATCCCGATCGAGAGACTCCTCAGTGACATGTTTCAAAACAGTTGATGTGTCTTGAACCCGGAGAGTGATTGGTAAATAGTTGGTCGGACCAATCCAAAATCGTCCTCAGTTCAAGACGCGGAAGCGCGAATGTTCTGATGTTAAAAGACGCGTTCGGAAGTCGTTTTGTCAAATTTTGATCCTTCTATCTAGAGAGCTATCTCCTCGGAAATGCCATACGTTTTCGCGGCAGTGAAGTGTGTTTCATCATCAGTTCCAGACGCTCACCATATATGTTTACCGCAGTGGTGTAGCCACGGGGAGGGGCGGGAGAAAGGAGGCTAGGGGGCCTAGGCCCACAAACTTTTCAAGGTTATGAGATAAATTCAGTTGCACCTTGGGTTTGTCCCCTCATAATTTGCTCCCCCCCCCCTGTTATGAATTTCTAGCAACGCCACTGGTTAACAGTTGAATGTGTGAATGTGTTTGGCAAAATGGAAACTTTACATGGACTGGAGCAAAATTACTTGTATTTCAGCATTCTCATCAAGTATGAAAATCTGACAATGTGAAGTATGAGATGTTTATAAGAGTCTAACCTCACTAAGTCTGAAAACGTGTGTTTGGTGGGACGGTAAATAAAACCTGGTTAACTTACTCAGCAAATTTGGATCAGCACCTCTTTGAAGAATAAAGAAGGTCCAGAGGGGAACACCGGTGATTAACTATTTTGAAACAATGCAGCTGACATGCTATTGCCTCAAATAATTTGGTCTCGTGCCACCATTATTCTTTTTAAGCATACATGTGGTTCGGAATAAGATAAGTACTGTCGTTTCACCTCCTGGGCAGGGCCGTATCCGGACTCACTACCTCGTAGCAGGTTGTACTAGGCTGCATATCCCTTGGTCAGTCATATGCCGGGGAGTTCCAAAAAATGAGATTCTTCTCCGCGGGGTGTAACCAGATGTGATGCTGAAGTGGGGATGAAAATGGCGTACATCGTCTTTTTTGCACGGAGGGGGGGGGGGGGGGGCTAACCAAAGACGCTTGGAGGCACCGGTAAAGCTTTTTTCTTTAGTTCGGATCTGGAACTGGGCATTCCACAGTTTTGTAGGATATTTCTGTTTTTTCTTTTGGTAAACCACCGTTGTGACGTATTTTGTGTAGTTACATGTTTTGGTGCCAAAGCACAGAATATACGCAATGTATTCTCTCCGAGGATTATTTGTCCCATTGCCCATCATTTGCATGCCTATAGTGAATTATGAGACGTTCTTGCTTTTAATAATTACTGAAACATCCAGCGATTTTTATTACTTGTGAGAAAAGAACCGTTTTAACCCGTAACTAGTTGGGCAATGCAAAGCAGTCAGGGTCACCCTGCCGTGGAGAAGCGTGTTTCCATTTAGTCAGTTAACTTGTCGAAAGGTTTAAGGAGGCGAATATAAAACAGTTTCCTCGAATCAAGGTGACACTTCAAAAGAAGCCATACTCCGAATGTTTTCTTGAAAGCTGTTAAGTTTCTTCAATGTAAAAAGTGTAAAATAAGAGAAAGTTATGAAAGAACAAGTTAAAATGTCTGAGAGCTGAAGAAATAAGTATTACTCAGTAAAATATGGCATGCCGTAATTTCATGACGTGACATAGCCTAAGTTGTGTTCAATGAGTCAAATACACTCCAAAAACGTGTTTAGAACTTCCAACACATCTTTTTCTGACAACGGTCAATGGAGTTAGAAAAATAGGCCAGTGAGAGTAGCCAACTCGAACGAAAACAGGGGTCTCAGTCGTGCTTTTCGACAGATTAAAAATGCAAATTTTTACATGAAAAAGGCAATTGAGACACAATACACTGCAGAAAACCCTATTTGAAATTCCAACTTATGTTATGGGCCGGGTGTATTAAGAAAGAATGAGCTCACCAAGTTTTTATGTAAACTCAAACTTTGGCACATGTTTTGTAGGTGCCGGATTGATATGTTCAACCCAACGATGTGAAGGATGTGCGCATGTGCATAGCCACCAAAACGAAATGCCCAACTGGCTGATTACCGTTTGTGGGAAGGAACCTACGCTTGTTGGAGGGCAGTATCATGGGAAACAAGACAAGGTTTGGCATAATTCAACGTTAACCGAGCCAAAATAGCACTGAATTGTTTTAGATGGGGAAGTGGGAGGGTGGGGGTAACCATTTCTTAACTTTTCCATTTAAAGTCTAGTCTAGATAATGGATAGCAGTGTACTAGTTTTAAAAAGCCCAATTCTCTCACCCCAAAAGTACTAATTCTCCTAACCTTCTCACTTAAGACCCTCCCACAATTGTGTAACATTTATCCTCATCTGGACACAATCCTACTAGATAATTGCTTCAGGGTGAGTGTAGAAAAGTTCAATGTGTATAGTCAAAACACTCCCTGAACGGTCCATGCTCTATTTGCTGCTGTGTAATGTAAGCTTTGGTAGGCATACTCTGCAATGCATTGTTTGAATTAGTTGTCAATCAAAGAGCTGAGCCAATTGGGGATTTCCGTTAACCCTTAATACACTTTAATTCTGTCTGTGTGTATAGCTGCTTGATATACTTACGTCATAAAATGGATGTTAAGTCGAGACTTATTTTGATTTTTGTACATACAATTTGATTTTCAAAATCATAAGTCTGTTGTTGAAGAAGGTTACGATTGGAAAAATATATATACAGTGCCAAATGTTAAATAAATGTTTATTGTAGTGTGATGTTTGTGCCCGTTATGTGCTTTTTATGATCTTTCTCCTGCTAATTGAATACTACTCTTTGGTAAAGTTCCTTCGACTCAGTGGCGTACGAGGCGTAGGGGGAGGCAGGGGGAACTCCCCCAAATTTCCGCACAATCTAAAACTCGAACAGGAATTTCGAAAAAATTCTGAATGCTTCTTAAATATTAAAAGATGACATGCTTTTTCCGAAAATTTCTTACTCCTGCCTGAAATCTTAAAAAGATATGCCCAAAAAAGGAAAGAAATGTCATAGTCGTGGTAAAATTTTCATGAAAAATCAAAGGGATTCCAAATAATCGCTACATATTCGGGTAGCGCAAAAAGCTATTATTCGTGAGTTTTACCTCACATTATTTCACAACACAGTGCCAGAAATGGTATAGAATATCGAAATTTTTTTCGATCATTTTGGCCGAAAATAAAAAGGAACGTATAGTCAGGGTAACATATTAACGAAAAATCGAAGAGATAAAAAAAATCGCAACACATTTGGGAAGCCTTTGACCTAAAATAAACAATCATTCTTTGGTCTGTTTTTGAATTTTTGTGTTTTAAATATTTGCCCGAAAAAACAGAAAACGCTCTGTTCAAACTTATATTTTCATGAGAAATAAAAATCATAACAAAGATTTGCAACACATTCCGGTAGCTTGTGAAAAAGCTCATCTCATCTTACTTCACAATGCGGTCTTACAAAACGTTGCCTGGAATGGTAAAATATTCTGGTGAAGGTTAAAATTCTGGGACGTTTTCAAATGCCAAATTGATTCAATGGACAGACGGAAGGATGCTGAGATGGACTGCCCAATAGCTTGCCATCTATCCTGCCCCTTGAGCCAAATACGGGGAACGGTTATGAAAATCAGGTAGTTTGTTTTACAATAAAAATGATACAGTGTGAGAATGTCCTCCCATAAGTCTGACTGAAAATTCATATAAACCCATACACCTTGTAACGTGACAATTTTTCTATTGTTACTAATAGAAATAAAACAATCTATATATAGTCGTAAGTTCGGACTGAGTCACACAATTTCATCAATTAAACTTGACTGAATTGAGCCAAAAGTCGCAATAGGGTAAAATGTATTTACATCTTTTCAATTCAGTGTTTTATGTTTTGCCCCGAAAATACACGAGACCATTTCATCCAGTACAGTGCTCGTGATGGAAGTAGTACATTTTATCTGGTAATTTTCTGATCAAAATAGCGATTGCTTAGACCCTCCTTCTAAGTGGCCTGGAAAATGCCATTTCCGGCTGTCTGAGAGGTGCGATGTTTCAAAGTTTTCTGTACTCGCCGCGCCAACGAATGGTGGCGCTCCACTTAGTCTTTCACGCATTTCACGCCGAATTAGTTCCACACCTTTATGAGAACCTTGGTTCAATTGTGCTGTTAAACCTAATGTAAATTTCTCGGCATATTGGCTAAGATCATGTGTAGTATCTGTTCTTTTCAGCCAGTCTAGAATGGAGAAATCCATAAATCGGCTAGTTAATTGGTCCACCCGGGTGCCTACGTCCGGCGCGTAACCGAATTCGTCGGTTGGGCAACCGTTTTTAGGGGCAAGCCCTTTCCCAAAGGAGAAGAAAGCCACTCGGAGAAACTGGGAATTTGAGACATTGGCTCCACAAGTGTGATACTTTTACGTTATTGATAACTAAGACGGAGAAGATTAACAGCACAATTGAACCAATGTGCTCATAAAGGTGTGGATCTAATTAGGGGTTCCGATTGGCTATACACATGCGCCTGTTACTTATCCGCAGTATACGAGTATGCAGCTAGGGGATGGAATCCTCAGCAAATCAGTCGGAATATTTATCTACATGCAGGATGCATGTATTGGTAAAACTCCTTCCAGAGGAGTCAATCAAAACCTTGGAAATTTATGATGTCCTTGATTCTGTCTAACCCAAACGCTAAATTAAAAAAAAAAAAATAAATTCCAGAATTGCCAAGAAGTATTGGTTATCAATGCCAAGTAAGTCTTTTGCAACCGGCGTACACAGGGTGTCAGGTGCATTGGGCCATGTTCTCTCTAGGACGCCAGTTATTAAGTTTTTTAGATCCTAAAAATAAGTAATTTTTTAACACATATTTTACCTCAAAAAGTATACGTGGTACCAGACTGCATTTAAGGAACACCCAATTTTTCAAAAAAATTGCAGAGGGGGCGGGGGGACCCCAACCTCTAAATCCCCTAAGGCTATTCCTCAGCCAGGGATCACTGATACCCTTTTCGTTCTTAAAATACGCAAATTTTGTAACAAGTTTCCAAAAAAGTTCTAGAAGTAACTCGAGGGACTACTGAATAGTGATTTCCTGTGAAAACGTGCTAAATTTTCAGAATAAATCTTTCAGTGGGTGGCTTTGAAAAAAGCGCAGTAACCTGCTGCAATCGTAAAAATATGCTTCCCTCGCTAATTTGTATTCCACGTCGATGCATTCAGTCCAATATCAAAACCACAGTAATTGTTTTCTTTTTGATTGAAATTGAAATATACCGGAATCAGTTTTGTCGAAGAGGTCAGTAAAATCCTTGTATTCAAAAAGGCATATGCAGTGGCGTACGCAGGATTTCTCTGAAGAGGTGGGAGGGGGGGGGGCATGCAGTATGTTGAGTGATCGCGGGCCTGGGGGAGGGGACTAAGGCACTCCCTCCCCTTTGAAAATGTTTGGCCTTTTCAATGAGCCTAGATGCAAAATGGGGCAAGATTTTCGGCTTTGACAGGAACAGTGTAAAAAAGTTTAATAGTAGTGGTTCATGAGCGGAAAAAAAAAGAAAATTCTGTGTCTTTACGTGCAATCTAATGCCATTTCCGTATACCTTTCGAAGTAAAATTTGATTTTAAATTTGCATAGTTTTAGGAGCCAACATAAAAGAACATCGATCGGCATAGACGAACGGGAGCATTTCAGTTTGCTGTTTTTTTTTCTTGGCCACAAAACGTCATTTTGCTTTAAAAGCAATCTAAGCGAAGCGCCACCATTAGTTGGCTGGGAGCGTAGAGAAATTTCGAAACATCACACCTCTCAGGTGCCCGGAAATATCATTTTCCAGACTTATACGAAAAATCTAATTATTCGCTATCTTCGTTTGTCGTTTGCAATAAAATGATCACTTCAAAATAAGTTCGCAAACTGCAAAATGATCAGAAACTTATTGAAACAAACTTTGACCCGAAAAAATGTAACTTTGTCTGAAAGACTATCTAAGCGGAGCGCCACCATTAGTTGGCGGGGAGCGTAAAGAAAATTTTGAAAAATTGCGACCCCTCAGATGGCCGAAAATTGCAATTTTCATGCTTGGAAAGTGAATCTAAGCAATATTTATGTTTAGTTTTTGTTTGCAATAACAAAAAAAAAAAAAAAAAAAACAGCAACATGCTAAGTGATCAGAATATTACCACATAAAATGGTATACCACTATTATATAAATGGTCTTGATTCTTTTCGGGGAAACTTTACAACAGAATTGAAAATATGCTCTAATGCTTCTCTATTGTGGGTTTTGGCTAAATTCAAGATCCGCTGAATTGATGAAATTTTCTGTGACTGCTCGAACTCCCGACTCTTAATGATTTTACCCCTACATCTTTTGCACAATAAGTGGCAAACTATTGCTCACCGCACCCGAAACCCCCTCACTTACGTCTATGCCAGCCAGAGAAGGAGTCTAAGTGATGGACCCCTCTCTTTTAACAATTTTTAAAAGGTATGTCTTCAGAGGCAATCGGTGCCACCAGGGTGTCACGGTTTACCTTCTTCAAGTAAGATTTGGAATTTGACAAAATTTGCCTATTTTAAGGAAGTAAAAAATGGCATCACTGGAGGCCTTGTAAGACAATCTTTCCCCTCTGACAATTTTGGAGAAATTTGGTGTCCTTCCATTCAATTTGGTGCCACATATGCTACCTTTTGAAGTAAAATTTGTGTTAGAATAGGGATACGAATTTTTAGGATCTAAAATGAAAAAAGGCATCCGCGGGGGGGGGGGGGATGGCCCAATTGCATCCCCCTTTGTACGCCACTCGGCATATTGAAGGCTAGAAAACGATTATTTAGGTGCTTATGTATCGCACACTTTCATGTTCCGTGCTTCTATATAATAGAAATGTTTGGCTATCGATGCTGTGAGGCCTGTGACTCGTAGTCATGTATTATTTCAATGTTATGTGTGGTGGTGTACAACGGAACAATGGACTGTGAAGGCCATTGAAAGGTGAGTTTCAGGGGGTGACTTGATGGCGTAAGTGTTTAGTGCTACACTCAGGATTTCCTGCAAAAATTGGTACAATCAAAAATTGTTATAAAAATTGGTACATACTGGCATCTTCAAATATGATTGCATAGAATGAGGACATGTTCAAAACATTGATCTTGATCTTGATCGATGTCCACACAAATCACCCAAAGGGTTGTTGGCGTATGGTCCTTCTTCGTCCGGATTACATTTGTTTGTCCAGGAGCTGCTTGAAGGAGAGCACACTGGGGGCGGATTTTAACTCCGGTGGAAGATGATTCCACAAGGGGATGGTTCGTAGATAGAGCGAGTAGCCTACCTATAACAGTCCTTATTTGCAGACGGAATAATATAGTTCAAAGCATGGGTGTACCTGGTATGGAGTGATTTTACTTTTGGTAAAGAGATGAGAAACGTTACTTGGTATGGATCCATGACTTTCCTTGAACAAAGTAATTAGTCTAACTTTAGTCCGGCGCAATTCAAGACTATCCCAATTTAGATCCTTCAGCATGCTTTTTACACTGCTGGTGCGTAGGTAATCATTCTTAACGAATCTCGCTGCACGACGTTGCACCTTGTCAATGGATTCAATGTGGGTAGTGCAGTAAGGATCCCAGATGGAACTGGGCATACCCTAGTTTTGGCCTGACAAGAGATTTGTAAGCAGTTTCCTTAATAGAAGGAGAACAATTCCATATGTTCCTTTTCAATAATCCAAGGACTTAATTAGCACTGTTAACAGTCTGAGATATATGTTTAGCGCAAGAAAGGTCATTTGACAACTCAACACCAAGATAGGGGTGGTGTTTGACTTCTTGAAGTGCAGAGTCACCCAAAAAGTAGTTACGACAGATTGGCCTCCTCTTATGAGTCGTTCGCATCTGCCAGAGAGATTCCCAATCACAAAGTGCCGTAATGTCATCTTGGAGGCTAGTGTAGTCATTAGGAGAATCAATCTGGCGATAAACTATTAAGTCATCCGCAAACAGACGTACATTGGTAGAGACACAATCCGGAAGGTCATTTACATACACGAGGAACAAAAGGGGCCAAGGACAGTGCCTTGTGGAACCCCAGACATCACATCAGAGCTTGAGGATATTTCACCATCTGATATAAAAGAAGCAAAATATAGCACCATTTTGCATTTAAGGCCTTGAAGGGCAGCGTAAAAAAACTTTTAAAAATGGGAGGGGACACCCCGTTGGTCCCCTCACCAGGGACAATGAGTTGCCCCCCCTCCCCCTCTCCCCAAAAAAGAAAAAACTCAGTCCTCTTCGCTTCCCTGTACATTATATCGTCTTGAGTTACTCATTTGCCATTATTTAATTTGAATCATAGCAGACGACAGTGTTTTCATGACGTCATTGAGGCAAAATGTCGTCCAAATCGCAGCAGCTGCAAACAGATACGCGGACAGAACTTGCTGAGTTGGTCAAGCGGAGGGGAGAAATTGCGGTAAAGAAAAATCTGCTGAGTAGTTCAAGTATTCAAGATTTTATCTGGTGACATGTTGGGAAGAGAATATGTGCATGTTTTCAGTTTCAGAAAGGTTTTGGTCAACGTTAGGTCGGTACATTACAACTCGAGTATGCTTTTACAGATCGTCGAGCAAACAAGTAGTCAGACTGAAAGGCTAGGCTTTTTAAGATGCATAGCTTGCCACTCTCAGTTGCGATAGCCTAACGTATCGTTACGACATTCAGTGTTACCTGACGCGCGTACTGTAGTGTACAGTACCAAGTGTACGGAACGCTGGCGCCAAATTCAAAACGCCTTCAAGATTTAAAATAGGCCTTATTTAGGCTACTTGCATACAGAAAAATCACAATTTATGTTAAGTATCAGATGTATCTTCAACAAGTTTTTTACACTATTTTGAGAACGACTCTCGGTACAACTGCAGAAAACCCTGCCGCAAATCCCAAATAGCCTAGCCTAAATAGCTGAGACTCCTGGAGGCTGGAGTCGCAGTAGCAGTGGGTATGAACTGCGACTGCAACTCCTGGCCAGAAAATCAAATTCTTTTTGATAAACAACCACTGTGACTCCAAATCAGAATGGAGGTGCAGTGGACTTGGAATAATAAATGCAAAGTTAAAACAAAACAAACATTTGATAAACATGCATGCCACTGTGAGTGTGATCACAGGTCGTCCTAGCGTAATATAGTATACATATATTATAGTATATATATATAAAAAGGAAAAGGTTGGTCACATCGCCTAACACCAATGCAGTGCTTTGCACAAAACTATTCATGATTCCTCACCTTCCACTAGATTTTACCCCTTCAAATCTCTCGAAAACATTCCTTCATCTTTCTCTGATAAAACAAAACAAACGTTGAGAAAAAACTGACATCTAATGCAAGAAATCTTCTCATCTGATTACCATAACCAGTTCAGGATGGAAAATATTGGGAATATTTCTGTTCGTTTCATGAATGGGATATCATTTTTGTAGGCAAAATATTTTCACTTCAAAAGTGGAGATACAAATCAACCCTTAATACTGTACAATTGTTTGCAGTCAATGTCACATGCCCTTTGATAATTTAGTTCTCAGGCCAACATCATGCTCTGTCTAATTTTCATCCCCCAATCATGTCGGAACATTGCATTCTTTTACTGTACTGGGTTGTAGTTGCTTTAATGTACTGTAGCTACTCTCCCGCTTTAACAAACCCCATGTATTAAAAGCAATCATGATAATCTTAGCAGTTCTGGGCACCCCTATTAGGTATCTTATGGTTCCTTTCCGATATAAATATCCCCGTATTATTTAAGCAGTTCTCGTTCAAAACTTCCGTCTTGTTTAAAATCTGCAACTGAAATGCACGTAAGTCAGATCCCCGAAAAATCCACGTACGCAGAGATTTGTGATGCCGTTTCCAGGTGAATTTAGCACGGGGCTCGCCCTGCTTCGCCAGCCCGAATTACAAGCGCGATCGTCGTAACACAAACTCAGTGGGTACATTTTTCTCAAGACCGAGTATTTTCACACACTAAATCACATAGGCCAAGGTGCGTGTTGTGATTGGCTACCTAGAATCAATGCAATTGAACCAATCACGAAATGGGCCAATTTAAATTTTGCAATGGATCTTTTGCATATGATGCCTTGTTTAGCGGTAAAAATGGACACTCACGCAAGTCTAGTGCATGCGTGGGCCAAGAAGTTTGCTTCAAAAGACCACGTGCATTACTGTTTTCGTTTTCGTTTGCAATGACGTCGTATGACAACATTGCTTACATCCTACTGTAAATAACATAATGGAAGGAGTGCTGGGAATTACTTAATTTATGCAAGGTAATAACCACCGAACTTCACAAGATTCTGCAGTAGGTGCTACGTGTACAAAACGTGCACAGATATGTATTGAAAGCTTGGGGATTTGAAAAATGGCGAAACACTTCATTTAGATAGTCTGTACTATGTGTTTTGTGCAGAACAGTTTGTACAGCAACTTACGCAGCTCTTTCTGCGAGACAGCAAGAATACACCTTGAATGCACTTCTAAATCATATTCCAAGTAATACTACCGGGTTATAGCGGAAAACATCAAATGATCATTCCCATGGCAGGGGTAAAATGTAGGTTTGTGATTATCAATGCATCCCGTTTTGGCGGGAAGGTGAAGGATTGAGTTTTCATGGGAATTTTAACAAAATTAAGTGCAAGTTTCAAGTATATTTAGCCCCCTTTCCCAGTTTGCAAATAATCGGTGGTAGTGATCGGTTGAATGGCAGAATTTTACCGATGCCGATTATTTACCGATAACGCAATAATCGGCCCAATGCTGATTACTTAACAGATGATCGGTCGAACACTATACATAAACACAGGTTTGCCAGTGATAATGTTTTACTTTTGAAGTGAACAATCACTACAGTGAACATTGACTATTCCCCCCATAGTAGTGTGACTGAAATGTTAAATGACCTAGGGTGGGATAGTCTCAAAAACAGGCGTACTGCCAGCAGGCTAGCAATTCTTCAAAAAGCCAGACTGGGCCTCCTAGCCTTGCCAATCAACAACCTACAACCGGTCCGGCGGCCCTCCAGGCATCACCATTCTAATAGCTTTACAAATATACCAGCCAATAAGGACTTCCCTAAGTTTCTTTCCTCGGACCGTCAGAGACTGGAACCTACTCCCCCAGAACATTACAGATCTCGAGGACCCCAGGCAGTTAAAGAACGCAGCCTTGAGGATCCTCAGACGGGACGACTAACTACATGCGCACACTTAACCGCACGTTTGACTCCACCAGGAGTGTTGTGCAGTATTTTTCCAGATCCAGATCCAGAACGACATTCTATAAACCACTCAGTGAACAGATTGGATGGGCAGTGGTGTCTGTGTTTAAATGCCTTCTGTGACTGTGACTTAAGTACAAAGCACATGACTAAAATATTTTGTGTTGAAACTTGTTTCAATTTGCGATGCTTATCTGTGTCACTGTGGTATATACCAAATAAATAAAGCGGCGGGCAGTCCAGTGACTTAGGTCAATGTGATTTATTTTGGTACAGTAGCTCTGAAAACTGCCTCATTGAACAAATTTTAAAAAGTTGTAATGTGTTGCTTTTGCTTATGTTTTACTATTCAATTTTTAAAAAGTGTAGATTGAAGCTTGTTTTGGGAGGTGACCTGCATTTTGCAGGTTTTACCTGCATTTGAACACTCAAACCCACTGACCCGCTCAGCCTTTTGAAAAACTTGCACTGCGTAAATTTTCCAAGAGCAGAAATGCTACACAGTGCTGCTTATAATAGTGAGAAAGTGTCTTCACTAAGTAATTATACAGGAAGTACAAGTCTAAAAAATGGTGTGGTGATTGGTGAATCAGGTTTGCCGATATTAGCATGCCGCAGAAAAATTTGGGGCTGAGTTTGTATGATCTTTTCACAATAAAAGCAAATCCTGCATTTACTGGAACTTTCTACAGATTATATGCACTTTTAAAACTTTGTACCAAGTTCCAACTGCTGTATTTTCCGGCCTAATCCTACGTTCTGTAACACAATTCATAAAACACTCAGACATAACTGTTTTGATGCAGCTTGATTGAGATGCAGTATTGTACATGTACATCATGCACATGATTTTCATGGCAGCAGTCTCTACAAATGTACTGCAGGCAGCGAGAAACAGCAGAGCTTCAAGTTACTCTTTAGTGTGTTTAATTCATTTTGCAAACGATTCTCTTTGTTTCTCTGCGAGCGAATTTCTTGTTTTGGTTGCAGATGTTTTTGTACGGGCGGGTACTCTATCCGGCAATAACAAGGCAATGAAATTGAGGATGGCTCATTCATTTTACTTCATGCTTTCCTATTTGAACTTGGGGAACACCTTGATTGCTGTACAAAGATTGTACAGTAGCATACAACATTGTCAGTCTTCCCTACAGGTTTCAAGACAAGATATAGTAGCTGTCAGGAAACTGTCATTCTGCCCAAGTGCTGCTATAAATGAGATTTGCCATTGTAGTGAATGTATTGTAGGTAGGATGCATTTTGAAACTTAACTATTGTTGTTCCTCAGTACATGTACATAGAACATGCATACTTTCATGCAAACATTTTCATTTGATTTCATTTCAGGAGACACTTGCAAACTTGGAAAGACAAATTTATGCTTTTGAAGGAAGTTATTTAGAAGACACTGCCCTCTATGGAAACATCATCAGAGGATGGGACCGTTACTTGACAAACAAGTGAGTTCACATTTGCTGATTATAGATCATGTTTACTTATGGCATGGGTGAAAGTGGTATAAACTTCTTTTTTATGGACACAACAGCATGTCCATTATTTTGTTTGGTCGCATTTTCTGATGATCAGGGGCATCAATCCTGGAATGGGACAGGTGGTCAGTTAACACCCAAATGTAAATATTGGGGGAGCAAACATATTGTTTTGCCCCTCCAATAATTGAGGCAGATTTAAAATAACAAAAAACAAGAAGCAGAATAAAGAAATTATAATAACATTTTGGGATACAGACGGCTTGCAGAAAACGTCACTTTGAGTGTATGTGCCTGTCAATGTGAATTTGTATGTACAGTATGTTCGTTGGGTGGGTATTTTAGAATGCGTGCGCTTTGGTATGGTGGATTGCTGAGAGATGATTCATGTCCTGGACAAGATCCAGGGTTCAACAGGCTGTCAGAAAATATTCCCCCCTCCAGTCCACATACCAGATCCACGTCCCTTCGTAGGATTAACCGGGCAGTCCATCCTTACCCTACATGGGCATGCCAGAGACTTAGCACATGGTCATGTCCATCGTGGTTACGATACATAACCACATTTTCTAGTTGAAAATGAAAAAGTGACAACACTGCCACACTTAAGTATCAGGCTGTGGATTGTTCAATGTAAAAATTAGGCCTATAAAAGGTAAAAACTGTATGTGAGCCGATGTTTAGCAAAGGGGGGTTGGGTTGGAGCCAAAGGAGGCAGTTGCCTCCTCGAACATATTCAAAAAATTTTTAGTGTTTGTTTTTACAACATTGCTAGTATTTCCCCTTTTTATGTGATAAATATGCCAGGGCAGTGCTACTCCCAGGGATCTGGAAGGCATTTTGTTTCAAAATTTTCTTGTGCATGATTTGATGGAGACCGCTGAGAGTCTGTCAAAGAATATGCCACCTATCAGATTCCTTCCTATGCCCCAGAGCCAGTAATATGGGCCCAAATTTCAGAATATAAGGTGTACTTTTTGACAGATTAGTTTGCAACTAGAATTGGGTATTTTGTACCTACCTACAGTACCTGGAAGGAGACTGGATAGGCCAGTTGGGTTGGGTTTTCTGTGCATCCTTATTTAAACCGCCCAACTTTGGTTTTTGTTTTCATGAAGTTGAATGTTTTTGTCTTTTCCTACAGAAATACCAATAGTAAAACTGACAAGAGGAACAGAAAATTCAAAGAGGCTGACAGGTTGTTTTCTAAATCTTCCATTACATCACAGGTGAGATCTTAGTTATTTATTCAAACTGCTGTTATTGTAAGGATGAAGTAAGAAAGAGGGGGAAGGAGGCTCAGAAGAGATGGGAAATGAAGGCCTCTGCTGAAAAACTTGCCATTTTCAGTCTTCTTGACTTCGCAATGGTACAACAAGTGGTTGTTTGATCTGACCAAATTGTCATACTACCAGACTATTCCCTTTTAAATGTATTTTATTTGTTGTTTTCTGAGCTTCAGAATCCATAAAAAACAGAACATACTTATACTCAAAGTAAGGTGGGTTTTTCACCCAAGAGCAATCTACGGTTTTCCCATCTGAACTGGCCTTTCAAAAAATACCAGATTTGATCCAAATTGTTGAGTTGGTTGCCACCCGATGTGAAGTTGTAATTCATAAGCCAACGGCTTCTCCCACATTCGTGGTCGCTTAGTGTCGTAAAGCAACTGCCCTTCAAGGCCTGATTATACTCTTGACTTTTAGCACTAAAAACATACTAATACCAAAAGTGATTGTAAAATACCAAGGTTGTAGCTCAGAAACAATGTTTTGACTCTTTGCATATACCAAACTGATTTCCACATATATTGTGAACATTTAGAGAGACATATACTGTATTGTTAAGAATGGAATTACATAAAAGAAATTTTGTTAGCAAATTTCATCATTGTCATAATTTATCATGCTCTTTGTTTCATTACTCTGTAGGCTTCCTTGGGTATGACAGAGTCTGTCTCAGAGAAAAGTAAGTTTGTAATTTACTTCTCCCTTCCTTTCCTTACGTGTTTCATGAATGGACTGACCCATTTACAGCAGAGAGCTATCTGGCTTAAGTAGGTTGGGTTATCCTGCAATTAAAATTGTCCTTGCAAGTTTTGTTGAGTTTGTTTGCTATTTACTGTGGCACAAGCCTTACATCAAACTATTAATATTTTATTATGATAAAAAATAAACTGCTGTATCGTATTCTAAGGAATAAATGAAGCCTTTTGTTCTCTGTAGTTTGCAGAAAATAGAAAATAGTGAAAAGAGTGTATCCAGGTCATTAGATTTATTCTGTCCAATTTACTCCATGCTTGCAGAAGAATCAAAAGAATCTGTGAATGTGACAGAGAACCACTCTTCAAGGTCAGAGGCAGAGACGGGTGACAGCCAAAATGACGGGGAACAAGAAACACCTTCAGTCCATGAGAAGTCTTCATCTCAATCATCCAAGTCACATAAAAGTAAAAAGAGGAAAAGCAAAAATAGGCACAGGTAAACATGAATGATCTCTTTCTGTGAGTCTGCTGGCAGGTTTTAATGGCAAGTCCCAAACCCAGGCAAAAAAAATCACTTGGGCAAAACCACCCAGACTCAGTATACAGTCCCTTGAAAGATGTTGAGCGACCATGGATGTGGGAAAATTATGTGACTTGTGGACCAAACTTACATTAGGTGGCAAATAACTCAACAATTTAGATCCCATATAGCAGAGTAGCCTGGTGGAAAGATACCCCAGTTAAGTCTTCCCCCACCCCAGAAGAGTTAAGAAACATAATATGAGTGGACTTTGTAAATATTCATGTGGAAAAGTAGAGTTACCACCAAGTCCTCTCACTATATCATGTAAAATAAAAAATCTTGAAACATTCCAACCCATCTTGAGACATGATGTCATGCATGATATACATCTCTCAAGACATTAATGTGACACCTTCAAAAAGCAAAATTTGAGAATTTGGTGAGAGTTACAGTACAGAACCATTAGCCTGATGTATAAGCAGTGAAAGTACAGTAGAATCCATAGATGCCAACCCTCCTGGTTTTGCCAAAAGGCTCCTGGAAAATGGGTCAAACTCCTGCAATGTGTAGATTCCTTCCGGATTCTCTCGTGATGCTAATGAACGTTCTTATAAAGTGTATATTTGTACGTAATAGTACACGCTACAAAATTTTTTTTTCTCTGTTTGACAGTTTCACGTAAGGATATGTACAATTCTCTGTACACTATAGTAAACGTGTGTAATAATTCTACTTGGCCGCACACGGCCAGTAGGGCTAGCGAAGCTGCCGTCTGCAGCTTGGGAATTATTAGCCTACTGGCTACTGTATACATGTCAGCACAAATCACTGCACTTTACTACTTGACATGCAGTGCCAAGATATTGTTCATCTCCACTCAACCTGGGCACTAAAAATAACGTGCTACAAACACGCAGTTCCTTATTTGAGCCAAAGCCAAAGAAGTCTGCCACACATGTGATATTTACCTGAACACTAACTTCACATAGTAAAACAGCATGTAGATGTAGGCAAGACGTTTGCCAACCAGTTAAGGAGGCTGCAAATCTTAAGAAATAACTAAACAATTAGCAATCATCTCCCTTTACAAATTTAGCCTGAGGAATTAAACAAGCATGGCCCTCAACTCGTTGGGCGATCATGTTAGGACTAGGCCCTACCACTATATTAGTACTGCAATAGGCAACATACATTAATACAACATAGGCCTAGCCCAACAGTTTCTAGGTGAATGAAGGCCGGGAAGTAGTGCATAGCCTAATAAACTTGAAAAAATTTTTGGAGGGAGAAGTGCTCTGATTAACTGAGGGCTTGTTCGATGGTAGTTAAAAAAGTTCAGTTCTAGCTTTTATCTTAATCAAGTGAAGCTTAAAAGCAGCATCAAGCCAGTACTTTGACTCTTAATTCTTTCTTTTGCAGATTGGACAGAATGAAAAAGGCAAAGCATCCTGAAGAGTCATGAAGGTAGTCATTCCTTGTCAATCCTTTGTACAAACAGCACCTGCCACCCCTTAAGTACATTGGGTCATTGCTGGTAGTTAATCTGTGATGCCATCTCTTGGTTAGCAAGTGGATTTTCATGGTGTCCCAGTTTGCACACCAAAAGGAGGCTCAACTGGAGTTGGAGATTGTGTCACTATTTGTAAAATTTCTTCAGCTTGTAATCATTTCTATGTATGTGATGTTTTGAAAGAGGTTGACAGTGTTGAGTATGATAGCTTGCTGTGTTGTAAAGTCAATGCAGCTAATGTTGACAAGGTCGAACAGCGAAGGAGGTACCATAGAATTGCGGAGGTTGCAGCCCCAGAGTAGTGAAAATTTTGTGTTGTAATTGTTACAGGCTAGGCCTTATTGAAAGCTGAATTTAGCTCAGTGTTTACAAATAGGGAGGGGTGAAGAATTAGATGTAATATAAGGGGTAACTGTAAATATGCACTACCATCAGTAACTCCCCTCCCCTCCCCCATTCATATACTTAAACTAGAGAGCTAATGTTCAGAACATCTCTCTATGGACCAACTATATACAGTTGAAGGCACTTAATTTTGGCTGATGCATCTGGTCAGGTGAAGCTATGAATATTCAACTCCTCTCCATGTTCATAAAATTCACCTCCAATTCCCCCCTTCCCACATTCCATTACAAAGCATTTCAAATTCATCCTGGAGGTGTACTGTACATGGACCCATGTTGAAGAGCACTGTCTTGAAGCATTTTGAGTTTATAGCGGTGTGCTGGTGACACCTCTGCATGATTCTAAAATGATTTAGAAGCCAATGACAATGTCAAGGTTTTGGCCTAGATTAGACAAAAAATGTTGAGTCTAGATAAATGACTTTTGTCGACAAATGACTTTAAAATGTGAGAGCGTGGAGTCTATCAACAGAAAATTGGATGTAACAAGTCACTGCAGTCTGACTTTCATCCATAGTACCGTCTCATCGTTGTCCACATTATACAGTATTTTTTACTAGGGTTATAATCATATAAGGGTGTGATCATGTAGTGAAATCACTTCATGTATAAAGATTAATTACATTTACTGTTTCTGATGGTAAAACTAGCTCCAAGTTTTATCAGAATTTGCTCTGCCTAAAGCACTCTATCTATGATATGAGTCATTTCTTGAAACAGCCTGTGCTGCTCTGCATTTGTACATGTTGCATCAACAGTAAATAGAGGTTGCATTTTGTGTATTGTACCAGAAAACAGGGTAGAAATGATGTTAGAATAATAGACTAGCATGAAAGTAGGAGGGGTTTGCCAAGAAGCATTGGTCAGGCCTTGAATTTTGAGGTGTGTGAGTGTGATTGCACACCACTACTATCCTAAATCACTGTATAGAGTGTGATTTTTTGGACACCTAGTTGAAGAATGGGAACTCATATAAACTCTGCAGTTTAATGAAACAACTCCTGAGGAGTGTGACTTGTAGAACACCTGGAAAATCTAAAACTCAAGACCTGATTGGTTGCTTTTTACATATAATTAAAGGTACAACTTTGCAGTAATAAATGGCTACATTATCACAGTCCTTCTGTATTTTCAACAATCCCATGTTACATCTCAGAGTTCAATTTGTCAGGGGCTCATGTAGGGTTCAAACTACAGTAGTACCAAAATATAGGACTTAACATACTTATGGTACCATGCTATAGAGACCAAAAATGTATTTGAAGAGGAAACCTTCCACTTGAAAAATTGAACAATTCCTAATGTAAATCTTAATTCTACAATAGTTCAGTTTAAATATTTCACAATGCAATGAATCTATGAGTTTTCATATAATTGTCAGCATTTACATACTTCTAGCAGTACAGAAAGCAATCTCCCTTCACTGGTGGACAAGAAGTGTATACCTTGAGCCAATGAACACCATTCATTTGAAAAATCGAAAAATAAATAATAAATAGAAATAAATAGAAAAGTAAAATGGCTTGTGCTAATCAAGAAGCATTATGAATTTCTAATAGTATTTACTTCTTTTGTGTGTGTCTTGTATTCTTTGTGCCAGTTTATGTGGTACATGAAATAAAGCACAAAATTTGTTTTCATTTCAATTTCGCTGCTATCTGAACAAGACATGCTTCATGAATTTGCTTGGCAGGAAATTTCCCGTTACCTACCCTTACCCAATCTGCCAAGAGCAACTTGAGGAAGAAGGATCAGGCTACCTTATTGATTTGTTGGGATATACCCTCCTATTGGTCCTGGAGTCAAGATGAGATTCGTGTCTGCTGGCAAGTTGAGCTGAACAGCTGTGGTTGGATTTTTTTAATATTGTCTAATTGGTATTTCCCTTAATGTGGCTCAGTCATGTTTAAATCTTTGATCTAATTTGTTGCTGTATAATGTAGACTTCACATCCCAGGTTAAAGACCAATTTATATGACATCTCATGCAGAATTACCAATTGATACATTGTAAAGTTGAAAAGAAGGGAGGTTTGTATCGTTAAGTGAATGTATTTCAGTGCTTGCTGGTGGCTTGTATTTGTTGTACAGTATGGAGCTGTCTAACCCTATTGTTATCCCATTTCCTAGATATTTCAATGTAGAGAGAAACCCTTCTTATATTTGGAGCATAGTGTACTAAACACTGATTGAGGGCAGGACTGTGTCCTATCCCAAAATGTAATCAAATTGTAACTCAACTACATTGTTTCAAGTTGTTTACTATACACATTTTTTTAAATGGGCTAATGTCAAGGCCGTGGGCAGGGATGTAGCTAGCCAAATTCTAGTGCCAGGTAATTGTCTGCTCTGGGAAAAGCACCTTACCCCATCTCATGGCAGCTACCCCATTTTTCAGCCATTAATTTTTCATTTTTTACCTCATTTTACTGTATTGAGTGAATTTAGGGCTAGTTTTTGGTCTAATTAGGTAGATTTGTGGTGGGTGGGGAGAGGCATATTTGCCTGGAGTGCTAGGTGTCACCCACCCACTGTATCTATATCCATGGTCTTGGATGTGCTGCACTTGGCCATCTTAAAGGCATCAGTAGGAGAAGTATGCATTGTATTCTGTGTGCCAAAAGACTATATTTCCTAGCAGATGTGGGGTCATATACAAATGGTTTAAAATTTCAAGCCCTTTGCCATCTTTACTGTTTCACATGTACTTCTCCCCTTAAATATACATTTCATCATGAGCTAGTGGCTGAGAAAGGTAAATTAAAATCTTGGTTCTAAGTGTGTGTCCTACTGCATTCAGTATGATATTGAAATGTGTTAATACCTTTTGGAAATTCCTTGGAATGCACATCTTGAAAGGAGAATTGTGCCAATATTCTCTAAGCTTAAAAAATTATCTACTGGTAGAACCAAAGTGCTGTTTGTTTTTTCCTTTTTCCCATTGATTTAATCGCTATTTCACAGAAACAAAGAAACCATATCTACACAGTGATATCTTTTCTTCAGTGTATTTGTAATGGTGAAATGCATACAATGTAAAAAATTAATTTCTAAGCTGTACATATTATAAAATAATATTTTATCCTGGCTATACAAATAAATGGAGCTTATTGCAGTAATGAACATCTTTTTCCTTTTCTTCATTTGGTTTTCCAAGATGCATAAATTAATATCTAATACTGTCTCTTGATGTGTAACTGTTGTATTTTATTTAGTAAAATATTCAAGAGAACGAGAGATACTGTTAAAGCATGTGTTATCAGTTTGTTCCCGTTTCATGTTTCATCGTAGTCCCTTCAACTCCCATCATCAGTTGAGAATGAATCCATAAATATTGTTAGACAACTTCTGTTGGATTTTCTCAACCTCTTCCATATGATTATGAAACATCCAGGACATTAATACACCATGTATGTGCTGTGTGTAGTCAGGCCCATAGTGAATTAACAATAATCAATTTCCACATGTTTAGGTTGAATGTTAGCCCCCTCAATCAGACTGCCAGGGAGATTATTCCAGTCCTTGACTGAGAAGGTTTAATCTTCTTGTGCCAATTAAGATACAGCTAGAGAGCAAGAGGCTTCTGTTGACATGTGGAGCTTGAAACTGAGAGTTAGCTGTCCAAAAAAGGTCATTGTACTAGGTGGTTTTTGGGCATGTTAACGCACTGTTCCACACAGCACTTTTGAAGTGCTGAAAATTCATAAGATTGAAGGCAGGCTACAGGGTTGAGGGATGCAGATTTCCTTTAATGGTTATTTTTTGTGTTTTTGGCTAAACAAAGGAGAATGGAATCAAAGATATGTACTACAGTCAAACTACCATTTTAACAGAAGCAAATTCTAATAAGGTCACTTAAAGTTGTGATTGATCACATTTGACACTCAGGCTATGTGAATTCAGTCTGTACCTGTACCATTTATGTAGGTGACAGCCACTCTCATGTTGATAGGACCTAAATCACATGCAGGTATGAGTTAATGTACAGCACATCAAACTGCAAATTTTCAAATATTAGCAGATTTTCAAATTACAACAGTGCACTCAACAGGTGGTTTGGTATTAAATATAAGCTATTGTTTGCTCTACCTTAGGCTGTAAAGGAATTTGTGGAACAATCATGCTATGTCTGGGTTGGCTACAGAGGTCCATGAGATGGAAAAGGCTTAAAAAAGGCAGAACTGATCAAGAGATCAATTTCAGTGTTTATTGGGTGATTCTGCCTTAATCCTTGCATGGCTACACCACTTCATTCCAAATTGTAAACTGAAAATTTTCTAGTTTAGCAGCATTCATTTTACATCTTCTATAAAATACAATGAAAACACACCCATACTAAACTGCATACAAATGGAATTGGATGATATTCATTTCAGTTCATGGGACCAATATTGTGATATTTACACTTCGTTTGCATTGAAATCACCAAAAATTCTCTTTTTTTGGATAAATTCTTGGCACTTTATTTTGAACAAGAAACAATTTTACAAACAGTCTCTGCCCTTAAAAGAAATAACTTAAAAGAATAATTTTTAAATCAAATGAAACAAATTGTCTCCCCCCCCCGCAAAAAAAAAAAAAATAAAATAATGAAAATAAAAAAAAATTATATTGCACCAAAATATTCTGACTTAGAACCAACCATTTCATGCAAAAATGGTGACAACTGAAGTTTCAAAAACACCAGAAAGCAGAGGAAGCAATGTTTTGGAACACTAGCAAAAAGAAAAGACTAGCTTTACCTGCAACAATTTTTCAAAAGTGGGATGCCATAATATATTGCCTACATCAAATTGAAACTCATTTAAGATGTATCCTCATGGACAACAGCACTGAAGTAACATAATTTTAAATAGGTGATAAAGTTTAAAAAAAAATGCGTTCTGTCAGTCCAATGGACATGACCATTGCAATGGAGTGTACAGTCCCAAGGGAAAAACTACTGAAGACTACGGATGTCTTGACTGGCTAGACCTTACACATTTCATGCCATAGATCAAAGAGTGTTGTCTCATCTAGAGGTATTAAAGCCTATATCATTGCAAGTTACACAAACAAATTCAGGCAGCTTATGTCAACCAATCTGTCACATAAGGGAAATTACAACATGCACAATGACTGGTCTTGTGTTGTGCATTCTTTCCACATGCTTCATTTTCCTTCAAATGATGTTGTGTGATGACAGCGTCTGTCCGTCTTTACAGTAGATTGGTTGAATGAGTCCTGAATCCTGCTAAATATCCTCAGCATCTAAACATCTTGAGCAGTAAACTTTGACCTGGTCATATTCCATGGGCATTCTCACTAGATTCAAGGTTCAATAAATGTAGTGACCTTTGATCTAGTGATTCTTTGTTTTAGTGAACCTTCCCTCTAGTTCACATTCCATTTGCACACCTTTAGTGTAGCTAACCTTTGGGTCAGTGAACCTTTGGAACAGTGGCATGCAATCTAACAAGCCTTTTGGTCCAGAAAGCCATGTCCCATACGACAACCAGAAGTAGTGTTGTTTTTCAATTTTCCTTTTTGTTTTAGAGTGAGATATTACTATGGCTATGCCTGTGAGTTTCATGACCATGTGTGTTGCAAATTTGGTAGTCCAGAAAAATTAATGTTGTGAAAAAAAGGGGTTAATAATTATTTTGAAACAATCCCTTTTTGGTTTACCAAAAGGGAAAACTATGGAGCCGCTCTTCTTCACCCTGCAAAACCTTGCGGGGGACCGCGGATTGCAAAGTCGATATTGACTATTACAAGTCATCCATACAAATGAGCGACGACGGTTACTTATACCGCATGCTTTTACAATATTGCTCGACACAGTGTTTCTACAAAACAAAAGTCAAAGACTTTTTTCTTACTTAAAATTTTTGGGGTCATCAAGTAGTTAATAATTTAAAAAGTCGTAAATAACTTTGAAGTTTACTGCATTCTTGGAGAAAATCCTCTAAGCCTGCGATTATAAGCCACGCTCGTTGTTGTCTTAGATCGGACTAAAACAATGTACACATATGCAGCCACTAATAATATAGCAATGCGCAACCCATCCGCTTTGTACTCCGTATTTTACGTATCTGTAACGCACTACGACTACAAGCAAGTCAAAATGCTTCTCATCTGGCGACAATCGCAATGGAGTTTTACTGTGTAAACTTTCTCCACATACAGTTAACTCAATGAGGATTTACAGTACATTCTGTGTGTAAAACAAGAGACCAGTCAATTCTTTGCGATAGACGAGCTGTAGGGTATTGTGAGGGTGTCAGTGTCATGAAGTATCGTGAGGCCTGTGTAAGGCTGTGTTTGCAGTTTGTGGATTTGAAATCGTTTATTCTGTTTCAGAGATGTTTTCAGACTTTATTTTCCTAGTGTAATTAATATTGCTGCTGCTTAGAGGCGATTGAATTAGCGGAGGTTCCGTAGTAGCTGGTCTTGTTTCTAAGAAGACTTCAAAAAAACTTAGTTTTAAACCTGTGATAACCATTGGTAGAGGTAGCTTGATGTTGCTTGTAGAGAACGGCCACAATTAGTTTGAGTTTGTTTCGTATAAGTTAAGGTCAGGTTAGATGGGGTTTTCATGGCTTAAGTGTTTTGGTTAAATCAGGCTGGCCAAGGCTATATTTCAGTTGTGGCTCACTGACATGTTTTCCGGCTTATGCTGAACACCAAGCAGTTTTCCGGCTTATGCTTAGCACCAAGCAGTTTTCCGGCTTATGCTTAGCACCAAGCTTAATGGCTGACCTAGGCCACTTGCTACTTGACGATGAGGGAGTTGTCTAGACTCCAATTCATTGGCTTTCTTCTTTGTAGGTCTATATTTTCAGTAGGCCTATGCTAATTACTTGTACTTAGTAAAGTAACCTAAAGAGTGCCTTTGCAAGAATCTTGGTAGGGGCCGTTCAGAATTGGTTTGATATTTTTATATAGGCTACCTCCAGTAATATGCGGTTACAGCCCTATACTCTACACCCTCATATTCCGACCTCCTTTGTTTCGACATTTGATCGTAGATGAGCACATGGGTGTCGGAACATATAGGGCTGTGACAAAGTGTGTGGGCTACTGCAAGTAATAAGTCAATGAAAATAATCAAATTAGGCCTATCTGGGGAAGATCATGGGGGCTTAGCCCTCTTTGGCGACCCCTTACATGACTACGGATCTGCTAACATACATGTTTTTTATTAACTGGAGAGAACTCTTTGTATTGACTCTCTAAGAGAATTTGCTAGTAGGCCTATAATATTCTCAGTTATTGCCACAGGTGAATACCATAGCCTATTCATTACATACTGGAATGGTTTCGTGGAGAAAATAAACACGCCAGTATCTTAAGTTGTCAAGTGTCGTTGAGATACTACCCTTAAGGAGATTTTCGTCATTGCATTGCTTTTCGTGGGAATGTTTAAATTGCCAAGCTATCCAATATTGAACCTGGTAATGCCCCACTCAGATGCATGGACATTTTGGTCATAACTTGCGGTGCACTATCATTCCTCAAGGACCAACGGTGATCTCTAACAGTATCCTTTCGGGAAACATACATAACCGTGGTTTTGATTAGAATGGGAGTTGAAAGAGATGAGTTGTCTTACTGTATGTGTGTATAAAGTATATATGTCACTCATTTACAACTTGCAGCTGATTCACACTGGTTAAGAAAAAAATCTTGATGGCTGATGGCAATGTATTGTACGGATTGTATTCTTTGAAAGTTAGGGATTACCGGATTAGACAATAGGGAATTGTGCTACTTTTAGGCCAATTTGGATATTTTTTTCTTGAACAGGGTGCATTAGGATATATATCTCATTGAGGCTGGTACCAAGCATGTTCACGTTAATGGATTATCTATCTCACATTTGTTCCAAATTGACTGACACTGCTATCACCCTCTCCAGAGGACACTGCTGATCTGTATGGTCCTGAGAACAAAAGTGAGAAAAAAATATTTGAATCATTGATTAATCCCCACATGGAAAAAAAAAAAAAATAGTCATTTTACTTTTTCATTTAAATTTGTTCAGTTCATCTGGCTGTTCCCTTTTGGTCCAGAGCAAATAGGTTCAGTACACGGACTTCCTATACATGGACAGAGCATACCGCAGGGTACATTGTCCCTACCTTAGTGTGAGGAAAAGCGCACCAAAATGGCTCTCTGCCATGTTTTTGTGTGAAAGTTTGGACTTGCTCAAGTATATCCCCATATTTTGCAAGAAAGTTGAAATATTTTTTAAATATGGCAAGGTAAGGTCAAAATCCCTTAACGTGTTGCAGGAATATGATATTTTTCCCAATCCAAGTTTAACTTTTGCTTAAAATATAACAGATTCGTCGTCAAATCAGGCCATTTATACCTTCACGGCGGCCATCTTGGTGCGCCTTTTTTGTCCCAGTCAGTGGCGACAAGCTCCTGATAGGACGTACACATTACATGCCATGTCCATGTACATAAGTCTGTGGTTCAGTTATATACCTTGAGGCCAATACAAACTTTTGGCAATGTTGATCTTCTAGTGGATGAACATTTTCCAGGGCGTTTGCCCTGGTTCCCCCACCAAGCTTGTCAAATATTAGCTGTTGCTTCATTAGCAACAATTGCTAAAAGCACTGAAATTAGAAGTGTCAGTCACCAAATTTCAAAAATATATATTTAACAGCATGCAAAATGAATTCCAACGGTTAGACTCCTGTCTTCATAGGAAATTCTTGGGCTGAGATATTAAATGTTGAGTAGAAGCCTGCTCTATGGAGGTTACAAGGGGGGGGGGGAGTAACCAAGGGTCTACATTTGAGAATCATGACACTGATGCAAACTTACTCTTGATAACATGTTTTTTAGTGACAACCATTGCTACCAAATAGAATACCACTGGTATACAACAGAATAGCACTGATAGAGTCACCACCACCTCTGTATCCTTGGTATGGATGATGCAATGAAAATCATTACTCCACTGTTGCCTAGTGAGATTCATCTGTAAAGACAAGAATCAATGAAAATCATTATTTGACACGATGAACCCATGAGAGTGTTGTTTTTGTATGTGAAAGAATTTCTTACTTTTCACAGCATAACCTGTCAAGGGATGTACTGTACACAAGCACTGGAAAGAAAAGAGGGAACTATTATGTACTTCACTGCATAACGATTAGAGTTGTAGTCAAGGCCTGGCAATCCGAGGCCAAGTCCGGCCTTGAAAAGAAGTTTGAAACACAATATATGTAACGGCCTTTAGGCTCCAAGGCCACTGGAGGGGGAGGAGTGGAGGGGGTCTGTACCTGCGCTGCTTCTGCCGTGGGCAATTTAGGCTGCTCTGAAGTGGGGACTGGTCGGATTTTTATTTTCTTGAAGGCATTGAGCTGCTAAAATGCTTATATAGCCCCCTCACTTCAAACTTATTTCTGTGGCCCCTGCACTAGAGGTCAGGATTCTCAGGACCCAGAGGCCAAGACCAGCCTGAGCTACAACAATGGTACAGTAATAATACTCCCCTTATATGTGATGCAGAAAAAATTACATCCTCCACTTACACTTACACTTACACTTACTGTACTGTTTTATGTGATTGGGATGGCCTTCTAGCATGTACTTACAGTACACACACATGAAATGCCCCTAGATCCTACCACTCCAAACAAAATGAATACTTGGCAGACAGACAGGTCATAGCGACAAAAAGGACTGAATTGTAGGTGGCCAAAAATTCCCCAGCTTTGAAGCCCCTAGCTCTCCTTTGGCTATTTGCTTGCAGACATTTCTGTATGTTCAAAACCCCAACAGAGATACCAGTAGGTGAAGTCACCAAAAGCTTTATACGTGCACTTTCACCAGAACATTGTTGAGCACATCCAACCTAGCTGAAACAAGTCTTCAATTCGTCAGCCTCTTCTCTCAGGTATTGTTAATGCTTTGCCCTTCCCCCCAAAAAAGCCATTACACTTTTAAATTAAGGTTATTTTACCCTAAAATACAGCACTTTTATCATTTCAATGCAAAAAAGCAGCAGTTTCAGCAACTGCAAAACATTACTCTCATTACACTGTAGTGTTTTCACATAAGATTTGACACAGAAAACATTCCAGTACACTACAAAAATTAGTGCTGTACTATGACATAAAAAGAATTGAAATATATTAATATTCAAAATTCATCTGTGCCATCTTGTGGTAAAATTCAGAGGTAGAAATAGCAGGGGCCTGAAGGCGTAATTCCCCATGCCCCTACAGTATAAATTTGTCCAGGAAATGTGCTTCTATAAGAAAGGGGCCTTCATTGGTTCCTTAATAATTCAAGTCTAATCTGTGCATAAACCTCTCCATTCACTGCAGGTCCAGTCTATTCATTGGTTTACTGGGCATCACAAAAGGAGCACAAGAAAATTTTGACAAAAACTTCTGAGTAAACATTCTTTGTCATGAAAATATACACTGTATATAAGCAGTTGTTGGGTACTAGTCTAAGAAGGTGTGCAGACAAACTGGAAACTGGTTTTCGCGTAAGTTACAGTAGTTTATCAGTCCAGGGGCCATAGAGAGCAAATTTTGACATGGGGGGGGGGGGGGCAGGGGCTGGGGCTAATCATGAAAGCGGCCCAATATATTTAACAGTATAATAGCACTGTAAGGTGGTCCAAAATGCATACGGCTAAAAAAGTTGGTGGACTCTCCCAACCCCCCCCCATCTTTGCAGTCCCTGCAGTCCCTTTACATTTCTTTTTGGGACCCTTCATTTCTCATTTGGACCTTGGATTTCATGAGCTAGGGGCTTGGTTGGCCTCCAAAGTTTGGACCCTTATTTTAAAACCTGTTTGTTGCTTTAAAGTTCTTGCAACTCCAGACCAGAGTCAGTTTTTGGTTTGGTACTAGCCTTACAACAGAAGATACAAAGATTAATTTAAGTGGTCAATAATTCTACAAATGGTAATCATTAGCATCCTTCATCATGATTTTTCTTGAATGCATGACTTATAAACAGTCAGATATAAAGTAAAGTAGTTTGATGTAAAAATAAGCTTACCATTTCAACAATGTCCATGCAAAGTTTTGATGATGCTCCCAACTTTTTGTAGAATGTATTCAATTTACAGTATTTGTCATGGCATTCTTGACAAAGTGTGGAGTTGCTTACATATTTTCCACTGAAATCATCTTCCTGTAGAAACATAAAAAATGTGGAGATATTCTTCTTTTCACAATCTAAAAGATATCTTTTTTGGAGTCATACGTAGATGATGTAAGGTTTGGGAGCCTTCAAACTTTTAGATAATTAGAATACTGCACCACTGAGCCCCATAAATTGTGTGGTCTACGAGATGTTCCCAGGGTCCAATTTTTCAAAGGTTGGATGTTGCAACTTGTGTGACAATGTTCAAATTTTTCGCTGCGTGTTTCAACTTTCCGACAAATTATAAAGGCATAAATCTCCATCTATTCTCATCAACTGCTCTGTATGTATTATCTCATTCAACTTGTGTACAAAGTTGTAGCTACATCAGTAGGGCTTAGTCATTTGAACTACAGTGCAAGTTTCCAAGGCCATTACAAACTACAGTATAGGCCTTGAATTTTGAGGGGAGCCAGGACAACGGCACACTACCACTCACCTATTATCATTGTGAGGAGTGCAATTTTTTGCACACATAGATGAACATGGGATCTCGTAGTAATCTATTAAATTTCAATAAAACAGCACATTGAACACACTCTTTAATTTCTTGAGGAGTGGGGATTTGTAGCACATGGAGAAAATCTTAAACTCAAGGCCAATTGCACAGCCACAGGGGTGGTTTGGGGAGTTAAAACCCCCCCCCATCACCCAACCTTGCAATGCAAAAGAACACCTAGAACAGCTTTTTTCCTCTCTAAGCTTGTACTTTTCCCTCATGTAGTTCCCAGACCCCCTCCCCCATGACACCAAATCCCCCGCCCCCATGACACAATCCTGAATACGCCACTGCTCAAGGCCTGTAACTCCTACTGACAACTAATCTACCAGCACTTCAGTATGGTCCCTAGAAATGAGTTGCAGATCTTCTTCAAAGATCTGTTTATACCCTCTTGTCCACTCTCTTTCAATTCAGTTTCTCTTTTACAAAGCTACTTAAAACAAATAACTAGCTCAAGCTGTTATTGTTACAGTATTTTTTTTGAGGGGTGGCAAAAATCTAATGAGTTAGGAACCAATCTGTGGGTCACAAAGGTCATACTGTAGGTTCTTACAATGTTTTTACAAGTTGCCTTTGTAAAAGATCTTATGCGACTTTTAAAGACACAGTCATATAGACAATTACTTTGTTTAAAGTGGGCATGACATGGCCAAAGTAACTTTCTTGGTAAATGATCTTTGGGAACATCTTGACATTCAGTGAATCTTTTCCCTACTAAATTATGTCCATAAATACCGAAATACGACATTGTGAATTCCCAATTACAGGCCAAGCTCAGCCCATTAGAAATCCGAAAGCAAAAAAACATGTGAGGGTGTCTCAAGATAGTGACGTCATTGGAGGCATGGTTAGCAACACTGTAACGGGGAGCTCACAATCATCGAATCATGTGCATGGTAACGCATGTTAGCGAGTAAATTATTGCAAACTCCGGTGCTACAATAGTAGTGAGCGTCGCCACTGACTACATTGTGAATTGTGCATTGCGCAGTGACTGCTTAGTATTTGCAATAACACCTTCACCAAACAGCTCATACAGTAAAGACTCGTAGTGGGGACGCACTTGTTGTGGACTGTCCATACATGCATGTTCATAGCTGTTCTGTATAGCACCCGAACTCCGTCTTTCTTGCACAAAAACAGAATTGTTTTTACGCTCGTATATATGCACGCTAATATATTGGCCAATGATTTGCTCCGAATCCACACCATGGTCCGTGCCTTTTGCTCTGTATGCTGGAGGAGTACTGTGATGCAATCGTTTCATAAATTTGCTAAGATAAGATAACTTTACTGAGGGTTACATTAGTTCCAGAGTTTGTGCAGGGTTTATGCCGCCTACTGCGTCAAGAAAGTCGGGTGACCTGTTGTGGCATTTTTTGAAATTGGATTTTGAACGATTTCCTTCAAATATCATTAATGCCAAATTGCACAGGTTTTTAATGGGGTGTGAGATGACATTTGTAAAATACTGTATCAAATCTTGCAATAAACAAAAGTTTTTGTGGCCATGCCATGCCCACTTTAAGCTTCATGTCAAATTGGATCCCCTCCTTTTGCTTATAGTGCCTTCTGATTTTAATACTGTACATGTTAAATGCTCTGTTTTCTTTTTCTTTTTATCTTTTTTCTTAATTTTAAGGTCCCTAGATACGATTAACATATTACTGTTTTTCTAGCATCCTGCTTCTAACTCTACATTTCAACATTGCATCTAGTTTTTGATATGCATCTATGTGAAGGTGTTTTTATACAAAATACACTGAACTGAATGGAATAGGATGGAACATAATGAGTGATAAAGAAAACTTACAGATGTGTTATGACTTATGAAACATTCCTGCACATCATTGAAATACTCCCAAAATTTCAGGGTGTCATTGGACAGTTTGAATGTCCTCTTTGCATCAGGGCCACCAATCTTCTGATCCGCAAAGCAATCTACAAAAAATTATGCAAAACACAATAAGTTTGGACTTTTTTATACCGTTTGCTTTTCAATCTGTTTTTTACTATACATGTAGATCAGTGGCGTAGCTGGGGGGGGGGGGGGGCAAGTTGCCCTGGGGGCCACCTCTAGGGGGGTGCCAAATTGAGATCACTTAAAAAAATGTTGGACCTACCATTAGCACTGATATAGCAATTTCATCTTCTAATAAAATAATTTAGTAATATTGACACAATTAAATGTCAATCTAAACAAGAGAAGGGGCAAATGGTGATGACTCTGTTTTCCAAAATTTGCAAGATGCTATTCAGATTATGCTCACTGTGGCTATTCCCATAGCTAGTTGTGAACCATCTTTCAGCAAGTTAAAACTTATTCCCCCTTATCTCAGAGCCACCATGGGACAGCCAAGACTAACTGCATTGGCACTCCTCAGCATCGAGTCTGAGGAAACCAACACATTAGAATTTGATCATGTGATCGATATATTCGCAGAGGCAAAAAGACGAAAGGTGACCCCGTAATCAACTGCTGTTATTGCTTATCGTCATTTAAGTAAATGAATCAAAGTAAATAATTCATGTAAATCAAAACGTTGTGTTTGTGGTTTTAAACATGAATAATGCAATCATTGAAGTCCTTTGGGTCAGACTTAAACACTTGTTCTATTTAAGATCTTGAGTGGTGTAAGTATTCATAAGATACACCACCCCCCAAGGAGGGAGTGGGGCACCAATTTCGTTTCTTGCCCAAGGCGCCACAAACCCTGGCTACGCCCCTGATGTAGATTACAAGGTCTGACGACATGACTTTGAGTCAATGGCACAATTGTTTATTGCAGTAAATGTTAAAATTCATAAAATACTAAGAAATAGCCACAAATCAAATCCTTAAAGTCTAATGTTTACCAATTTCATAAAAATTGGAAGATATGTAAATATAGCAAATTTGTATTGCCATATTGTTGCTCCATAAATGTAACTCCTCTTTTTCAACAATTTCCAGGACATCTGTACGACTGATAGTCATAAAGATTTGTTTTGTTGGTTTAAGCTGTTTGCATTCTAAGAAAGGTATTGAAGTATTTACTGCTGGTGACAGAAATAATCTTTCACTTCTACCAAATGCAATAGGTTACAGTAGGTTAGATGGAGTTCTATGGCCCAGTTTCCAACCAATTGGTTCATGTCAAAATGGTCACAGCCTTTTTTCCAACAGTACTGTAGCTCCATGTGCTTGTTTTCCTTTCTCCATTGCTTATGCTGAGCACCAAGCACAATGGCAGAAGGTTCCGTTTTTAAAGTCTTCGGTACGACCAGGCCAGGACTCGAACTACCAACCTCCCAACTGCAAGTCTGATGCTCCAACCACTTGACCAAATACAATATAGGATTCTTCCTTTCCACATAAAAAAAACATAAAAAACAAAAAACAAAAAAGGCAGTCACTGCTAGCCTGAGATAAAGTATCATGTTTACAAGCCATTATCAAGGTTTTGGCACTTTCACTGCTGGTGATAGGCGACCTCAAATGACCTTTGGCCAGCTCTTCCAAAAACAATAGGGTTCTTCCTCTCAACATATATGGAAGTGTCAGACTTTCCTTATTTGAAATTGTTTTTAAAAGCAAAGTGTTGCACTTATAATATCACCATGACAAAGATTCGGAAACCTAATTTTTGGCAAGGAATCAAAATACTGTACAGTATGCTACTGCTGAGAATTGTCAGTACTGTAAATTTAGATGGGGTGAAGGAATTCCTTAGATGCCAAAATTTCACTTAAGACAGTTTTTATTCTCCCATGCAACTAAAGCACAGACCATAACAGAGTGCCTTGGAGTTAAATCTTGTACTGAAGGAACTCACTTTCACAATTCCCTTGATCCCAAAGGCCCTCCACAAAATTACGAGTTCTCTTGACAATCTGTAGGACATCTGAGTTCAAGATTGTGTCTCTGCATTTGGTATTCTGGATGGAAAATAACAAAATGAAATGATCTTCAGTTTACTATGGGAATTTGGGAAACATGCTAGGATATATTAACTTTGTGAAAGTGAATTAATGTTGGTGTCAGTGTTGTAGTCGAAATCAGCATATCCAAGACTAAGATGGAGAATGAATGGACATATTACATAGGAAAATAAACTGTCCAAAATTTTGAATCCTTTGTTCACCTAACTTTATTACCTTTCTGTAAATCCTCTAAAAATGACATGTAGCTCACCAAAAGTGCATCATCATTGATGGGTACATATTTTATTGTACAGTATCCTATACATGACCATACTGTATGGGAAAGGGGCCAGGGGCTGCTGCCCCCCAATTGGCCAGAACCTTGCTGAATCAGGCAGACTTAATTTCCTCGGTTGGGCAGAGATCATACCATGGTGGGGGATCTGGAGACTGAAAGCAGACAAAAAGTCACCCCACATAAAACATTCTCATACTGCCATGACCATATGCCCAAACAAAGAACTAATGACAAACTAATCTGAGTATTTTTCTTTAATATGTGGCCCACATGGTCATATACCTTTCCTCCTCCCAGGGTAGGTGACTTTTTCCCGGACCCCAGAGGCCCAACCAGAGCATAATCTCTGCCTCACTGAGGCAATGAATCTGTCCAATTCAGCAAGGTAATGGCCATTTGTGGGTGGCAGCCCCAATACCCATCCCCGTCCCGTACAGCCCAGATGACCCTACAGTACTTATCAAATTGGAGTCAGCTAGTGCTACAGGTTCTTGTGTTGTGAATTTGATGCATGAATGTGAGTTTTTCCAACCCAAAGCAAGATCAGACAATTTCCAAGACCGCAAGGGTCCAAGACTTAGACCACAGGTGTCGAGACCACGACCAAGAAAAACAGTTAAGAGACCAAGACCAGTCTCGAGTACTGTACTATGACATGGGGTCCAGTTGTTTCCGTCCTCGATTGTTTCCGTCCATTACTTTTCGCCCCTAAAATTCATCAGGAGGAAAGAAATGTTTGAACTTACATATGTGTTAAAACTAACTGTTAACTTCACATCCAAGCACAAGACAACAATGAAATTTGTGGATAGGCCTAAAACTTTTTCAGCATCCTCACAGAAAAGAATGAATTGTATGACCTTTTTTCTAAATGCCAAGTCCAGTCACGGACTATCGATTTTTACGTATAAGAAGTCTGCTTGTCTATAGGTAGGCTTATTGTTCACAGCACTGAATACCGTATACCTGTACCTGTACGTAAGTAAAGTATGTATTAGGATACTAAAGTCTACAGTGAGAATGTTGCTTGGATAGGTGTCAACGTGGCAGTAATGGGTGTTGCATTGAATAGTGAAAGACACCGATGAAGTTTGAAACTGGAGCTAAATTGCACAATTTTTGTCTCATTTCTCTTCAAATTATCTTTAATTACTTTTTATGATGGTTTAACTATCTCACATTCAAGGTAAACCAGGCAGTTATTTCTAGTAAATTTCACATTTGAAGAGAAAAAACATTGTCACATGACTCCCAACATCCAATCATGAAACTGGACAGTCTACTACACTAGGCTACTTCAATTTGGGATGACTGCTCCTGCCCTTAGTCTAATTAAGGAAAAGTTGATGGAATCTTCATATGACAAAAGAACCACTGATATCACATTCCATTCCATTACTTTCCACCTCTCAAAAAAATGTTTTCTGCTAAAAATAGAAGGGGCGGAAAACACCATTTTTAAGGGGCGGAAAGTAGTGACAGCGGAAAGTAACTGTAACCCTACAACACTGGTTGGTGTTGGATGCAAGTGATTTGCTGAGACCTTTGTGATGGAAAGTAGTTTGAGCCATCAAAGTAGAATACATCTTGGGCCGAGTAAAAGTTTGCTTAGACTTAGTTATGGTAGACATTCTTATAGTAGCCAATTCACAACATACAGGTATCAATTCACTGTAGGCAAGCCTGTAGGGCCTTACTTACGTTAGGCCTTGGCCCTGTTAGCCCTAATTTAGGCCTAACGTTATTTGAACAGCGATTGAAGCGTTACTGGATCTGGAGGAGTACTGCACAACACTCCTGGTGGAGTCAAACGTGCAGGGTTGAGTGTGCGCATGTAGTTAGTCGTCTCGTCTGGGGATCCTCCAGGCTGCGCTCTTGAACTGCTTGGGGTCCTCGAGATCTGTAATGTTCTGGGGGAGTAGGTTCCAGGCTCTGATGGTCCTAGGAAAGAAACTTTATTTGTAGTAGTTCTTATTGGTTGGTATATTTGTAAAGCTATTAGAATGGTGATGCCTGGCGGGTTGCCGGACCGGTTGTAGGTTGTTGATTGGCAAGGCTAGGATGCCCAATCTGGCTTTGTGAAGAATTGCTACCCTGCTGGCAGTACGCCTGTTTTTGTGACTATCCCACCCTAGGTCATTTAACATTTCAGTCACACTACTATGGGGGGTATAGTCATTGTAAACAAACCTAGCAGCCCTACGTTGAATTTGTTCAACCTTATTGGATAGGGAAGCGGTGTAGGGATCCCAAACAGAAGATGAATACGCCAATAAAGGCCTAACAAGTGTGAGATAGGCATTAGCTTTAACACTCCTGAGGATTTCTTTTAATAAAAGCCAAAGACCCATTTGCTGAAGAAGTGATACGATTAATTTGTCTATTCCAGGTAAGGGTATTAGAGATGTCAACTCCCAGATAAGTGTGGCAATCGGTAGTCTAGGCTACTGGGTATCGTTATCTAACGTTAGAGTATAATTAAAAAACTTGGGATTCCTTGAGTGAGCAATCCTCGTAGAAAAGCACTTCTTGGTATTAAAGTGCATTTGCCATTTATTTTGCCACTCAGAGAGGGTGTTTAGATCATTTTGGAGTTGAACCTGGTCCAGATTATTCTTTATCTGTCTATAAATTACACAGTCGTCAGCAAAAAGTCTTAGCCTACTTCGGAAGAGATATTTATTTATTGGGCAGGTCATTAATGCTTATTTCAGTGTGATTCGTGGCGTTGGCTATACCTGTTCTATCTCATCTACTGAATTGATTACAGCACTGTAATTTTCGTCACATAATTCACAAAATCTGAGTGGTTTTGAAAATTTGGCTGCACACAAAATGAAAGCTGCCGATGCGTTACTGAAATCGTGAACCAATGGTTCACACTCCGTCGTGTAGTCGCCAGCCTGGTAGTCACTCTGTATTTTTCCTTCTGTAAGCAGGAACCCCGATGATTTCCCCGAAACGCCAACTATGTGATTTGGAAAAAAATCAGTGATTGTTCCACCACACACAAAGACAAATGCCGAGAAACAACAGAAATAAGCGAAGTATAGTTCTGTCTTCCTGAAGGCTGCCATTTTGAATCACAAAGTGAACGTCGGCTTCGCTCTTTGCGTAGCAGACTCTGAATTCGTACTAAATGCATGCATGTACGAGCCTCCAGCTATTAGCTTAGTAAAGCGAAGACGCTTTGCAGTCAAATCACCGGATTTTTTTTTCATTTAAAACGCTAGCAGACGATTCAGCAGGAATTTCAGCCTCACATTGAACCATAAAGTGGGACGTAGATCCAGGCTGATAGTGACGAGTCAGGATGCCAGGATGAGACTGGACAGCGGTGTCGGTGCGAGTGAGGTTGGCTTTAATGGCGACGCTCCGGGGTGGGGGGTAGAGCCGTATATAAAAAAAACTTACATATGCCTCAGATTTTGTTTTTACCTAAGTAAGTTCAGTAAGGAGTTAATTAACCCACGGTTGCAAATCCCTGGTATAACCGAAAGGTGATATTTCTTCAAGAAAAAGAAATAACTACCTCACCAAGAACTGTTAAACCTCAGAGCCTCGGGTGCCTCCAAACTTCTTTACACAAAAAGCATCCGTCACTCACCCGTCAATCGTTTACGCACACGAAGGAGTTGGGAGCCTCAGTGGGCGCCTTTTCAGAGTTTCCCGATTATAAAGGGGCCTATTTAATTGAGAACTTCAAAATTCTAAACTGTAATTTCGCATGTCTCCTGGATGCAGTGTGCCTGAATTCGTTCAAATATTTTCTCGAACTTCAAGGAATGGTTGAGATCCGTGCAAAGTAACGCTCGTATGATTACTTGATTGGTCAATTAAAACCGAGCAGGGAGAACATAAACGGTACATTTCATAATGTTTTCACAGATCATTCAGCGACGAGAACAGAGCCAGATTAGCGTTATGCGGGCCCCCGGCACTTTCTATAGCGGGGCCCCTTTAACAAGGTAATCAACCAGTAAATCAAAATAATGTGGGTCTCAATCCACAAACACCTTTTAATGAAAATTAACTATTTGTATTATATTACACATTTTAAACGTGATTTCTGACAAGAAAAATCATTTATTTGTTGGGAAAATTCCATTTTTCGCTCTAGGCCGCCAGAAGCGGGGGCCCTGGCATATGCCGGTTCTGTCATGGGGTTAATCTGGTCCTGGACGAGAATGGAAACGATTTATTTCAATTAGTTAATTTAGAACTTATCAGAGTGAACAGGGTAACTCCGTTGGCATATTAAGACCAACCGCCAACAAACTGAAGAATGCATAACGGATCAAACAACGACCACGGAATAACTTCTACAACGAAAAATTTCGAAAACGGAATGACCTTATTTCTACTTTATTTCTTGCCTCTTGCAGTTTCCAAACTCTAGAAAAATAGTACATATTCTATTCTATTTTTCTAGCAAATAAGGACTCTTTTAGCTTCAAATACTCAAATCCGTTACAGTATTAAATCATATAATTAAAAGCAAAACAAAAATTCCCATCACATTCGGTCAGCCTTATGAAAAAATACAACTAATTTTTCGTCTCTTCTTATGGTCTTTCTCAACACAATTTCCGAAATGCTCGAATATCATAATTTTTCAAACATCAGACGGAACACAAATACACACCTTAGTCAAAGTAAAATTCTCACGAAAAGCCAAGAGATTACAAAAATTTGCAACCCATTAGGAAAGCTTTTTTGTCCTCAATCGTACTCCATATTCTTGAGAAAAAAAAATCGCACGAAATACTTCCCCTGTAGGCTGGGGGTTGTAGAATATTTCCACGGTATTTCCCACCATTCGTAAGAGACGATGATGGAAACCATATTTGAACTTGGAACCACACTTGAACAAAATGAAACTTTTGACTTTTTATCGAGTTGACTGACACTATATGACGTATTCGTGTTGGTGTTTCGTTAAATTTCATCTAACTAACGAACTAACTTACTCCAACAAAAAACTTATCAAAAGAATTTTCGGGTGGAAGTTTCATAAAAGTATTGTTTTCAACTGCCGGATTACATGGACAGATGGGATTTTGCCCGATAAATCAATCTTGTGGGGAGTCATATTTCTTTATGACATTGTAACAGACACTCCAGTATGTTGAAAGTCGTGACTAATGAGGAGCCTGTGTGGTGTGGTCATATTTTTTTCAATATGAGCCACGGGTTCTGCTAAGCTTCCCGAAATTTTTGAGCCTGCCGTCTTCAGTCAAAACTCCAAAAGGCCAAGAGAACCATCACAGGGTGTACAGTTAACAGTTAAAAGAAGGCAACAAGAGTGATTTAAACCGGACATTTAGGCAACGTTAGCTCGTTTCTCCATTGCAAGTTTGGGAAAATCCTTTCAATAATCAGCCTGAAAATTCATTTAAAGCCATCTTGTAGCGTAATATAACGGATTTTCAAAACAAAATCATTTAGTCAATTCAGTGGACCTATCAATTCAGTGGACCTATCAATTCAGTTGACCTTAATCCTCCACAATTTTTAATTGTTTACTAGTAATAAAAGCGTCACAAAAGCAAATTATTAGGAATAAAGTTTACATTAAAAAAAATCACTGGAGTGGGGTGTAACATAGGCCTAATAGTTTAAGTGATGGGCCCATATTTATGCACAAAGCAACTGATAATTTTTATCTTAACTTCTTTTTTACACCCGTCTCATATCCGGGGATGGGGGCAGGCACAAGTGACACAAGTTGTGTCCACATTCCAAAAGATTAACTGCTGCCTAAGGAATCAATGGGTTTTCTGATCATTTTTTTTTTCATTTTAAGTCAATGTACAGATGTATAGTGCCGAATTAAAGTTCTGAAAATTTCCCCACACTGTGTGGATTTGGTTCCGCTTTCACATATATACGAAAATCAAATTTTTGCTGAAACTTTCCCTTTAATTTGTTAGCGTGGGAATGGGTAAAAACTGAAAAGAGAGATAAGACCCACCGGTAAAATGAAATGATGTCGGTGTTACGACAGGTCATATCGTACAACGGTCGGGCTGATATCACAACAAATACCGAAAATCGACTTCTGTTTTAGGCGGTGTCAATTGGTCTGTTGAACTGATTTTCCTGATGTTGGCTAAGACCGGACTGCAATAGATGAAATAATGATCCAACTTCGACAGGGAGCCCTAATCGACATTCCAATAAATGTATCCAGTTGTCTGCTTTTTACAGCAATGGACAATTTTTTTTTATCAATCATTCAAAATTGTGCGATTTTCTTCATTATTACATCAAAATTTCAAATAAATGTGAAAGGAAAGCCACCCGTATCTAATTTCAATTAAAAAGCCTCAATACGTACGGTACGAGAAAATATGTAATGTCAAATGAACTTTAGTTATCCCGAAGTCCAAAAAATTCAATAACTTAGGTCCCGTTTTTCAATCTTTTTATTTTTTCAAAGAAATCGCAGATTTATTTTTGCTTTTTAGATTTTCTCAAGTTACGTTCCAGGTTTTTAAATATTAGTTAGAAGGAAGTCAACTAAATTTGTGTTATATTTGTGTTGTCGCGCGGAGAGCTTTAATCCGCATGATACAATATATGTAGTCCAAAGGACTCCCGTTGTTCCCATTATCTATTTGACTTTTGCCCAAAGGAAGGGCAGATTACTCATTAAAAACCTTCATAGTTTTTAATTCTTTCCCAAAAAATACGCACCGTTTCCTCATAAAAAATTCAATGTTCTCCTTTTAGATAAGCTCCAGATTTTCAAATACCGTGTTAAAAAGGTAATGAAATTTCGGTTCGCTTATCGCGCCACAAAGTGAGCTCCCCGTTTCTTTCGGTAATAGAGTACATACCTTTGTCAGATTCCAATTTCCCCCGGTCCTACCTCACCGGGAACGCTTTAATGTCACAGATATCACCACTTTACACCCATAGAGACTTTGCAATTGACGTGTTTGGTCTAACGGTACGAGGTTCACCTCTCACGTGGAAGGCCCGGGCTCAACTCCCAGGCCGAGTAATACCAAAGACTCTAAAATGGAACCTACTGCCCATGTGCGTGATGCTCCACATAAGCAACTAACTAAACTAACTAAGTCAGTGAGTCCCTAAATTGCAAAAAACTGACTAAACTGACTCGACTTGAACCAAAAGGTAAGAAACTGGGTCGTAAAATTTCATCTAAACTGACTAAACTGACTAAACTGACTAAACTGACTAAACTGACTGACTGACTGACTGACTGACTGACTGACTGACTGACTGACTGACTGACTGACTGACTGACTGACTAACCTAACCTAACCTATAAAGGTTTGACTAAACTGACTGACTGACTGACTGACTGACTGACTGACTGACTGACTGACTGACTGACTGACTGACTGACTGACTGAACGCACTGCACATTGTGTACTGTGATTTAGGCCGTGATTTTTAGGCCGTGTGTATAGCTACACGTTAATCGAGCAAGCGTGCATGCACCGAGTTTGGTTTACTACAAAGCAGTGTTGTAATCGAATCACTAAATGTCGAGTCACAGTTTAGACGTCGAGTCTCGAGTCTTGCCGAGTGTTTAGCAACAAGTGAAGTTGAGTTTCCTCTACTCCATTGCCTACTCCATTGCTGAGCACCAAGCACAATGGCAGTAGTTTCCGTTTTTAAAGTCTTCGATAAGACCCGGCCAGGACTCGGACTCCCAACCTCCCGACTGCAAGTCGGATGCTCTAACCACTTGACCATGCAGAAGTTAAAGGGCCAGTCTCCTCACCCCAAGCTACACTTTTTGTAGGGGTTAACAGAAACTCTCAATTGGCTCAGCTTTTTGATTGACTGCTATCATTCAAACAGCGCAGAGTACCAAAGCTTATATTACGCAGCATGAACTGTGCTGAGAGTGATTTGATTATACACATTAAGCTTTTCTATACTAACCCTGAAGCAATATAAACTGAGATTGTGTTTGAATGAACTGAGATAAATTTCACTGATTGAGGGCCGGAGGAGAAGAAGGTTAAGAGAATTGGTACTGTTTGAGGTGAGAGAATTGGACCCTTAAGGTTCAAACAACCTCACGTCATCTCAAGTGAAAATGTGTGTTCGCCAAGTCCCTCGGAGCCACGTGATCTTTAAACTTAGTAACTTCGAGTAACATGAGTTCTTAGGTCGAGTCACCTCGAGTATCTGGTTTTGAGGCTGGGTCAGCAGGAGAACTTTGTCAAGTGTTCCTGTCATCGATAAACTTGAATGTGACAGTGTTTGCGCCCTTTTGTCTGAGAGGGAGAATGGGCCGGTGTTAAAAACTTTCTGGAGGTACTCAGTGTTTAGGAACTTTAGTACAACAACGAACAGCGAACGTCAAATGCTGTACCCTATGAGAACGTTTTTCTTTTCACCCTGCTTCAATATCAACCTCTTGTGCAGATTGCATGTGGTGCAGTCAATTTGATGAAGTGAAAAGGTGAAAAAGAAGTTTAGTGATTCTGCTAGACTATATTTGGGCATGACTTGAGTCACAAGTGACTCGACTCAATTCGAGTCACCGTGGGAAAAGACTCGAGTCAAGTCGAGTCTTTAAATTTTGTAACTCGAGTCGGGCCGACATTTTCTGAATTTATTAAATGTTGACTCGAGTCAAGTCGAGTCTTTGGTAAGCGATGACTCGAGTCGAGTAGATTCCCGTCAGTTTTTAACTCGAGTCAGATTCGAGTTTTTGAAATTGTGATTCGTGTCGGACTCGAGTCACGTCTTTAACTCGAGTCATTAAAATAATGACACGCAGCTACATCAAATATGGTCGCTAGGGAGTATTATTAAGTCAAATGAAAAGCCTCTATATTCGTAAAAATGTCCCGAAAGTTAGCCGGGGTCATCTCCCAAAGGGTCAAACCAGGAAGGTCTCCAGTCTTTAAGTTCTACCCAAACTTAGACATTGAAGAAAAAAACAAGATTTTCTAAACACAATATAGGTATAAAACTTTATTAGGATAGCACCATTTTGCATCTATAAGCTACTCTACACTCTTAAAACAATGGGCGTTTTTCTTTCTTTCTTTCTTTTTTATCTCTGATACCTTCAGACGACACTGGGCATTTTCTCTTGGGCAAAGTTCTCTAATAGTGTGTTGGTCAAATTTTGCCCCCAAATTCCTTGTACGTACGTAAATTGCAGTATCCAATTAGTCCAGACTGCAGATGGTAGTATAATTGGAGACATTCATAAATTCAACAGTTGAGTATATTTTTGTCTTACTCAAAAGTTGGACCATTCATTGGTAATAAATATAATATTTGGCTCAACACATGAACAAATTTTTGACCTTAGGCTTGCACGGAGAAACCACACACTTGACCGATTTTGATTCTCATAGTCTCGGATTATTAAAGTTTGGTTTCATGCACTGACCAGAAAATGAAAATGCATTTCGATTTCGATCATATATGTAATCCATACCAAATAATGCTATCATACATCATACATTCTCAGCCAGGTATGTTACACTAACATGTTGGAAAAACAATTTCGTCTTAATCCGAAATGGCCTTCGACCCACACCAGAACAAAAACTTATATGGATCATTTTCTTACCATAACATATTTATATATTATATTATGATATCTATTCACCTTTCTTACTTTGAGATATCGTGTTGAAATGGTTTTTATGGTTTTATGACCACTGACTTCCTCCACAAGCATCAATATTGGGCATCCATGTTACAAGTTTGACAACCGTAAGACGTTCCTAATTTGAGACTCATGTTATAACGAGAAAAGTGTCATACACTAACACACACACGAATACACATACACATACACACGTACACACACCAACGCACACACGCGCGCCACCATAACTGCACTATAGTTCCATCTATCGTAGAAACCAAAAATTGCTTCAGGAATCATTGACATCTCAAACATTCCTAACGTGATTGTATATTTAAACGGTCAGTACCTTGAGTCGGTCACTTCCTACAAAAAGTACAATCGAGGTTCTTTGACCTTTTAATAACAACGAAATCTTCTCAAGATTCTTAAGAAGAAAATAGCAACAGCTCAAAATCTGTTAAAAATAAAAACAAATAGCTCCATGTTTAAAGGAAATTGGGCCAGACTGACCTTTATCAGATGCTATGTTATTGAGACTTCAGAAATGACTCCCTGATAATAATATTCATTCACAGTTTTATGATTTTTCTTCATTTTTCCATCTGTTCTCATTGCACAACTGCATATATTCAAAATTACTCAAAATTATTCAAAATCACATGGCTCTTGGTAACAATTGGTGACCGACTCAAAGTACTCTTCTTGAACCAAAGGCATTTGAAAGTTTGAGGCTTGTGGTAGGGATTCCTTCGTTTCTTCAATTTTTTGCACACGGAATGTACTATTTCTTGGAGTATTACAACGTGTACAGGAACGAAGGTTTTTGAGAACATGGAAAAAAATATGAATTAGTTATTTAGGCCTAAGTATTTTTATGACCGGTAAAATCTTCATTGAGTGACGGACTCATGCTACAACCATAATGCATTTTGTTTGGCCACAAAATTGGCTGTAGTTAGAAAAAATTGGTAAAACGACCCTGCTATAACATGTTGGGGGATGGGACAAATCCTTAGACCCCATCCCAGGACGACTTCGGGAAAGATCTGCCCGAAATGTCATCACTTTATATTGACACTAGTAATCGTTTGTGAAGTTTTCTGCTCATTTTCTTAAAAGTAACTTACAGACGTATAATAACCATAACATTGAATAAACCACTTAATAGTTACAATTCAGCGCGCATGCTGAGAAAATAAACCTGTAGATTGTATACGCGAGAAAATCGTCCATAGAGACACTGGTTCAGTTTTTACTCGAATCTGAAAAAAAAAATCATTGAAAACTACGGCAATCCGCTTCAGTCAATGTTTATTTAATTCTTCTATTTGTTTGAAGCTAAAGTTCATGTCAGCAGGATACTACTTAAGCCAGGTCTGCATGAAAGCCTGACCACGTTCGATGGCAACCTTCAAAATTTCTAGAGGTTAAAACTTTTCGAAGGGAGGGGGACCTGACAACAGGATTGCATAAAGTAACCGGTTTTCTCGGAGTGAGTTTCGAAAAAATGCACTGTTGGTATTGTGCATGACACTGTTGGCATTGTGCGTGTCCGTGTTTCTATCCCTTTGACCTTTGGCATCACACCATAATAACACTATTATAATAAAAATTTTAACTCTGGAGCTGCTTGGAAAACACTATAGTATTGGACAGGGCAACAATACAAAGTGTAAAAGAATATGGCGACTGCACCCACCGATTTCCTTGCGTAGTAAAACAGTTAATGTGGTATGTTGTCCCAAACTCAAAACTTCATTTCATTAGTATCGCTGTCCACTCTATATCGAGTCCGATCGAAAGGTCCATTTTGAACTGATTCTCAGTCTATCGTTGAGATTTTTCAAATTTACGCAACATATTTTTTTATTCCCCTCTTCCTTTTTTTCATCAGGATGTAAAATAAAACTAACGAAGTTATGCAGTGAAAAGTGATATTTGCGGCACTATGGCAGATGGATAGCAGTTTCGAGATAACCTTCTTGGGGATGATGGTAGCTGGCCCTAATGTTGGAATCCAGTTTACTGCGCTATTGGACCAGTAGAGTTTGGTTAGGCTGTTCGAAATAGGCTGAACATCGTTTGTCCGTACCAACAGCACAGACCATCTTTTTTTACAATGGCACCGGCAATAAAATATATTTTCTAAGTCGAAGCTGATTTTCTGCAAGCAAAATCCACTCATCGCGGTGAAACTATCTACTGTATGCAAGAAACCGTCCCTTACATCATGTGCCCACGTGCGTGATTGAAAATGAAATCGTGATTTAAGGCTGAGTGTCATGTCAGCTGTTATGATAATGCTGTCACAATGTAACAACTATAACGGCTTGCCACGATGTCTTCAAATATTCACTGGTGCAGTTTCTTCCGTAGGAATGTGCCTGTGATGAAAAAATCGGATACTCAGGATTACTCAGGATTAGGAATTATAAGCAGAGATTGCTTAAAGACCTATACTCTCACCCTAAACAGTTCCAATTCTCATGTCATATCCAATTAAGACCGTCCAACACCTGTCTGAAAGTCATTCTCATCCAGACACGAAGTTCAGTTTATTGCTTCAGGGTGAGTATATACAAGACCCCAATTTGTAATGAAAACACTGTAAGAACCCTACATTCTGTGTAACATGAGTTTTTGTATCGCTTTGCAAGTTTTGAACTGAGAGAATCAGACCTTTAAGATTTGTTCAGAGTCACAATATAGGAAAAATGACAGAATTTAAAAAATATACCCGGAATGATGGGATATCTATTCTGTTGTATTTTCACAAAAATATTTTTTGCCTTTTCGTGCTATGTAAGGCAACTATTCATCAACCCGCCAGAATTTTTCAGTTTGACAACCTATTTACTTTTAGCCTCTTCCACACGGTTTAACAATCATCGACACCCAAAACAAACACTATTTTATGACGGAGTATACAAGGCCCGCATGTGTTATCAGAACACTTTCAGTACATGCTATGTGGTATGAACTACTCTGTATTTTTTCAATTTGATGTCAGTTAATAGAGCCGTGGTAAAGTAAAAGAATCTCAGTGTAGGCTACTGGTAAATCTTTAATCTGGGATGACGAATGACAGTTTTTAAGACCATATATGTTGTTTGTTATTTTTTCAAATTCATGAGCAAATCGTTAATTCAAACTCTGAACAAAATTTCCCCAATTATAAAATGGTGATTACCATTTGCATAAAACCCCTGTGTTAACGCCGACTTTATTTTGGGATAAGGGTACGAAAATGACTTCGCCCGTCTCATTGACTTTTTACATAGACCAATTCCAAATTACAAAGGACTATGGGAGAGATTTTTTGATAAACGTCGCTTTTGTCAATGTCATTTTACTAGTGTACAAAAAAGACGCAACCCAAAACGCTGTCCCAGAATCCTTTGTCATTGTTATTTGGCAAGGGTCTCTACACCAACTCGTGGCACTCAACATGATCAACAAACTGAGAGGAGAACAGGGCGTAGCCACAAAAGGTGAGAAGCCTCATGCCATGGGGGTAGTTTTTGTATTTGCTATTGGTTTTTTCTTATAAGGTATCGCTAGGGGAGTGTCATTTTCAGTAATCTGGAAGACATTTTTAGTCGAAATATTCTGTGCTCTTAACTTGCAAATACTCAGGTCGTGACGCTTCACTTAGATAGTATATAGGCCAATATATGTTCTGTCCAGTTCTTGACAAATTTGAATTTCTGTCGACACACATGGGGAAGAATTCAAACACTCACTTGTATGAGGCATGTTTCAAGTTCAGAGAATCTTCAATTGTATCAGGCATTTGCTTGCCCTTTGTCTCGGGAAGGAAAAACACGAGAAGACCGGCGAGAACAGAGGAAGCTGCAAACAGAACGAGTGGTAAAGGTTCCCATACACGATTTAAAACCAGTATCAAGGGAGCTATTATACCACCAATACGAGCTGCAACGGAACAAGCCCCGACGCTGAGAGTCCTGTAAAAGTGAAAAACGCAAAAGATAAGACGCGAACGAAAAACGTGCATCGAAAGTGAAGACGTATTATCAGGGAGCTGCCAGCTCCATGGTATTATACAGAATGAGCAACCGACTGCATGGTAAAGTGCTTAGAGCATCTGACTTACAGCCGGAGTTCGACTTCTGGCCCTGACCCGGGTCATACCGAATACTTAAGTAAAGTGTACCTCAAGTCAAAACAATCAAAAGTACATATTAAACAGCGTGAAAAATGAATTTCTACAGTCCAACGCCTATCTTCATAGGACACTCTTGAGTCTCTAGATATGAAATTTTGAAGTTTATTCACTGTTGGACTGGGAGTTGGACTGCTAGAATTCATTTTAT